>CM048610.1:9512291-10753125 GCA_026413675.1 Populus pruinosa | reverse complement strand
TTGGGTTTGGGTGAGATAGAAACGGTGTCGTATGAAGAAGTGAAACGAACTCCTTTGCCGACTCCTTTTAGATTCGATTCAGTGAGTGGAAATGATGAGGTGTTATATATGAACGATGAGGAGCTTTTATTTGCTACATGTTTGTAAAGACCTTCTTTTGGGGGCTAAAATGTAAAGAAATTTGATCCTAATGACTTACCTTTATCTTTAGATTACCGTTTTTTTTTAATGCCATGTTTTATTTGCATCATCTTGGCTTTGTGCTCTCGGAAGAGACAATTATTTAATGACATGGCTTTGTGCACTCGGAAGAGACAATTATTTAATGACATGGAAAAGGAATTTCTGGAACAACTAGAAAAAAAAAAAAGAGAGAGTAAGAGGTGGGTTTTGAAATATGTTAAAAATAATACAGAATGGACTCAATGTCTTGTTTCCCTGTTATTGAATTTTTCGAAAACGTTTTGTGTTAGGAACTAGAATTGGGTAAATTATGAGAAATTTGAATTTGAATATTTTAGAGAAAATTGATAATATATTATTAAAATAAATTAAATAATTTTGAATTTTATTAATAATAGCTAATTAATTGGGTATCAGTAATTTTATTAATTAAAATATGTTGTCATTAATATTGTATATAAGTTTCATATAAGTAATGAATGATCATTTTTGAATATATTGAGTTTTATTTAAAAAGTTGTGTATAATAAATTATTATAATAAAGTTGATGATTTTATTATTTACATAATATCTAATCTAAAAAAATGAGTGAAAGTGGTATTAGATATTTATGTAAGATGTGTGAAAAATAAAAACATTTTCAATTTAAATGTTATTTGATTAGTATTTAAAAGTGCATTTTTATCAAGATTTTATATCATTATTTTACATTTAAAATATCAATAACTACTTAACTTATGTATGTTTTATAATATCATATCTAATACTATAAGATACTTTTAATTTATGATAAATGTTTATCTTAAATGCAAGCCTATCACATAAATAAAAGGATTAATTAATTAATTTAATTTCTGAAATTTAGAAAATAAGAAGAAGGTCAAGTTTATAAGAGATGCTGGTTCAGTTCAAACTATAACACTGCTCAATTGTTGGGTCATATCTGAAGCTGTAGAACTTGAATTTGGGTATGCTATATATGGATGGAAAGCTAAAACATAAGTCTAAAACGTTTATAAAGAGTTTAAGATTCAAAAAGGTCGTTTTCAAGTTCAAATTATAGCAACAACGAAGAAGTTGAAATTTATCGTGCAACCCAAACACTATTTAATGTTCAACTCATATCTCGAGTTCTAAAAGTTCAAATGACCTCAATATTTTTTTGTTCGAAAACTGAGATAATTTTCTAAATCTTTCATGATGCAAGGCTTCAAATTCTGATATTAGCAATAACGTTTGGTTAAAAAAAGAAGATAAGATTGTTACCAAATCTATATGTGGCCACCTACTCAATAATTAGTCAACAAATCAATAGTTTCAAATTTTAACCTATAAAATGAGGCATTTACCATGCATTTAGACATCTTAGTTTTTAGATCAAGATTATATTCTTGCCCTCTCTCTTTATATTTTTATAATATTTAAATTTTGCTTTCATTAATCTCTTGTTTATGCTTTGCATTTCCTTTACTTTACTTAGTTAACTTATATGTTCTTGTCTTGTTTATTTATGTTTCTCTCTTTCATTATGTTTAGTCAAGTTTATAATGTCAAGGTGAAAATGATACACTAAAGGTGTAAGAATAAGTCTAGTATAAACTCAACATGAACTTTAATATTTAATATTAACATGTTTTGTATTTTTTATCTTGTTCACGTTTAATACTTTGTTTGTTGAATGGTTAATCTAGATTATTTATATAACTTGGTACAACAAAATACTTGGCACTTGTATAACTCAACCGTATGGTATAACATATACTTGTACTATGAAAGGAACTTGATCTGTTGTTAATATAAGTTATAATCATGAATTCCTAACAACATTTACAAGGATTAACATTATTCGAATAAGATAACTAATGTAATCATGTTATCTATTTATAATCCGTGAAAAACCTTTTTTGTTTGTGGTTTTTAATTGAGTAATAAAAAAAATTTATAATATACTTGTTTGAAATACCATTAGTGGAGCCTCTAATCATGACCATTGTTTTTATCACTATTTAATCCTTACAATAATTCTACATCTAAAAGTCCCTTTTAAATTATTGTTATTGATGATGTTGTTGTTATTTATAATTTATATAGTTAACCTCCTTGTGGTTTGACCCTAGTCTTGCCAGGTTATTTATTACTTTAACACTCTTGCACTTGGGAGAAGACATTAATTTTTTGATCATGTCATTGTTGCAATGCATCTTTACAAAAAAAAGTTCATGGAGAATATATGTGTTGGTTTGCACATGGAGAACCATGCTTTTTATAAAACCATGGTTGAAAAAATGGTTGGTTCAACTTCTAGTTCTAATAATATGTATAGAGTTATAAATGATAATAGTAATTGTTATAGAAGTATAATTATGGATACAATAAGAATGAATGAGTGTGATGTAGGTGAATTTTTAATTGTAGGTAAAGAACCAAACATAGACATAGCCATTATAAAATGGATGCCTAAACCATAATAAATTATCATATGTTACATAGGTGTTCACCATCGAGTTAAATCATGAGTTGAGTGAGGTCGACTATGACATAATCAATAATAGTCCGGTTTTTTGAACTTTTAAAAGATTATAATAAAGTACTATAGTATAAGTGCACAAATCATAGTAAATTATTGGTCATTATACATGTGTTCACAATCTATTCAAATCATCGGCTTTGTTGCATGTGTGCGGCATCGCGATGAATATTCCACTTCATCTAGTTATCTATCTGGCAAATATAAGAAGACAAGAAATTCTTATCTTTTATCAGTGCAAAGCGGGAAAGGGAGTCGCCACCTAGTATTTTAATCACTAGAAATCCTAACTAGTCTCATAATCGAGTACGAGAACTAGTTGTGTATGGGAACTAGTTACCTTATATACGCCTTACCTATGGTAACTGCATTATTTAATTGTCTGATAAAAAGCTAAGGTGTTATTGCATTTCTAATTAATGATCTATATAAGGATTAAGAATAATCCTTCTTCATAAGAAAATCCTTATCCTATCAAGTAAAAGCCTATCCATTCTATTGTCTATATAAAAAAGCTACCTTTTTAATATTAAAAACATATTTTACATATAAATTTGTAATCTTAGATACTAAAAGAAAACAATTTTTTTTAAAAAAAATATTAGCCTAGTTCACTACCTGAAATTCGCTCAATAGTAACGGATTTACCGACGAAATATTTCTGTTGGTAATTTTAGGTCGAAATTACCGACGACCACTACTCCATTCGTAATACAGTCAGTAACTATCAACATAAATTTTCCATCAGTAGTTGCCGACTGAATTATAGATGAAAATTTTTCATCATAAAAAAAATAGGTTTCTGACATAGAGGTTTCGGCGGGTTATTTTTTCAGACGGAATCACCGATGAATTCAAAAAGAAAGACTGTTGTTTATATTGCCGATGGATTAACCAACGAATTTAAAATGGCAGATCCGTATGGTGATGTGTTATTGTTCCGTTAGAATCATCGATGGTTTCACTAACGGATTGTCCATCGGTGAAATCGTTAGGAAAAGCTAATATATGTACACGTTGCTGACCCTTTCCTCTCCTATTTCTTCTCCTTCCTTCTAATCCCAACTCTCCTCATCTGGAAACAAGCAGCCCCTTGATTAGTACTTAAAAGTGCATTTTTATCAAGGTTTTATATCATCATTTTGCACTTGAAGTATCAATAACTCCTTAACTAAAACATGTTTTATAATAATGTATCTAATAATATAAGATACCTATAATTTATGGTAAATGTCTATTTTTAATGCAGGCCTATCACATAAATGAAAGGATTGATTGATGAATTTAAGAATTGAAATTGAAAGGACAAAGAGATGGCTAAACTCCGAAAAGAGATGTCGGTGCAGTCCATACCGGAACACTGTTCGGTAATTGGATCATATCTGGAGCTACAGATCTCAGATTTAGGTCCAATTTATATGGATGGAAAGGTAAGACATAGGCCTACAACTTTCATATGGAGCCCAAGATCTAAAAAGGCCATTATCAAGTCCAAATTATAGCAACAACAAAGAAGCCCGAATCTGTCTTCCAGCCCGAGCACTGTTCGGTATTTTGGTCATATCTGGAGTTCTAGAAGTCCAAATGAGCTGAATGTTTTACACAAGAAAGCTGAGACAATTTCCTACAACTTTCATGTTTTCAGCTGGCTCTAATTTTGATGTTATCAATGACGTTTTGGGCAGACAAGAGAAGATAAGGATTGTCACCAAGTCAAAAGTTGGCCACCCACATCAATCTTTTGGTCGTGTCAAGTTTTTGGCGCCGTTGCCGGGGAGGTAAGTTCTTGTATAAATTATAGTAGTTATTTTATTTTCTCCTTGCACTTTTCTTGTATATAACTTTGTTTCTTTTCTTTTGTTTCTTTTTATTTTGTTTTCTTCCTCCTTCTTTTGCTTTCTTCTTCTTTTTTATTTTATTTTATTCCTACACGTGCATGAGAGTGTGGTCACGTACATCAAGTGGTAGACTTTGTAGGGTATCCTCATCATTTTCAGAAAATATGGCTGAAGAAGATAATCAATCACTTCATAATGAAAATAATGAGAATAACCGTGCTAGAACACTTAGAGACCATATGAATCCCACAAGAACAAGTGCACCATCATGCATAGTTTTTCCTCCCGATGCATCTCATTTTAATTTTAAACCAGGTATTATTCAACTTTTACCTTCTTTCCATGGTTTAGAATTGAAAAATCCATACTTGCATTTAAGGGAATTTGAGGAGGTGTGCAACACATATAATAACTTAAATTGTAGCATGAACACCATTAGATTAAAGCTTTTTCCTTTTTCATTAAAAGATAAAGCTAAAACATGGCTACAAAATTTGAGACCAGGATCCATTCGTGCTTGGGATGAAATGCAACAACAATTTTTAAAGAAGTTTTTCCCATCTCATAGAACAAACTCTTTCAAGAGACAAATCACCACTTTCACTCAAAAACCAGGAGAAACATTTTACCAATGTTGGGATAGGTATTGAGACTTGCTTAGTACTTGCCCTCATCATGGTTTTGAAACATGGAGATTGGTTTCACATTTCTATGAAGGGTTAACACCTAAAGATAGGCAAATGGTTGAATTGATGTGCAATGGAACTTTTGAAAATAAAGACCCTGATGAAGCAATGGAGTACTTAGACTTGTTAGCTGAAAATGCTCAAAATTGGGACACCGCGGGTACATATGAGGCACCGAGTAAAACTCAACCTCATACATCTAGTAGAGGTATGTACAACCTTAGGGAAGATCATGACCTTCAAGCCAAGTTTGCATCTTTAGCTAGAAAAGTCGAGGCACTAGAATTGAAAAAGAGTGGTCAATTAAAATCTGTTGAAAACATTGTGTGTCAAATCTGTGAAACAAATGAACACTCAATCAACGATTGTCCAACCTTGCCTTCTTTTAAGGAATGTCTCCATGAACAAGCTCATGCTTTAAACAGTTTTGAAAGGTCCAATCATAACCCATATTCACAAACATACAATCCTGGTTGGAGAAATCACCTAAATTTCAGTTGGAAGAGTGACAATGCACAAACTTCACCACCATAGTTTCAAGCACACCATAATTTCCAAAATTCTTATGGATATGCACCTTCTTATGCTCCAACTCTTAGAAGTAATTTTGAGGAAACTTTGTATGTATTCATTGAAAAGCAAGAGACAATCAACACTCAACTTACTCAAAGCATAACAGATTTTAAAGACACTCTTGCAAAATTCACATCTGCTCTCAGTTTTCAAGAGCAAGGTAAGTTTCCATCTCAACCACAGCAAAATCTCAAGGGGCAATACAATGCAAATGTAAGTAGTTATGGAAGTCAACACATGGATCAAGTCAAATCAGTCATTACTCTTCACAATGGTAAGGTTATTAAAAAACCCACTCTTGAACCTTGTGAGAAAGATGATGAGTCAATCTCTAAGGGTAAGGAAGGGGTTGAATCTGAATATTGCAAGGAAAAGACTGATTCCCTGCCAGCACTTTCATTTCCTCATGCCATGACCAATCAGGAAGAAATCGACGATGAAAAAGGCACTAAAAAGGTTGATGCGGATCTTTTATCAAAAGTGACAACAGATTCGACACCCGACATCACATCAATCGATGATTACTTTCCTGATAAATCTCTACTTTCTCTTAGTTCAATGCCTTGGTTTGCTAAAAATATCAATTTTCTTGCTTCAGGATTTTTGCCAGCTCAGTGGAGTATTGAAGATACAAGAAAATTTTTGGGCAATGAGCAAAATTTTTGTTGGGATGACCCTTACTTATTCAATTATTGTCCTGATCAAATATTTAAAAAATACATTCTCGACAATGAGGTAAGTAATTTCATTAAATTTTGTCACTCTAAGGCATATGGGGATCATTTCTCATCAAAAAAGAGGATCGTAGAAATCTTACAAAGTGGATTTTACTGGCCCATCATATTCAAGGAGTCAGATGCATTCCGCAAAAACTGTGAAAATTGTCAGAAGGTGGGATTTATTTCAAAACACAGAGAGTCTTTAGATAATCTTCTATTGACTTTTAAATCTCATCATAGTTGAGATAAGCATCGTGTAATTCATGACTTATGAACCCATTTTCATAAAGAACATACTTGGCATAGTCTTGGGAATCTGACTAAAAAAGACCATGTTTGCCAGTTTTTATGAAAACTGGATGGGAAGCCTATCCCCGACCCATTGAGGGCGTTTAAGCTGTTCTTGGACGTAAAACCAAGGGAAGATGTGAGCCACAATCACAACTGCGATTTGAAATTTTTTGTTTGTAAAAATTTGTGTCTTTTGGTTTTATTATTGTGTTTTGTTATTTCTTATTTTTGTTTCAGTGTGTTTCAGGTTTTGTCAGTGTTCGTTATTTTAGGTGATATCTTCTATACTCTATCTTTCTACCTTAGAACATTGAAGACAATGTCTCATTTTGGTTGCGGGGAGAGGGTAGTAGTTGATAAAAAAAAAAAAATTATTTTTCATTTCATAAAGCATGTGCATAATTGTTGTTACTAGGATGACAGAGTAAAGGAGTTCTTTTATTAAAGTGACTCTTGAGACGCATCTTAGTAACCATTCTTAACAAGGTCTATTATAATACTTCCTGAAATATTCAGGTTTACAAACTCTCGTATTGTTACCACTTAATTCTGCTCATATACTTATTTAACATGTATTCTTAAACCTTAATTTACACACACACACACTTTAACATATGATTGTGGGTTGCATATTAGATTATTACATTATTTATGCTCTTTTGTTAAATGTAACAACTAAGGGAAAGGGATTGTATATAATTAAAAAAAAAAGAAAAAAAATAAAAAAAAAGAAAAAAAAAATGATAATAATAAAAATGTAGATAAGTTTGGTTTCGTAGCCTCCCTAACCTAAGCAATTAAGCCCGAAGGGGTGTTTTAACACCTAATACCCTAAAGTCAACTGACTTGGGAGCTATTGGCCCAACGCACTTGTTACATGGGTTGAGGAGAAAAGCTTAAGAGAATCAAACATTGCACTATCTACATATCAGTATCTGCGACCCGAGTTACTAAGCTCGTAGGGGTGTCTTAACACCTAATGCCCTAAGACCAACTGGTCTGGGAGTCATTAGCTGAAAACTCGTTACCTGGGTTAAAGATGCATGATGTTTTTAAATTATATGTATATATTTAAAAAAATGAAGAAAAAAAAAAGATAAAAATAATAATCCCAACCTAAGGAAGTTAACCTTAAACATTAGAACAAAAATTTTATTTTCTTCCAAGAAAAGCCCCATAATTATGTGTTGATACATTAAGCACAAAAAAAAAAGGTTTATTAATATCTTGTTAAGAGGTATTGAGCAGATATATAAATTTAATGAGAGTTTGTTTATCTGGATAGATTAATGGAAGTTAAAAGATGAATACCTTACTTTATGGAATTTGCAAACTGTTTTTCTATTTTAACACTTTGATTACTAGGGACTAGTAATAAGCTGGTTGGGGGGTGTGATTAGTACTTAAAAGTGCATTTTTATCAAGGTTTTATATCATCATTTTGCACTTGAAGTATCAATAACTCCTTAACTAAAACATGTTTTATAATAATGTATCTAATAATATAAGATACCTATAATTTATGGTAAATGTCTATTTTTAATGCAGGCCTATCACATAAATGAAAGGATTGATTGATGAATTTAAGAATTGAAATTGAAAGGACAAAGAGATGGCTAAACTCTGAAAAGAGATGTCGGTGCAGTCCATACCGGAACACTGTTTGGTAATTGGATCATATCTAGAGCTACAGATCTCAGATTTAGGTCCAATTTATATGGATGGAAAGGTAAGACATAGGCCTACAACTTTCATATGGAGCCCAAGATCTAAAAAGGCCATTATCAAGTCCAAATTATAGCAACAACAAAGAAGCCCGAATCTGTCTTCCAGCCCGAGCACTGTTCGGTATTTTGGCCATATCTGGAGTTCTAGAAGTCCAAATGAGCTGAATGTTTTACACAAGAAAGCTGAGATAATTTCCTACAACTTTCATGTTTTCAGCTGGCTCCAATTTTGACGTTATCAATAACGTTTTGGGTAGACAAGAGAAGATAAGGATTGTCACCAAGTCAAAAGTTGGCCACCCACTTATCAATTAGTCATCAAATCAATAGTTCCCAATTTTGGCCTATAAAAGGAGGCATTTGCCATGCATTTAGGCATCTTGGTTTCCAGATCAAGATCATGCTCTTCCTTTCTCTCTTTGTATTTTTTGTAATGTTTATGCTTTGCTTTCATTAATATTAAGTTTATGCCTTTCATTTCCTTTCTTTTACTTAGTTAACTTTTATGTTCTTATTTTGTTTATCTATTTTGCTTTCTTTCATTATGTCTAGCTAAGTTAATTATGTCAAGGTGAAAAGGTTACACTAATGGTGTGAGAATAAGTATAATGTAAACTTAATATGGACTTTAATGTTTGATACTAACATGTTTTATATTTGTTATCTTGTTCACTCTTTAATACTTTGCTTGTTAAATGAATAATCTTGATTTATGTTGTACAACACTTGGTACAACAAATGCTTGGCACTTTCATAGCCCATTATGTATGGTATAACCGACACCTGAGCTATGAAAGGAACTTGATTTGTTGTTAACATAAGTTATAATCATGAATGCTTGCCGAGATTTACAAGTATTAGCATTAATTGAATAAGATGACTAATGTAATCATGTTAACAATATATAATCTGATTGGAACCTCCTTTGTGTGTGGTTTCCAATTCAATAATAAGAGTTTATACTATACTTGTTTGATATACCATTAGTGGAACCTCTAACCTTGACATTTGTTATTATTATTGTTTAATCCTTACATTAATATTTCATCTCTAAGTTCTCATCATCATCATCTTCTTCTTTTTCTCTTTCTTTATTATTATTATTATTATTATTACTACTACTACTACTACCATTACTACTACTATTATTATTATTATTATTATTATTATTATTATTATTATTATTATTATTATTATTATTAGTATTATTATTATTATTACTATTGTTGTTGTTGTTGTTGTTTTATAATTGTTGTTTATAATTTGTACAATTAACCTCCCTGTGGTTCGACCCCGGTCTTGCCGGGTTATTTATTACTTCGACACTCCTGCACTTGGGAGAAGACATCAATCTTTTGGTCGTGTCACCCCCCATCCCCCCCAAACAAAAATCTCCCTCATATCAGCACAACAAGTTATATTTCTTGAAGTTTTGTGGTCACAACATCTGTGTTCTGATTTACCGATGGATTTTGTCAATTTTTGTAAGTAATTCTTTCTTTTTAAATCTTAACATTTAATTAAATGTCAATTTTATCATTTTTTTAGTATATGTATTTTGTTAGTAAATGTACATGTTTTATTGTTATTTCTCAAACAAACTTGTAGTATATGAATGTATAATTCTATACTTATTATGGTTTGTTTTAGATTTTATAAGATTGTATTTATTTATAAATTGTTAAAAATTTATGGAACAACCGAAGTACATGTGCTATTTTGAAATAATTAATAGCTTACTTATTGGGTCCATTTAGAGTTTTGTCAATGGTATTGTGGAGTAGTAATTTTTATAAATTTATATATTTTAATTTGTATTGACATTGATAAATGAAAATGAATATTTAATATTTATGAGAAGTTATGATTGATTTGTTGGATAATCTCGAGGTTAAGTAATATTTTTGCAAGTTTATTTACCTAACTTAGTTAATTAATACATTATGTCATCATAATTTTATAGAGGTTCAATATAAATCATGGATGATCGTTCATGGATGTATTGAGATTCACCCCAAGAATTATAGAGGATGGATTATTATAACGAGGTTTAGGGTTTTATTAATTTCGCAACATCTATTTCTAGAAATTTTACTTGAGGCGGTATTAGGTGTCCATATAGAAAGTGTCAAACTAAAAAGTATCTGCATCCAGATGTTGTAATGATGCATCTTCTACACAAAGGGTTTATGGAGAATTATCAATGTTGGTATGCACATGGAAAAGTATATGTTAGTGAGAAGAGAATGGAAGAAACGGTGGTTGTGTTTACTTCTAGTGCTAGCAACGAGAATGACAACACTAATCATTATAGAAACATGGTTATGGATGCAATAAGAATGAATCAAGGTAATGTCAGTCAATGTCCAGTCATAGAAGAAGAACCTAATGTAGATGCAACTAGGTTTTTTGATTTGTTAAAAGATTCTAACGAACCATTATGGGATGGCTGCACGAACCATAGTAAATTATTGACTGTAGCACAAGTGTTCACCATCAAGTTAGAGCACAGGTTGAGTGAGGCCGGGTATGACAAGATTATTGAATGAGAAAGAAGCATTTTACTTGAAGAGAATAGGTTGAAAAAGGACTTCTAAGCTGCGAAGTCCATGATGAAACCCCTCGGTTTAAGATACCAGAAAATTGACATGTACCCTAACTTCTACATGTTATACTACTTTGAAAATGCTGAGATGACTGAGTGCATGACATACGGGCATTCCCATTACAAACCTAGAACTGGCAAGGGAAAGACTCTAGTGGCATATAAAAAACTTAGATACTTCCCGATCACACCGAGACTAGACTGCAAAGGTTCTTCATGTCACCAAGGATTGTTAAGCACATGACATAGCACCAAGCATACCATGTGGTTGATGGAGTGATGGTTCATCCTTCTGACAGCAAAGCATGGAAATGCTTTAACAATGTTCATCCTCACTTTTTAGCTAAATTAAGGAATGTGCGTCTTGGATTATGTACAGACGGATTCAACCCATTTGGGTCATTTGCTGCTGCTTATTCTTGTTAAGCGGTCATACTTACAGTTTATAACTTGCCACCGGGAATGTGTATGAAGTCAGAGTTCATGTTTTTATCTATTGTCATACTTGGTCCAAGCAGTTCGGGGCGAAATATAGATGTTTGTCTTCGACCGTTGATTGATAAGTTGGTGCAGTTGTGGTCCTCTAGAGCTCTAACTTATGATATATCGAGGAAACAAAATTTCCTTATGAGGGTGGCTTTGATGTGGACTATCAATGATTTTCCAGCTTATGGAATGCTTTCTAGTTGGAGCACGCATGAGAAACTCGCATGTCCATACTGCATGGAAAACAACAAGGCATTCACACTAGCAAATGGAGGTAATGCTTCTTTTTTTGATTATCACCGTCACTTCTTGCCACTTAATCACAGGTATAGAAAGAACATAAAAGATTTCTTTATTGGCAAAGTTGAAAAATATGTTGCATCCCTGCATCTTTCTGGTGAAGAATTGCATGATATTGTCTCAAAATACGGTGACATTGTGTTTGGCCTTCAATCAGTTAAGCAAAAGTTTCCTAGTTTTGGTTTGACCCATAATTGGGTAAAGTGAAATATCTTTTGGGAGCTTCTTTATTGGAAGATCAATATGCATCGCTATAACCTTGATGTCATGCATATAAAAAAGAACATGTTTGAGAACATTTTCAACACCATCACGGATGTGAAGGGGAGGGAAAAGGACAACATCAAGGATAGATTGGATATAGCTTTATACTGTAACCATAAAAATATGGAGTTGGTTTATGATGAGTCACGGGTCGTAAAACGCACAACTGTTAGTCTACAAATGGCTTAAGAGTTAGCATTTTCTAGATGGACATGCATCGAACATATCACGGCTGGTTAATATAGAGGACTGCAGATTGTATGGAATATAGGATGAACTCACGGCTGGTTAATATCACGCACAACTGCTAGTCATGACTGCCACCTGTTTATGCAAACACTTACTCCATTAGCTTTTTGTGATTTGTTGTCAAAGGGAATATGGGATGCACTCAAGGAGATTAGTCATTTCTTTAAAGATATATACTCCAGCAAGTTGAATGTTGATCATATTGAGAGGCTTCAAACAAATATCGTTGAAACACTATGCAAACTTGAGATGATATTCCCTCTATTATTTTTTGACTCAATGGAGCATCTCCCTATACGTCTATCGTTCAAGGCAAAAGCTGGAGGACCGGTCCAATATAGATGGATGTACCCTTTCGAACGGTTAGATATTACAGTTGTAATGTAATTCATATATAAAAGTATTTTATATGTTTTTCTTAATTGAAAATACTTGATTAATATTTCAATGCAGGTACTTGTTTAATCTTAAGAAAAAGGTTAAGAACAAGGCGCATGTTGAGGTTTCGATATGTGAGGCCTATATTGTTGAGAAGATCTCAACATTTATCTCGTACTATTTTGAACCTCATCTGAGAATGAGAATCAATCACGTTCCCCGGCATGATGATGTCGGTGAAGTGCCTTCCAGTGAAAACTTGTAAATATTCTCCAATACTAGACGACCCACACCTAAAAATGACGTAAGAGGAAGATATTTAACTATGATGAACTGAGACCTTTTATTTAATAAGTTTATACTAATTAAAATTTGTTAGTAATATACTATTAATTATATATTGTAATATCATACACTCATTATCACTTGTAGGCAACATTGACAATATTTTCTCTCCAATAACTCACAACTGACCAAATTCCAGATCTTTCAATTACACGATGAGCAGTTTGCCACGTGGTTCAGAACACATTTAAGCACTATCACAAACTCATTCTAACTTGCAAAATTACTATACATATGCATGTCATTACGAGATTCTCGTTCATTTACTATTTATTGATGTACATTACATACAAGGTTTATCAAATGGGAAGGAATGCACCTAAGTAATTGTCTTCACTAAGCCTAAGGCCTGAAAGAAAATGTAAGTGCTACAACGGGTATTTTGTCAATGGATATGTTTTTCATACTGAAGAATACGGGCAAGGAAGAAAGACATACAACAACGGTATTTGTGTTAAGGGATCTACTAGTAGTGAGTTAGAAGTTAACTACTATGGTAGATTAGAAGAGGTCATCGAACTACAATATCATAATGAGCAGAATAAAGTATTTTTATTCAAATGTTATTGGTATGACATGACTGATAGAGGAATCAAAGTTGATCCGCACTATGGTCTGGTCAAAATTAACTCAAAAGCTAGACTCCGCAACATAAACGATGTCTTTGTTTTCATCTAACCTTGATATTTTTTATTGTCATTATTTAATCCTTATGTTCATATTTCATCTCAAAGTTCCCATCAACTTCTTCTTCTTTTTTCTTCTTCTTCTATTATTATTATTATTATTATTATTGTTATTGTTATTGTTATTATTATTATTATTATTGCTATTGTTATTACTATTACTATTACTACTACTATTACCACCACTACTACTACTACTCCTGCTACTGCTCAAAGTTCTCATCAACTTCTTCTTCTTTTTATTATTTTTATTATTATTATTACTATTGCTATTGCTATTGCTATTGCTATTACTACTACTATTACCACCACTACTACTACCACTATTACTACTACTACTGCTGCTATTATTATTATTATTATTGTTACAATTAGTACTATTGTTGTTGTATTATTGTTATCTATAATTTATACAATTAACCTCCCTATAGTTTGATCCTGATCTTACCGGGTTATTTATTACTTCGACACTCTTGCACTTGGGAGCAGACATTAATCTTTTGGTCGTGTTAAGTTTTTGGTATTGTTGCCTAGGAGGTAAGTTCTTGTATAAATTATAATATTTATTTTATTTTCTCTTTTCACTTTTCTTGTATATAACTTTGTTTTTTTGTTTTTGTTTTCTTCTTCCTTTTATTTTATTCCTACACGTGCATGAGAGTGTGGTTACGTACATTAAGTGATAGACTTTGTAGGGTATCCTCATCATGTTTAGAAAATATGGCCGAACAAGATAACCAATCACTTCATAATGAGAATAACCATGTTAGAACACTTAGAGATCACATGAATTCCACGAGAATAAGTGCACCATCATGCATGGTTTTCTGATCCATTTCATTTTAATTTTAAGTTAGGCATTATTCAACTTTTCTCGTCTTTTCATGGCTTAGATTTGGAAAATTCATAATTGCATTTAAGGGAATTTAAGGAGGTTTGTAACACCTATAATTACTCAAATTGTAGCAGGAACATCATCACATTAAAGCTTTTTTCTTTTTCATTAAAAGATAAAGCTAAAACATGGCTATAAAATTTAAGATTTGGATCCATTCGTGCTTGGGATGAAATGCAACAACAATTTTTAAAGAAGTTTTCCCTTCTTATAAAACAAACTCTTTCAAAAGCAAAACACCACTTTCACTTAAAAACTAGGAGAAACATTTTACCAATGTTAGCATAGGTATCGAGACCATCTTAATACATGTCCTCACTTTTTAATATAATCTTCATTCCATTCCTCTTCATCCATTGCAATCTTATCCTTGTCAAAGTTTGGCCATTTATTTTCAATGCAATATGTTTGTGGATTTATGGAGGATTCGCTTTTAGAATTCCTGAAAGTGGAAGGTGTTTTTAGTGCAAATGCATATCTTGTAGCCGAACAAAATAAAAAGAAGATAACAATTGTTAAGAAAAATGCATGATCTCAATAATATTTTAAAAATTGGCTCAATAATTATGAAAAGACCTTATGTTGATATATTAAGCCAAGATTTCCAACTAGGTAAAAAAAAAAAAAACAAAGCAAACTATAATGCAAAGCACATAGAGCATATAAAAGAAAATATAAGTAGATGCTTAATCGTTATTTCTTGAAAGCAACAAGGGCTTCTTCAATCTTTTAGTTCCGGAATACTTCATCAACTGAAAGCTTTCAAATAAAGGCATTGGTTAGATCCTCTTCTAGAGAGTAGATAGTTAACTAAGTTAACAATTCATCTTCTTTTGTTGTTTTTGGCTCATCATTACAATTCCAGCCTTTCCCATCACCTTCCTCTACATTGTTGATATCCATGACAACAAGTTTCTATCCCAAGACTTCCATCATGTTTTGAGGTTTCATTACATGTGTTAACTTTGGGAAAGAAATATGGATGGGTGGGATTACAATGTCTTTTTCTTCTGGCTTTCTTCCTTCGAATCTAGTTAACCTTCTTTCTCGTTTCATCCTAGTAACTCTCTTGTGATTATCTTTCTTAGGTTTAAAATCAAGCCCAAACCTATGATCAATAGCTTTTATTTTTATCATGTGGACTCTCTTAAGATTTTCAGTAATTGGATGATTTTAAAATGGTAGCCTATATTTTAAAAAGCATTTAGCTATCATTTTGGCTGTATCAGAAATAATTTGTCTTCTCAACACTATATTCTCTAGTACCCAAGCAATGTTGACAATCTCAAAGGCATAGAGATTTTCATCTTTGCAATCTTCTGCTTCAATATAAGGGATCGTCACATTCCTTATCATGGTTAAGGTTTTTTTTACCTTAACTTTTACTAGGGTACCTGACATGGCTAAAAGATTGATGTCTTCTTCCAAGTGTAGGAGTGTTGAAGTAATAAATAACCCGACAAGACCGGGGTCAAACCACAAGGAGGTTAATTATACAAATTATAAATAACAATAATACAACAACAACAACAACAACAACAATAATAATAATAGTAGTAGTAGTAATAATAATAATAATAATAATAATAAAGAAAAAGAAGGAAAAGAAGAAGAAGATGATAAGAACTTTGAGATGAAATATTAATGTAAGGATTAAACAATGATAATAACAAATGTCAAGGTTAGAGGTTCCACTAATGGTATGTCAAACAAGTATAGTATAAACTCTTATTATTCAATTGGAAACCACACACAAAGGAGGTTCCAATCAGATTATAGATTGTTAACATGATTACATTAGTCATCTTATTCAATTAATGCTAATACTTGTAAATCTCGTCAAGTATTCATGATTATAACTTATGTTAACAACAAATCAAGTTCTTTTCATAGCTTAGGTGTCGGTTATACCATACAGTATGGGCTATGAAAGTGTCAAGCATTTGTTGTACCAAGTGTTATACAACATAAATCAAGATTAGTCATTTAACAAGCAAAGTATTAAAGAGTGAACAAGATAACAAATACAAAACATGTTAGTATCAAACATTAAAGTCCATATTAAGTTTACACTATACTTATTCTTACACCATTAGTGTAACCTTTTCACCTTGACATAATAAACTAAGCTAAACATAATGAAAGAAAGAAAAATAAATAAATAAAATAAGAACATAAACAAGATAAAAGTTAACTAAGGACAGGAAATGAAAGACATAAACTTGATATTAATGAAAGCAAAGTATAAACATTACAAAAAATACAAAGAGAGAAAGCAAGAGCATGATCTTCATCTGAAAACTAAGATGCCTAAATGCATGGCAAATGCCCCCTTTTATATGTCAAAATTAGGAATTATTGATTTGATGACTAAATTCATGAGTGGGTGACCAACTCTTGACTTGGTGACAATTCTTATCTTCTCTTGTCTGCCTAAACCGTTATTGAGAACGTCAAAATTGGAGTTATTTAAAAACATGAAAGTTGTAGAAAATTATTTTATCTTTCTTGTGTAAAACATTCAACTTATTTTAACTTCTAGAACTCCATATATGGCCAAAATATTGAATAGTGCTCGGGTTGGAGGATAGATTTAGGCTTCTTTGTTATTGCAACAATTTGGACTTGAAAATAGGTTTTTTAGATCTTGGGCTCCATATGAAAGTTATAGGCCTATGTCTTACCTTTCTATACATATAAAGGAGACCCAAATCTGAGATTTATAGCTCTAGATATGACCTAATTACAAAATAGTGTTCCGGTTTGGATTGCACTGACATCTCTTTTCTAAGTTTGGCCATCTCTTTATCCTTTCAATTTCAGTTCTTAAATTCATCAATCAATCCTTTCATTTATGTGATAGGTCTGCATTTAAAATCAATATTTACCATAAATTAAAGGTATCTTATATTATTAGATATATTATTATAAAACATGCTTTAGTTAAGGAGTTATTGATACTTCAAGTGCAAAATGATGATATAAAACCTTGATAAAAATACACTTTTAAGTATCAATCAGTACCATTAATAATATACTTCAAACATTGGTGTAGAGATGATGTCACAGCCTAAGAGGCATGTATCCATGACCTTCCTAATAACATGCTATACAAGGATGGATATCCATCACTTGTAAGGTTATCAAAAACATCCAAGGCCCTACAAATAATTCAATGTCAATGGTCCCTATTACCTGTCTAAAGGAACCATTATATATTCTAGCTATCATAGTATTTGGCCTCATATAAGTAGCATCAATTAGCATTTCATTTAGCATATGCCTTCGTAGCACATTCAAAGCTAAACCATTATCCACAAGCACTTTGCCGATCAGACAATCCTTTTATTCACAGTGATGTATAAAGGCTTGTTATGCTCAGTCCCTTATTGGTCTAGCTCATTTTTACTAAAGTATAAGTAATTAGAGGCTTGAATTCTTCCTGACACGACCAAAAGATTGATGTCTTTTTTGAAGTATAGGAGTGTCAAAGTAATAAATAACCCCGTAAGACCGGGGTCGAACCATAAGAAGGTTAATTGTACAAATTATATACAACAATTATAAACAACAATAATTATAACAACAAGAACTTTAATAATAGTAGCAATAATAGTAGTAGTAGTAGTAATAATAATAATAACAAAGAGGAGGAAGAAGAAGAAGTTGATGAGAACTTTGAGATAAAAGATTAAAGTAAGGATTAAATAATGATAATAATCAATGTCAAGGTTAGAGGATCCACTAATAGCATGTCAAACAAGTATAGTATAAATTCTTATTATTTAATTGGAAACCACACACAAAAAAGGTTCCAATTTGATTATAGATTGTTAACATGATTACATTAGTCATCTTATTCGATTAATGTTAATACTTGTAAATCTCGTCAAACATTCATGATTATAACTTATGTTAACAACAAATCAAGTTCCTTCCATAGCTCAAGTGTCGGTTATACCATACAGTATGGGCTAGGAAAGTGCCAAGCATTTGTTGTACCAAGTCTTATACAACATAAATCAAGATTAGTCATTTAACAAGCAAAGTATTAAAGAGTGAACAAGATAACAAATACAAAACATGTTAGTATCAAACATTAAAGTCCATATTAAGTTTACACTATACTTATTCTTACACCATTAGTGTAACCTTTTCACCTTAACATAATAAACTTAGCTAAACATAACGAATGAAAGAAAAATAAATAAACAAAATAAGATAAAAGTTAACTAAGTATATAAAAGGAAATGAAAGGCATAAACTTGATATTAATGAAAGCAAAGCATAAACATTACAAAAAATACAAAGAGAGAAAGCAAGAGCATAATCTTGATCTGGAACTCAAGATCCCTAAATGCATGGCAAATGCCTCTTTTTATAAGCTAAAATTAGGAACTATTGATTTGATGACTAATTGATGAGTGGGTGACCAACTTTTAACTTTGTGATAATTTTAATCTTCTCTTATCTGCCTGACTAGTACTTAAAAGTGCATTTTTATTATGGTTTTATATCATCATTTTGCACTTGAAATATCAATAACTCCTTAACTAAAGCATGTTTTATAATAATATATCTAATAATATAAGATACCTTTAATTTGTGGTAAATGTTCATTTTAAATGCAGGCCTATCACATAAATGAAAGGATTGATTGATGACTTTAAGAACTTAAATTGCAAGGATAAAGAGATGGCCAAACTTAGAAAAGAAATGTCGGTGCAATCCAAACCGGAACATTGTTGGATAATTGGGTCATATTTGGAGCTATATATCTCATATTTTGGTCTAATTTATATGGATGGAAAGACAAGAGAAGATAAGGATTGTCACCAAGTCAAGAGTTGACCACCCACTTATCAATTAGTCATCAAATCAATAGTTCCCAATTTTGGCCTATAAAAGGAGGCATTTGCCATGCATTTAGGCATCTTGGTGTCCAGATCAAGATCATGCTCTTCCTTTCTATCTTTGTATTTTTTTGTAATGTTTATGCTTTGCTTTCATTAATATCAAGTTTATGCCTTTCATTTCCTTCCCTTTACATAGTTAACTTTAATGTTCTTATTTTGTTTATTTATTTTTCTTTCTTTCATTATGTCTAGCTAAGTTAATTATGTCAAGGTGAAAAGGTTACACTAATGGTGTAAGAATAAGTATAATGTAAACTTAATATGGACTTTAATGTTTGATACTAACATGTTTTATATTTGTTATCTTATTCACTCTTTAATACTTTGCTTGTTAACTAACTAATCTTGATTTATGTTGTATAACACTTGGTACAACAAATGCTTGGCACTTTCATAGTTTATATTATATGGTATAACCGACACCTGAGCTATGAAAAGAACTTGATTTGTTGTTAACATAAGTTATAATCATGAATGCTTGACGAGATTTACAAGTATTAGCATTAATTGAATCAGATGACTAATGTAATCATGTTAACAATCTATAATCCAATTGGAACCTTCTTTATGTGTGGTTTCCAATTGAATAATAAGAGTTTATATTATTCTTGTTTGACATACTATTAGTGGAATCTCTAACCTTGACAATTTTTATTATTATTTTTTAATCGTTACATTAATATTCCTTCTCCAAGTTCTCATCATCATCTTCTTCTTCTCTTTCTTTATTATTATTATTATTATTACTACTACTACTACTACTACTACTACTATTATTATTATTATTATTATTATTATTGTTGTTGTTGTTGTTGTTGTTGTTGTTGTTGTTGCTATTTTTGTTGTTTATAATTTATACAATTAACCTCCCTATGGTTCGACCCCGGTCTTGCCGGGTTATTTATTACTTCGACACTCCTGCACTTGGGAGAAGACATCAAACTTTTAGTCGTGTCAAGTTTTTGGCGCCGTTGCCGGGGAGGTAAGTTTTTTTATAAATTATAATATTTATTTTATTCTCTTTTCACTTTTCTTGTATATAACTTTGTTTCTTTTCTCTTGTTTCTTCTTCTTTTGTTTTTTTTTCTTTTATTTTATTCCTGCACGTGCATGAGAGTGTGGTCACGTACATCAAGTGCTAGACTTTGTAGGATATCCTCATCATTTTCAGAAAATATGGCATAAGAAGATAATCAATCACTTCATAATGAGAATAATGAGAATAACCGTGCTAGAACACTTAGAGACCACATGAATCCCACAAGAACAAGTGCACCATCATGCATAGTTTTTCCTCCCGATGCATCTCATTTTAATTTTAAACATGGTATTATTCAACTTTTACCTTCTTTTCATGGTTTAGAATTGGAAAATCCATACTTGTATTTAAGAGAATTTGAGGAGGTTTGCAACACATATAATAATTTAAATTGTAGCATGAACACCATTAGATTAAAGCTTTTTCCTTTTTTATTAAAAGATAAAGCTAAAACATGGCTACAAAATTTAAGACCAGGATCCATTCGTACTTGGGATGAAATGCAACAACAGTTTTTAAAGAAGTTTTTCCCATCTCAAAGAACAAACTCTTTCAAGAGACAAATCACTACTTTCACTCAAAAACTAGGAGAAACATTTTACCAATTTTGGGACAGGTATCGCGACTTGCTTAATACTTGCCCTCATCATGGTTTTGAAACATGGAGATTGGTTTCACATTTCTATGAAGGGTTAACACCTAAAGATAGGCAAATGGTTGAATTGATGTGCAATGGAACTTTTGAAGATAAAGACCCTGATGAAGCAATGGAGTACTTGGACTTGTTAGCTAAAAATGCTCAAAATTGGGACATTGCGGCTACTTATGAGGCACCGAGTAAAACTCAACCTCATACATCTAGTGGAGGTATGTACAACCTTAGGGAAGATCATAAACTTCAAGCTAAATTTGCATCTTTAGCTAGAAAAGTTGACATACTAGAATTGAAAAAGAGTGGTCAAGTAAAATCTGTTGAAAACATTGTATGTCAAATCTTTGAAACAAATGAACACTTAACCAACGATTGTCCAACCTTGCTTTCTTTTAAGGAATGTCTCCATGAACAAGCCCATGCTTTAAACAGTTTCCAAAGGGCCAACCACAACCCATACTCCCAAACATACAACCCTGGTTGAAGAAATCACCCAAATTTCAGTTGGAAGAGTGAGAACAACAATGCACAAACTTCACAACCACCATTTCAAGCACACCACAATTTCCAAATTCTCATGGATATGCACCTCCTTATGCTCCACCGCTTAGAAGAAATCTTGAGGAAACATTGCATGTATTCATTAAAAAGCAAGAGACAATCAATACTCAACTTGCTCAAAACATGACAGATTTTAAAGATACTATTGCAAAATTAACATCTGCTCTCAGTTTCCAAGAGAAAGGTAAGTTTCCATCTCAACCACAACAAAATCCCAAAGGGCAATACAATGCAAATGCAAGTAGTTTTGGAAGTCAGCACATGGATCAAGTCAAATCAGTCACTACTCTGCGCAGTGGTAAGGTTATTGAAAAACCCTCTCTTAAACCTTATAAGAAAGATGATGAGTCAATCTCTGAGGGTATGGAAGGGGATGAATCTGAAAATTGCAAAGAAACGATTGATTCACCGCCAGCACTTCCATTTCCTCAAGCCATGACTAAACAAAGGAAACTCAATCACAACTCTGAAATCTTTGAAACTTTCAAACAGGTAAGAATCAATATACCTTTGTTGAATGCTATTAAACATGTTCCTTCCTATGCTAAATTTTTGAAAGATCTATGCACTGTGAAGAGGAAACTGAATATGTGAAAAAGAAAGCCTTTCTAGCTGAACAAGTAAGTGTCATTCTTCAAAACAATAATGCTTTGAAATATAAAGACCCTGGTTGTCCTACAATTTCTTGCTTTATTGGAAAGCATAAAATTAAAAGAGCCTTACTTGATCTTGGTGCTAGTGTGAATTTACTTCCATATTCAGTTTTTCAGAGTCTCAATCTAGGTGAGTTAAAACCAACTTCTATAACTCTTTTACTTGCTGATAGATTTATAAAAGTGCCTAGAGGAATAATTAAAGATGAGTTAGTACAAGTCGATAAATTCATTTATCTTGTGGATTTTATTGTCTTGGACACACAACCTGTTGAAGTATGTAATTCATTTCCTGTTATTTTAGGACGTCCATTTCTTGCAACTTCTAATGCATTCATTAATTGTAGGAATGGACTGATGAAACTATCATTTGGAAACATGACATTGGAGATGAATATTTTCAATATTTGCAAGCAACCTAGAGATGATAATGATTTACAAGAAGTGGACTTTACTGAAAAATTAATTCATGATCAATTTCCAATCTCTTCCAGTGAAATTGAGATTGATGAATATGATGATTTGCAAATGATTTATTTTCAGGAAGAATCAAAGACAAGTAATTGGAGGCCACAAATTGAGGAATTTCCACCACAATCAATTAAGTCCATACCTTCAAATGTTCAACCACCAAAACCTGATTTGAAGTCGTTGCCATCCAATCTCAAATACCCATTTTTGGGAGAAAATGAAACTTTTTCGGTAATAATCTCTTCCAAACTTAATGCACATCAAGAAGGTAAGTTATTACAAACTCTGAAAATGCACAAAAATGCATTAGGATGGACCATAGCTGATATAAAAGGAATTAGTCCTTTGATTTGTACACATAGAATTTATTTAGAGGAAAATGCTAAACCCTCTAGAGAAATGCAACGAAGGCTAAATCCTAATATGAAGGAAGTAGTGAAAAATGAAGTCATTAAGCTTCTAGATAATGAAATCATTTATCCTATTTCTGACAGCAAATGGGTAAGTCCTACCCAAGTTGTACCCAAGAAGTCTGGAGTCACTGTGATAACAAATGAGAACAATGAGTTAATTCCCACTAGAACTGTTACTGGTTGGCACATGTGCATTGACTATAGAAAACTTAATTCACTGACTAGAAAAGATCATTTTTCTTTACCTTTCATGGATCAAATCCTAGAAAGAGTTGCAGGTCATGAATTTTATTGTTTCCTAGATGGCTATTCGGGTTACAACCAAATTGAAATTGCATTGGAAGATCAAGAGAAGACTACTTTCACATGTCCATTTGGTACTTTTGCATATCGAAGGATGCCTTTTGGATTATGTAACGCACCAGCCACATTTCAAAGATGCATGCTTAGTATATTTAGTGATATGGTTGAACATTTTCTTGAGATTTTCATGGATGATTTTTCTGTTTTTGGCGATTCATTTAATGATTGTTTGACTAACTTAGGAAAGGTTTTGACCAGGTGTGAAGAGAAGAATCTTGTGCTGAATTAGGAAAAATGTCATTTTATGGTAACAAACGACATTGTACTTGGTCACATTGTTTCATCAAAAGAAATTGAGGTTGACAAATCTAAAATCGAGTTAATTGCAAACTTGCTAACACCAAAATCTCTTAAAGATGTTAGATCATTCCTGGGACATGCTGGTTTTTATAGAAGGTTCATCAAAGATTTTAGTGTAATATCTAAACCCTTAAGTAACCTTCTAACAAAGGATACTATTTTTGAATGGACTGAACATTGTGAAGAAGCCTTTGTTAAGCTTAAAAACTTTCTTACTTGTGCTCCTATCATTCAACCTCCCGATTGGTCATTACCTTTTGAAATAATGTGTGATGCTAGTGATTATGCCGTAGGTGCTGTTTTGGGACAAAGAAAAGATAAGAAACCTTATGTAATTTACTATGCAAGTAAAACTTTAAATAGTGCTCAAATGAATTATACCACCACTAAAAAAGAATTACTTGCAGTAGTATTTGTATGTGAAAAATTCAGATCTTATCTTGTTGGCTCACCTGTTGTTGTTTTAAGTGATCATGCAGCATTGAAATATCTTCTTTCTAAGAAAGATTCTAAGGCTAGATTGGTGCGGTGGATTTTATTACTTCAAGAATTTGATATCACAATCAAAGATAAGAAAGGCAGCGAAAATGTTGTCGCAGATCACTTGTCAAGATTGACAACAGATTCGAAAACTGACATCACACCAATCGATGATTACTTTCCCGATGAATCTTTACTTTCTATCTCTACAATGCCTTGGTTTGCTAATATTGTCAATTTTCTTGTTTAAGGACAATTGTCAGCTCATTGCAATACCCAAGATAAAGAAAAGTTCTTGAACGAAGTGAAAATTTTTTATTGGGATGATCCTTATTTATTCAAATATTGTCCTGATCAAATATTTCAAAGATGCATTCATGACAATGAGGTAAGTAGTGTCATTAAATTTTGTCATTCTGAGGCATGTGGGGGCCATTTATCGTCAAGAAAGACAACTGCAAAAATCTTGCAAAGTGGATTTTATTGGCCCACCATGTTCAAAGACTCACATGCATTCTGCAAGTCTTGTGAAAATTGTCAAAAGTTGGGATCTATTTCAAAACATCACATGATGCCTTTAAATCCTATTATTGTCATTGAGATCTTGGATTGTTGGGGTATAGATTTTATGGGTCCATTCCCTCCATCATTTGGTTTCTTATACATATTAGTCGCAGTAAATTATGTTTCAAAATGGATAGAGGCAATTCCAAGTCGAAACAATGATCACAAAACAGTGATAAAGTTTTTGAAAGAAAATATTTTGAGTCGATTTGGAGTCCCTCGAGCCATAATAAGTGATGGTGGAACACATATTTGCAACAAGTCATTTGAGTGTTTAATGAAGAAATATGGAATCACACACAAAATTGCCACCCCTTATCACCCTCAAACAAGTGGACAAGTAGAGCTTGCTAATAGGGAGATCAAACATATTTTGGAGAAAACAATGAACCCTAATAGGAAAGACTGGTCTTTAAGACTTAATGATGCAGTTTGGGCTTATCGAACTGCATATAAAACATCATTAGGTATGTCACCTTATAGACTAGTCTATGGAAAACCTTGTCACTTGCCTGTGGAACTTAAACATAAAGCTTTCAATTCAAATCTGGATGATGCTAATCAACTGCAAAAATTACAAATAAATGAGCTTGAGGAAATAAGAAATGATGCATATGAAAATTCAAGAATTTATAAAGTAAGAATTAAAGAGTTTCATGACAAGAAAATACTGAGAAAAACATTCAATGTTGGTCAAAAAGTCTTGCTTTATAATTCTCGACTGCATTTATTTCCTGGAAAATTAAGATCAAGATGGAGTGGTCCTTTTATTGTGAAACATGTGTATCCATATGGGGCCTATAACATCGAGAATCCAACAAATGATAATGTTTTCAAGGTAAATGGACATCGTTTGAAAGTTTACTTTGATAATTTTTTAGTTGAACATGACTCTATTAAATTGGGTGATCCTGTATATAAAGATTGATTTTTATTATTTTTATTTCTTTTTTTTTAGTGATTTTTGCTAGTTTCTCTCACCCTAGTCAAATGGCGGATAACGGTACTCCGTGACTTAAGTCGGTTCTTTCAGTTTCCCATAATTACTGATATTTGTGTATATATCTATGCAATTCTTTGAATCTCTCTTCCAATTCTCATTTGAAAATGGACACTAATCTTGAAAAATTGAAAAATTATTTTCCCGCTCTACCTCAGAATGTGATTACAAAAATTTACTGTGCTAAATGTGCAAGATTGAGATTATTAATGAATCATGGAATTCCTGAAGATATTCGCTGGTTGATTGAAGCAAAGGTTTGATTATCAAGTGAGTCCTATAACTCCTTCATTTCACACATGCCTGGAACAGGTAAAAGCACTTTTGCAAAGAAGCGTCATGCAAAACGACTGGAAGTCTGTCATCGATGTGCTAAATGGACTTGTAATACACAATGTCGTTCTTTAGGAATGGTATCTATAAACTGTGAAGATAAAATACAATTCATTAAGGATGGCCTAAGTAAGGAGTCTTTAGATAATCTTCTATTGACTCTTGAGACGCATCCTAGTGGAGATGTGCATCGTGTAATTCATGATTTATGGCCACTATTTCATAAAGAACATGATCGACTTAGTCTTGGGAATCTGACTAAAAAAAACCCTGTTTGCCAGTTTTTAAGAAAACTTGATGGGAAGCCTATCCCCGACCCATAGAGGGCGTTTAAGCCATTCTTGGACGTAAAACCAAGGGAAGATGTGAGCCACAATCACAACTACCTGTACATACACATGCTTTTTTAAAAGTAAATAAATAAACAAATAAAAAGAGAGAGAGAGAGTGTGAGACTCCAGCTGGCCTACATATAGGTGTTATGATTGCCTTTCTAATTTCTCATCTATAAAACCCTCTCTTCCTTCCTTTCATTTCTACTCAACCCATACATTCAACAAATACAGAAGTGTGTAGAAATGGCAAGTTCCTCAAGTCATCAAATAAGAAATATTTGTGTTTTTGGTGGATCTAGTCTTGGGAAAGAAAATGAGTTTTTAGAATCAGTAAATCATCTTGGTCAAGTGCTAGCTGAGAGAAAGATTCATTTAGTGTATTTGGGAGGCAGTCTTGGGTTAATGGGAGGTGCGTCAATAGCTGTATTTTTAGGAGGTAGTCAAGTTTTGGGGGTCATCCCTGAAGCTTTAGCACAAGGAGACATCATTGGAAAAACAATTGGAGAGGAACTTCAGGTCTCCACAATGTCAGCTCGAATGAATGCAATGTTTAACCATGTTGATGCCTTCATTGCTTTACGAGGTGGTCTAGGCACATTGGAAGAGATCTTTCATATTTTCTCTTGGGCTCAACTACACATTCACCATAAACCCATAGGTTTGTTAAATGTTAATGGTTATTATGATAAGTTGTTGGCTTTTCTTGATCATGCTATGGAACAGGAATTTCTAACATCTTTTGCACGATAAATCATAATCTTTGCTTCTACTGCTGAACAATTGATTGACCAACTACAATCTTTCATTCCTGTGATTGATCCTTCCATGAGTCGCATAAATTGGTCATCTAAGGAAAACCGTAAAAAGCTTAGATTGGATTTGAGCCTTCATTTGTGAATTTTTATGTCTTTTGGTTTTATTATTGTGTTTTGTTATTTTTTATTTTTGTTTCAGTGTGTTTCAGGTTTTCTCAGTGTTCGTTATTTCAGGTGATATCTTTTATACTCTATCTTTCTACCTTAGAACATTGAGGACAATGTCTCATTTTGGTTGGGGGGAGAGGGTAGTAATTGATAAAAAAAAATTGTTTTTCATTTCATAAAGCATGTGCATAATTGTTGTTACTAGGATGATAGAGTAAAGGAGCTCTTTTGTTAAAGTGACTCTTGAGACGCATCTTAGTAACCATTCTTAACAAAGTCTATTATAATACTTCTTAAAATATTTAGGTTTACAAACTCTCACATTGTTATCACTTAATTCTGCTCATATACTTATTTAACATGTATTCTTAAACCTTAATTTACACACACACACTTTAACATATGATTATGGGTTGCATATTGGATTATTACATTATTTATGTTCTTTTGTTAAAGTTAACAACTAAGGGAAAGGGATTGTATATAATTAACAAAAAACATGAAAAAAAGAAAAATAAAAAAAGAAAAAAAAAAGAAAAAATGATGATAATAAAAATATAGATAAGTTTGGTTTCGTAGCCTCCCTAACCTAAGCAATTAAGCCCGAAGGGGTGTTTTGACACCTAATACCCTAAAGTCAACTGACTTGGGAGCTATTGGCTCAACGCTTGTTACATGGGTTAAGGAGAAAAGCTTAAGGGAATCAAACATTGCACTAGCTACATATCAGTATCTGCGACCCGAGTTACTAAGCTCGTAGGGGTGTCTTAACACCTAATGCCCTAAGACCAACTGGTTTGGGAGTCATTAGCTAAAAGCTCGTTACTTGGGTTAAAAATGCATGATGTTTTTAAATTATATGTATATATATTTTTTTTAAAAAAGACAAAAATAATAATCCCAACCCAAGGAAGTTAACCTTAAACATTAGAACAAAAATTTTGTTTTCTTCCAAGAAAAGCCCTATAATTATGTGTTGATACATTGAGCACAAAAGAAAGGTTTATTAATATCTTGTTAAGAGGTATTGAGCAGATATATAAATTTAATGAGAGTTTGTTTATCTGGATAGATTAATGGAAGTTAAATGATGAATACCTTGCTTTATGGAATTTGCAAATTGTTTTTCAATTTAACGCTTTGATTACTAGGGACTAGTAATAAGCTGGTTGAGGGGTGTGACTAGTACTTAAAAGTACATTTTTATCATGGTTTTATATTATCATTTTGCACTTGAAGTATCAATAACTCCTTAACTAAAGCATGTTTTATAATAATATATCTAATAATATAAGATACCTTTAATTTATGGTAAATGTTCATTTTAAATCCAGGTCTATCACATAAATGAAAGGATTGATTGATGACTTTAAGAACTTAAATTGCAAGGATAAAGAGATGGCCAAACTTAGAAAAGAGATGTCGGTGCAATCCAAACCGGAACACTGTTCGGTAATTGGGTCATATCTGGAGCTATATATCTCATATTTAGGTCCAATTTATATAGATGAAAAGACAAGAGAAGATAAGGATTGTCACCAAGTCAAGAGTTGACCAACCATTTATCAATTAGTCATCAAATCAATAGTTTCCAATTTTAGCCTATAAAAGGAGGCATTTGCCATGCATTTAGGCATCTTGGTGTCCAGATCAAGATCATGCTCTTCCTTTCTCTCTTTGTATTTTTTGTAATGTTTATGCTTTGCTTTCATTAATATCAAGTTTATGCCTTTCATTTTCTTTCCTTTATATAGTTAACTTTTATGTTCTTATTTTGTTTATTTATTTTTCTTTCTTTCATTATGTCTAGCTAAGTTAATTATCTCAAGGTGAAAAGGTTACACTAATGGTGTAAGAATAAGTATAATGTAAACTTAATATGGACTTTAATGTTTGATACTAACATGTTTTATATTTGTTATCTTATTCACTCTTTAATACTTTGCTTGTTAACTAACTAATCTTGATTTATGTTGTTTAACACTTGGTACAACAAATGCTTGGCAGTTTCGTAGCCCATATTGTATGGTATAACCGACACCTAAGCTATGAAAGGAACTTGATTTGTTGTTAACATAAGTTATAATCATGAATGCTTGACGAGATTTACAAGTATTAGCATTAATTGAATAAGATGACTAATGTAATAATGTTAACAATCTATAATCCAATTGGAACCTTCTTTATGTGTGGTTTCCAATTGAATAATAAGAGTTTATATTATTCTTGTTTGACATACCATTAGTGGAATCTCTAACCTTGACAATTTTTATTATCATTGTTTAATCATTACATTAATATTTCTTCTCCAAGTTCTCATCATCATCATCTTCTTCTCTTTTTTTTTTTTTATTATTATTATTATTATAATAATTATTATTATTAGTACTACTACTACTACTACTACTACTACTACTATTATTATTATTATTATTATTGTTGTTGTTGTTGTTGTTGTTGTTGTTGTTATTGCTATTATTGTTGTTTATAATTGCTATTTATAATTTGTACAATTAACCTCCGTGTGGTTCGACCCCGCTCTTGCCGGGTTATTTATTACTTCGACACTCCTGCACTTGGGAGAAGACATCAACCTTTTAGTCGTGTCACTGCCCAAAACACAATTGATAACGTAAAAATTGGAGCCTCTTGAAAACGTAAAAGTTGTAGGAAAGTGTCAGATTTCTTGTGTGAATAATACAGGTCATTTTGACTTCTAAAACTCCAGATATAGGCTAAACACTAAACAATGCTCAGGCTGGAAGACAGATTCAGACTTCTTTGATGTTATTACAATTTAGACTTGAAAATGACCTTTTTATGTCTTGGGCTCCATATGAAAGTTATAGACCTATATCTTACCTTTGCATCCATATAAAGTAAACCTAAATGTAAGATCTACAACTCTAGATATGACTCAATTACTGAATAGTGTTTTAGTTTAGACTACATCGGCACCTTATTTTTAAGTTTGAATATCTCTTTGTCCTTTCAATTTTAGTTCTTAAATTCATCAATCAATCCTTTCATTTATCTAATAGGCCTGCATTTAAAATGAACATTTACCATAAATTAAATGTATCTTATATTATTAGATATATTATTATAAAACATGCATTAGTTAAGGAGTTATTGATACTTCAAGTGCAAAATAGTGACATAAAACCTTGATAAAAATGTATTTTTCAGTGGTAATCACTTCCCACCAAATGTTCCATTGTATCATGAGTAATATCATGTGGCACATATGCTTCATTGAACATAATTTGTAATGCTTTATGGTGTAACTAAAAACTCAAGATAAGTGACCTTAAAAAAATTCTAGTAGGAGTTTTCTTCATCTGATCTACCACACTATACTCATTATGCTTCATCAACTTCAGAAATTCATTAAACTCATCTTCATTTATAGGTTTGTTCACTTCCATATCTTTGAAAGCATCAACTATTTTTTTTTATTTAGCTTTCATCTACCTCTCTAATTCTTTTGGTGTAAAACACTAACCACTTCGAGTTAAACTACTGATTTTAGTATGAAAGATAGGAGTGGGATTCATAATATTGAAAGAATACCTATAATTGCAAGGCATTGTGCCATAGCTTCCACTATTTGTGCATACAAGCTTGGTCAGGATTAGCTTTGGTGGACTACCCATAGTTGGTTGGAGTCTACAAACCTTTATTTTTTCTCCTAACGACCTGTCATCCCAACTTCACTACTCTCTTCTTCATTCCCTATCCTTATCATGCCAAAAATTAGCATCCTTTTTACTTCATGGTGAAATTCTTTCCAATCATCAATATGATGTCTCACCTCGCCTTGAAACTTACAGTAATTATTTCCATTCATCATTAATTCAAACGCAGATAAATATCCAGACTATACTAGTATGCCATATAGTCTTTCCATGGAAACTCTTTCCTTCTTACCCTCTACTCCTACAACATTCACCCCTCCACTTCTTGTAGCATGATTAGGTAAAGGGTTGGAATTCACATTCAGTGCATCATCAAAATTTATCCATCCATTTTTTATCAATTGTAGATGCTTATTTTTAAATGCATTACAACTTTCAATGTTATGCCCAACAATGCCTGCATGATACTCACATGTCAGATCTAGCTTATACCAATTTGGATATGGAGGTTGTAGTGGGGTTAAGGGAACAAGGGCCAGTTACCTAATACTGAACAACTTTAAGTACATTTGTCCTAAGAGAAATGGTAATGGTGATAATCGTTTTTGGGTTCTTGGAAAATTCCTATTGAAGGATTAACAATCTAGTTATTTTTTTGGTAATTTGGTTAGTTTTGATGGTTGGTAGGGAAAGGTTTAGTGAAATTCACACTTGCAACTTGTTGGGTAGGTATTTGGAAGTTATAATGATGGTGATTTTTTTTCTTACCCTTAAACCCTCCTTCCACATTGTTCAACTCAAAATCCTTCTTTTTTCCTAGTAAAGCCTTTCTTCTCAGTAGGCTCTAACATTCTCCCTATTCTTATTGCTTGTTCTATCCTCTTAGCAATAATTACAACATCATAGAAATGCTAAGCTCAACTACCCATTAGGTCTTCAAAGTAAGGAGATTTAAATGTGTTGGAAAACAAAGTGACCATTTTTTTTCTAACAAAGAGGGTTGCACATGAGATGCTTTTTCATGTCATCTCAAAGCATATTCTCTTACAGTTTCTTTGTTTCCCTTCCCTATGACTAATAACCTTGACCTGTCTAGGGTTACCTTCATGTCGAATCTATACTGCTTTATAAGAGCTTTTACCAAATCTTTCCACTTTCTAATATTTGTATATCTAGCCTTGTATACCAGCTTAGTGTCGATCCAGAAAGACTGTCTTGAAAGAAATGGACGAGTGATTAATACTTAAAAGTACATTTTTATCAAGGTTTTATATTATCATTTTGCACTTGAAGTATCAATAACTCCTTAACTAAAGCATGTTTTATAATAACATATCTAATAATATCTAATATCTTTAATTTATTGTAAATATTTATTTTATCACATAAATGAAAGGATTGACTGATGAGTTTAAGAATTGAAATGGAAAGGACAAAGAGATGACCAAACTTAAAAAAAAGATGTTAGTGCAGTCCAAAATGAAATACTATTCGGTATTTGGGTCTTATTTAGAGCTATATAGATCTTGGATTTAGGTCAACTTTACATAGATAAAAAGGTAAGACATAGAGCTTCAACTTTCTTGGGCGCTTAAGATTTTAAAAGACTATTTTCAAGTCCAAATTGTAGCAACAATGAAGAAGTCTGATTCTATCTATCCTATAGCCCAAACATTGTTCAGTGTTTGGTCCATATCTGGAGTTCTAGAAGTCCAAATGACCTTAGGCTTTTTTTCTGAAAAGTTGAGATAATTTTCTAAAACTTTTATTTTTTCAAGTGGTTCCAATTCTGATGTTATCAATGATGTTTTGGGCAGATAAGAGAAGATAAGGATTGCCACCAAGTCAAGAGTTCACCACCCACTAATCAAATCAATAGTTTTTAATTTTGGCCTATAAAAGAAGGCATTTGCCATGAATTTAGGCATCTTGGTTTCTTGATTAAGATCATGCTTTTGCTTTCTCTCTTTGTATTTTTGTATTGCTTATGTTTTACTTTCATTAATATCAAGCTTACGTCTTTCATTTTCTTTCCTTTACTTGGTTAACTTCTGTCTTATTGATGTTTTTATTTTGTTTATTTATGTTTCTTTTTTTCATTATATTAACTTTTGTCTTATTTATTTTTTTATTTTATTTATTTATGTTTCTTTCTTTCATTATGTTCAGCTAAGTTTATTATGTTAAAGTGAAAAGGTTACACTAATGGTGTAAAAATAAGTATAATATCAACTCAACATATACCTTAATTTTTTATAATAACATGTATTGTATTTGTTATCTTGTTCACTTTTAATACTTTGCTTGTTAAATAGTTAATCTAGATTTATGTTGTATAACACTTGGTGCAACAAATACTTGGCATTTTCATAGCCCATATTGTATGGTATAACCAATATTTGAGCTATGAAAGGAACTTGATTTTTTGTTAACATAAGTTATAATCAAGAATTCCTGATAACATTTACAAGTATTAGCAGTAATCAAATAAAATAACCAATGTAATCATATTAACAATTTGTAATCTAATTAGAACCTCCTTTTCATGTGGTTTCCAATTGAATAATCAACCCAAAAAATTAATGGAATTCATTTCTAGTCATTGGCCCACCATCTGCTATTTGTTTGACTATGCCTCTTGATCCTGAAGGATAATTCTTGGCATCATTTACTTGTACATGATAGCGCATAACTTCAGAAGCCTAACATTCTACTTCTCTTTCTGCATTTTTTTTTGTTGATAAGGTTTGCTTAATAGAAAGCAAATGGTCCACCTGCTCATCTAAATTGGCAATTATTATATTTTTATTTTGATAATATTCCTGAAGTGATTTATTTGTCTCTTCCAACTTTAATACCATTCCTTAGCTTTTAATGCTCTTCTAACCCATCTCTTCATGTTGACATCTTACTTCCTCTCATATTTTGACAAAAGTACATATTTTTCTTATAGTTGTTAGAACTCAAGTTGTTGATGTTGTAGTTGAGCTGAGAAGTCATCCTTTCCTAGTTTTATGATAGCCAAAGCTTTTTCTCGAGTGGCTAGATTAGATTCCATCTTTCTTTTTGTAGCCCCTAACTCTTCCATTTCAGCATTCAAACTTAGGTTACAAGATTCTTGTTGGGCGTAGACTTCTTCGTGCATGTCTTCAGCAGACTGAATCAAAGACTTGGGTGACCCTTTAGAAGGAGGAACATTGTATCCTTTCCCTCTTTTTTTTTTTTTTATCATATTGGATATCCTTTAGTTGTTTTTCCTTCTACTCTCTTAGCAAAAGTAACCCTACTAGGATGTTTCCATGCCTTTTTCACTAACTCGACTAATTTCTTTGAGGTCTTGAAATCTTCATAAAATATTGCTAGTTTGGTAATCCTTGGAATAAAATGCTTAAATCCAAACTATCATAAAACCATGTTGGGGCAATAACTAATACAACAGCGGGCTTCTATAAACAAGACCTATGGGTACTCACCACAGTATGCGGATAAGATTTGAAGTAAGAGTATTGACTCTTCTAATGAAATTGAGATTTACTTAGACTTAGAAACATTAATCTCATATGGTTCTTCCTATTTCATGCAAATATTTTTCAGTAAAATTGTCCAGCTTAGAATAAAGATGTCATGGGGTACCAACTGAACCTGAAATCTTCCCCTCAATCAAATTACTCACAGTCTAGACAAACAACAACTACAAACAACATCTTAAAAGACCCCTTCTGACTTTTCTACAATAATTCAAGGATGATAAAGTTTTTGCCAATATTGTTGTAGCAGAGTTAATTTTAAAGGTCACCATATTTTTAAATACATTAACAGCCTCAAAATCGATCATTTCTTTGGCAGATGGGAAAAGGACCAGACTATATATGCCTAACATGACTAAAAGATTAATGTCTTCTCCCAAGTGCAGGAGTGTTGAAGTAATAAATAACCCAGCAAGACCGGGGTCGAACCACAAGGAGGTTAATTATACAAATTATAAATGAAAATGACCTTTTTAGATCTTGGGCTCCATATGAAAGTTATAAGCCTATTTCTTACCTTTCCATCCATATAAAGTAGACCTAAATCTGAGATCTATAGCTCCAGATATATCCCAATTACTTAACAGTATTCGGTTTGGATTACACCGACATCTCTTTTCTAATTTTAATCATCTCTTTGCCCTTGCAAGTTAAGTTCTTAAAGTCATCAATCAATCCTTTCATTTATGTGATAGGCCTGCATTTAAAATGAATATTTACCACAAATTAAAGGTATCTTATATTATTAGATATATTATTATAAAACATACTTTAGTTAAGGAGTTATTGATACTTCAAGTGCAAAATGATGATATAAAACCATGATAAAAATACACTTTTAAGTACTAATCAAGTATGGAAAAACAAATTTCATAATACTCGTTGCATAGGGTGAGTCGTCATTTAGTCCTAGAAATTCAGGTACTAGGTTAGTTATGATTAAGGGAAAGTAGACAGCACCCTTAAAACATCCTTTCAAGAGAGAGGTTACCCTTACTTTTGTATTTCTTTTATTTAATTTAAATGATATTATATTTTCAGCTTATTTGCAATTTTATTTTTAAAAATGTTTAACGTTGGTCTCTAAAATAGGAGACACGTTAAAATTGATATCAGTCCCTAAAAATAGGAGACTCGTCGAAAATATTGATATTTGACCCTAAAAAGGAGAGTTACTTCTGGATTACCAAAAGAAAAAATACTGGACATAATTCATATTTGGTATTTAAACTTTTGACATCGATCCTTTTTTTGTTTGTAAAAAAAAAAGAGATGTGCTGACAAATAATATTCATAGGAAAAATGTTAAAAAATGATATCAGTCTCTAAAAAATAGGAGACTTGTCTAAAATATTGATGTTTGCCCCTAAAAAGAAGAGTTACGTATGGGTTACCAAAAGAAATAATGAACATAATTCATATTTGGTATTTAAATTTTTGACATCGGTCCTTTTCTAAAAACATTCATTTATAAATTATTTTGATATCAATGAAAAATGAGTATAACCATACTTGAGAATTGGGCTTTGGACCCACGAATGATGATATGATAAGATGAGTGTTGGACGCGTTGTTATTCTTTTTATATTTATTTTTGGTTTCTTTTATTTACAACATACAAAGAAAATTTTACAACTACTAGTAAAAAAAAATAAATTAAAATACTACTAGGAATCCTAAAAAGTTACCTAAGTGTCACCGTATAAGTAAAAGACTAAAACACCCTTGAATTTCTAAGAAAATTACGCAAATACCCCTGGCTGCGTGTGTAGCTCATGCACAATTACTGTTGGAGGGGGTTAAATTCTTTGGCAAGATTCCCGGTTAAAAAAGGCTGATTCTAGTAGATTTAAGGGTGAGGATTTTAATGATGGTGGTTTCGATGGCCTTTGATGACTGATGAGGAAGAATCAACGGTTTGAGACTTTGGATGGTTGAAGAAGTCGCAACCTTTTTCTAGCTAGATGAGGCGGAAAGTGAGATGAAAAATGCTTGGGTTGTACTTTAGAGTAGGCGATTAACTTTTCTGTGGTGGTTAGGAGGATTGAAATGACTGGAGGTGGGAGATCAGATAAGAGAGAGAGAGAATCGCCGACGAGAAGAGAGAGAGAGTCTGAGGTTTCGCTACAGTGTAAACGTTAGCATGGTACGCCAGGTAATGTGACACAATATGATCAAAGGGTAGATTATTTTAAGAGTTGATATGGATTTGGGTTTTATTCTAGTGTGGTAAGCCCTATTGTATCCTATTAAATTGAAGTCTCAGAACTAAACACTATTAGATCTAACGATTAGGATATTTTTGGTATTTTTCATATTGTTTTTTTTTTTTAATCAATATCTCACTCACACGAATAAAAATTAAAAAAAAACCTAAATAGATTTTTTTTTCTTTTCCCCTCCGCTTTTCTGGAGAATTTTCACTAGCTATTTATAGACAATCATAAAACAAATCAAAATCTAATGTAGGTGGTGGTAGGTATGTGATTTAAAGAAACATTTCATCATTATAACTACCCTGCCTATCATTGGCACAATTGCTCCACCTACTATGATAAAAATTTTGCATTATTGATTTTATTTTGTTATATATAATAATAAATATTTATATTGGTAAAACTAAAAACTCAAATTAGTATTAGAAAAAACTCATTTCAACTGCTAAAAATCAACTTTAATTATGTTTAAACACTAAAAAGAACTTTTAATGAGTATCAAATCAGTGGACCAGGTTTTGAAAAAAAATAACAATTTTGACCCAAATAGCCTAAAACTTATTTTTTATCCTAGTCGACTGGTTGGACCTGTATTAACTCGATTGACTTGGTTTTGATCGAAAATGAGGGTTTTGACCCAAAACGATCCAAAAACTCATTTTTTATCCTAGTCAATATGGTTTGACTTGTGTTGACCTAGTGGACTCAATTTTGACCCAAAACGGCTTGAAGTTCATTTTTTTAATCTTGGTCGACATGGTTTGACCCGTATTGACCTATTGGACTTAGTTTTAATCTGATACGGCTTGAAACTCATTTTTTACCCTAGTCAACTTGGGTTGATTCATATTGACTCGATGGACTTGGTTTTGACCTAAAATGGCATGAAAAGTCATTTTATAGCTTGATAGATATAGTTTGACTCATGTTGTCCTAGTGGAAACGACCCAAAAACTCATTTTCTATCCTGGTCGACATGATTTGACCTGGTGGACTCAGTTTTGACCAAAATGATGGTTTTGGCTCGAAACGGCTCGAAACTCATTTTTTATCTTAGTTGACATGGTTTGACTGGTGTTAACTTGGTGAAAATGGCCCAAAAACTCATTATTTATCCTAGTCGACATGGTTTGACCCGTATTAACCTAGTGGACTTGTTTTGACCAAAAATGATGGTTTTGACCCAAAACGACTTGAAACTCATTTTTTATCCTGATCGATATGGATTGACCTGTATTGACTCGGTGGACTTGGTTTTGACCCAAAACTGCTTGAAAAGTAATTTTTTTAGCTTAATCGACATGGTTTGACTCGTGTTGACCTGGTGGAATTGATTTTTATTGAAAGATGAGGTTGACCCGAGAAAAATATATTTTTAAATTTTAAAAATAACATTCGAGAAAATCTTGGTGAATCCAAAATTGGGTTTCAACAGACATCTAGGAATAGAATAAAAGGAAGAAAAGAAACAATGTTATATACAAGAAAAGTGAAAAGAAAAACTAAAACAAATAATATAATCTATACAAAAATTTACCTCCCTAACAATGACGCCAAAAACTTGACACGACCAAAATATTAATGTCTTCTTCTAAGTGCAGGAGTGTCGAAGTAATAAATAACTGGCAAGACCGGGGTCAAACCATAGGGAGGTTAATTGTATAAATTATAAATAACAATAATACAACAACAACAACAACAACAATAACAGTAATAAAAGTAATAACAATAATAATAGTAGTAGTAATAGTAGTAATAGTAATAGTAATAGTAATAGTAATAGTAATAAAAAATAAGTTGATAAGAACTTTCAGATAGAAGATTAACGTAAGGATTAAACAATGATAACAACAAATGTCAAGGTTAGAGGATCCACTAATAGTATGTCAACCAAGTATAGTATAAACTCTTATTATTCAATCGGAAACCAAATTAAAAGGAGGTTTCAATTAGATTATAAATTGTTAACATGATTACATTTGTTATGTTATTCAATTAATGTTAATACTTGTAAATCGCGTCAGGCATTCATGATTATAACTTATGTTAACAACAAATCAACATTGTTTCATAGCACAGGTGTCGGTTATACCATAATTTTGTGTTGTGAAAATGCCAATCATTTGTTGTACTAAGTGTTATACAACATAAATTTAGATTACAAGTAAAGTATTAAAGAGTGAACAAGATAACAAATATAAAATATATTAGTAACAAACATTAAGGTCCATGTTGAGTTTATATTATACTTATTCTTACACCATTAATGTAACATTTTTACCTTGACATAATAAACTTAGCTGAACATAATGAAATAAATAAACATAAATAAACAAAATAAGAACATAAATAAGATAAAAGTTAATTAAGTAAAGGAAAGGAAATGAAAGGCATAAACTTGATATTAATGAAAGTAAAACATAAACAATACAAAGAGAGAAAATAAGAGCATGATCTGGATCTGGAAACCAAGATGCCTAAATGCATGGCAAATGCCTTCTTTTATAGGCGAAAATTGGAAACTATTGATTTGATGACTAAGTGATGAGGGGGTAGCCAACTCTTAACTTGGTGATAATTTTTACCTTCTCTTGTCTTTCCATCTATATAAAGTAGACCTAAATCTAAGATCTACAGCTCTAGATATAACCCAATTACCAAACAGTATTCCAGTTTGGACTAGACTAACATCTCTTTTCTAAGTTTGACCACCTCTTTGTCCTCTCAATTTTAGTTCTTAAACTCATTGATCAATCCTTTCATTTATGTGATAGGTCTACATTTAAAATAAATATTTACCATAAATTAAAGGTATCTTATATTATTAGATATGTTATTATAGAACATGTCTTAGTTAATGAGCTATTGATACTTCAAGTGCAAAATGATGATATAAAACCTTGATAAAAATGCACTTTTAAGTAATAATTATTTGGTTTCTATTTGACTAATAAGAGTTTATACGATACTTATTTGACATACCATTAGTGGATCCTCTAACCTTGACATTTGTTGTTATCGTTGTTTAATCTTTACGTTAATCTTTCATCTCAAAGTTCTCATCAACTTCTTCTTCTTTATTGTTATTATTATTATTATTACAACCTGCCAAGTTATTTATTACTTCGACACTCTTGCACTTTGAAGAGGATATTAATCCTTTGGTCGTGTCAAGAAATATACATGTACATTTACCTGAGAAATATAGGTACCCCTTTTCTCCATGGAGTCTTTCTTTTCTTAAAAGTTTGAGTCTTGGTAGCAATTTTCAATGGCTTTTTTTCTCTTGCTTACTTGAGTTGTATCTTATGACCTTGACCTCTTAGAAGAGCTTAATATTATCATAATTCTTTGTTCTCCAACCTTTATCTAAAGGGTTGCCAATTCTGCCCAATATTGTTTTTAGAAAGAGAATCATAAAGCCAGCCCTACCATGTGTTTTTTATTGCCTCCAGCTTGATTATGCCCCCAAGTATTCAAATTGATTTTTCTTTAAGGATAAAGCGATATGAAACAAGGTTTGGTTATTACAAGGAAATGTTTTCATATAGAAATTTTAGAATTTTAAAGCTATTTTAGATACAAAAAAAGAAGAAGCAAATTCACTCTGAAGAAATTCAAGTGATTCCTATAAACAAGTTTTTAAAAGTGATGAAAAAATCCTTTAAAATGTACAATGATGTTTTGTTACTAAAAAATGGTTCAAGATTCAATCCAAGTGTTTTTAAAGAACCAGTCTTAAAAGTATTTATTTGATTTGTACGAATAATAAAGCTTGTTTCTCATAGGAAAGTATAGCTTACTAATCTAGATTGCTTGCCCTTAATAAGAAAGGGCTTGATTAGGCACATAACACAGGCATTGGCTATTGGTTATGAAGAATAATGATATTTGTAGGCCTAAACGATGTTTAAGGGATTTCAAGACAAAGGATTGCTAATGCCTGTTTTCTAACCTTTTATCATTTAAAATGGTTTATCATGCCCCCAATATTGGGCTTGGGCTTTTTGTCTTTGTTTTTTTTTTCTCTTCATTTATCATCATATTAGTTATTTTAGACAACTCAAATAAAAAAGTGCCTAGATTATAGTGGTATCATGCCCCCAATTTTTTTCTTCGTGTCCCCCAGATTTGTGTGATCCTAGCCAAGGTTATTTTATAAAAAAAAAACATTAGGCTCAAAAAGAAATTGCAAAGGATATATGTGAACCGATTATCAAAGATGGCCCTTACTTTTTTCAAATGTATTCACTTAGGATTAGTAAGTCTCACCTTTATACGAATATATAAAATGGTTTCTTACTGAAGCTCAGCTTTGAACTTTTGGGTTGTCCTTCAAGTTTTCTAAGCATATAGTTACCTTTCCAAGTGATTACTTGAATTTCTAAAACTTATTTGTTTGGAAAAATACCACTATGATTTCTGTCTTGTACTAAAACTTTGAATTCCTAAAAATCCATGTGAACATGTGAGATCATTCATGGTTTTGGAAACACAACAAATAATTCTTGGTGCAGTGGTTTTATGAGTAAAGAGTATGCTTACGTAGGTATGAAACAACCATAAAAATAGAAGCATATCATGAACATAAGAAACACACGTTTTATTTTAAAAAAAAAAACAAGAAGGGCTTATTTGACAATGAAAGTCTTATGGTGTTATGAGCCAAAATACCAACAAGACTGAAACAAGTTAAAATAGACATGATTAAATAAAACACAATAATAGGGCAAGGTTTATCACTCTATTTTGGTAAATCTCCTATTAAGGTCTTGAAAGGCACAAAAAAACTGGGGTAGAAATTCGAGTCATTCAAAATTTATGCTACCTTTTTCACACCCTATTTGGATCATTGGTGCTTTCAAATTTCCTGGACATTCTATCACTGATGTATTCTGAATCTACCACTTCAAGCATGACTAGCAATTAGTACTTAAAAATGTATTTTTATTAAGGTTTTATATCATTATTTTATGCTTAAAATATCAATAAATCCTTAATTAGAATACATTTTATAATAACAAGTCTAATAATATATGTGATTAGTACTTAAAAGAGCATTTTTATCATGGTTTTATATCATCATTTTGCACTTGCAGTATCAATAACTCCTTAACTAAAGCATGTTTTATAATAATATATATAATAATAAAAGATACCTTTAATTTAAGGTAAATGTTCATTTTAAATGCAGGCCTATCACATAAATGAAAGGATTGATTGATGACTTTAAGAACTTAAATTGCAAGCATAAAGAGATGGCCAAACTTAGAAAAGAGATGTCGGTGCAATCCAAACCGAAACACTATTCTGTAATTGGGCCATATCTGGAGCTATAGATCTCCGATTTAGGTCCACTTTATATGGATGGAAAGGTAAGACATAGGCCTACAACTTTTATACGGAGCCCAAGATCTAAAAAGGCCATTTTCAAGTCCAAATTATAGCAACAACAAAGAAGCCTGAATCTGTCCTCCAGCCCAAGCATTGTTCAGTATTTTGGCCATATTTAGAGTTCTAGAAGTCGAAATGAGCTTCATTTTTTACACAAGAAAGCTGAGACAATTTTCTACAACTTTCATGTTTTCATGTGGCTCCAATTTTGACGTTATCAATGATGTTTTGGGTAGACAAGAGAAGATAAGGATTGTCACCAAGTCAAGAGTTGGCCACCCACTTATCAATTAGTCATCAAATCATTAGTTCCCAATTTTGACCTATAAAAGGAGGCATTTTCCATGCAGTTAGGCATCTTGGTGTCCAGATCAAAATCATGCTCTTGCTTTTTCTCTTTGTATTTTTTATAATGTGTATGCTTTGCTTTCATTAATATCAAGTTTATGCCTTTCATTTCCTTTCCTTTACTTAGTTAACTCTTATCTTATTTATGTTTTTATTTGGTTTATTTATTTTTGTTTCTTTCATTATGTCTAGCTAAGTTTATTATGTCAAGGTGAAAAGGTTATACTAATGGTGTAAGACTAATGGTGTAAGAATAAATATAATGTAAACTTAATATGGACTTTAATGTTTGATACTAACATGTTTTATATTTGTTCTCTTGTTCACTCTTTAATACTTTGCTTGTTAAATAACTAATCTTGATTTATGTTGTATAACACTTGGTACAACAAATGCTTGGCACTTTCATAGTTCATACTATATGGTATAACCAATACCTGAGCTATAAAAGGAACTTGATTTGTTGTTAACATAAGTTATAATCATGAATGCATAAGGAGATATACAAGTATTAGCATTAATCGAATAAGATGACTAATGTAATTATGTTAACAATCTATAATCTGATTGGAACCTCCTTTATATGTGGTTTCCAATTGAATAATAAGAGTTTATATTATACTTGTTTGACATACCATTAGTGGATTCTCTGACCTTGACATTTGTTCTTATCATTGTTTAATCATTACATTAATATTCCTTCTCAAAGTTCTCATCTTCTTCTTCTTCTTCTTTATTATTATTATTATTGTTGTTGTTGTTGTGATTGTTGTTGTTGTTGTTATTCTTATTGTTGTTGTTGTTGTTGTTGTTGTTGTTGTTGTTGTTATTCTTATTATTGTTGTTGTTGTTATTGTTATTGTTGTTGTATTATTGTTATTTATAATTTGTACAATTAACCTCCTTGTGGTTCGACCCCGGTCTTGCCGAGTTATTTATTACTTCGACACTCCTGCACTTGGGAGAAGACATTAATTTTTTCATCGCGTCAATATAATACCTTTAATTTATGGTAAATATTCATATTAAATATAGGCCTATTACATAAATGAAAGGATTGATTGATAAGTTTAACTACTTAAATTGAGAAGACAAAGAGAGTGTTAAACTTAGAAAAAAGATGTTGATTTAATTCAAAATGGAACACTATTCAATCAGAGGCATTAAAAGAGAAGTTTGAATCTATCTTGCAGCCTAAATATTATTTAGTGTTCAACCCATATCTCGAGTTCTAGAAGTCCAAATGCATCAATTTTTATCGTTAGAAAACTGAGATAATTTCCTAGAACTTTCATGAAGACCATTTATTCAAATTCTGATGTTAGTAATGACATTTTATATAGACAAGAAGATAAGGATTGTGACTAGAGTCAAGATGTGGCCACCCACTCAATAATAAGTAATCAAATCAATAGTTTTAAATTTGGACCTTTAAAAGGGCATTTAAACATGTTGGTTTTCAAATCAAGATCACTTTCTTGCTCTCTCTATTTATATTTTTATAATGCTTAAGTTTTGCTCATATTAATATCTTGTTTATGCTTCTCATTTTCTTTTTTTTGCTTAGTTAACTTATATTTTGCTTATGTTCTTTTCTTGTTTATTTATATTTCTCTCTTTCATTATGTTTAGTTAACTTTATTACTTTAAGGTGAAAAGGTTACAATAATGATGTAAGAATAAGTATACTATAAACTCAACATGGACCTTAATGTTTGATACTAATATGTTTTGTATTTGTTATCTTATTCATTCTTAATAATTTGCTTGTTAAATAATTAATATAAATTCATGTTGTACAACCATTGGTACAACAAATACTTGGTACTTTTATAGCTTAACTATATGGCATTACTGACACTTGTACTATGAAAGAAACTTGATTTATTGTTAACTTAAGTTATAATCATAAATGCCTGAAAAAATTTATAAGTATTAATATTATTTAAATAAGATAACTAATGTAATCATATTATTAGAGTTTGATTAAAGGTTACTGGTTGGTTAGAAGGACCTTTACTAGAGGTATTTCTCAATATTTGCTCGAGTAATCTAGAGAGGTGAGCCACGCTTGTCTTTAGAGACTCCAACTCTTCTTGAAAATAAGCATCACGGTGAATGCGTTCTTCATCTTTCATGCTTCATGTTTGATGTTGGGTGTTATGGACTTGTAGGGGACTTATATTTCAACTTGATACATGTATGTATGTTACTTATAATGAATGCATATATGTATATGAATGCAAACGTATGCACATGGACACTAGGTAACTCATACACTAAGGATAGTTTTTGGGTCATTATATGATGGGTAGACTTTCTATCGGGTCTTAAATTGATCTCATATCTGTCTAGTGACGATCTTCATGAAGACAGTATGGGGGAGTCACAAGAAATAGTTAAGACATGTATGCTAGCCATTACTAAGTAAACACTCAGATATTAGTTGGGTGTTTCAAGTATTTGAACCTTGACTAATAGTCATAGGGCATATTGTTAATCCCCTACTAAACTTATAAGATTGTGTACTTTTAAAAATTAAAGTATGAGCATGAGGTAATTATATACAATGCATGAACAAATATGTAGAGAATTTAAAGCATATAAGAAAATAAATAAAGGAAATAAATATTAACAATAAACACGCAAACCAAACAATGAAACATGATGATCAGGAAAAACAAAGCTTAGTACACAAGGTCCCCAATGGAGTCGTCATTCTGTCATACATGTGCGGTGTCCCGATGAATATTCCACTTTATCTAAGTATCTATCTGGCAAATATAGGATATCAAGGAATTCTTATCTTTTATTAGTGGAAAGGGGGAAAGGGAGTCGCCAGCTAATATTTTGGTCATTAAAAACCCTAACTAGTCTCAAAGATCAAGTATGGGGACTAGTTGTATAAAATAAAGATATTAACACTCTTGATACACCTTACCTAAGGTAAGCTGTATTGTTTGATAGTATGATAAAAAGCTAAGATCTTATTGTATTTCTAATTGTTGTTCTATCTAAAATTTAAGAAAATTTCTTCTCCGTAAGAAGATCCTTATCTTATTTGGTGATTAGTACTTAAAAGTGCATTTTTATCAAGGTTTTATATTATTATTTACTTGAAATATCAATAACTCCTTAATTAAAGTATGTTTTATAATAACAATTCTGATATGACAAGGTACCTTTAATTTATTGTAAATATTCATTCTAAATACAAGCTTATCACATAAATGAAAGGATTGACTAATTAGTTGAAGTATTGAAATTGAAAGAATAAAGAGAGGGCCTAATTTAGAAAAGAGAGGGCCTAACTTAGAAAAGAGATGCTGGTGACAATTCAAACTTGAACACTGTTTGGTAATTGGGTCATATCTAGACTTGTAGATCTTGGATTTAGGTCTACTTTATATGGATGGAAAGGTAAGACATAGGCCTACAACTTTCATGCAGAGTTTAAAATTTTAAAAGAACATTTTCAAGTCCAAATTATAGCAACAACAAAGAAGTTTGAATCTGTCATATAACTAAAATATTATTCAGTGTTCAACTTATATATTGAGTTATAGAAGTTTAAATGACCTCAATTGTTTTTCTTAAAAAGCTGAGACAATTTTCTAAAACTTTCATGTAGAGGTCTGGTTCAAATCCTGATGTTATCAATGAATTTTTATTCAGACAAGAAGATAAGGATCATCACCAAGTCAAGATATGGCCACCCACTCATCAATTAGTTATCAAATCAATAATTTTTAATTTTGGCCTATAAAGGAGGCATTTTTCATGCATTTAGGCATCTTGGTCTCCAGATCAAGATCATGCTTTTGCTTTCTCTCTTTGTATTTTTTGTATTGCTTATGCTTTGCTTTCATTAATATCAAGTTTATACCTTTCATTTCCTTTCCTTTACTTAGTTAACCTTTATCTGATTTATGTTCTTGTTTTGTTTATTTATTTTTCTTTCATTCATTATGTTTAGCTAAGTTTATTATGTTAAGGTGAAAAGGTTACACTAATGATGTAAGAATAACTATAGTGTAAACTCAATGGACTTTAATAGTTGATAATAACATGTTTTGTATATTTTATCTTGTTCACTCTTAATACTTTGCTTGTTAAATGATTAATCTAGATTTATATTGTATAACACTTGCTACAACAAATACTTGACTCTTTTATAATCTAATTGATACGACCAAAAGATTGATGTCTTCTCCCAAGTGGAGGAGTGTCAAAGTAATAAATAACCCTACAAGACTAGGTTCGAACCATAGGAAGGTTAATTGTACATTATAAACAACAATTATGAATAACAACAACAACAACAATAATATTAGTAGTAATAATAGTAGTAGTAGTAGTAGTAGTAGTAGTAGTAGTAGTAGTAGTAGTAAAGAAGAGGAAGAAGAAGTTGATGAAAACTTTGAGATGGAAGATTAACGTAAGGATTAAACAATGATAATAACAAATGTCATGGTTAGACGTTCTATTAATGGTATGTCAAACAAGTATAGTATAAACTATTATTACTCAATTGGAAACCACATATAAAGGAGGTTCCAATCATATTATAAATTGTTAACATGATCATATTAGTTATCTTATTCGATTAATGCTAATACTTGTAAATCTCGTCAGACATTCATGATTATAACTTATGTTAACAATAAATCAAGTTCCTTTCATAGTTTGGGAGAAAATAAAAGTTTTCTAGTAATAATCTCTTCCAAACTTAATGCACATCAAGAAGGTAAGTTATTACAAACTCTGAAAATGCACAAAAATGCATTAGGATGGACCATAACTGACATAAAAGGAATTAGTCCTTTGATTTGTAACACAAAATTTATTTGGAGGAAAATGCTAAACCCTCTAAGGAAATTGACACGAATAAAAGATTGATGTCTTCTCCCAAGTGCAGGAGTGTCGAAGTAATAAATAACCCGGTAAGACTGGGGTCGAACCACAAGGATGTTAATTGTACAAATTATAAACAATAATTATAAACAACAAGAATAGTAACAATAACAATAACAATAACAATAACAAAAACAACAACAACAACAACAACAACAATAATAATAATAATACAAGTAGTAGTAGTAGTAAAGAAAAAGAAAGAGAAGAAGAAGAAGAAGAAGAAGATGAGAACTTTGAGATGGAATATTAATGTAAGGATTAAACGATGATAATAACAAATGTCAAGGTTAGAGGATCCACTAATGGTATACCAAACAAGTATAGTAGAAACTCTTATTATTCAATTGGAAACCACATACAAAGGAGGTTTCAATCAGATTATAGATGATTAACATGATTACATTACATGATCACATTAGTTATCTTATTTGAATAATGCTAATACTTGTAAATCTTGTCAGGCATTCATGATTATAACTTACTTTAACAACAAATCAAGTTCCTTTCATAGCTTAGATGTCAGATATACCATATAGTATGCGCTATGAGAGTGCCAAGTATTTGTTGTACCAAGTGTTATATAACATAAATCTAGATTAGTCATTTAATAAGCCTATTAAAGAGTGAACAAGATAACAAATACAAAACTTATTACTATTAAATATTAAAGTCCATATTAAGTTTATACTATACTTATTCTTACACCATTAATGTAATCTTTTCACCTTGACATAATTAACTTAACTAAACATAATGAAAGAAAAGAAAATAAATAAACAAAATAAGAACATAAATAAGATAAAAGTTAACTAAGGAAATGAAAGGCATAAACTTGATATTAATGAAAGCAAAGCATAAACAATACAAAAAATACAAAGAAAGAAAGCAAGAGCATGATCTTGATCTGGAAACCAAGATGCCGAAATGCATGGCAAATGCCTCTTTTTATAGGCTAAAATTGATAACTATTGGTTTGATGACTAATTGATGAGTGGGTGGCCAACTTTTGACTTGATGAAAATCTTTATCTTCTCTGATCTGCCCAAAATGTCATTGATAATGAAAATTGGAACCACTTGAAAGCATGAAAGTTATAGGAAATTATCTCAGCTTTCTTGTGTAAAACATTAAGGTCATTTGAACTTCCATAACTCTAGATATGGGCCAAATAATGAATAGTGTTTGGGCTGGATGACACGACTAAAAGATTGATGTCTTCTCCCAAATGCAAGAGTGCCGAAGTAATAAATAACCCGACAAGACCGGGATCAAACCATAGGGAGGTTAATTGTATAAATTATAGATGATTATAATACAACAACAATAACAACAACAACAACAATAATAATTACAATAATAATAATAGTAGTGGTAATAATAGTAATAATAGTAATAGTAGTAATAGTAATAATAATAATAATAGTAGTAATAATAGTAGTAGAAATAGTGATAATAATAATAATAATAGTAATAATAATAATAGAAGAAGAAGAAAAAGAAGAAGTTGATGAGAACTTTGAGATGAGAGATTAACGTAAGGATTAAACAACGATAATAACAAATGTCAAGGTTAGAGGATCCACTAATGGTTTGTCAAACAAGTATAGTATAAACTCTTCTTATTCAATTGAAAACCACACACAAAGGAGGTTCCAATCAGATTACAAATTGTTAACATGATTACATTAGTTATCTTATTCGATTAATGCTAATACTTGTAAATCTCGTCAAGCATTCATGATTATAACTTATGTTAACAACAAATCAAGCTCCTTTCATAGCTCAGGTGTCGGTTATACCATACAGTATGGGCTATGAAAGTGCCAAGCATTTGTTGTACCAAGTGTTATATAACATAAATCAAGATTAGTCATTTAACAATCAAAGTATTAAAGAGTGAACAAGATAACATATACAAAACATGTTAGTATCAAACATTAAAGTCCATATTAAGTTTATACTATAATTATTCTTACACCATTAGTGTAACCTTTTCACCTTAACATAATAAACTTAGCTAAACATAATGAAAGAAAGAGAAATAAATAAACAAAACAAGAACATAAATCAGATAAAGGTTAACTAAGTAAAGGAAAGGAAATGAAAGGCATAAACTTGATATTAATGAAAGCAAAGCATAAGCAATACAAAAAATACAAAGAGAGAAAGCAAAAACATGATCTTGATTTGGAGACCAAGATGCCTAAATACATGGCAAATTCCTCCTTTTAGAGGCCAAAATTAAGAACTATTGATTTGATGACTAATTGATGAGTGGGTGGCCAACTCTTGATTTGGTGACAATCCTTATCTTCTCTTATCTGCCTAAAACGTCATTGATAACCTCAAAATTGGTGCCACTTGAAAACATAAAAGTTGTAGGCAATTGTCTCATCTTTCTTATATAAAACATTCAGCTCATTTGGACTTCTAGAACTCTAGATATGGCCAAAATACGGAACAGTGGTTGGGTTGGAGGATAGATTCAGGCTTCTTTGTTGTTGCTATAATTTGGTCTTGAAAATGGCTTTTTTAGATCTTGGGCTCCATATGAAAGTTGTAGGCCTATGTCTTACCTTTCTATCCATATAAAGTAGACCTAAATGTGAGATCTATAACTCCTAATATGACCCAATTACCAAACAGTGTTCTGGTTTGGATTGCACCAATATCTCTTTTCTAATTTTGGTCATCTCTTTGCCCTTGCAATTTAAGTTCTTAAAGTCATCAATCAATCCTTTCATTTATGTGATAGGCCTGCATTTAAAATGAACATTTAGCATAAATTAAAGGTATCTTATATTATTAGATATGTTATTATAAAACATGTTTTAGTTAAGGAGTTATTGATACTTAAGTGCAAAATGATGATATAAAACCATGATAAAAATGCACTTTTAAGTACTAATCACTAGAAGACAGATTCAGACTTCTTTTTTATTGCTACAATTTGGACTTGAAAATGGCCTTTTTAAATCTTGGGCTCCATATAAATGTTGTAGGCCTATGTCTTACCTTTCCATTCATATAAAATATACGTAAATCTGAGATCTACAGCTCTAGATATGACCCTATTACTGAACAATGTTCCGGTTTGGACTACATCGACATCTCTTTTCTAAGTTTTTCCATCTCTTTGTCCTTTCAATTTTGAGTTCTCAAATTCATCAATCAATCCTTTCATTTATGTGATAAGCTTGTATTTAAAATGAACATTTACGATAAATTAAAGTTATCTTATATTATTATAAAACATGCTTTAGTTAAGGAGTTATTGATACTTCAAATGCAAAAATGGTGGCATAAAACCTTGATAAAAATACACTTTTAAGTACTAATCACTAACTATATGGTATAACCAATACCTGTGCTATGAAAAGAACTTAATTTGTTGTTAACATACATTATAATCATGAATACCTAATAATATTTACAAGTATTAGCATTAGTTGAATAAAATAACCAATGTAATCTTGTTAACAATTTATATTCTGATTAGAACCTCCTTTGTGTGTAGTTTCCAATTGACTAATAAGAGTTTATACTATATTTGTTTGAAATATTATTAGTGGATCCTCTAACATTGATATTTTTTGTTATTATTGTTGCATCCTCGCGTTGATCTTTCATCTCAAAGTTCTCATCAACTTCTTCCTCTTCCATAATTATTGTTACTGTTACTATTACTATTACTGTTACAATTATTATTATTGTTGTTGTTATTGTTGTTGTATTATTATTATTTATAATTTATATAATTAACCTCCTAGTGATTTAACCCTCTACTTGTCAGTTTATTTATTACTTTGACACTCCTACACTTGGAAAAAGATATTAATCTTTTGGTCATATTATCGAGTGAAAGCATATCTATTCTAATGTCTATATATAAAAAGACAACCTTTTTAATTTAAAGAATACGTTTTAAATATAAATACATAACTCATACACTAAAAGATAACAAAAATATTTTGTTTGGTCTAGTTCTTATGACTATAATAAACTTGTTATTAAAACTAAAATATATTTTTGATTTTTTGTGTTTTCTATATATAGGAAAATATGATTATTATTATTTATTTTTTTATTTTTGAGAGACTTGGTCATATGCTTGAAAACAAAATATTTTTGTTTATAATTTTTTTTGCATTGTTTTGACAAAAGCCAAGTATTTTAATACTAGATTTGTATCTTTATGGTATAAAAATACAAATCAATATTGATAAAAAAAATGCAAGAAAATCACAAATTTTTAAAAGGATTTTTTTAAATTTCTGAATTTTTAAATATATAATATTAAATATTATAATATATAATACATAATATTATAAAATAAATGGGCTGGGTCGGCCCAGCTAACTAGGTAGGACTTAGCCCAAAAAGGTTGGGCCGGATTCAGCCCAAAAGTGTTGGGCCAATCTCGACCTAGTAGTCCTTTACGTTCTTTGGTCTAGGTTAAACTTGGCCCAAATATGAGGGCTAGGCTAGAACAGGCCCGACCTAAAACGAGGGGAATTATTTCCCCCCACCCATCTTCTAGCATGCAGAATGCTATTCGTTCTCCATGTATGAGGAGATGAAGACAAAGAAAAAGGAGATGTTTGAGGGGAAAAAAGAGTTGGCTTGGAAGAGGTGGTGCTCTTTAATTAGTACTTAAAAATATATTTTTATCAAGGTTTTATATTATCACTTTGCACTTGAAGTATCAATAACTCTTTAACAAGAGTATGCTTTATAATATCATATCTAATATTATAAGATAACTTTAATTTATGGTAAATTTTCATCTTAAATGCAAGCTTTTCACATAAATAAAATAATTGATTGATGAGTTTAACTATTAAAATTGAGAAGATAAAGAGAGGATTAAGCTTAGAAAAGAGGATTGATCTTGTTGAGTAGTGTTTAAATTGAAAACACTATTCATTCATTAGGTCATATCTAGAGTTATAGAACTTGGATTTAGGTTTGCTTCATATGGTTGGAAAGGTAAAACATAGGCCTAAAACTTTTATAGACATTTTGTTCGGATAAAAAGATAAGGATTGTCACTAAGTTAAGATGTGACCACATACTCAACAATTAGTCAATAAATCAATAATTCTCAATTTTTGTTTATAAAATGAGGCATTTACTAGACATTTAGTCATCTTAGTTTTTAGATCAAGATCATGCTATTTATTTCTTTCTTTATATCTTTGTAATGTTTAAGTTTTATTTCACGTTATATTTTTCTTAATCTCTTGTTTATGATTTTCATTTCTTTTACTATACTTATGTTTTTATATTGTTTATTTATGTTTCTTTCTTTTATTATGTTTAGTTAAGCTTATTATGCTAATATGAAAAGGTTACACTAATGGTGTAAGAATAAGTATAATGTGAACTCAACATGGACCTTGATGTTCGATACTAACATATTTTGTATTTGTTATCTTATTCACTTTTAATACTTTGCTTGTTAAATGATTAGTCTAGATTTATATTATATAACACTTGGTACAATAAATATTTAGCACATTCATAACCCAACCGCATGGTATAATTGACACTTGTACTATGAAAGAAACTTGATTTATTGTTAACATAAGTTATAATCATAAATACTTGATAATATTTACAATTATTAGAATTATTCAAATAAGATAACTAATATAATCATATTAACAACTTATAATCTGATTGGAATCTTCTTTGTATGTGGTTTCCAATTAAATAATAAAAGGAGTTTATGTTATACTTATTTGAAATACCATTAGTAGATCCTTTAACCTTGACATTTATTTTTATCATTATTTGATCCTCACATTATTCTTCCATCTTGACACTACCAAAAGATTGATGTTTTCTCCGAAGTGCAAGAGTGTCGAAGTAATAAATAACCTGGCAAGACCGGGATCGAACCATAGGAAGGTTAATTGTATAAATTATAAATAATAACAAAAAAAAACAGTAATAGTAATATTAATAGTAATAGTAATAATAATAATAATAATAATAATAAATAAGTTGGATGAGAACGTTGAGATAGAAGATTAATGTAAGGATTAACAATGAGAATAACAAATATTAAGGTTAGAGGATCCACTAATGGTATGTTAAACAAGTATAGTATAAACTCTTATTACTCAATTGAAAACAACACATAAAGGAGGTTCTAATTAGATTAGAAATTGTTAACATGATTACATTAGTTATCTTATTTGAATAATGCTAATACTTGCAAATGTTGTCAAGCATTCATGATTATAACTTATGTTAACAAAAAAATCAATTTTTTTTCATAGTACAAGTGTAGGTTATACCATATTGTTGGGTTAAAAAGTGCCAAGCATTTGTTGTACCAAGTGTTATACAACATAAATCTAGATTAGTCATTTAACAAGTAAAGTATTAAAGAGTGAACAAGATAATAAATACAAAACATGTTAGTATCAAACATTAAGGTCCATGTTGAGTTTATATTATAAATTTAGCTGAACATAATGCAAGAAAGAAACATAAATAAACAAAATAAGAACATAAATGAGATAAAAGTTAACTAAGAAAAGGAAAGAAAATGAAAGGCATAAACTTCATATTAATAAAAGCAAAACTTAGGCAATACAAAGAGAGAAAGCAAGAGCATGATCTTGATCTTCAAACCAAGATGCCTAAATGCATGGCAAATACCTCTTTTTATAGGCCAAAATTGGAAACTATTGATTTAATGACTAATTGATAAGTGGGTGGCCAACTTTTGACTCGGTGACAATCCTTATCTTCTCTTATTTGCCTAAAATATTATTGATAATGTCAGAATTGGAACCACTTGACATATGAAAGTTATACAAAATGTACCATCTTTCTAGAAAAAAAAAAAGGTCATTTGGACTTCTAGAACTTTAGATATGGGGCAAATACTAAATAGTGTTCAGGTTGTAGGACAGATTCAGACTTCTTTGTTGTTGCTACAATTTGAACTTGAAAATGACATTTTTAAATCTTGAGCTCTATGAAAGTTGTAGGTCTATGACTTACCTTTTTATTCATATAAAATATACCTAAATCTGAGATCTACAATTCCAGATATGACCCAATTACCAAATAGTGTTCGCGTTTGGATTACACCAACATCTCTTTTCTAAGTTTGGGCATTTCTTTGCCATTTCAATTTCAGTTCTTAAACTCATCAATCAATCCTTTTATTTATGTGATAGACCTTGATTACAAATGAATATTTACCATAAATTAAAGGTATCTTATATTATTAGATATGTTATTATAAAACATGTCTTAGTTAAGAAGTTATTTGACACGACGAAAAGATTGATGTCTTCTCCCAAGTGCAGGAGTGTCGAAGTAATAAATAACCCGGCAAGACCGGGGTCGAACCACAGGGAGGTTAATTGTACAAATTATAGACAACAATTATAAGCAACAATAACAACAACAACAGTAGTAGTAGTAATAATAATAATAATAATAGTAGTAGTAGTAAAGAAAGAGAAGAAGAAGAAGAAGATGATGAGAACTTGAAGATGAAAAATTAATGTAAGGATTAAACAATAATAATAACAAATGTCAAGGTTAGAGGTTCCACTAATGGTATATTAAACAAGTATAGTATAAACTCTTATTATTGAATTGGAAACCACACACAAAGGAGGTTCCAATCAGATTATATATTGTTAACATGATTACATTAGTCATCTTATTCAATTAATGCTAATACTTGTAAATCTCGTCAAGCATTCATGATTATAACTTATGTTAACAACAAATCAAGTTCTTTTCATAGCTCAGGTGTCGGTTATACCATACAGTATGGGCTAGGAAACTGCCAAGCATTTGTTGTACCAAGTGTTAAACAACATAAATCAAGATTAGTTAGTTAACAAGCAAAGTATTAAAGAGTGAATAAGATAACAAATATAAAACATGTTAGTATCAAACATTAAAGTCCATATTAAGTTTACATTATACTTATTCTTACACCATTAGTGTAACCTTTTCACCTTGACATAATTAACTTAGCTAGACATAATGAAAGAAAGAAAAATAAATAAACAAAATAAGAACATAAAAGTTAACTATATAAAGGAAAGGAAATGAAAGGCATAAACTTGATATTAATGAAAGCAAAGCATAAACATTACAAAAAATACAAAGAGAGAAAGGAAGAGCATGATCTTGATCTATATACATATAATTTAAAAATATCATGCATCTTTAACCCATGTAACGAGCTTTCAGCTAATGACTCCCAGACCAGTTGGTCTTAGGGCATTAGGTGTTAAGACACCCCTACGAGCTTAGTAACTCGGGTCGCAGATACTGATATGTAGATAGTGCAATGTTTGATTCCCTTAAGCTTTTCTCCTCAACCCATGTAACAAGCATTGGGCCAATAGCTCCCAAGTCAGTTGACTTTAGGGTATTAGGTGTTAAAACACCCCTTCGGGCTTAATTGCTTAGGTTAGGGAGGCTACGAAACCAAACTTATCATCATTTTTATTATCATCATTTTTTTTCTTTTTTTTCTTTTTTTTTCTTTTTGTTTTTTTTATTATATACAATCCCTTTCCCTTAGTTGTTACCTTTAACAAAAGAACATAAATAATGTAATAATCCAATATGCAACTCACAATAATATGTTAAAGTGTGTGTGTGTAAATTAAGGTTTAAGAATACATGTTAAATAAGTATATGAGCAGAATTAAGTGGTAATAATACGAGAGTTTGTAAACCTGAATATTTCAGGAAGTATTATAATAGACCTTGTTAAGAATGGTTACTAAGATGCGTCTCAAGAGTCACTTTAACAAAAGAACTCCTTTACTCTGCCATCCTAGTAACAACAATTATGTACATGCTTTATGAAATGAAAAGCAATTTTTTTTTTATCAACTACTACCCTCTCCCCCCAACCAAAACGAGACATTGTCCTCAATGTTCTAAGGTAGAAAGATAGAGTATAGAAGATATCACCTGAAATAACGAACACTGACAAAACCTGAAACACACTGAAACAAAAATAAGAAATAACAAAACACAATAATAAAACCAAAATACACAAGTTTTTACAAACAAAAAAAATTCAAATCGCAGTTGTGAATGTGGCTCACATCTTCCCTTGGTTTTACGTCCAAGAACAGCTTAAACGCCCTCAATGGGTCGGGGATAGGCTTCCCATCCAGTTTTCTTAAAAACTGGCAAACAGGGTCTTTTTTTAGTCAGATTTCCAAGACTATGCCAAGCATGTTCTTTATGAAAATGGGTTCATAAATCATGAATTACACGATGCTTATCTTGACTATGATGAGACTTAAGAGTCAATAGAAGATTATCTAAAGACTTTCTGTGTTTTGAAATAAATCCCACCTTCTGACAATTTTCACAGTTTTTGCGGAATGCATCTGACTCCTTGAATATGATGGGCCAGTAAAATTCACTTTGTAAGATTTCTACAATCCTCTTTTTTGATGAAAAATGATCCCCACATGCCTTAGAGTAACAAAATTTAATGAAACTACTTACCTCATTGTCGAGAATGAATCTTTGAAATATTTGATCAGGACAATATTTGAATAAGTTAGGGTCATCACAATAAAAGCTCTTCACTTCGTTCAAAAACTTTTCTTTGTCTTTAGTACTCCAATCAACTAGCAAATCTCCTAAAGCAAGAAAATTGATATTTTTATCATACCAAGGCATTGGACTAAGAGAAAGTAAGGATTCGTTAGGAAAGTAATCATCGATTGGTGTGATGTCAGATGTCGAATCTGTTGTCACTGTTGACAAAAGATTCGCATCAACATTTTCGGTGCTTGTTTCATCCATGATTTCTTCCTCAGAATAAATCATTTGCAAATCTTTAGTTTCATCCAATTCATTTTTACTTAAAGTAGATTCAAGTTGATCATAAACTAATTCATCAATATGATCTACTTCTTGTAAATCATTATCATCTCCAGGTTGCTTGCAAATGTTGAAAATATTCATCTCCAATGTCATGTTTCCAAATGATAGCTTCATCAGTCCATTCCTACAATTAATTAATGCGTTAGAGGTTGCAAGAAAGGGACGTCCTAAAATAACAGGAAATGAATTACATGCTTCAACAGGTTCTATGTCCAAGACAATAAAATCCACAGGATAAATGAATTTATCGACTTGTACTAACACATTCTCAATTATTCCTCTAGGCACTTTTACAGATCTATCGGCAAGTAAAAGAGATATAGAAGTTGGTTTTAACTCACCTAGATTGAGACTTTGAAAAACTGAATATGGAAGTAAATTCACACTAGCTCCAAGATCAAGTAAGGCTCTTTCAATTTTATGCTCTCCAATAAAGCAAGAAATTGTAGGACAACCAGGGTCTTTATATTTCAAAGCATTATTGTTTTGAAGAATAGCACTTACTTGTTCGGCTAGAAAGGCTTTCTTTTTCACATTCAGTTTCCTCTTCACAGTGCATAGATCTTTCAAAAATTTAGCATAGGAAGGAACCTGTTTAATAGCATCCAGCAAAGGTATATTGATTCTTACCTGTTTGAAAATTTCAAAAATTTCTGAGTTGTGATTGACTTTCCTTTGTTTGGTCATGGCATGAGGAAATGGAAGTGCTGGCGGTGAGTCAGTCGTTTCTTTGCAATTTTCAGATTCATCCCCTTCCTTACCCTCAGAGATTCACTCATCATCTTTCTCATAAGGTTCAAGAGAGGGTTTTTCAATAACCTTACCACTGCGCAGAGTAGTGACTGATTTGACTTGATCCATGTGTTGGCTTCCGGAACTACTTGCATTTGCATTGTATTGCCCTTTGGGATTTTGTTGTGTTTGAGATGGAAACTTACCTTTCTTTTGGAAACTAAGAGCAGATGTTAATTTAGCAAGAGTATCTTTAAAATCTGTCATGTTTTGAACAAGTTGAGTATTAATTGTCTCTTGCTTTTCAATGAATGCATGCAATGTTTCCTCAAGATTTCTTCTAGAAGGTGGAGCATAAGAAGGTGCATATCCATGAGAATTTTGGAAATTATGGTGTGCTTGAAACGGTGGTTGTGAAGTTTGTGCATTATTGTTCTCACTCTTCCAACTGAAATTTGGGTGATTCCTCCAACCAGGGTTGTATGTTTGGGAGTATGGGTTGTGGTTGGCCCTTTGAAAACTGTTTAAAGCATGGGCTTGTTCATGGAGACATTCCTTAAAAGAAGACAAGGTTGGACAATCGTTGGTTGAGTGTTCATTTGTTTCACAGATTTGACACACAATGTTTTCAACAGATTTTAATTGACCACTCTTTTTCAATTCAAGTGCCTCAACTTTTCTAGCTAAAGATGCAAATTTAGCTTGAAGGTCATGATCTTCCCTAAGGTTGTACATACCTCCACTAGATGTATGAGGTTGAGTTTTACTCGGTGCCTCATATGTACCCGCAGTATCCCAATTTTGAGCATTTTCAGCTAACGAGTCTAAGTACTCTATTGTTTCATCAGGGTCTTTATCTTCAAAAGTTCCATTACACATCAGTTCAACCATTTGCCTATCTTTAGGTGTTAACCCTTCATAGAAATGTGAAACCAATCTCCATGTTTCAAAACCATGATGGGGGCAAGTACTAAGCAAATCTCGATACCTATCCCAACATTTATAAAATGTTTCTCCTGGTTTTTGAGTGAAAGTGGTGATTTGTCTTTTGAAAGAGTTTGTTCTATGAGATGGGAAAAACTTCTTTAAAAATTGTTGTTGCATTTCATCCCAAGCACGAATGGATCCTGGTCTCAAATTTTGTAGCCATGTTTTAGCTTTATCTTTTAATGAAAAAGAGAAAAGCTTTAATCTGATGGTGTTCATGCTACAATTTAAATTATTATATGTGTTGCAGACCTCTTCAAATTCCCTTAAATGCAAGTATAGATTCTCTAATTCTAAGCCATGAAAAGAAGGTAAAAGTTGAATAATACCTGGTTTAAAATTAAAATGAGATGCATCAGAAGGAAAAACTATGCATGATGGTGCACTTGTTCTTGTGGGATTCATATGATCTCTAAGTGTTCTAGCACGGTTATTCTCATTATTCTTATTTTGAAGTGATTGATTATCTTCTTCGGCCATATTTTCTGAAAATAATGAGGATATCCTATAAAGTTTACCACTTGATGTCCGTGACCACACTCTCATGCACGTGTAAAAATAAAAAAAAAAAAAGAAGAAAGAAAAAGAAGGAGGAAGAAAACAAAATAAAAAGAAACAAAAGAAAAGAAACAAAGTCATATACAAGAAAAGTGAAAAGAGAAAATAAATACTATAATTTATACAAGAACTTACCTCCTCGGCAACGGCGCCAAAAACTTGACACGACGAAAAGATTGATGTCTTCTCCCAAGTGCAGGAGTGTCGAAGTAATAAATAACCCGGCAAGACCGGGGTCGAACCACAGGGAGGTTAATTGTACAAATTATAGACAACAATTATAAGCAACAATAACAACAACAACAGTAGTAGTAGTAATAATAATAATAATAATAGTAGTAGTAGTAAAGAAAGAGAAGAAGAAGAAGAAGATGATGAGAACTTGAAGATGAAAAATTAATGTAAGGATTAAACAATAATAATAACAAATGTCAAGGTTAGAGGTTCCACTAATGGTATATTAAACAAGTATAGTATAAACTCTTATTATTGAATTGGAAACCACACACAAAGGAGGTTCCAATCAGATTATATATTGTTAACATGATTACATTAGTCATCTTATTCAATTAATGCTAATACTTGTAAATCTCGTCAAGCATTCATGATTATAACTTATGTTAACAACAAATCAAGTTCTTTTCATAGCTCAGGTGTCGGTTATACCATACATTATGGGCTATGAAACTGCCAAGCATTTGTTGTACCAAGTGTTATACAACATAAATCAAGATTAGTCATTTAACAAGCAAAGTATTAAAGAGTGAACAAGATAACAAATATAAAACATGTTAGTATCAAACATTAAAGTCCATATTAAGTTTACATTATACTTATTCTCACACCATTAGTGTAACTTTTTCACCTTGACATAATCAACTTAGCTAGACATAATGAAAGAAAGCAAAATAGATAAACAAAATAAGAACATAAAAGTTAACTAAGTAAAAGAAAGGAAATGAAAGGCATAAACTTAATATTAATGAAAGCAAAGCATAAACATTACAAAAAATACAAAGAGAGAAAGGAAGAGCATGATCTTGATCTGGAAACCAAGATGCCTAAATGCATGGCAAATGCCTCCTTTTATAGGCCAAAATTGGGAACTATTGATTTGATGACTAATTGATAAGTGGGTGGCCAACTTTTGACTTGGTGACAATCCTTATCTTCTCTTGTCTGCCCAAAACGTCATTGATAACGTCAAAATTGGAGCCAGTTGTACCATGAAAGTTGTAGGCAATTGTCTCAGCTTTCTTGTGTAAAAAATTCAGCTCATTTGGACTTCTAGAACTCTAGATATGGCCAAAATACCGAACAGTGCTCGGGCTGGAAGACAGATTCGGGCTTCTTTGTTGTTGCTACAATTTGGACTTGCAAATGGCCTTTTTAGATCTTGGGCTCCATATGAAAGTTGTAGGCCTATGTCTTACCTTTCCATCCATATAAATTGGACCTAAATCTGAGATCTGTAGCTCCAGATATGACCCAATTACCGAACAGTGTTCCGGTTTGGATTGCACCGACATCTCTTCTCTAAGTTTGACCATCTCTTTATCCTTGCAATTTAAGTTCTTCAAGTCATCAATCAATCCTTTCATTTATGTGATAGGCCTGCATTAAAAATAGACATTTACCACAAATTATAGGTATCTTATATTATTAGATACATTATTATAAAATATATTTTAGTTAAGGAGTTATTGATACTTCAAGTGCAAAATGATGATATAAAACCATGATAAAAATACACTTTTAAGTACTAATCATTATTGATACTTTAAGTATAAAATGATGATATAAAACCTTGATAAAAATACACTTTTAAGTACTAATCACATCTCAAAGTTCTCATCAACTTCTTCTTCTTTATTACTATTATTACTACTACTACTGTTATTGTTATTGTTGTTTGTAATTTATACAATGAACTCCTTATGGTTCGACTCTGATGTTGTTGAGTTATTTATTACTTCAACACTTCTATACTTGAGTGAAGATATCAATCTTTTAGTTGTGTTAGTGAAAACAGGGGAAATACATGACTACGGTGGTCATTGTGCAGCCACCCCATAATTGCTTAAGGGGCACGTTTCTTTTTTTTTTCATCACCCTGTGGTAGGCCATGGGTCAGAGGTTATACAAGTGGCTATGGTCAATATAATTTTGATATTTAAGAGAGAGAGGGAGAGGAGAGAAGTTGGTGAAAAAATCACATTGTTTAGGTCTCTTATTTTTTGAACAATGCATCAAATGGTGCTATTTTAGGCAAAACACGTCATTTCATTTAAATAAAAATGGCATCAAACTTATATCAAAGTATAAATCAGTTCTTAATTTGTGATTTGTTTAATCAAGTCCTCAATTGTAAATTCTGATTTTAAAAATCAATTAAATTGTGTCCCTACCAAATTCAATCGCCAGTCTTAAACTTGATTGCCGTTTTCAAATTGATCATTGGTCTCAAATTTATGCAATTTTATCCTCGATTTATCAATTAACTTCTAATTTCTTCAAGTTGACCCCTGATTTAGTTTAATTACAACCCATCTATTTATGTGTATTTTTTATTTTGGTTATTGGTTTCAAATTTCTTCAATTAAGTCCCTAATTGGTCATCAATCTTCAATATTTATGCAATTAACCCTTGATTTGATCAAATTAATTCTTAAAAATTATAATTTGACCCAAAAACTTTGATTTTTTCTAATTAAAGCCTAAATTGACTTCAAAATTAATTTTTCTTGCAGTCAAACCCTTCATCAAGTCAATTAAACCTTTAATAAATTTTAATAGAGTCCATAAACATTTGATTTTGGATTTCTCTTCCTCAAATTGAATTTTTTTTGTCAATAGGACTTTCATTAGTCAACAAAATACTTTCAAATTTTAATCTTTATAATTTTGAATCTCCTCAACCAATTTTAACTATTTTTAGGGTGCTTTTGCATCTTTTTTACTATTATAGTTTTTTGATTTTTTTATATTTTTTTGTATTTTTTTTTAATTTTTATCTTTTTATACGAGGACCCGAAAATATATTATAACACATATATTTAGCAATATGGGGATAAAGAGACGAATGGAGAATGAAATAACAGAGATTAACCATAGAGACAATACTAAGAGAAATGTCGAAGAAACAAAAATATCAAAAGGATTAAAATGTTGAGAATAAAGCCTTTCTTTTGGATAATAAGGAGCATTGCAAGGATTTTATCTTTTTAGTGTTAAAGATGTACCCAAATCCTATATTTCTCATATTCTTTTTTGGGAGGCAAATGAAGTTGCATTCTTTAGATATCATCTTATTCCCTTTTATTGTAGCAATTCCTCTATCAATAAAGGACTTCATGGCTAATTAGTTGGTACTAATTACGATGTTAATTTCATAGAGAAAAGGTCTTCCATGATAACTTTGTAAGTCAATTTTATTTTAATCACTATGAATTTCTGTTTAACGGACATTGAGGGTGACTACCACGTTAGTAGTAAGTCCATGAGAACATTTCCTAAAAGCCACTGCCATTTATCCCTATTTGAAGAGTTCCTATTGGGATCAGTTTAGAGTGATGTATACCTACCTGTTTCATTGCTTCTATACAAAGGAGACTGACAACACTACCAATATTTACAAGTACTACAAATAATGATAGTAATTATTGTGACATCATCTCGAGGAAATGTTGTTCCTTTCCAATTGTATAAGTAAAGATTATGGGGTCATGCTCTAAACTTGGGAGTTATGAAGTCACCAAAACTTGTTTCATATATGTTTTCTTAGCCCAAGTGGCTATAAACATTCCAACTAGGATCATATTAATTTCAGGCAAATTTTTGATAGGTGTGGAAATTGTATTTTTTTTCATCTACTAACTCCTTTTTAATAAACTATCTGAGGAATCCTTTAACTATTAGCCTTTCTATTTTTTTAGAGCATAAGAATACTCGGTATTATGACTCATGTCTTTATGGAAAAGACAACACTAATTGTAAGGATTGTGTGTGCCAGTGTCTCCATTAGTGGTGAATAATGCATAAAGCCCTAAAGGTGAGAAGGTCTTTGTTCAAGTGATAGTGTTAAAAGAAGTTTTCATTAGCTCTAGATATACAAGTTTACTTTGGACTAGACCTCCAGGGTTGCTTTTGAATGCATGAGAGTCATAAAGAGGCCATCAGTGCTTTGAAAACTCTTTTATTTTATATGCTTGTGAAAGTATGAATGCTCTTATTTTAGTACGCTTCTTCTGCATGTATATATTTTTCGATGGCCTACTTAACTTTAAGAAGAGTTCTATCTGGTAGTGCATATAGTCATTTCTACAAAGACTAGTTATACATTCCACATATTAAAGCCTTCATGGACAAAAGCTCGAGCGTGCTTTTTACCTAATACATCTCTTAATTAAATCTTTATAAATACTATTTGAAATCCTTATATTTAACTATGAATTTATGATCATGGGGTAAAAAAAATTATGAATTGTTTCATATCCTTTAAAAATCATCAATTAACTGATATTTTTACTAAATCAATGTTTCACTCTATCTTTTACTTTATTTTTATTTATTTACCGTCCAAGCTTCACATGGATATTCCACCTTTAACTTTAACTTGGAGGATGTATTATAAAATGTGTTTTATTATAGAAAATATTATTTTTTTTTTTTGTATAGTATGGTTTACATTATCACCATATGTCATCCTCCAAAATAGTTTCATTATATCTTTAATTCTAGAAATAAAGTAATATTTCTGTGTTTTAAAAGTATTTTTAAAAAAAATTAATTAATTTTATTAACATTAAATTAATATATTTTTAATATGTTTAAATTATTTTAATGTGCTGATATCAAAAATAATTTTTTTTAAAAAAAATATTATTAATATATACTTTAATATAAAAAATTATTTAAAAAATTATCACAACAACAATACCAATCAAGCAAGCGAGCAATTATTTCTTTTTAATATATTGTTGAAATGAGTATAAGCATTGGAGTTCAAGCAGTTATTCCTTTTTAATTTTTGGCATTTTGCCTTGGGCACTGCTATGTATTTATAAACATAATGCCCGGTTCATTTTACCATGCTTTGTCTCTTTTGAGTATGTGTTTAAATCTAAACCAAAGTATTTATGTCTTAAGGTTTTTAGTTGTTTGTTCTACCCAATCTTTTTTCATATAATAAGCACAAGCTTGTGTATCATTATTTTGTCTTTCAAAATTGTACGATATAGTCTATCTCTGACTTGGATATTGGTGTTTAGATTTAACTACAAACAAAATTTATATATCTCGAAATGTTGTTTTTCATGAATCTATCTTTTCACCATCTCAAATTAAGTTTCAGAACGCATCTACTACTAATATATCTTTTACCTTAGAAAATTCTTTTTTGTGTGCTCTGAATACAATTGTTCCAAATAGTTTTTTGTTTAATATTTTAGGACGGCTAACACCAAGTGTGTCTAAGCCTTCTGCATCACATTTCACCGAAGAGCCCTATTTTACTATAATGTCATAAACACTGCAATGTCAGATCATGGTCACAACATTTCAGACAACGGGAGCAGAGACTCTCCAATAGCTAGTACGTGTTCTCCTTAAGTTGATGCGGTTTATAATTCTATTGTAGGTTAGGTTGTTAATTTTGGGTTTTCATTCACCTGCACAGGTGCTAACTTGAGTTCATGTCTTATTAACTCGAGGTCAAATTTATCCCAATATTCTGAACCTGAGATTCCTTTTGTTCAATGGATTACAGCACCAACCTGAACTCATCTAATAAAACTTAGAGTTCATAGTAAGAAGTTAGCAAAGTAGGTAATAACATAAGCTAAACCTTGTGCTTTGAATGGTCACAAGCTTGTCAAACTACAAGCTCAGGTTACAACCAACAGCTTTTGGCATCTTACTGAACCACTAGCTAAGCATCAACCTTTTCTATAAAATGGAACTTGGTCTTTGGTGCCTCGTGAACTCTATCTGAATATTGTAGGTTGTAGATGGTTTTATAAAGTGAAGAAAATGGCTAATGGAAGTCATGCAAGATTCAAGTCTCATATGGTTGCAAAAGGCTTTCACTAACAGGAATGAATAAATTAGGGTGAGACGTTTGGTTTAGTGATTAAACCCACCACAATTTAACTTGTTCTTTGCTTGGCACTCGCTAAGGGATGGACAATCCGACAACTTGGTATTTATAATGCTTTTCCTAATGGTGCTTTTGACGAAGAAGTTTATATGTCCCATCCTCCTAGATTTATAAATTTTATTAATCCCTTTTATATGTTTAAACTTCATAGTTCACTATATGGCTTAAAAAAACACACAAGGATTGGTTCTCTATGCTACGTCCATTTTTTATTGCTCATGGTTTTGCTACTTTCAAAACGGGATGCCTCTTTTCTTGTTGAAAGTATTGCCATTGAGGTAGTCTTGGGTAACTTGTGAAAAAACTAAATCCATTAAGCCTTAGTGAGCAACCACCATTCAGCACTATAAACTCTTTTAGTGGTTTCTGACCGAGCCACCAAGTTATGCCAAAAACCATTATACTAGTTATCATATGGCTTGCAATATTTTTTTCACAATCTTTAATTTCACACGTAATTTATTTTGAATCTGTACACAAGTACAACTTCTTTTATCGGTACAACCAAGGATCGATCATCATCTAGTGATCCTACAATGAAGAAGAATTAATCAACCATAGAAAATATGATATAATTACTAAAGGAAGGAAAAGTGTAGATAGATATGCATATGAATTAATGAACTAAGGATTGGAAAGCGATTGGTTAGAGAATGTGAGGCAACATACAAAATGGTGTTAAACGGAGAGCAACAGAGGTATATTTTGAAAGAAAGGAATCCAAGGCGTAAGGGAACCACTAACTAGGTCAAGAGATGGAAAGGCTATTCGAATGTACATTAATGTCAAGCATGTTGGCTTAAAAAAGCTTACCTTATGCTGGAAGATAAAGGGAAAATCAACCGAAACTTATCTTTCTTTGCTGTGTTGTTCATTAACTACCTATTATTATTTCTGGGTTAGCTTTGTGTTGTTAAATCTATTACTTTGATTTATGGAACAAGCTTTTTCATTAAGCTTTATTCTTTAGTTTGTCCATTGTTTCTTTTTTGTCTCTGTTGTGTGCTAATGGGCATCACTATCTTTCCTCGTTCTTTAAGCTCTGTTTATTTTCATAGAAGTGGCATGAAAATAAAAGAAATGAATAGTGAATACTAAAAGATGTGAAGTCTTCAGCTCTTTATTTGTGATTTTTGAGACTGCCGTATGCATTCTGTGATGCTGCTTCGTTTTCTTTTGACTAAAGTAAAATCTTGGAATGTATTGGTAATACCGCGAGATATAGGTATAATGATTTATTTATGGTACATTTCATTTTTTTTTGCAATAAAGATAGAATTTTGTAAGAACACTTGAATATTAGCTTTGTTAGTATGTCAAATGATTAATAATTAGAATTTTTGTTGGTACTGAATTCATTTATGTCAAATGCCTCTAGTGCCGTTCTCCTGCCATGACTGAGGTATTAATAGTTAGTTTTATTGTGGGTTTCATGAATTAGCACGTGATCATGTTAAATAAATACATATGAGATTGGGTTTCTCTTTTGGTCTAAATTTGAGAAAATGGAAATAGATGGCTTAATATCTTATCAAAAAATAAGTTCTGGGTAGTTTAAAAGCATTGAATCACAATACGACTCCAGGATAGAAAAATCTGACTTTGAATTTTAAGGTCATTTATGATTCAATTAAAGTTAATTTGTTTTTTCTCATCTCTTTAAAGCCAAAACAGTATTTCTGCTGTTGTTGTAGAAAGTATTTGAGAATCTGATATTGATTTTTTTAAAGTATTTTTTATTTAAAAATATATAAAAATAATATTTTTTATTTTTTAAATTAATTTTAAATATCAATATATCAAAATGATCTGAAAAAATTAAATAAAAATTTAATTTTAAATAAAAATATTTCAAATTTTTATAAAATATAGTTTAGAACATGATTTCAAACAAAAACAAATGTTCAGCCTTGTGATTGATTTTCATATAAAATGATCCTAATATCATGGATATCAGAAATTAGGTTAGAAGTCTGTTTGGGTGCCTTTTCCCGAATATACCTCTTTTCTATTTAGGTTATAGCCTTGTGATGTGAAAGGAAGTTCACCGACGAATATTGTTTCTCTTTTCTATAGTGGCAGTAACATGTAGCTGGGCATTTTGAGAGAAAACAATAATTAATAGTAGAATAGAGACTCCCCTCTCTCTATCCATGTCTTTTTTGTTGACTGTTAACTGTGTTTGTCTATGATTTCTTCCCTGCTGAACTCCATAGCTAGCAGTACTCTACTTATCCATGATCATAGCTTTGACCACTTGTTAGGGTACTAGCTAGCTATTTGCGTCCCTTGATGAAATAAAAGATAGGGTTTTGATATCTCTATCATCATTATTTTAACCATGTTCTACAGCACTACCCGGGATAGATAAATTAATTAGTACAATAGCACACAGTAATCAGCAGAAAGTTTAGTATGTTATTTTCCCCTCTCTCTCTCTCTCTCTCTCCGTGAATAATTTTCTAGAACAAAGTTAATACAGTTTGAAGTAATTTCTTTTAATCCAGGTTTCCAAATTCGCAGATTACAGAATTCAATTAGTCATATAAAATCATTTCAATTCTCCTATTTTAATTAAGGGCTCAACATTAATTTATTAATTGCAGCTTTGATTTTGGTTCAGACTTTAATGTGCTCATTCTCTGCAAGGAAAATATTGGATTGAGATTTTCTTGCTGCCCATTAGACAAGAACCAAGCATGAATGTCCTCATAGACAAGCAATGGCCTACCATATCTTAGATTCATGTCGGATTCTCATTTCGTATGTACGTAGTGCAATTGATTTGTTGGTGGTCCTGTCTTTATTGATACTTGCACAAGCAAGCATTGTAAGTGGCAACTAGCAAACGCAATGCTTGAATTCAGTGGGCAAATCAACTACCTATTGACTTTTGATAGATAATAATTTTGCTGACCCTGTCTTAGATTCTATCTTTTGATATATTTTTATCTTTGTTATTTTATTAATGCACTAGTTGTTATTTACTTAATGCTCTTATTCAAGCCAAAAAGAAACCAAAAATCTTTTGGAATTGAATTACAACTATTTTTACGTCAGGATTATCTAGTTGACAGCATATCTATCCAGAGTGATTCAACATCTTTTAACATGAATAGGAAAAAGGGTATAGTATTCCCAAAATTATAATAAAGCTTCACTTTATTGAAGAAATTGCTGGCAGAGGTGACTTTTATTTCTTCACTAATAAGTATTTGTGTTTAAGGAAGAAGACAGAAATGTGGGCTAATATGGAAGATCTTGAAAAGAGTATATGAGCAAAGTAAATGCTTAGACTTATACATTATGTTATTTTCTTATGCATTATGTTATTTCTTCTTTAAAAAATATGTAGCTTATACAAATTTCATATGTTATTTAACACGTTTTATTTATTTATTTTCATATAATTTACATTTTGTTGCAGCTATGTTGAGGAGATGATTGCCCATGACTTCTTTATGCTAGTCTAGAATTCTGTAATTGAACATTTAAATCTGTTAATTGTTTGTGGCTCCTTTTAGTACTTAGTTAATTTTTATTTTTTTAGAATTTATTATGTGAATATTGGTGAGGAAAAAAAAAGGACACTGACAGCACCACGGGTTAAAGGTGTTTGGGAGTTTAAAACATGATATGTAACAACAGGTCCAATGAAAAATTAAATTAAATGTATATCAATTGAGGCTAATTGATTCATCTATCCTTATATATCAGGTATACTCTCACGTATAGTTTTTTTCTTTTTTAAGAATTTTGTGCTCTCGCATATCCTTGTATATTCATATTTGTTTCTCATATATCTTTTTATTTTTTATTTTTTTTACCATAAATTTCCTTTATATTATCAAATTTATATTTCAATTTTAATACATAAAAACTAAAAATAATTTAAAAGGCTTAAGATTTTTTAAAACAAACAAGAAAGTAGAAACACTTTAAAAACAAGAAAAAAAATCTAGAAATATAAACAATTGAAACTTCCAAAAAGAGATTGAATGACCCACTAAAAATAAAACTAATAAAAATTTAAAACCTTTTTCCCTGCAGAACTTATTTTATTGTCATATACAGCTTTTATGAGGGTTTATGGTCATGGCTCTTTCATTGTTTTTTTTTTTTAATAATTTACAAGTTATTTTAAATCTCTTTCTCTATTTTTTTTGCTTTTTTATGTTATATATATATATATATATATATATATATTATAATTCAAATTGCTTTGAAAATTTTGAAATAATTGTTTTCATTTTGTTATCTTCTCAATTTTTTTCTACTTTTTTAGACTACAAAAATTAATTTTTCTTTTGGTTATTTTGAGGGGCATTTTCATCCAAAAAATAGTGAAAGGGCATATAGGAAAAATATATGAATATATAATCGCATATAAGAGTGAAAAGTATTTGATAGAATAGATGGGCAATACATCTTTAGTATAAATGAATTAATTAATCCTAAAAATTTAAGGTTCCTAGATAAGGTTATCAAAAATATATTTTTAACATGACATAAAAAATACAATATAAACTTAAATTGTAAAATCATAAAATTATATATAAAAAAATTTCCATACATAATTCAAGCACTTTAAAATACATGATTTAAATAAAAATTTATATATAATTTAAACACTTAAAAATATATGTTTTAAATAAAAAAAACATAAATTCCAAGCACAAGGCGTATCAGTATCATAAGTTAAAAAAAATGTTAAATTAAAAATTAAGAAAAAAAGCATAAAAACCAAAAAACATCTCTTCCTAACAAATTCTTTACTCAACACCCTTAGAGAGTAAAACTTGCTAATGTAGCACATATTCAAAAGGATATGAGATTTATTTCACCTAAGGCTTACAAACTCTAGTTGATGAGTGACTAAATAAAAAATAACTTTGAATTTCAAAATAATTAGAAGACATGTAAAACAATAAATAAATTAGATATAAAAGTAGCTCTCAAGGTACTGGTTACCACTTCAGGTTGGAATTCTATCGTATTCTCTTTTACCAATTTTTTTTCATATTTCTTTTCTCTAAATCATTGAATTCAAATTGAAAAAACATTATTTAATACATGATAAACAAAACCTTAAGTCTTTATATTTTATTTCTCTGACCTAATGTAAAATCATATAATTCAAAACTAGTTGTGAGATTTGGAACATTACAATTATGTTCTTCTTTATATTAGAAAATAATATAAATCATATCTTGAGACCTTACCTTATAATTTAAGTTATTGGGTTGAGATGATTTATTAATATGGTACCAGAGTCTTGATGACTAAGCGATTACAAGTTCAAATCTCATCATTTTTATTTATTTAATAAAGATTAAATACATGGTAGTGTGAATCTATATAAATTTTAAATCTAAAAGGTTTTCACTTGAAAATGTGTGATAGAAAATAATATAAATTATATGTTAAGATTTTATCTAACAATTTAAATTATTAAGTTGAAATAATTATTTAAAATTTAAAAACACAAGAGAATTCAAATTTTTTACAACAAGGCACTAGGTATTGGATTGGACTGAATATGTTTCCAAGTTATGCTTGTAATTGATTGATTAACTTTGTATTCATCTATCTATTCATGCTTGTTCTAAATAATCATGCTTAAATTTTAAGGAAAAAAGAAATCAAACCAAAATGATTGATTTTTGTTTTAATTTTAATATGCCAAATTATTGAGCAATTTTACTCCACCACGGATCAAGCTCTTTTTATTTTATCAACATTAAATAAAACAAACGTGGGCATGGTAACATGTTTTATATAATAAAAAAATATTAATTAAATGTATTTTATAAAATAAATTGAGAATTATATATATCAATAAATATTAAATTAAAAAATTAGATTTTACTAAAATGATTGAGTTAGATAAATTGAGACAAAAATACATATTAAACTTTATAAGTTCATATATAATTGTTCATCATATATATGTATGTATGTATGTATCATATATATGTATGTATGTATGTATGTATGTATCCTTTCCAGAGTCATATTTATAATCATATTGAGTGTAGATGGAGTGAGTTTTGGTTGATCATCACTGATATATATGAATATATCAAATATGATAAAAAGAGGAGGTATTGTTCTACATAAATCCAGCACTTCTAAAAAAAGGATTATAGGAATTACATCTCCTTTAACTCTCTGTCATATTATTTAGGCTGCTAAATCACAACTCAAAGATCAACATTCCAAACAGCACCTTCTCCTTCCCCACAAGAATCATGCACTACTTTCATCCTTCTCACAGAGTTGCATATTCCGCTACACGACCAGTCGAAGGATGCCACGCATACATTCCCCGCCTGTGCTTTCCATTCACAATCTAAAAACCAAAATAATGTCGTCATAGGATAGCAAGGTTGTATATAAAGTTATATATTAGTAAGTGTATGGGAGTAATATTATTTTTTTATTGTTTTGAAATAATTTTAATGTATTGATATTAAAAATAAATAAAAAATTATTTTAATATATTTTTTAAACAAAAACAACTTTTCATCTACCACACAATTTTGAAAAATATTAAAATTTATACTTGAATAACAATTATTTTGATGATCCTGGTCGATTGGAATATTAATATATAATTAATTACCACTGTTCACCACCTCAGTCAACAGCAAAAATACATTTGCCCACGAGAAGAAATTAGTATATGACAATGTTTTTCAAGAAAGAAGATATATATATATACATATATATATTTGGGCCGTCCTGACATTTATATTTGTTGTGAAATGTGATTCATAATAAATAGGTTAAATATAATAACAAGCTATAGCTTACTTTTTACACGTAGGAACATTTAAGAGGATTTAATAATCTACCTTTTCCTATCCTAGCAATAAAATTAAAAATGAGAAATATTGATTTAAATCCATTTTTTATTTTTCAATTTATTTTTAAATATGTTATGCTGAAGGAATTGGCAGATTGACTGCTGGAAAATATCAACACGGCGAGAATGGTTGTGTGATTGATTTGTGTACCTGGAGGAGTCCCACAACACATGGAACGTTCATCCACGTGTTCCACTTCCAAGCCTAGAAGCCAAGAGCCCAAAGAGACATCTTCATTGGCATATCTATGCAAGATGGGCCTGCCAAAATATTTCATATCGCTATATTACTCTGACTTGAGGGCAACAAATGAGGGAAAACTGATGCTTTTGGATATGGGACTCACGAGTTGATGGAGATATAGGCAGCGAGATCCTTAGAGATGGCATAGAGTTGGCCCGTGGCATGCCTGAAGTATTTGTTTCCATCTTCCCCAAATTTCCAGTACTCCGGCTCATAATATTTGTTCTCTCTGCCGAGAAAAAATATTGCAATATCACTTGAGGCCAGGAAGAAATGAAAAAAATATGAAGTGAAATCTGCTAAATCTACTAGAGATAGAGCCTGACGTCATAATTCAAGTTCTCCATTAGGATGCCGGATTTGCTGAATCAAGCATATTTAATAACAAAAATAAATAAAACTAACTTACTTTTGAGAGAGAACTGGTCCAGACTTCATGCATCCGATGTAGATCCTAGGTTTGGACCGGTATTTGGCTAGTGTACTCATTAGCATGCCTACAGGACACATGGAACATGATATGAATAGAACACGATTTATTACCAATACATCAGCATGTTCCTAGTTAATTTCTAGTCACGAAATGTTGGAGGAGAAGCATAGTTGCTAATTACCTAAATTGAGATGAACATCATCATCCACCTTGAGGTAGAACTCAGCATCCCAAATTGAAACTGCTGTGGAAAAATACAACCTTGTTTTGGTAGAGAGCTCGTGGTATCCTTCAACATGCTTGAGTCTTAGAAAATCCTTATGTTCTGCGTCCTCTAAGTTTACTGCTCTATCAAGAACACCACCAGGGGTGGCACTGTGTCCAATCACAAATCGTATCACAATCCCTTTTTCTTTCTCCAATTTCTTTAACTTTTCCCCTGCATTAATTACACACATCTTTAGTAATTTACTAGGTAATCGAAAGTTATTAGGTGAATCAAATTATGTATTAAACATGCATTGTGGATTGGTAATTAATATAAATTATGATAATTAATCTGTTTATTTATTTATCTATGTATGCAATACTTCCTTCTTGCAGTAAATTTTTTGTATCTCAATTCATTCCTAAAGTGTTAAAAATTTTCAATTATGTGACCGCTTCTGTTGATGGATTCCACCAAAATCCAGGGAGAAAATCCCTTTAGACTCTCAATTGATATTTGAGTTAAAATTTGGACTAAAGTTTGGGCTTGCCTATTTTAGTGCCCAAATGTTAAATTAATTTTTCAATTGCATAAACTCTGCGCCGTTTTGGCCAAGTACAAGAAAACTGCTATAGAATAGGAGCTCCAAAATGTAGATTCCTGCGGTGACATGACAATTTATTATTCATTTTGATTTTTCTTAAGTTGATCTTCGTGTGACTATACATCAGCCATGGAATGTGAGTTCTAATCCATGCATTATATAATAGCCGAAAATCAGCAAATTCTACAGGTCTGTTCTTTCTAAATTAATGCTATAAATTAGGAGTTGGTGGAGGGAGAGAGGACCTTTTGGCATCCAAGTTTGTCGAAGTGAGTCCCGGCGTTTTCTGCTGCTAAATGCCGTATTAATGCCAATGACAACAAAAGCTTTCTGTAAAGTGTGATTAGCAAGCTTTTCTAGTGAATAATGTTGCCCATTTGACTGAACTGTTCGAGCTACAGCCAATTCCATCTCTAACGTGGACATTCTGCTCTCAAGAGATCTGCGTTGTTGCACGAGAGAAAAATATTTAAATTGATATGGCAAATCAATTTGTTTCTTTAAAAATTAAGAAAGAAAAGGTAAGGAATTAACTCACTTTATAGCTTCATGGGTTTTATGAACCTCTCCCATAATATCTCCAGGCTTTCCTTCAACCAATTTCTGATTAATTTGTAAAAGAAATATAAATGTGATCTTGATGCATAAATTTAAAACACAAGTTTATTCAATTTTAGCTAATAATAATAATTGATAACCCATAATTTAGTTCATGATCAACATCCCCCAGACATAAATTGAAAGTTATATCGTTATTTGGACTGCCCAAATTTATTATGTCATACAATCTGAGCTGATTTATTATTATTATTATTATTACATCTAAGCTGATATTGTTTTACATATATATAAATCTATTTAATTTATATTACAATAAGGATTTTGTTTTCACACAATTTTTTGTTGAATATCATTCCTTTGAAATGCGTGTGTAAAGCATGCATGAATTAATCACATGAAATATATATGATAGTAATTAATGATGAATTTATAGGTAGCTTTTTTTTTCCCCCAATTTTCAGGGAAATAGAACTCTTAGGTTATGGTGTTTAAAGTGTGAACAAACAAACTTACACGCTTGGGATCACAATCTTGTTTCACTTCTTGCAGCTTGGTGACATGATGTGGAATTATTGCAATCCTATTATCCTTAGCCCGAGAAGGATGAGTCCAATTCTGGTTGGTAAAGAGAGATCCTGCAAGAAAGCTTGCAAAGCATAGAACAAAAATGGCTTTGGCTGAAAATGGCTTCCCTCTCATTTTCTTCGACTGATTTTCAGGCTGACAGTGCCACGATACTACAACTTCTCGCAATCCCACGATCAGCTTCTTCACCGAAAGAAGCAATCTATTGTCTACAGCCTAAATGAGTTGAGATTCAAAAATACAAAGTGTTAGGAAACCGAAATCTATTCTAATAATTCAGCTATATGAATCCCATATCTATAATGATCTTACAACAATTGATCAGCAAATGACTTGGGCTATATACAGCCATTTAATGCAAAAAAGAAGAGTAAAAAACTTGGCTGGTGCTCCTACCTTTGTTGCTCCGTAGCAAGTACATGATTTGAAAACGTGATGTTGAGCATGTGTGAATTGTGATGTTTCTAGTGAATGACAGATGGTTCATTAACTGTTTGAAATTATCTTTTCATTTTCAAGAAGAAAAAAGATTGGTTTTGACAGAGACGAAGAGTCACAAAAAGAGCAAAGTTTTGAAATGTAAATAGCATGTGAAATTTTCTTCGATCCATGTGTTAGTGTCACAGTCTCAGCCTCCATGCCATATGCTAGACCAACCCTATGAAGAAACTGATACCTCTAAAATCTAACCCTAATGATTATTCGACATTCGACAGTATTTACATGTATATGCTGATGGAAGAGCAAGATATTATAATAATGTCCAGCAAAAATCAGCAAGCTTTTGACAGTAAAATTAACAAAATCTCAGAAAAGAAGAAATATTCTTGGAGACAAGGGCTGTATAGTATAAAATTAATTTAAATTGACAAACATGAAATTATAACTTAAACAGAAAACAAAAAACTTTGGATTTACCTATTGAAGAATGCATGATCATTGGAGTGAAGATGCTTAGTTATGGAATGCCAGTTTGCACTCTCCACTCCCTGCTCTGTATTACAAGTATTTGATAATCAATAGCACTATATATGAGCCTGCATTTCTCTCACTCTTGTTAGATGGATGGTTACGTTTGCAAGTATGGCAGTTCAACCATGTGACTTTCATGTTTCAACAAACTGTTTTGTCATAATTAACAGAGAAGTATATTTTCCCCCTATATTTAATGAAATTTTTATTGACATCATTTTCGTGTTGTAAGAGAATATTTTTCTAATTATAATGTAATTTATAATATATTGTGTATTGTTTCTAAGAAAGTTCTAACTTGAGAATAGCATAAAAATAAAAACACAATATTTACTTGGTTATGTTAAAGAATTAATTTAATTTATTAATTTTAATTTTTAGATTAAGATAATTCGTGCTATCAGAATCTTAATTACCAAATAATTACAAATTTAAATCTCATTATCATTATTTATTTAATAAAAATTAAATATAAAATAATATGAGTTTATACAGGTTTCAAGTTTAAAAATTTTTTATTTAAGAAAATATATTAAAAAATAAAATAAATTATATTTTAAAATTTTATATAATAATTTAAAATTTTTAATTAAGATGAATTTTTAACAATTTCCATCTCATTACATGGATTTATGCAATTTTAAGAAAATTCGTTGCAATAAAATGAAAAGAACGGGAAGAGTTGAGATACAGACACATGATGTTTCAAAAAGAAAAGGAAGTGGGGAAAGGACATCTTAGTTGGGCAAGAGCCCAAACTAACATTCTAACCATTTTTACGTACCTGATTTGAAATGTCAACCTTATTAAGAGGACCGGTGTTGGAAGGCACTATATCCTCGCATAGTTATTGTACCATATGATGGGAAGCGCTTAATTATCAAAATTAAACGAAAGGTGTTGATTGATGTTATTTAATTTTTTATTTTAATTTTGTAAATTTTTTTGGAGAAAAAAGCTAAAATAGCAAAAAAAAATCTAAAAAAATACATTCTCGATATAATTGTATTGTTTTCATCATTTTTTCCAAATTAAGAAAGCAAATTATTTTTTGGATTACTTGATTATCAAGTTTGTTTAGAGATCAAGTAATTAAAAATAACAAACTTGTTTTGTCTATAAATAAGTGATTGTACTGATAAAGATACGAGTCATCTTATTCAAATAGAATAATAGAAGGTGTCTTATCTTGTATTTGAATCTCATGTAATTTATATCTTTAATAACAAACCTAGAAAACTAGTTTTCATATCATATATAAACACCGAGGTTATATAAGCCAGAAAACAAAAGGTGTCTGGCGGGTTTTTTCAAAATTCTTTTATGGTATAAGAGTCAATTATAACTAACACTTTTTTTATAACTAACACTTTTTTTAATCTTATGGCTGCTGTTGCAACCCAATTTTGGTTCTTTGGTTTTTAATTTTATTTTTATGAGGTTTAAAATGTAAAATTTAAAAAAAAAGGTGATATGTCAGCTTGTACGAAAACTAGAGACTATAATGTGCTTTTGTCATTCTATCCTTATCTTCAAGATAATCTTTACCTTCAAAATAATGATAGTTGTCTATTTTCAAATTCGATTCTAATTCAAACTTTAAGAAAGACAATAAGTTTCATTCAGACTTTACTTTTTATAAGTGATGAGACTCTTGCACTATAAATATTGATATTAGTGTATGCAGAAGGGGGAGAGGATGATTAAAGATAAATCCTAAAAGAAGAGACTCTAAGAGGAGGCCATTACTAGAAACCCTAAAAGAAAAAAACATGAAAAAAAGAAGAAGAAGGGGGTAGTAAACCCTATACTAGCCGCAGCCCCCCTCAACCTTTTTAGTCTAGTCTGCGTTGACTTCGCTTTCAGCGGCCACACGTCTAGGTAAGTTTCCTTCCTTCTTTGCTAAAATAATTAACTGGTTACTGTTGCATGCATGCGTGAACCTTTCACACATGGTTGGGCTAGATCCAGCAAAAAAAAAAAAGAGTTGATCGGGTCTGGGCTTTAGGCTAAGGGTGTACTCGGCAAAACACACCCTTATACCTTGACCATAATTTTTATGTTCATTCTAATTTGATATTTGACCAAAAATCCCTTTTTAATAACAAAAAATTCCAAAAATATTTGTGGCGTTCGTTGATTTATCTATAGACCCCTCGCACTTTGTTTTATTTTTTCCTTTATCTTTGTATGTTTTGTAAATGTGCTCAATCCATGGACTATTACTATTAAATGTAAATATGTCGTGCAATGTTTTTTTTTTACTTCCATCCAAAAAGGAAAAATGATAATAAAGGATAAACAAGAAAAAAAATAACATAGAAAATTTCTTCTTCAAATTCATTTTTTGCAAAAATATTCACTAATACCATAGTTAGGAGTATCGTATTTTTTTGAATTTGTGTGATATTTATCAACGCCAGAGTTAGAAATATTTATAAGAATTGTTCACTAATGCTAGAGTTAGGAACATGAAAGGAAGAATAAAAAAAGGAAAAAAGAAGAACAAATTCTTAGTAATTTTAGACAAAACCAGCAATGCAGCTTGCCTTATGTAGGACGCTTAAGGGGTAATAACATCTTTTCTTTTGCGTAACCAGTCTCATACCATAGAATCTTTGTTGACGAGTTAGGGTTTCTAGTGATCATAATACTAGGTGACGACTCCTTGAACAAGACCTTTTCCCCTAAAAAGATGCCAGATATCTATTCTTTTTTTCCAATCGATAATTTTTAATCGATCGCCACAATATCCGGGTGTGACAGCTGCTAGCACAAACACTTCCTTTCCTTCATCTACTTTTCATCTTTTAACTCAAGTTATTGCCATTAAACTTGATGGAACTAACTTTCTTGCCTGGAGTGCTAAATTAATTCCTGTGTTTCAAAGCTATGGTCTTATAAGAATCGTTGATGGTTTTGAACCTAGCCCTCCTCAATTTTCCAGTAATGAACACAAGGCCCAAGGTACTCGTAATTTTGCTCATGTGATTTGGCAATATAAAGATCAAATGGTACTTGGCTGGATTATTTCTTCTTTATCTCCTATAGTGATTTCCAACATTTATGGTCTAGAGACCTCTCAGCTTGCTTGGCAAGCTCTTGGTGCAAGATTTTTTATGCCCTTTACTTCATGAATTTCTCTTATCAATAGGAAGTTATAATCTTCACAATAAGGCTCCATGTCTTGCCAATTATTTTTGGATAAAGTCAAGTCCTTTACCGATGAACTATCTATTATGGGGAAACTTGTTGATGATTCAAGTTTAATTTTATATGTTTTCAATGGTCTTAATTCCTTTTTTCACTCTTTTGTGACAACATATATGTTGCTTGCTAAGGAGAAGTTTATGCTATTCTCTGACTTCTGTATAGAGTTGTCGAATTATGACCTTATACAAAAATTCCATAACCAATCTATTCAACCTAAGGTAGGACCATATACTTTATACACGCATAAAAACGGTTCCAAACCTAGTTATCAACATAGCATTAATAAATCCTATTTCTCTAGATCTTCCAAACACTTTAGTATTTCTTCTTCTTAGTTTCCAAAATCGTTATCTCACCTGCCATCCCTATCACTAGCCACACCTGTTATTGCAACTTCTCACTCGTGATCTCCCTATCAAATTTACAAAATTTACAAAAGGGAGGGACATCAAGCTCTGGACTATTTTAACCGTATGAATTACTCCATTGAGGGTTATTATCCTCTAACTAAATTAGCTGTTATGGTGGCTAAAGCTAATACCACTTATCTTAGTCAACATCAATGGTATACTGATAATGGAGTTAATGTTCAAGTTACCTTAAATCTTGCTAATCTTGCAAGCTCTTAACCTTACACAGGAGATGACTCAATCGGCGTAAGTAATAGGACATGTTTGATCACTCTTATATTAGCACTGTTTCTATTAAAACTCCTTCTTCTACTCTCACCTCAAACAATGTTGCATATTGTCCCTAAGCCTTTGCTTATCTACTCTCCATTAGTAAATTTTGCAAGGACAATAATGACTACTTTGAACTCACCAGCTCTTAATTTTTTATGAAGGACATCCTGACAGGGAACACGCTTGTAACAGGGCCAAGTGAAAATAAATTGTACCCAATAAACCTATGTCAATTTTCATCATCCAAATCTAATGCTCTTACAGTGATTGTTGGAGTCAAGACTTCTACCTCCACATGGCATTATCATTTAGGCCACCCCTCCTCTGCCACCCTTTATCGTGTCATTTCAAAATTTTCTCTACCAGTTAATGATTTCATCAATAAACAAACTTTTTATGTGTCCTGTCAACTTGACAAATCTAAACAATTGTCATTTTTTAAGTCTACAATCGAGTCCATAGCTCCTTTAGAAATAATTCATTCTAATGTTTGGTCCACATCCATACCTTCATTGAGTAACTATCGGTATTATGTAATTTTTATTGATGAGTATACTCATTTTTGTTGGCTATTTCTCCTTTTTACTAAATCTCATGTTTATTCCATATTTGTTAAATTCAAAATTTTAGTGGAAAAAAATTTAATTATACTATTAAACAATTTCAAAGTGACAATGGTGGGGGATATTGCTCTAACATCTTTAAGCAATTTTTAAGTGCCAATATAATTTTTCATTGCCTATCATATCCTTATACCTTACAACAAAATGGCCTTATTGAGAGGAAACATCATGATATTATGAAAATGGAACTTGCTCTTCTTGCCCAATCCAGTTGACCTAAACAATTTTGGAACCTTTATTTCTATTATTAATTGTTTACCTACCAAGGTTCTTGATTATTCATCACCATTTGAACGTCTTTTTCACATTCCTCTTAACTTCACATGTTATCGAGCTTTTAGATGTCAATGCTTTTCATATCTTCATCCTTACTCAGCTAATAAGTTATCTTATTATAGCACACCTTATATTTTCATCGGTTATTTTTCTAATCACAAAGGTTTTCAGTGCTTTGATCCATCTTTTAGGCTTCTGTATATATCCTAGAATGTGATTTTTTATGAAAGTAATTTCCTAGCTACAATACAATTTTTTTTCACCAACTTTACCAGCATCGTGTGCTTCCCAGGTAATTCTCCTAATCTATTTTTATCTCCTCCCTCCATTATATTTATTTCTTCACTTGTTTTTTCCACTCATACTTGTCGCACGTATACGGCGTCGCAGCAATCGTCCACCCTCTCAGGAAAGTATAGAGGTTTACCTGGAAAATATGGAGAGACAAGACATTATTGTCTCTTATCAGTAAAATATGGACTGAGAGTTGCCACCTAGTATTGTGGTCACTAGAAACCCTAACTTGTCTCAGAGATAGGGTATAGGGTATGGAGATTGGATGCGTAAAGGGAAGGTATTAGCACCCAACTATGCCCTATCTAAAGTAGCTGTATTTGTTTTAATGTCTGATCGTGTTTTTTAATTGATGGTCTTATTTGTCTAAAATTCAAGAAAAGCTCTCCTCAATAAGGAGAATCTTATCTTTATAGGATAAAACCTAACCATTCTAGCATCAAAAAAACAAATCTAATATATGGAATATGTATTATGCATAATGTCATACCCTAGACACTAAAAGACAAACAAAATAAATTTTTTATTCTTTTTAAAATTTTGGTCAATGTTATCTTGATTTTAATAAATTGGTTATTAAAGCCAAAATGCATGCTAAGATATTGTTTTTTTGGTATATGAGTAAAACCCAATATGAATTTTTAGCCTTGAGACACATGGCTATATGCACAAAAACATGTTTTTCTTTTTCTTTTTTTGTATTTTGGAAATTTTGATGAAAACCTGGTATTTTGATACCATATTTTTATTTTTTTGGTATAAAATATAGACTGATTTTAAGAAAAATTTAGTAAAAACAACAGGAAAAATTACAATTTTTAAAAGGAAATTTTTTTTATTTGGGTCGGACCCAGCCCAAACGTTTTGGGCTGGGCTGGGTCTACCGGCCCATTTAAATAGTGGGCCTCTCCATTGTTCACATATAACGTGAACATTGGAGAAGAACACATAGAAGAGAAAGAAGAAGAAGAAAAAGAAAGGGAAAAGGAAGAGGACCGACCTGTGGTGGCTCACGTTGTTGCTAGCGATGATGCAAGTGGTAGGACGCAACTGCTGGCGGTGGTGGAGGTAGCAGTAATGACAGTGCTCGTCGTTTCTTCACCTTTGTTTTTCTCTTTTCTTTACTCTCTCCTCTTTGTTTTTTTTGTTCTCTTCTTTACTTCTTCTTCTTCTTCTTTTCGATCTTCCCCCTTCTCTTCTGCTCTCTCCTCTCTCGTTTTCTCCCTTGTCTCCCTTGTATTTATAGATGAAAAACACAGGAGAGAGAGGTCGGGCCGGTCATTATGTTACCGTCCTTCCACCACCTGAAGGACCTCTCCTCCCTTAACTCTAATACATGGAAAGCTTTTTGACATGACCAAAAGATTGATGTCTTCTCCCAAATGCAGGAGTGTTTAAGTAATAAATAACTTAGCAAGACTGAGGTCGAACCACATGGAGTTTAATTGTACAAATTATAGATAACAATAATACAACAACAACAACAACAATACTAATAGTAGTAGTAGTAGTAGTAGCAGTAGAAGTAATACAAATAATAATAATAATAATAATAATAATAATAATAATAATAATAATAATAATAATAATAATAATAATAATAAAAGAAGAAGAAGAAAAAGAAAAAGAAGTTGATAAGAACTTTGAGTTGAAAGATTAATGTAAAGATTAAACAATGATAATAACAAATTTCAAGGTTAGAGGATGCACTAATGATATGTTAGATTATAAATTGGAAACCACACACAAAGGAGGTTCCAATCAGATTATAAATTGTTAACATAATTACATTAGTTATCTTATTTGATTAATGCTAATACTTGCAAATCTCGTTAGGCATTCATGATTATAACTTATGTTAACAACAAATCAAATTCTTTTCATAGTATAAGTATTGGTTATGCCATACATTATGAGTTATGAAAGTGGCAAACATTTGTTGTACCAAGTGTTATACAACATAAATCTAGATTATTCATTTAACAAGCAAAGTATTAAAGAGTGAACAAGATAACAAATACAAAATATGTTAGTATCAAACATTAAAATTCATGTTATGTTTACACCATACTTATTCTTACACCAGTAGTGTAACCTTTTCACCTTGACATAATAAACTTAACTAAACATAATGAAAGAAAGAAAAATAAATAAACCAAAATAAGAACATAAATAAGATAAAAGTTAACTAAGTAAAGGAAAGGAATTGAAAGGCATAAACAAGATATTGATGAAAATAAAAACTTAAGCATTACAAAAATACAAAAAGAGAAAGAAAAGCATGATCTTGATCTGGAAACCAAGATGCCTAAATACATGGCAAATGCCTCTTTTTATAGGCCAAAATTGGGAACTATTGCTTTGATGATTAATTGATGAGTGGGTGGCCAACTCTTGACTTGGTGACAATCCTTATCTTCTCTTGTCTGCCCAAAACGTCATTGATAACATCAAAATTGAAGCCACTCAAAAACATGAAAGTTGTAGGCAATTGTCTCAGCTTTCTTGTGTAAAAATTCAGCTCATTTGGACTTCTAGAACTCCAGATATGCCCAAAATACTGAACAGTGCTCGGGCTGGAGGACAGATTCGGGCTTGTTTGTTGTTGCTACAATTTGGACTTGAAAATGGCCTTTTCAAATCTTGGGCTCCATATAAAAGTTGTAGGCCTATGTCTTACCTTTCCATCCATATAAAGTAGACCTAAATCTGAGATCTATAGCTCCAGATATGATCCAATTACCGAACAGTGTTCCGGTTTGGATTGTACCGACATCTCTTTTCTAATTTTGGTCTTTTGCCCTTGCAATTTAAGTTCTTAAAGTCATCAATCAATCCTTTCATTTATGTGATAGGCCTGCATTAAAAATGAACATTTACCACAAATTAAAGGTATCTTATATTATTAGATATATTATTATAAAACATGCTTTAGTTAAGGAGTTATTGATACTTCAAGTGCAAAATGATGATATAAAACCTTGACTTGGTGACAATCCTTATCTTCTCTTGTCTGCCCAAAACATCATTGATAATGTCAGAATTGGAACCATTTAAACATGAAAGTTGTAGGAAATTATCTCAACTTTCTAGGAAAAAAAGTGAAGGTTATTTGGACTTCTAGAACTCCTGATATAGGCTAAATACTAAACAGTATTTGGGCTGCAAGACAAATTCAAACTTCTTCATTATTACTACAATTTAGACTTGAAAATAGCCTTATTAAATCTTGGGCTCCATATGAAAGATGTAGGCCTATATTTTACCTTTTCATCCATATGAAGTAAACCTAAATTCGAGATTACAACTCCAGATATGACCCAATTACCGAACAGTGTTCCGGTTTGGACTGCACCAGCATCTCTTTTCTAAGTTTGGTCATCTCTTTGTCCTTTCAATTTCAGTTCTTAAACTCATCAATCAATTCTTTTATTTATGTGATAGGCCTGTATTTAAAATGAACATTTACTATAAATTAAAGGTATCTTATATGATTAGATATGTTAGTATAAAAGATGTTTTAGTTAAAGAGTTATTAATATTTCAAGTGCAAAATGATGATATAAAACCTTGATAAAAATGCATTTTTAAGTACTAATTACTTTTGTGCAAGTGGAGGGGTCCTTGGTTGGTGTCTGACATAAAAGATTGATGTCTTCTCCCAAGTGCAGGAGTGTCGAAGTAATAAATAACCCGGCAAGACCGGGGTCGAACCACAGGGAGGTTAATTGTACAAATTATAAATAACAATAATACAACATCAACAATAATAATAACAACAACAACAACAATAATAACAACAATAACAATAATAATAGTAATAACAATAATAATAACAATAATAATAATAATAATAATAATAATAAAGAAAAAGAAGGAGAAGAAGAAGAAGAAGATGATGAGAAGTATTAGTACTAATAATAATAATAGTAGTAGTAGTAGTTGTAGTAGTAGTAGTATTAGTACTAATAATAATAAAAATAGTAGTAGTAGTAGTAGTAGTAGTAGTAGTAGTAATAATAATAAAGAAAAAGAAGGAGAAGAAGAAGATGAGAACTTTGAGATGGAATATTAATGTAACGATTAAACAATGATAATAACAAATGTCAAGGTTAGAGGTTCCACTAATGGTATATTAAACAAGTATAGTATAATCTCTTATTATTGAATTGGAAACCACACACAAAGGAGGTTCCAATCAGATTATATATTGTTAACATGATTACATTAGTCATCTTATTCAATTAATGCTAATACTTGTAAATCTCGTCAAGCATTCATGATTATAACTTATGTTAACAACAAATCAAGTTCCTTTCATAGCTCAGGTGTCGGTTATACCATACATTATGGGCTATGAAAGTGCCAAGCATTTGTTGTACCAAGTGTTATACAACATAAATCAAGATTAGTCATTTAACAAGGAAAGTATTAAAGAGTGAACAAGATAACAAATACAAAACATGTTAGTATCAAACATTAAGGTCCATATTAAGTTTACATTATACTTATTCTCACACCATTAGTGTAACCTTTTCACCTTGACATAATTGACTTAGTTAGACATAATGAAAGAAAGAAAAATAGATAAACAAAATAAGAACATAAAAGCTAACTAAGTAAAGGAAAGGAAATGAAAAGCATAAACTTAATATTAATGAAAGCAAAACATAAACATTACAAAAAATACAAAGAGAGAAAGGAAGAGCATGATCTTGATCTGGAAACCAAGATGCCTAAATGAATGGCAAATGGCTCCTTTTATAGGCCAAAATTGAGAACTATTGATTTGATGACTAATTGATAAGTGGGTGGCCAACTTTTGACTTGGTGACAATCCTTATCTTCTCTTGTCTGCCCAAAACATCATTGATAACGTTAAAATTGGAGCCAGCTGAAAACATGAAAGTTGTAGGCAATTGTCTCAGCTTTCTTGTGTAAACAATTCAGCTCATTTGGACTTCTAGAACTCCAGATATGGCCAAAATACTGAACAGTGCTCGGGCTGGAAGACAGATTCGGGCTTTTTTGTTGTTGCTACAATTTGGACTTGATAATGGCCTTTTTAGATCTTGGGCTCCATATGAAAGTTGTAGGCCTATGTCTTACCTTTCCATCCATATAAAGTGGACCTAAATCTGAGATCTGTAGCTCCAGATATGACCCAATTACAGAACAGTGTTCCGGTTTGGATTGCACCGACATCTCTTTTCTAAGTTTGGCCATCTCTTTATCCTTGCAATTTAAGTTCTTCAAGTCATCAATCAATCCTTTCATTTATGGGATAGGCCTGCATTAAAAATAGACATTTACCATAAATTATAGGTATCTTATATTATTACATACATTATTATAAAACATATTTTAGTTAAGGAGTTATTGATACTTCAAGTGTAAAATGATGATATAAAACCATGATAAAAATGCACTTTTAAGTACTAATCAGTGTCTTTTTGCAAGAAAAAAGCAATGGAAATGTAGGGGAACAAAAGCCCCTCATCCTCTATTTTTTGCACATCCAAAGAAAGAAGAAGACGTATGGAGTCGTTTAAAATGACACCATTTTGGTTCTTTTTTTAATGAATAGTGCATGAAACGACACCATTTTGATAAAATGCATTATTTCATTTAAATGAAAAATAGTGTCAAACTTATGTTAAAGTACAAATCAGTCCTTGATTTATGATTTGTTCAATCGAGTCCTCAATTGCAATATTGATTTTAAAAATTAATTCAATTGCATCCCTGCCAAATTCCATTCCTGGCCTTGAAGTTGGATGCCTTTTCCAAATTGGTCCTTAATCTCAAATTAGTGCAATTTGATCTTAATTGATGAATAAACTTCTAATTTCTTAAATTTGGCTCCTGATTCGGTTTAATTACAACCCATCTATTTACGCGCCATTTTTAGTCTGGTCCTTAGTTTTGGATTTCTTCAATGAAATCTCTAATTGGCTATCAAACATCAATATTTATGCAATTAAGCCCCTGATTTGACTAAATTAACTTTCCAAAATTATAATTTGACCCTAAAACTTTAATTTCTTCCAATTAAAGCCCAAATTAACTTCAAAATCAATTTTTCTTTCAATCAAACCCTCTATAAATTTAATTAGACCTTTAATAAAATATAATTGAGTCCATAAATATTGATTTTGGACTTTTATTCCTCAAATTGAATTTTCTTTGTCAATAGGACTCTTATCAATCAAAAAAATACTGTCAAATTTCATTCTTTGTATTTTTAAACCTATTCAATCAATTTTTAATCATTTTCTAGGCCCTTCAACATCCTCTTTTTACTGCTATTATTTTTTTATTTTTTTCTACTATATTTTTTTTATTTTTTTGCATTTTAATCTTTTTTTTATGCAAAGACCAAAAATAGGTTACAACATATGCCTCCTCTTTACAATATTTACGGAGCAAAGGCTTTGCATGATAAGTTTTGTAAAGATAAACAAAACTAATCTTCCACAAAAAATTTTCTCAAAAACTTGGTAGATCTAAAACTTTATTTTTGTAGCAATCCTCTTCAATCGGAACCAAAGTCATATGTGTGGTTGGGTTAAACTAAGATCCCTTTTGCTAATCTTTTTCACCAAAACCAAAGTCCTACGTGGTTGGGCTAAACTGAGATTCTATTCATCAATCCCCTTTAATCGAAATCAAAATCCTGTATGGTTAGAATAAACTAAATGATTAACACTTAAAAGTGAATTTTTATCAAAGTTTTATATCATCATTTTGTACTTTAAGTATTAATAACTCCTTAATTAAAGCATGTTTTATAATAACAAGTCTAATACTATAAGATACCTTTAATTTATGGTAAATATTCATTCTAAATGCAGACCTACCACATAAATGAAAGGATTGATTGATGATTTGAGGAACTGAAATTGAAAGGACAAAGAGAGGGTGAAGCTTAAAAAAGATGCTAGTTTAGTCCAAACTTGAACACTGTTTGGTAATTAAATCATATCTAGAGTTGTAGAACTTGGATTTAGTTCTATTTTATATGGATGGGAAGCTAAGACACAGGCCTAAAACTTTCATGTGAAAGACAAGACTCAATTCTGCTGTTTGGAAATCCAAATCTTAGCAACAACATAAAAGTCTAAATCTGTCCTACAGCCTAGATACTATTAAATGTAGCTCATATCTTGAGTTATAGAAGTCCAAATGACCTCAATGTTTTTTTTATGGAAAGCTGAAACAATTTCCTAGAACTTTCATGGGAAGGTTTATTCAAATTTTGACGTTATCAATGACGTTTTGTTCAGACAAGAAGATAAGGATTGTCACCAAGTCAAGATGTGGGCACCCACTCAATAATTAGTCATCATATCAATAGTTTCAAATTTTGGCCTATAAAATGAGGTATTTGCCATGAATTTAGGCATCTTGCTTTTTAGATTAAGATTATGCTCTTGCTTTCTCTCTTTGTATTTTTGTAATGCTTAAGTTTTGCTTTCATTAATATCTTGTTTATGCCTCTCATTTCTTCTCTTTTACTTAGTTAACTTTTTATCTTATTTATGTTCTTATCTCGTTTATTTATGTTTCTCTCTTTTATGATGTTTAGCTAAGTTTATTATTTCAAGGTGAAAAAGTTACATTAATGGTGTAAGAATAAGTATAGTATAAACTTAACGTAGACTTTAATGTTTGATACAAACATATTTTATATTTGTTATCTTGTCCACTCTTAATACTTTGCTTATTAAATAGTTAATCTAGTTTTATGTTGTATAACACTTGGTACAATAAATACTTGTCCCTTTCATAGCCTAACTGTATAGTGTAACCAATACTTGTGCTATGAAAGGAACTTGATTTGTTATTAACATAAGTTATTATCATGAATACCTAACAACATTTACAAGTATTAGTACTATTCAAATAAGATAATTAATGTAATCATGTAAACCATTTATAATCCGATTAGAACCTCTTTTATGTGTGGTTTTTAGTTGAGTAATAAACTTTTTTTATATTATACTTATTTAAAATACTATTAATGGATCCTCTAACATTGACAACTGTTTTTATCATTGTTTAATCCTTACATTAGTCTTACATCTCAAAGTCCTCTTTAATTTCTTGTTGTTGTTGCTGTGGTTTTTTTTTTATTATTATTATAGTTAACCTCCCTGTGATTCTATTGTTATTTCTTCCTAAGAATAAATCATTTGCAAATCTTTAGATCCATCCAACTCATTTTTACTTAAAGTAGATTCAAGTTGATCATAAACTAATTCTTTAATATGATCTACTTCTTGTAATTCATTATCATCACCAAGTTACTTGCAAATGTTGAAAATATTAATCTCTAATGTCATGTTTCCAAATGATAGCTTCTTCATTCCATTCCTACAATTAATCAATGTATTAGAAGTTGCAAGAAACGGACGTCCTAAAATAACAGGAAATGAATTACATGCTTCAACAGGTTGTGTGTCCAAGATAATAAAATTCATAGGATAAATGAATTTATTGACTTGTACTAACACATCTTTAACTATTCCTCTAGGCACTTTAACAGATCTATCAGTAAGTAAGAGAGTTATAAAAGTATATTTTAACTCACCTAGATTTAGACTCTAAAAAACTAAATATGAAAGTAAATTCACAATAGCTCCAAGATTAAGTAAGGCTCTTTCAATTTTATGTTCTCCAATAAAGAAAGAAATTATAGCACAACCAGGGTCTTTATATTTCAAAGCATTATTGTTCTAAAGAATAACACTTACTTATTAGGCTAAAAAGGCTTTCTTTTTGACATTCAGTTTCCTTTTCACAGTGCATAGATCTTTCAAAAATTTAGCATAGGAAGGAACCTGTTTAATAGCATCCAGCAAAGGTATATTGATTCTTACCTGTTTGAAAATTTTGAAGATTTCAGAGTTGCGATTGACTTTCCTTTGTTTGGTCATGGCAAGAGAAAATGGAAGTGCTGGCAGGGAATCAATTTTTTCTTTGCAATTTTTAAATTCAACCCCTTCCTTACCCTCAAAGATTGAATCATCATCTTTTTCATAAGGTTCAAGAGTGGGTTTTTCAATAACCTTATCATTACGAAGAGTAGTGACTGATTTGACTTGATCCATATGTTGGCTTCCAGAACTACTTGCATTTGCATTGTATTGCCCATTGGGATTTTGTTATGGTTGAGATAGAAACTTACCTTTCTCTTAGAAATTAAGAGCAGATGTCAATTTTGTAAGAGTATCTTTAAAATCTGTCATGTTTTGAGCAAGTTGAGTATTGATTGTCTCTTACTTTTCAATGAATGCATGCAATGTTTCCTCAAGATTTCTTCTAGAAGGTGGAGCATAAAGAGGTGTATATCCATGAGAATTTTAAAAATTATGGTGTGCTTGAAATGGTGGTTGTGAAGTTTTTACATTGTTATTATCACTTTTCCAGCTGAATTTTAGGTGATTTCTCCAACCTAGGTTGTATGTTTGCCAGTATGGGTTATGGTTGGCCTTTTGGAAACTGTTTAAAGCATGAGCTTGTTCATGGAGACATTCTAGTGCCTCAACTTTTTTAGCTAAAGATGCAAACTTAGCTTGACGGTCATGACCTTCCCTAAGGTTGTACATACCTCCACTAAATGTATGAGGTTGAGTTTTAGTCAGTGCCTCATAAGTACCAGCGGTATCCTAATTTTAAGCATCTTTAGCTAACAAGTGTAAGTAATCCATTACTTCATAAGAATCTTTATCTTCAAAAGTTCCATTGCATATCAACTCAACCATTTGTCTATCCTTAGGTGTTAACCCTTCATAAAAATGTGAAACCAATCTCCATGTTTTAAAACCATGATGAGGGCAAGTGATTAGTACTTAAAAGTGCATTTTTTATCAAGGTTTTATGTCATCATTTTGCACTTGAAGTATCAATAACTCCTTAACTAAAGCATGTTTTATAATAATATATCTAATAATATAAGATACCTTTAATTTATGGTAAATGTTCAATTTAATTGCAGGCCTATCACATAAATGAAAGGATTGATTGATGAATTTAAGAACCAAAATTGAAAGGATAAAGAGATGACCAAACTTAGAAAAGAGATGTCGGTGCAATCCAAACCGGAACACTGTTCGGTAATTGGGTCTATTTGGAGCTGTAGATCTCACATTTAGGTCTACTTTATATGGATGGAAAGGTAAGACATAGGCCTATAACTTTATATGAGCCCAAGATCTGAAAAGACCATTTTCAAGTCTAAATTGTACCAACAATAAAGAAGTCTGAATCTGTCTACCAGCTTGAGCACTGTTTAGTGTTTGGCCCATATCTAAAGTTCTAGAAGTCCAAATGACCTGAATGTTTTACACAAGAAAGCTGAGACAATTTCCTACAATTTTCATGTTTCAAGTGGCTCCAATTTTGACGTTATCAATAACGTTTTGGGTAGACAAGAGAAGATAAGGATTGTCACCAAGTCAAGAGTTGGTCACCCACTCATCAAATCAATAGTTCCTAAATTTGGCCTATAAAAGGAGGCATTTGCCATGCATTTAGGCATCTTGGTTTTCAGATCAAGATCATGCTCTTGCTTTCTCTCCTTTTATTTTTTGTAATGTTTATGCTTTGCTTTTATTAATATCAAGTTTATGCCTTTTATTTCCTTTCATTTACTTAGTTAACTTTTATCTTATTTATGTTCTTATTTTATTTATTTATATTTCTTTCTTTCATTATGTTTGGCTAAGTTTACTATGTCAAGGTGAAAAGGTATCACTAATGGTGTAAGAATAAGTATAATATGAACTCAATATTAACTTTAATGTTTGATACTAACATGTTTTGTATTTGTTATCTTGTTCACTTTTTAATACTTTGCTTATTAAATGACTAATCTTGATTTATATTGTATAACACTTGGTACAACAAATGCTTGGCACTTTCATAGCTCATACTGTATGGTATAACCAACACCTGAGCTATGAAAGGAAATTGATTTGTTGTTAACATAAGTTATAATCATGAATGTTTGACGAGATTTACAAGTATTAGCATTAATCGAATAAGATGACTAATGTGATCATGTTAATAATCTATAATCTGATTGGAAACTCTTCTGTGTGTGGTTTCCAATTGAATAATAAGAGTTTATACTATACATGTTTGACATACCATTAGTGGAACTTCTAACCTTGACATTTGTTATTATCATTGTTTAATCCTTACATTAATATTCCATCTTGAAGTTCTCATCATCTTCTTCTTCTTCTCCTTCTTTTACTTTATTATTATTATTATTATTGTTATTACTATTATTATTGTTATCGTTTTTGTTATTATTATTGTTATTTATAATTTATACAATTAAGCTCCCTATGGTTCGACCCCAGTCTTGCCAGGTTATTTATTACTTCGACACTCCTACACTTGGGAGAAGACATCAATCTTTTAGTCGTGTCAAGTTTTTGGCGCCGTTGCTGGGGAGGTAAGTTCTTATACAAATTATAGCATTTTTTTTTCACTTTTCTTGTATATAACTTTGTTTCTTTTCTCTTGTTTCTTCTTCCTTTTATTCTATTCCTACACGTACATGAGAGTGTGATCACGTACATCAAGTGGTAGACTTTGTAGGATATCCTTATCATTTTCAGAAAATATGGCCGAAGAAGATAATCAATCACTTCATAATGAGAATAATGAGAATAATCGTGCTAGAACACTTAGAGATCACATGAATCCCACAAGAACAAGCATACTATCATGCATAATTTTTCCTCCTGATGCATCTCATTTTAATTTTAAACCAAACATTATTCAACTTTTACCTTCATTTCATGGCTTAGATTTAGAAAATCCATACTTGCATTTAAGGAAATTTGAGGAGGTTTGTAACACATATAAAGATTCAAATTGTAGCATGAACACCTTCAGATTAAAGCTTTTTTCTTTTTCATTAAAAGATAAAGCTAAAACATGGCTACAAAATTTAAAACCAGGATCCATCCGTGCTTGGGATGAAATGCAACACCAATTTTTAAAGAAGTTTTTCCCATCTCATAGAACAAACTCTTTCAAAAGACAAATCACTACTTTCACTTAAAAACCATGATAAACATTTTACCAATGTTAGGATAGGTATCGAGACTTGCTAAATACTTGCCCTCATCATGGTTTTGAAACATGGAGATTGATTTTATATTTTTATGAAGGGTTAACACCTAGAGATAGGCAAATGGTTGAATTGATGTGCAATGGAACTTTTGAAGATAAAGACCCTAATAAAACAATGGAGTATTTAGACTTGTTAGCTGAAAATGCTCAAAATTGGGACACCGTAGGTATTTATAAGACACCGAGTAAAACTCAACCTCATTCATCTAGTGGAGATATGTACAACCTTAAAGAAGATCATGACCTTCAAGCTAAGTTTGCATCTTTAGCTAGAAAAGTCGAGGCACTAGAATTGAAAAAGAGTGGTCAATTAAAATGTGTTGAAAACATTATGTGTCAAATATGTGAAACAAATGAGCACTCAACCAATAACTGTCCAACCTTGCCTTCTTTTAAAAAATGTCTTCATGAAGAAGCCCATGCTCTAAACAGTTTCCAAAGGGCCACCCACAACCCATACTCCCAAACATACAACCCTGATTGGAGAAATCACCCAAGTTTTAGTTACAAGAGTGATAATAACAATGTAAAAACTTCATAACCACCGTTTTAAGCACACCATAATTTCCAAAATTCTTATGGATATGTACCTCCTAAAAGAAATCTTGAGGAAACATTGCATGCATTCATTGAAAAGCAAGAGATAATTAATACTCAACTTGCTCAAAACATGACAGATTTTAAAAATACTCTTACAAAATTAACATCTGCTCTCAGTTTCTAAGAGAAAAGTAAGTTTTCATCTCAACCACAACAAAATCCCAAGGGGCAATACAATGCAAATGCAAGTAGTTCCGGAAGCCAACACATGGATCAAGTCAAATCAGTCACTACTCTATGTAGTGGTAAGGTTATTGAAAAACCCACTCCTGAGCCTTGTAAGAAAGATGATGAGTCAATCTCTGAGGGTAAGGAAAGGTTTGAATAAGAAAATTGCAAAGAAACGACTGATTCCCCGCCAGCACTTCCATTTCCTCATGTCATGACCAAATAAAGGAAAGTCAATCACAACTCTGAAATCTTTGAAACTTTCAAACAAGTAAGAATCAATATACCTTTGCTAGATGCTATTAAACAGGTTCCTTCCTATGCTAAATTTTTGAAAGATATATGCACTGTGAAGAGGAAACTGAATGTGAAAAAAAAGCCTTTTTAGCCGAACAAGTAAGTGCTATTCTTTAGAACAATAATGCTTTGAAATATAAAGACCCTGGTTGTCCTACAATTTCTTGCTTTATTGGAGAACATAAAATTGAAACAACCTTATTTGATCTTGGAGCCAGTGTGAATTTACTTCCATATTCAGTTTTCCAAAGTCTCAATCTAGGTGAGTTGAAACCAACTTTTGTAACTCTTTTACTTGCCAATAGATCTGTAAAAGTGCCTAGAGGAATAGTCAAAGATGTGTTAGTACAAGTCGATAAATTCATTTATCTTGTGGATTTTATTATCTTAGACATAAAACCTGTTGAAGCATGTAATTCATTTCTTGTTATTTTAAGACGTCTATTTCTTGCAGCTTCTAACGTATTGATTAATTGTAGGAATGGACTGATGAAACTATCATTTGGAAACATGACATTGGAGATGAATATTTTCAACATTTGCAAGCAACCTCGAGATGATAATGATTCACAAGAAGTAGATCATATTGACGAATTATTTTATGATCAACTTGAATCTACTTTTAGTAAAAATAAGTTGGATGAATCTAAAGATTTGCAAATGATTTATTTTGAGGAAGAAATCACGGATGAAAAACGCACCAAAAATATTGATGCAGATTTTTTGTCAAAAGTGAAAACAAATTCGACATCTAACATCACACCAATCAATGATTACTTTCCTAACAAATCCTTACTTTCTCTTAGTACAATGCCTTGGTATGATAAAAATATCAATTTTCTTACTCTAGGAGATTTGCCAGCTGATTGGAGTACCCAAGAAAAAGAAAAGTTTTTGAATGAAGTGAACTTTTATTGGAATGACCCTAACTTATTTAAATATTATCCTGATCAAATATTTTAAAGTTTCATTCCTGATAATGAGGTAAGTAGTGTCATTAAACTTTGTCATTTTGAAGCATGTGGAAGTTATTGGCCCACCATGTTCAAAGACACGCATTCATTCTGCAAAACTTGTGAAAATGGTCAAAAAGTTTTGTTTTCTAATTCTCAACTCTATGCATTCCCTGGAGAGCTAAGATCAAGATGGAGCAATCCTTGTGGGGCTTGTGATATTGAGAATTCAATGAATGACAATGTTTTTAAGGAAGATGGATATCGTTTGAAAGCTTACTTTGATAATTTTCCTAGTGAAAATGAATCAACTGGTTTGAATGATCTTGTAGCTTCTCTCACCCGGGTCAAATGGCAGACAACGGTACTCTATGACTTAAGTCCGTTCTTTTAGTTTCCCATAATAACTAATATCTATGTATATATTTGTGCAATTCTTTTAATCTCTCTTCCAATTCTCATTTGAAAATGGACACTAATCTTGAAAAATTGAAAAAGTATTTTCCCACTTTGCCCCAAAATGTGATTACAAAAATTTACCATGCTAGATGTGCAAGATTGAGATTTTTAATGAATCAAGGAATTCCTGAAGATATTCACTGGTTGATTGAAGCAAAGGTCCGATTATCAGGTGAGTCCTCTAATTCCTTCATTTCACACATGCCTGGAATAGGTAAAAGCACTTTTGCAAAGAAACATCGTGCAAAATGACTAAAAGTTTGTCATCAATATGTTAGATAGACTTGTAATGCACAAATGTTGTTCTTTAGGAATGGTATCTATAAACCGTGAAGATAAAATATAATTCATTAAGGATGGCCTGAGTAAGGAGTCTTTAGATAATCTTCTATTGACTCTTGAGACGCATCCTAGTGGAGATGTGCATCATGCAATTCATGATTTATGGCCCCATTTTCATAAAGAACATGATCAACTTAGTCTTAGGAATCTGACTAAAAAAGACCATGTTTGTTAGTTTTTAAGAAAACTAGATGAGAAGCATATCCCCAACCTATAAAAGGCATTTAAGCCGTTCTTAGACGTAAAACCAAGGAAAGATGTGAGCCACAATCACAACTACCTGTACATACACATGCTTTTTCAAAAATAAATAAATAAATAAAGAGAGAGAGAGTGTGTGTGTGTGAGACTCCAGCTAGCCTACATATAGATGGTATGATTGCCTTTTTAATTTTTCATCTATAAAATCCTCTCTTCCTTCCTTTCATTTCTACTCAATCCATACATTCAACAAATATAAAAGTGTGTAGAAATGGCAAGTTCCTCAGGTCATCATTTAAGAAATATTTGTTTTTTCAGTGGATCTAGTTCTAGGAAAGAAAAGGAGTTTTTAGAATCAGCAAATCATCTTGGTTAAGTGCTAACTGAGAGAAAGATTCATTTAGTGTATGAGGGAGGCAGTCTTGGGTTAATGGGAGATGTGTCAATAACTGTATTTTTAGGAGGAAGTCAAGTTTTAGGGGTTGTCCCCGAAGCTTTGGCATAAGGGGACATCATTGGAAAAATAATTGGAGAGGAATTACAGGTCTAGGCACATTGGAAGAGATCTTTCATATTTCCTCTTGGACCCAACTGCACATTCACTATAAACCCATAGGTTTGTTAAATGTTAATGGTTATTATGATAAGTTGTTGTCTTTTCTTGATCATGCTGTGGAACAAGAATTTCTAACATCTTCTGCACGACAAATCATAATCTCTGCTGCTACTGCTAAACAATTAATTGAACAACTACAATCTTTCATTCCTGTGATTGATCCCTCCATGAGTCGCATAAATTGGTCATCTAAGGAAAGCCGTAAAAAGCTTAAATTAGATTTGAGCCTTTATTTGTGAATCTTTGTGTCTTTTGGTTTTATTATTGTGTTTTGTTGTTTTTTGTATTTGTTTTAGTGTGTTTCAGGTTTGTCAGTGTTCGTTATTTCAGGTGATATATTCTATACTCTATCTTTCTACCTTAGAACATTGAGGATAATGTCTCGTTTTGGTTGGGAGGAGACGGTGGTAGTTAAAAAAAAAAACTAACTGTGTTTTCTATTTCATAATGCATGTGCAAAATTGTTGTTACTATGATGGCAAAGTAAAGGAGATTTTTTTATGACTCTTGAGACACATCTTAGTAACCATTCGTAACAAGGTCTATCATAATACTTCTTGAAATATTCAGGTTTACAAACTCTCGCATTGTTATCACTTAATTCTACTCATATACTTATTTAACATGTATTCTTAAACCTTAATTTACACACACACACACTTTAACATATGATTGTGGATTGCATATTGGATTATTACATTATTTATATTCTTTTGTTAAAGGTAACAACTAAGGGAAAGGGATAGTATGTAATTAAAAAAAACAAAAAAAATGATGATAATAAAAATATAGATAAGTTTAGTTTCGTAGCCTCCCTAACCTAAGTAATTAATTCTGAAGGGGTGTTTTAACACCTAATACCCTAAAGTTAACTGACTTGGGAGCTATTGGCCCAATGCTTGTTATATGGGTTGAGGAGAAAAGCTTAAGGGAATCAAACATTGCACTATTTGTGTATCAGTATCTGCGACCTGAGTTACTAAGCTCGTAGGAGTGTCTCAACACCTAATGCCCTAAGACCAACTGGTCTGGGAGTTATTAGCTAAAAGCTCCTTATATGGGTTAAAGATGCATGGTGTTTTAAGTTATATATATATATATATATATATATATATATATATATATATATTAAAAAAATAAAAAAAAAATAAAAAAAATAATAATCTCAACCCAAGGAAGTTAACCTTAAACATTAAAACAATTTTTTTTTCTTTCAAGAAAAGCCCCATAATTATGTGTTGATATATTGAGCACAAAAGAAAGGTTTATTAATATCTTATTAAGAAGTATTGAGTAGATATATAAATTTAAAAAGAGTTTATTTATCTAGATAGATTAATGAAAGTTGAATGATGAATACTTTGCTTTGTGAAATTTGCAAATTGTTTTTCTATTTTAACGCTTTGATTACCAGAGACTAGTAATAAGCTGGTTGGGGGGTGTGATTAGTACTTAAAAGTGCATTTTTTATCAAGGTTTTATGTTATCATTTTGTACTTGAAGTATCAATAACTCCTTAACTAAAGCATGTTTTATAATAATATATCTAATAATATAAGATACCTTTAATTTATGGTAAATGTTCAATTTAATTGCAGGCCTATCACATAAATGAAAGGATTGATTGATGAATTTAAGAACCGAAATTGAAAGGACAAAGACATGACCAAACTTAGAAAAGAGATGTTGGTGCAATCCAAACCGGAACACTGTTTGGTAATTGGGTCATATCTGGAGCTGTAGATCTCACATTTAGGTCTACTTTATATGGATGGAAAGGTAAGACATAGACCTACAACTTTTATATGGAGTCCAAGATTTAAAAAGGCCATTTTAAAGTTCAAATTATAGCAACAACAAAGAAGTCCAAATCTATCTTCTAGCCTGAGCACTGTTTAGTGTTTAGCCCATATCTGGAGTTCTAGAAGTCCAAATTACTTGAATTGTTTACACAAAAAAGCTGAGACAATTTCCTACAACTTTCATGTTTTCAAGTGGCTCCAATTTTGACGTTATCAATAACATTTTGAGTAGACAAGAGAAGATAAGGATTGTCACCAAGTCAAGAGTTGGTCACCCACTCATAAATTAGTCATCAAATCAATAGTTCCTAATTTTAGCCTATAAAAGGAGGCATTTGCCATGCATTTAGGCATTTTGGTTTTCAGATCAAGATCATGCTCTTGCTTTCTCTCTTTTTATTTTTTGTAATGTTTATGCTTTGCTTTCATTAATTTCAAGTTTATGCCTTTCATTTCCTTTCATTTACTTAGTTAACTTTTATTTTATTTATGTTCTTATTTTGTTTATTTATATTTCTTTCTTCCATTATGTTTAGCTAAGTTTATTATGTCAAGGTGAAAAGATTACATTAATGGTGTAAGAAAAAATATAATGTAAACTCAATATGGACTTTAATATTTAATATTAACATGTTTTGTATTTGTTATCTTGTTCACTTTTTAATACTTTGCTTGTTAAATGACTAATCTTGATTTATATTGTATAACACTTGGTACAACAAATGCTTGGCACTTTCATAGCTCATACTGTATGGTATAACCGACACCTGAGCTATGAAAGGAAATTGATTTGTTGTTAACATAAATTATAATCATGAATGCTTGACGAGATTTACAAGTTTTAGCATTAATCGAATAAGATGACTAATGTGATCATGTTAATAATCTATAATCTGATTGGAAACTCTTCTGTGTGTGGTTTTCAATTGAATAATAAGAGTTTATACTATACATGTTTGACATACCATTAGTGGAACCTCTAACCTTGACATTTGTTATTATCATTGTTTAATCCTTACATTAATATTCCATCTCCAAGTTCTCATCTTCTTCTTTTTCTTCTCCTTCTTTTACTTTATTATTATTATTATTGTTGTTGTTACTATTATTGTTGTTGTTGTTGTTTGTTATTATTACTTATAATTTGTACAATTAACCTCCCTATGGCTCGACCTCGATCTTGCCGGGTTATTTATTACTTTGACACTCCTGCACTTGGGAGAAGACATCAATCTTTTAGTCGTCTCAACAAGTATTAAGAAAGTGTCGATACCTATCCCAAGAATGGTAAAATATTTTTCCCAGTTTTTGAGTGAAAGTGGTGATTTGTCTTTTGAAAGAATTTGTTCTGTGACATAGGAAAAACTTTTTAAAAACTGTCGTTGCATTTCATCCCAAGTACGAATGGATCCTGATGTTAAATTTTGTAGTCATGTTTTAGCTTTATCTTTTAATGAAAAAGGAAAAAACTTTAATCTGATAGTGTTCGTGCTACAATTTGAGTCATTATAGGTGTTACAGACCTCCTCAAATTCTCTTAAATACAAGTATGAATTTTCTAAATCTAAGCCATGAAAAGAAGGTAAAAGTTGAATAATGTCTGACTTAAAATTAAAATGAGATGCATCAGGAGGAAAAACTATGCATGATAGTGCACTTGTTCTTATGGGATTCATGTGGTCTCTAAGTGTTCTAACATGGTTATTCTCATTATGATGTGATTGATTATCTTCTTCGACCATATTTTCTGAAAATGATGAGGATACCCTACAAAGTCTACCACTTAATGTACGTGACCACAATCTCATGCACATGTAGGAATAGAATAAAAGAAAGAAAAAAACAAAAGAAAAAGAAACAAGATAAAAGAAATAAAGTTACATACAAGAAAAGTAAAAAGAGAAAATAAAATAAATACTATAATTGTACAAGAACTTACCTCTCTAGCAACGGTGCCAAAAACTTGACACGACCAAAGGATTGATGTCTTCTCCCAAGTATAGGCGTGTCGAAGTAATAAATAACCTAGCAAGACCGAGGTCAAACCATAGGGAGGTTAATTGTACAAATTATAAACAACAACAATAGTAACAATAACAACAACAACAACAACAACAACAACAATAATTATAATAATAATAGTAATAGTAATAATAAAAATAATAATAATAATAAAAGAAGAAGAAAAAGAATAAGTTGATGAGAACTTTGAGATGAAAGATTAACGTAAGGATTAAACAATGATAATAACAAATGTCAAGGTTAGAGGATCCATTAATGGTATGTCAAACAGCCATAGTATAAACTCTTATTATTCAATTGGAAACCACACACAAAGCTGGTTCTAATTAGATTACAAATTGTTAATAAGATGACATTAGTTATTTTATTCGATTAATGCTAATACTTGTAAATCTCGTCAGGCATTCATAATTATAACTTATGTTAACAACCAATCAAGTTCCTTTAATAGCTCAGGTCTCGGTTATACCATATAGTATGGGCTATGAAAGTGTCAAGCAATTGATGTACTAAGTATTATATAATATAAATTTACATTAGTCATTTAACAAGCAAAAATATTAAAGAGTGAACAAGATAACAAATACAAAATATGTTAGTATCAAACATTAAAGTCCACATTGAGTTTACATTATACTTATTTTTACACCATTAGTGTAACATTTTCACCTTGACATAATAAACTTAGCTAAACATAATGAAAGAAAGAAAAATAAATAAACAAAACAAGAACATAAATAAGATAAAAGTTAACTAAGTAAAGGAAAGGAAATGAAAGGCATAAACTTGATATTAATGAAAGCAAAGCATAAGCAATACAAAAAATACAAAGAGAGAAAGTAAGAGCATGATCTTGATCTCAAAACCAATATGTCTAAATGCATGGCAAATACCTCCTTTTATAGGTTAAAATTAGGAACTATTGATTTGATGACTAATTGATGAGTTGGTGACCAACTCTTGACTTGATGACAATCCTTATTTTCTCTTGTCTACCCAAAACGTCATTGATAAGTCATATTTGGAACCACATAAAACATGAAAGTTATAGGAAATTGTCTCAGCTTTCTTATGTAAAACATTGAGGTCATTTGGACTTCTAGAACTCCAGATATAGGCCAAACATTAAATAGTGCTTGGGCTAGAGGATAGATTCGAACTTCTTTGTTGTTGCTACAATTTGGACTTGAAAATGGCCTTTTCAAATCTTGGGCTCCATGAAAAAGTTATAGTCCTATGTCTTATCTCTCAATCCGTATAAAGTAGACCTAAATTCGAGAAGTACAACTCTAGATATGATCCAATTACTAAACAGTGTTCTGGTTTGGACTGCACCGGCATCTCTTTTCTAAGTTTGGCCATCTCTTTGTCCTTTCAATTTCAGTACTTAAATTCATCAATCAATGCTTTTATTTATGTGATAGGCCTGTATTTAAAATGAACATTTACCATAAAGTAAAGGTATCTTGTATTATTAAATATGTTATTATAAAACATGCTTTAGTTAAGGAGTTATGAATACTTCAAGTGCAAAATGATGATATAAAACCTTGATAAAAATGCACTTTCAAGTACTAATCACATTGCTATTATTTTTTATTTTTGTTAGACTATTTTTTTAAAATTGTTTTGCAAGCAGAGAGCCAAAAATAGGTTACAACACTACTACTCCATCCTCACCTCCCATATCTTATAATTCTACCTTTCCCACCCATGATCTCCATCCATTTACATTAATTTCTACCTCTAGTCATTTTGTAACTCTTCTTACCTCTCTTGATTTCTCTAAACCTATTCATCAGTTTTCTTCTTCCCTTGACAATGAGCATCCTGCGTATCAAGACAGATCACCCTCTTTTCCCTTACCTCACTCTCATATGGTCACCAGATCGCAAATTGATTACCTTAACCCCCGTAGCTTTCCTAGTTTCCACATATATTACTTTACTTGTCACCCTCTTCAAGCTCTGTATGCAGGTGTGGTCATCTCTGGGCCTCGTACTTATGCTCAAGCATGCTCTCTTCCTGAATGGCATGTAACAATGGACAACGAATTTTTGGCATTACTAATGAATGAACCTAGTTTATATGCTCTCATCCTCCTAGTAAAAATATGGTGCCCTACAAATAGGTCTTCAAACTAAAGAGATGACCTGATGGAAGTATTGAATGTCACAAGGCTAGACTTGTTGCTGTTGGCTATTTACAAAATAGTGGGATAGACTTTCATGACATGTTCAATCCTGTCATCAAACCTTTGCTGTTCATATAGTCCTTACAATTGCCATTTCTTTCAACTGGGATATTAGGCAATTTGACATCTCTAATGCCTTTCTCTATGGCATTTTAGAGGAAGAGCCATACATAACATAATTGAAAGGCTTTGAAGATCTAGTGTACCCCTACTTTGTTTGTAAGCTCCACAAATCTCTCTATGGTTTAAAGCAAGACCTTTGGGCTTGGTTCATTATCTATCTACTACACTGTTGTCTCTTGGCTTTCATAACTCACAAGTTGATCCCTCATTGTTCACTTATCACCACGGTTCAGAACATGTGTTTTTATTAATATATGCAGATGATATCCTTGCCACATCTAATGACTAGGAATTCATTACATCTCTTGTCTCTAACTTGCAACTTAAGTTTACCATGAAGGATCTTAGCTAATTGGCTTACTTCCTAGTTATTGAAGCCATACGTTCTCCTTCTAAGTTGCATCTTCATCAAACAAGATATATTATTAATCTTTTAGATTGAGTACACCTCCTTGGCATCCGACCTTATAGATTCCCTTGTGTCTCAGGCTCCAAACTGTCCAAATTTGCTGGGGATCCACTTCTAGATCAATCTGAGTATAGGCAAATAGTTGGTACCTTAAAGTTTGTGTATGAAAATGAAGTTTTAAGAAGATTTGTTAAATGAGTATATAAGCAGAATTAAGTGATAACAATGCGAGAGTTTGTAAACCTAAATATTTAAAGAAGTATTTGGATAGACCTTGTTAATAATGTTTACTAAGATGTGTCTTAAGAGTTACTTTAAAAAAAGAACTCCTTTACTCTATCATCCTAATAACAACAATTTTGCAAATGGTTTATGAAATAGAAAATGCAGTTAGTTTTTTTTTTTAATATCAACTACTACCCTCTCTCCCTAACTAAAACGAGACATAGTCCTTAATGTCTTAAAGTAGAAAGATAGAGTATAGAAAACATCACCTAAAACATCAAACACTGATAAACCTGAAACACACTTAAAAAAATATAAGAAATAACAAGACAAAATATATTAAGAAAACCAAAAGACACAAGGATTCACAAACAAAGGCTTAAATCCAATCTAAGCTTTTTACGGCTTTCCTTAGTTGATCAATTTATGCGACTCATGGAGGGATCAATTACAGGAGTGAAAGATTGTAGTTGGTATATCAATTGTCCAACAGTAGTTGTAAAGATTATGATTTGTCATGCCGAAGATGTTAGAAATTCCAGTTCCACAGCATTATCAAGAAAAGATAACAATTTATCATAAAAACCATTAATATTTAATAGAGCTATGGGTTTATGGTGAATTGTTGTTAGGCCCAAGAGGAAATATAAAAGATCTCTTCCAATGTGCCCAGACCACTTCTTAAGGTAATGAACGCATTAGTGTGCTTAAACATTGCATTCATTCCATCAAACATTCTGGAGACATGTAGTTCCTCTCCAATTGTTTTTCCAATGATTTTTTTCATTCGCTAAAGCTTTGGGGACATCCCCTAAAACTTGACTACTTTATAAAAATATAACTATTGACACTCCCCCTATTAACTAAAGACTGCCTCCCCCACACACTAAACGAATGTTTCTCTCAACTAGTACCTATCTAAGATGATTTGCTCAATTTAAAAACTCATTTTCTTTTTTAGAACTGGAACAATAAAAAACACAAATATTTCTTACATGATGCTTGAGTAGCTTGCCATTTCTACACACTTTTATATATTTTAAATGTGTGGGTTGAGTAGGAATGAAGGGAAGGAAGATAAGATTTTATAGTTAAGAAATTAAAAATACAATCATACCACCTATATGTAGGCTAGCTGGAGTCTCTCTCTCTCTCTTTTAAAAAAGCATACATATGTACAGGTACTTGTGATTGTGACTGACACGACCAAAGATTGATGTTTTTTTCAAGTGCAGAAGTGTCGAAGTAATAAATATCTCGACAAGACTGGGGTCGAACCATAGGGAGGTTAATTATATAAATTATAGATAACAATAATACAACAATAATAACAATAACAACAACAACAACAACAACAACAACAACAACAATAATAATATTAGTAGTAGTAATAAAGAAAAAGAAGAAGAAGAAGAAGAAGAAGAAGAAGATGAGAACTTTGAGATGGAATATTAATGTAAGGATTAAACAATGATAATAATAAGTGTCAAGGTTAGAGGTTCCACTAATGGTATGTCAAACAAGTATAGTATAGACTCTTATTATTCAATTGGAAACCACACACAAAGGAGGTTCCAATCAGATTATAAATTATTAACATGATCATATTATTTATCTTATTCGATTAATGCTAATACTTGTACATCTCATCAGGTATTCATGATTATAACTTATGTTAACAACAATTCAAGTTCCTTTCATAGCTCAGGTGTCGGTTATACCATATAGTATGAGCTATAAGAGTGCCAAGGATTTGTTGTACCAAGTATTATACAACATAAATCTAGATTAGTCATTAAATAATCAAAGTATTAAAGAGTGAACAAGATAACAAATACAAAACATGTTAGTACCAAACATTAAAGTCCATATTGAGTTTATATTATACTTATTCTTACACCATTAGTGTAACCTTTTCACCTTGACATAATAAACTTAGCTAAATATAATGAAAGAAAGAAAAATAAATAAACAAAATAAGAACATAAATAAGATAAAAGTTAACTAAGTAAATGAAAGGAAATGAAAGGCATATACTTGATATTAATGAAAGCAAAACATATACATTACAAAAAAATACAAAGAGAGAAAACAAGAGCATTCTTGATTTGGAAACCAAAATACCTAAGTGCATGGCAAATGCCTTCTTTTATATGTTAAAATTAGGAATTATTAATTTGATGACTAATTGATGAGGGGGTGGCCAACTCTTGATATTCTGACAATCTTTATCTTCTTTTGTCTGAATAAAACATCATTAATAACATTAGAATGAGAACCACTTGTGCTTATGAAAGTTCTAGAAAATTGTCTCAGCTTTCTACAAAAAAAAAAATAAGGTCATTTGGACTTTTAGAACTCAAGATATAGGTTGAACACTAAACAGTGTTTGGGCTGTAGGATAAATTTAGACTTCTTTATTGTTGCTATAATTTGGACTCAAAAACGATCTTTTTAAAACCAGATCTCCACATGAAAGTTGTAGGCCTATGTCTTACCTTTCCATCCATATAAAGTAGATCTATATTCGAGATCTACAGCTCCATATATGACCTAATTACCCAACAGTGTTCTGGTTTAGACTACACCAACATCTCTTTTCTTTGTTTGGCAATCTCTCTGTCCTTTCAATTTCAGTACTTAAATTCATCAATCAATCCTTTTATTTATGTGATAGGCCTATATTTAAGATGAAAATTTACCACAAATTAAAGGTACATTATATTATTAGATATGTTATTATAAAACATACTTTAGTTAACGAGTTATTGCTACTTCAAGTGCAAAATGATGATATAAAATCTTGATAAAAATACACTTTTAAATACTAATCACTATGATCACATCTAGAATCTCATATGATTTAAGTAGATAGATATGTTGTATAATTGTTCTTCTGTAAATTGCTTGTATTTTAATTATTTGTTTATTTTAATTATATGGAAAAATTCATACCTTTTACAGGTCCCTCCCATTCATATCAGGAATAGATTTTAGGTTCTTTGATCCTATTTTGTATAAGTTAGAAAATTAGGGATTTGTGGTGTAAATTTGACATGTAGTAAACATGTAACCTATATAGAATAATTTATTCGTAATGTTTTGTTTCTGGAATATTAAATTTATCAATCTATACTTAGGGCATTAGATTGTACTAGATTATGTTAGAATATTAAAATGTGTTGTGTTATGTGTGTGTGTCTATGAAATCTTAGTGCTCGAATTGGTTCTTTTAATTATTAATTTATGCATGTGATTTAAGATGGAGATTGAGAATGAATATGGCCCTGAGCATAATCTAAAAAAGAATTATATAGTTGATTGTTTTAATCATAGATGTAATTATGGATGAGATGTGATTATAAATGATTTGCCCTATGACTATTGGTCGGTTTCAGATATGTGAAACACCCAACTCATATCTGAGTGCCTGCTTGATAATGATGGGTATACATGCCTTAGCTGTTCTTTGTAATGCCCCCATACTACCTTTACGAAGGTTGTCACTAGGCAAATATGAGACCCTTTTTGAGACTAAGTAAAAAACCTCCCTTTTAACTCACATAATAATTAAAGCTTGACCTTAGGATATATATTACTTTACTTTCATTTGCATCAAAATTAATCATGTTAAAATCATCACTGCAAGTTGAACTGAAATCTTGACTGAGTATTAATCTTTTTATAAGTTTGAGCAAGAATTTGAGCTAACTCAAGTAGCTAAAACAAAATGTTCGAGAAACAATATCAGTAGATTGCCCGAGATCACCATGATAAATGACTTGGAGAAATTATGGTCCATTATATGATATGTGATTAGTACATAAAAGTGCATTATTATCAAGGTTTTATATCATCGTTTTGCACTTGAAGTATTAATAACTCCTTAACTAAAGAATATTTTATAATAATGTATCTAATAATATAAGATACCTTTAATTTGTGGTAAATGTTCATTTTAAATATAGGCCAATCACATAAATAAAAGGATTGATTGATGAGCTTAAGAACTGAAATTCAAAGGACAAAAAGATGGCCAAACTTAGTAAAGAGATGTTAGTGTAGTCTAAACCAGAACATTGTTCGGTAATTGGGTCATATCTCGAGCTGTAGATCTCGGATTTAGGTCTACTTTGTATGGATAGAAAGGTAAGACATAAGCCTACAACTTTCATGGGAGCCCAAGATTTAAAAATGTCATTTTCAAGTCTAAATCATAGCAATAACAAAAAAGTGTGAATCTATCCTACAGCCCGAGCATTGTTCAGTGTGTGGCCCATATCTGGAGTTTTAAAAGTCCAAATAACCTTCATTTTTTTTCTAGAAATCTAAGATAATTTCCTACAACTTTCTTATTTTCAAATGGTTCAATTCTGACATTATCAATGATGTTTTAGGCGGACAAGAGAAGATTAAGGTTGTCACCAAATTAAGAGTTGACCACCCACTCATCAATTAGTCATCAAATCAATAGTTCCTAATTTTACACTATAAAAGGAGGCATTGGCCATGCATTTAGGCATCTTGGTCTCCAGATCAAGATCATGCTCTTGCTTTCTATTTTTGTATTTTTGTAATGCTTAAGTTTTATTTTCATTAATATCTTGTTTATGCCTTTCATTTCCATTCATTTACTTAGTTAACTTTTATCTTATTTATGTTCTTATTTAGTTTATTTTTTTTTCTTTCATTATTTTTAGCTAAGTTTATTATGTCAAGGTGAAAAGGTTATACTAATGGTGTAAGAATAAGTATAGTGTAAACTTAACATGAACTTTAATGTTTGATACTAACATGTTTTCTATTTGCTATCTTGTTTACTCTTTAATACTTTGCTTGTTAAATAACCAATCTAGATTTATATTGTATAACACTTGATACAACAAATACTTGGCACTTTCATAGCTCATACTGCATGGTATAATCGACACTTGTGCTATGAAAGGAATTTGATTTGTTGTTAATATAAGTTATAATGCTTGACAATATTTATAAGTATTGGCATTAATTGAATAAGATAACTAATGTAATTATGTTAACAATTTATAATCTGATTGGAACTCTTTTGTGTGTGGTTTCCATTTAAGTAATAAGAGTTTCTACTAGTTTGACATACCATTAGTGGATCCTCTAACCTTAACATTTATTGTTATCATTGTTTAATCCTTACATTAATCTTTCATCTTAAAGTTCTCATCAACTTCTTCTTCTTCTTCTTCTTCTACTACTACTACTACTACTACTACTACTACTAGTACTACTACTATTGATATTATTATTACTATTATTGTTGTTATTGTTATTGTTGTTGTTGTATTATTTTTATCTATAATTTATATAATTAACCTCCCTATGGTTCGATCCTGGTCGTGTCGGGTTATGTATTACTTCAACACTCTTGCACTTGGGAGAAGACATCAATCTTTTAGTCATGTCAATATGTTGACGATACTCTTTTCAAAAGGCAATATAGGAAAATTGCACAACTAATAAGGTTACCCCTACAAACAGCAGCAATCAATGCCCTGGTGACTTTTAGGATCCTAGTTATTGGTGTTTTGCTTTTGGGAGCATAGATACGACACCTACATTGGAGGAATATGAGAGGATCTTGGATTTTCCAATTAACAGCCATAAAATTTACCTCAAACAAAATTTTGAAGACACAACCAAAATTTTGAAGGGACAGCCAAGGTAGTAAAGTTATTAGGCCTAGGAAAGATCAATCAATGCAGAATAGCTAATAGGGGTTTTAAATGGAAGGTCATTGAAGCTAGGATGATGAAGAATGCTGAGGAAGGCAGATTAGGAGATGAACGATGTAGGTTGGTGGCTTTTACCATTTTTAGAGTTGTATTGTTTCCATCTAAAATTAGGGTCATCAGTATGGAAGTCGCAAGTGTTTTCATAGAATACAAGCATGACCAGATCAATCTCTCTTCAATAATTTTGGCCCAAACCATGTTGTCACTCAACCATTACAGAATGAATGGAAAGGGAGCCATGAAATGTTGCGTCTTGATGTTGTATTAATGGATTATCAGTTATCTTGAGACAAACACCAAGGGACATCTTTAACAACTTCTAGTGGTTTGACTTTTGACCATTGAAGGTTACAATGGAATGTAGTACACACCAAGAAAGCTGGGTTTAGCAGATTTCATTGGTTTATTCAAACATCAAACATATCTCAAAGAAATGGGTCTCATTCAATAAGACTGGGAAAGGCCCTTATTGGTGAAAGGAAAAGAAAGCAGTAGGTTTGAATCATTTGTTAGTTAGAATTATGCAGTTTAGAGAAATGGAAAGATTTCTATGGTAGTTAGGTACTCAACACCTAAACATCCTAAGTGAATAATAAGCAACCAAAAAGAAAAAGGATTGGTAATGAGGAAGAGTTAAGAAGATAGTTGGAAAGATACGGTGCCAATCTTAACAAAAGCAAAAGGCAACAAGAAATCCTAGAAAAATAATTAGAGGAAGAAAATACAATGAGGAATTGCTTAAACCAACAATTAAAAGATAAAGAGGAGCAATTAACATCTTTAAAATAATGACAGAAAAAGGGTAAAGATAGCTAAAGCAATAGCCAAAGGGATCCAATATGAGTTGAAGGATCTTATAATTGAAAATTATAAATTAGTTAACAAAAATGGGCTCACAGAATTAGAGTTTGCCAAGATCAAGAAATTAGCAAAAGGCAAGATAAATATAGATAAAGAGATATTGGATTCCTTGAAGAGAGAAAGAAGCAGTTTTTTAAGAAAAATAAGAGCTAAGAAAGAGAAGAATTGGCTAACCTACCTTGACATAGAAGAAGAAAGAAGAACGTCTGACCAATATATGGTACAGTTAAAGGAGGAGAGAAGTATGAGAAAGGTTATTGAGGTTGATATGAGAGATTACTAGAAAATGATCGAGTATTTAAAAGAACAAGTAATGATTATATAATATGAGCTGGAGATATAAGAAAAGGGGTTGTGAAGTCATTACGCTGCGATAGAGGAAGTGTTAAATGAGTTGAAGTAAGAGCACTATAAATGTCAAGAATATATTGACAGCTTTGTAGTTCAAATAAACTCCTAAATAGCTAAGCTAGACATCAAAAGAGAAGAACTACAAAGAGCCAGGGCTGAGTTAGCACTATTAGAGACAATGATCCGATCATTAGAAAGAAGCAATGAAGCCTTAGGAGCCAGCAATGAAGTGATAATCATAAATAACACCTTGTTGCATGACAAAATAAAACATGACGAAATAGGTTGAGCATGTGGCCCGATATGCTGAGAGGATGCAACAACAAGCCACCCAAGTTTGAAATAGTGCTATAAAGTATTGAGAATACCTGAGGGCTCTCACTTCCTTTATTGAAGACTTAGCCAATAAGGGAAATGCCTATTAGAGTATAAATGTATAAGGGATGATGTTATTTTGTAAACTTTTTGTATAGGCTCTAGTTAGTTATAAAAGGTCACAACCTATCTTTCTTTCTAAATGAGTTCTGGCAGTCAAAACTTGATGAAGAACTTGGAAAATACTCTTTTACAATAATTAGTTTGGATTAGAAATCTTGCTTAAAGGATTATGAAAATCATAAATCAGTTCTAAAAATAACATACACTATATATGCATATTTTCATCATACATCTATTTATAATATGTCATTTGCATACTCCAATGGAACATAGGTCGCCCACCCAAGGTCCATTACACCAGACTCAGAACAAGAATGAAACACGAAGAAAAGGCTCTCTTAAAATCCCGTTACCATAACAAATTAGAATCAATGAAAAATGAAGTGTCACGGATGACTAATCTTCTCAAACAATTGCTAAAAGGAAAAATAGGGAGGGAACGTCTGCCTAGTGACACGACGAAAAGATTGATGTCTTCTCCCAAGTGCAGGAGTGTCGAAGTAATAAATAACCCGGCAAGACCGGGGTCGAACCACAGGGAGGTTAATTGTACAAATTATAAACAACAATTATAAAACAACAATAGTAATAATAATAATAATAATAATAATAATAATAATAATAATAATAATAAAGAAAGAGAAGAAGAAGAAGATGATGATGATGAGAACTTGGAGATCAAATATTAATGTAAGGATTAAGCAATAATAATAACAAATGTCAAGGTTAGAGATTCCACTAATGGTATATCAAACAAGTATAGTATAAACTCTTATTATTGAATTGGAAACCACACACAAAGGAGGTTCCAATCAGATTATATATTGTTAACATGATTACATTAGTCATCTTATTCAATTAATGCTAATACTTGTAAATCTCGTCAAGCATTCATGATTATAACTTATGTTAACAACAAATCAAGTTCCTTTCATAGCTCAGGTCTCGGTTATACCATACAGTATGAACTATGAAAGTGCCAAGCATTTGTTGTACCAAGTGTTATACAACATAAATCAAGATTAGTCATTTAACAAGCAAAGTATTAAAGAGTGAACAAGATAACAAATATAAAACATGTTAGTATCAAACATTAAAGTCCATATTAAGTTTACATTATACTTATTCTTACACCATTAGTGTAACCTTTTCACCTTGACATAATTAACTTAGCTAGACATAATGAAAGAAAGGAAAACAAATAAACAAAATAAGAACATAAAAGTTAACTAAGTAAAGGAAAGGAAATGAAAGGCATAAACTTGATATTAATGAAAGCAAAGCATAAACATTACAAAAAATACAAAGAGAGAAAGGAAGAGCATGATCTTGATCTGAACACCAAGATGCCTAAATGCATGGCAAATGCCTCCTTTTATAGGCCAAAATTGGGAACTATTGATTTGATGACTAATTGATAAGTGGGTGGCCAACGTTTGACTTGGTGACAATCCTTATCTTCTATTGTGTGCCTAAAACGTCATTGATAACGTCAAAACTGGAGCCAGGTGCAAACATGAAAGTTGTAGGCAATTGTCTCAGCTTTCTTGTGTAAAAACTTCAGCTCATTTGGACTTCTAGAACTCCAGATATGGCCAAAATACCGAACAGTGCTCGGGCTGGAAGACAGATTCGGGCTTCTTTGTTGTTGCTACAATTTGGACTTGATAATGGCCTTTTTAGATCTTGGGCTCCATATAACAGTTGTAGGCCTATATCTTACCTTTCCATCCATATAAATTGGACCTAAGTATGAGATCTGTAGCTCGAGATATGGCCCAATTACCGAATAGTGTTCCTGTTTGGATTGCACCGACATCTCTTCTCTAAGTTTGGCCATCTCTTTATCCATGCAATTTAAGTTCTTCAAGTCATCAATCAATCCTTTCATTTATGTGATAGACCTGCATTAAAAATAGACATTTACCACAAATTATAGGTATCTTATATTATTAGATACATTATTATAAAACATATTTTAGTTAAGGAGTTATTGATACTTCAAGTGCAAAATGATGATATAAAACCATGATAAAAATGCACTTTTAAGTACTAATCACACCCCCCAACCAGCTTATTACTAGTCTCTAGTAATCAAAGCGTTAAAACAATTTGCAAATTTCACAAAGCAAGGTATTCATCATTTAACTTCCATTAATCTATCCAGATAAACAAACTCTCATTAAATTTATATATCTGCTCAATACCTCTTAACAAGATATTAATAAACCTTTCTTTTGTGCTCAATGTATCAACACATAATTATGGGGCTTTTCTTGGAAGAAAACAAATTTTTTTGTTCTAATGTTTAAGGTTAACTTTCTTGGACTGGATTATTATTTTTGTCTTTTTTTTTTCTTTTTTTAAATATATATACATATAATTTAAAAACATCATGCATCTTTAACCCATGTAACGAGCTTTCAGCTAATGACTCCCAGACCAGTTGGTCTTAGGGCATTAGGTGTTAAGACACCCCTACGAGCTTAGTAACTCGGGTCGCAGATACTGATATGTAGATAGTGCAATGTTTGATTCCCTTAAGCTTTTCTCCTCAACCCATGTAACAAGCGTTGGGCCAATAGCTCCCAAGTCAGTTGACTTTAGGGTATTAGGTGTTAAAACACCCCTTCGGGCTTAATTGCTTAGGTTAGGGAGGCTACGAAACCAAACTTATCTACATTTTTATTATCATCATTTTTTTTCTTTTTTGTTTTCTTTTTTTCTTTTTCTTTTTTAATTATATACAATTCCTTTCCCTTAGTTGCTACCTTTAACAAAAGAACATAAATAATGTAATAATCCAATATGCAACCCACAATCATATGTTAAAGTGTGTGTGTGTAAATTAAGGTTTAAGAATACATGTTAAATAAGTATATGAGCAGAATTAAGCGGTAACAATACGGGAGTTTGTAAACCTGAATATTTCAGGAAGTATTATAATAGACCTTGTTAAGAATGGTTACTAAGATGCGTCTCAAGAGTCACTTTAACAAAAAAGCTCCTTTACTCTGCCATCCTAGTAACAACAATTATGCACATGCTTTATGAAATGAAAAACAATTTTTTTTTTTTTATCAACTACTACCCTCTCCCCCCAACCAAAACGAGACATTGTCCTCAATGTTCTGAGGTAGAAAGATAGAGTATAAAAGATATCACCTGAGATAACGAACACTGACAAAACCTGAAACACACTGAAACAAAAATAAGAAATAACAAAACATAATAAAACCAAAAGACACAAAAATTCACAAATGAAGGCTCAAATCTAATCTAAGCTTTTTACGGCTTTCCTTAGATGACCAATTTATGCGACTCATGGAAGGATCAATCACAAGAATGAAAGATTGTAGTTGGTCAATCAATTGTTCAGCAGTAGAAGCAGAGATTATGATTTGTCGTGCAGAAGATGTTAAAAATTCCTGTTCCACAGCATGATCAAGAAAAGACAACAACTTATCATAATAACCATTAACATTTAACAAACCTATGGGTTTATGGTGAATGTGCAATTGAGCCCAAGAGGAAATATGAAAGATCTCTTCCAATGTGCCTAGACCACCTGGTAAAGCAATGAAAGCATCAGCATGGTTAAACATTGCATTCATTCGAGCCGACATTGTAGAGACCTGAAGTTCCTCTCCAATTGTTTTTCCAATGATGTCCCCTTGTGCCAAAGCTTCAGGGACGATTCCTAAAACTTGACTACCTCCTAAAAATGCAGCTATTGACACACCTCCCATTAACCCAAGACTGCCTCCCCCATACACTAAATGAATCTTTCTCTCAGCTAGCACCTGACCAAGATGATTTACTGATTCTAAAAACTCTTTTTCTTTCCCAGGACTAGATCCACCGAAAACACAAATATTTCTTATTTGATGACTTGAGGAACTTGCCATTTCTACACACTTCTGTATTTGTTGAATGTATGGGTTGAGTAGAAATGAAAGGAAGGAAAATAGGGTTTTATAGATGAGAAATTAGAAAGGCAATCATAACATCTATATGTAGGCCAGCTGGAGTCTCACACTCTCTCTCTCCCTTATTTATTTATTTATTTATTTACTTTTGAAAAAAAGCATGTGTATGTACAGGTAGTTGTGATTGTGGCTCACATCTTCCCTTGGTTTTACGTCCAAGAACGGCTTAAACGCCCTCTATGGGTCGGGGATAGGCTTCCCATGCAGTTTTCTTAAAAACTGGCAAACAGGGTCTTTTTTAGTCAGATTCCCAAGACTAAGTCGATCATGTTCTTTACGAAATAGTGGCCATAAATCATGAATTGAACGATGCACATCTCCACTAGGATGCGTCTCAAGAGTCAATAGAAGATTATCTAAAGACTCCTTACTCAGGCCATCCTTAATGAATTGTATTTTATCTTCACGGTTGATAGATACCATTCCTAAAGAACGACATTGTGTATTACAAGTCCATCTAGCACATCGATGACAGACTTCTAGTCGTTTTGCACGACGCTTCTTTGCAAAAGTGCTTTTACCTGTTCCAGGCATGTGTGAAATGAAGTTAGAGGACTCACCTGATAATCGGACCTTTGCTTCAATCAACCAGCGAATATCTTCAGGAATTCCATGATTCATTAACAATCTCAATCTTGCACATCTAGCACGGTAAATTTTTGTAATCGCATTCTGAGGTAGAGCGGGAAAATACTTTTTCAATTTTTCAAGATTAGTGTCCATTTTCAAATGAGAATTGGAAGAGAGATTCGAAGAATTGCACACAGATATCAGTAATTGTGGGAAACTGAAAGAACCGACTTAAGTCACGGAGTACCGTTATCCGCCATTTGACCGGGGTGAAAGAAACTAGCAAAAATCACTCAAAAAGAAACATAAAAAAAAATGTGAGAAAAACAAAATAATCAACCTTTATCTACAAGATCATTCAAACCAGCTGATTCATTTTCACTAGAAAAATTATCAAAGTAAGCTTTCAAACGATGTCCATTTTCCTTAAAATCATTGTCATTCATTGAATTCTCAATATCACAGGCCCCATAAGGATTGCTCCATCTTAATCTTAGCTCTTTAGGGAATGCATAGAGTTGAGAATCATAAAACAAAACTTTTTGACCAGTATCAATCTTTTGACAATTTTCACAAGTTTTGCAGAATGCATGCGTGTCCTTGAACATGGTGGGCCAATAAAATCCATTTTGAAAGATTTTTGCAATTGTCTTTTTTGACGAGAAATAACTTCCACATGCTTCAGAATGACAAAGTTTAATGACACTACTTACCTCATTGTCGGGAATGAATCTTTGAAATATTTGATCAGGACAATATTTGAATAAGGTAGGGTCATCATAAGAAAAATTCTTCACTTCGTTCAAAAACTTTTCTTTGTCTTGGGTACTCCAATCAGCTGGCAAATCTCCTAAAGCAAGAAAATTGATATTTTTATCATACCAAGGCATTGGACTAAGAGAAAGTAAGGATTCGTTAGGAAAGTAATCATCGATTGGTGTGATGTCAGATGTCGAATCTATTGTCACTATTGATAAAAGATTCGCATCAACATTTTCGGTGCTTGTTTCATCCATGATTTCTTCCTCAGAATAAACCATTTGCAAATCTTCAGTTTCATCCAATTCATTTTTACTTAAAGTAGATTCAAGTTGATCATAAACTAATTCATCAATATGATCTACTTCTTGTGAATCATTATCATCTCCAGGTTGCTTGCAAATGTTGAAAATATTCATCTCCAATGTCATGTTTCCAAATGATAGCTTCATCAATCCATTCCTACAATTAATCAATGCATTAGAGGTTGCAAGAAATGGACGTCCTAAAATAACAGGAAATGAATTACATGCTTCAACAGGTTCTGTGTCCAAGACAATAAAATCCACAGGATAAATGAATTTATCGACTTGTACTAACACGTCTTCAATTATTCCTCTAGGCACTTTTACAGATCTATCGGCAAGTAAAAGAGATATAGAAGTTGGTTTTAACTCACCTAGATTGAGACTCTGAAAAACTGAATATGGAAGTAAATTCACACTAGCACCAAGATCAAGTAAGGCTCTTTCAATTTTATGCTCTCCAATAAAGCAAGAAATTGTAGGACAACCAGGGTCTTTATATTTCAAAGCATTATTGTTATGAAGAATAACACTTACTTGTTCGGCTAGAAAGGCTTTCTTTTTCACATTCAGTTTCCTCTTCACAGTGCATAGATCTTTCAAAAATTTAGCATAGGAAGGAACCTGTTTAATAGCATCCAACAAAGGTATATTGATCCTTACCTGTTTGAAAATTTCATAAATTTCAGAGTTGTGATTGGCTTTCCTTTGTTTGGTCATGGCTTGAGGAAATGGAAGTGCTGGCGGTGAATCAGTCATTTCTTTGCAATTTTCAGATTCAACCCCTTCCTTACCCTCAGAGATTGACTCATCATCTTTCTTATATGGTTCAAGAGAGGGTTTTTCAATAACCTTACCACTGCGCAGAGTAGTGACTGATTTGACTTGATCCATGTGTTGGCTTCCGGAACTACTTGCATTTGCATTGTATTGCCCTTTGGGATTTTGTTGTGTTTGAGATGGAAACTTACCTTTCTCTTGGAAACTAAGAGCAGATGTTAATTTAGCAAGAGTATCTTTAAAATCTGTCATGTTTTGAACAAGTTGAGTATTAATTGTCTCTTGCTTTTCAATGAATGCATGCAATGTTTCCTCAAGATTTCTTCTAGGAGGTGGAGCATAAGGAGGTGCATATCTATGAGAATTTTGGAAATTATGGTGTGCTTGAAACGGTGGTTGTGAAGTTTGTGCATTGGTGTTCTTACTCTTCTAATTGAAATTTGGGTGATTTCTCCAACCAGGGTTGTATGTTTGGGAGTATGGGTTGTGGTTGGCCCTTTGGAAACTGTTTAAAGCATGGCCTTGTTCATGGAGACATTCCTTAAAAGAAGGAAAGGTTGGACAATCGTTTGTTAAGTGTTCATTTGTTTCACAGATTTGACACACAATGTTTTCAACAGATTTTAATTGACCATTCTTTTTCAATTCTAGTGCCTCGACTTTTCTAGCTAAAGATGCAAACTTGGCTTGAAGGTCATGATCTTCCCTAAGGTTGTACATACCTCCACTAGATGTATGAGGTTGAGTTTTACTCGGTGCCTCATAAGTACCCGCGGTGTCCCAATTTTGAGCATTTTCAGCTAACAAGTCTAAGTACTCCATTGCTTCATCAGGGTCTTTATCTTCAAAAGTTCCATTGCACATCAATTCAACCATTTGCCTATCTTTAGGTGTTAACCCTTCATAGAAATGTGAAACCAATCTCCATGTTTCAAAACCATGATGAGGGCAAGTACTAAGCAAGTCTCGATACCTATCCCAACATTTGTAAAATGTTTCTCCTGGTTTTTGAGTGAAAGTGGTGATTTGTCTCTTGAAAGAGTTTGTTCTATGAGATGGGAAAAACTTCTTTAAAAACTGTTGTTGCATTTCATCCCAAGCACGAATGGATCCTGGTCTTAAATTTTGTAGCCATGTTTTAGCTTTATCTTTTAATGAAAAAGGAAAAAGCTTTAATCTGATGGTGTTCATGCTACAATTTAAATTATTATATGTGTTGCACACCTCCTCAAATTCCCTTAAATGCAAGTATGGATTTTCCAATTCTAAACCATGAAAAGAAGGTAAAAGTTGAATAATACCTGGTTTAAAATTAAAATGAGATGCATCAGGAGGAAAAACTATGCATGATGGTGCACTTGTTCTTGTGGGATTCATGTGGTCTCTAAGTGTTCTAGCACGGTTATTCTCATTATTTTCATTATGAAGTGATTGATTATCTTCTTCGGCCATATTTTCTGAAAATGATGAGGATATCCTACAAAGTCTACCACTTGATGTACGTGACCACACTCTCATGCACGTGTTGGAATATAATAAAATGAAGAAGAAAACAAAAGAAGAAGGAAGAAAACAAAATAAAAAGAAACAAAAGAAAAGAAACAAGTTATATACAAGAAAAGTGAAAAGAGAAAATAAATACTATAATTTATACAAGAACTTACCTCCCCGGCAACGGCGCCAAAAACTTGACACGACGAAAAGATTGATGTCTTCTCCCAAGTGCAGGAGTGTCGAAGTAATAAATAACCCGGCAAGACCGGGGTCGAACCACAGGGAGGTTAATTGTACAAATTATAAACAACAATTATAAAACAACAATAGTAATAATAATAATAATAATAATAATAATAATAATAATAATAATAATAATAATAATAATAGTAGTAGTACTAATAATAATAATAATAATAATAATAATAATAATAATAATAAAGAAAGAGAAGAAGAAGAAGATGATGATGATGAGAACTTGGAGATCAAATATTAATGTAAGGATTAAGCAATAATAATAACAAATGTCAAGGTTAGAGATTCCACTAATGGTATATCAAACAAGTATAGTATAAACTCTTATTATTGAATTGGAAACCATACACAAAGGAGGTTCCAATCAGATTATATATTGTTAACATGATTACATTAGTCATCTTATTCAATTAATGCTAATACTTGTAAATCTCGTCAAGCATTCATGATTATAACTTATGTTAACAACAAATCAAGTTCCTTTCATAGCTCAGGTGTCGGTTATACCATACATTATGGGCTATGAAAGTGCCAAGCATTTGTTGTACCAAGTGTTATACAACATAAATCAAGATTAGTCATTTAACAAGCAAAGTATTAAAGAGTGAACAAGATAACAAATATAAAACATGTTAGTATCAAACATTAAAGTCCATATTAAGTTTACATTATACTTATTCTTACACCATTAGTGTAACCTTTTCACCTTGACATAATTAACTTAGCTAGACATAATGAAAGAAAGGAAAACAAATAAACAAAATAAGAACATAAAAGTTAACTAAGTAAAGGAAAGGAAATGAAAGGCATAAACTTGATATTAATGAAAGCAAAGCATAAACATTACAAAAAATACAAAGAGAGAAAGGAAGAGCATGATCTTGATCTGAACACCAAGATGCCTAAATGCATGGCAAATGCCTCCTTTTATAGGCCAAAATTTGGAACTATTGATTTGATGACTAATTGATAAGTGGGTGGCCAACTTTTGACTTGGTGACAATCCTTATCTTCTCTTGTCTGCCTAAAACGTCATTGATAACATCAAAACTGGAGCCAGGTGCAAACATGAAAGTTGTAGGCAATTGTCTCAGCTTTCTTGTGTAAAAACTTCAGCTCATTTGGACTTCTATAACTCCAGATATGGCCAAAATACCGAACAGTACTCGGGCTGGAAGACAGATTCGGGCTTCTTTGTTGTTGCTACAATTTGGACTTGATAATGGCCTTTTTAGATCTTGGGCTCCATATGAAAGTTGTAGGCCTATGTCTTACCTTTCCATCCATATAAATTGGATCTAAATCTGAGATCTGTAGCTCCAGATATGGCCCAATTACCGAATAGTGTTCCGGTTTGGATTGCACCGACATCTCTTCTCTAAGTTTGGCCATCTCTTTATCCATGCAATTTAAGTTCTTCAAGTCATCAATCAATCCTTTCATTTATGTGATAGACCTGCATTAAAAATAGACATTTACCACAAATTATAGGTATCTTATATTATTAGATACATTATTATAAAACATATTTTAGTTAAGGAGTTATTGATACTTCAAGTGCAAAATGATGATATAAAACCATGATAAAAATGCACTTTTAAGTACTAATCACCTAGCCATCTAAAGGTTCACCCGCATCTCACATTCCTATAGCATCTCAGAATCTAGGGGCAAATTCAGTAGCAGAGCAGCATTATATGCTAGCCATCCCTATCCGGTCGGCTTAATCACCAACCACCATAGATTTAATAGAGGATGGGCCTTTTAAAAGTAGGTCTAATAGTTTCATAAGTTAGGATAAGATATCCGCATTTAAAGAACAATTAAGAGTAGTTGAAGGAAATGACTAGTTTGACACAATACGAGCAGTTGAGGTATGTTTGGTACCAAACATTGTTGTACCAAAGGATTTTAAGGTCCTATAATTCACCAAATATACAGGTTTGGAGTGCCTAAACATGCACCTTCAATTTTATTGTAACAAAATGGCTAAAGTAATCCGTGATGATAAAATGCTAATCTATTTTTTTTAAGATAGTCTATCAGGCTCTGCTTTAAGTTGGTATATGCGGTTGGAAACAGTTAAAATCAAGAAATGAAAAGATTTGGTAGAAGATTTCCTTAAGCAGTACAAGTTCAACCTGGAAATAGCTTTGAACTGAATAAGTCTAATGTCAATGGAAAAGAGAAGTCAGTCAGTTAGTCAGTCAGGGTAATGCATGTCTAAACCCCTTTAATCAAAATAGAGATTGTGACTTTATTCGCCAATACTTTTAAAGCACCTTACTATGAGCATTTAATGGGCAGCTCATCTCAATATTTTTATGATGTGGTATACATAGTAGAAAGGATAGAGCAAGGCATTAAAGTTGAGCACATACCAGAGCCTCTAGAAAAGAAGGATTTTATTGGAAGAAAAAGAGAATGGGATGTTAACAACTTAGAAGGAAGGTACAAAGGCAAGAGAGTAAATTATCCAAATCTACAAATGCCTTTTCCTCAATTCACCAACATAAAATTTACCAAGCCCTTGCACCCAAATTCACCCAGCTGAATAAATCACCCATCAAACAACCAAAACAACCATATACAAAATATATTTATGAGTAGTTACCTCTACTACCAATGCATTTGAAAGATTTATATGCTAAATTACTAAGCATTGGGCGAATAACTCAAATCCTTCTACTGTCAATCCAATCACCTTTTCTATACGGTACAAGCTAGAAATAGCTTGCGAATACTATGCCGATAATCCTCTACATGAAATTGAAACTTGCACTTTCAAAAGGAAGTTGTTAGAACTCATCAAAATGGGGTGGGTGTCTTTCTTACAAAGACTTGCACAAGATCAATTCAAATCTATTGCTTAATCATGTTGGTCATACGAAAGTGGACATGATAGAGGTTGGTAATCAAAACCAAGTGTTGAAGGTATCCATGAGAAGGTTGTGTGATATGTTGTTACAATCAGGATTCCTAAAAATGAACAATGAATATAAGCCAGGAAGGGATGACTCTTGTGAGTTCCATGGGAGAGGGGGAGGTCCTATCGAGGATTGTATCAAATTTTGCTAGAAGGTTGCGAAGATGCTAATCATGGGAGAATTAAGAATTGAAACCATAGGGGCAACTAGAAGGTGAGTATTATGGAAGGTTGAGTGACACGACTGAAAGATTGATGTCTTCTCCCAAGTGCAGGAGTGTCGAAGTAATAAATAACCCAGCAAGACCGGGATCGAACCACAGGGAGGTTAATTGTACAAATTATAAATAACAATAATACAACAATAATAATAATAATAACAACAACAATAATAATAGTAATAACAATAACAATAACAATAACAATAACAATAACAATAACAATAATAATAATAATAATAATAATAATAATAATAATAATAGTAGTAGTAGTAGTAGTAGTAGTAGTAGTAGTAGTAATAATAATAATAATAATAATAATAATAATAAAGAAAAAGAAGGAGAAGAAGAAGAAGAAGATGAGAACTTTGAGATGGAATATTAATGTAATGATTAAACAATGATAATAACAAATGTCAAGGTTAGAGGATCCACTAATGGTATGTCAAACAAGTATAGTATAAACTCTTATTATTCAATTAGAAACCACAAATAAAGGAGGTTCGAATCAAATTATAAATTGTTAACATGATTACATTAGTCATCTTATTTAATTAATGCTAATACTTGTAAATCTCGTCAAGCATTCATGATTATAACTTATGTTAACAACAAATCAAGTTCCTTTCATAGCTCAGGTCTCGGTTATACCATACAGTATGAACTATGAAAGTGCCAAGCATTTGTTGTACCAAGTGTTATACAACATAAATCAAGATTAGTCATTTAACAAGCAAAGTATTAAAGAGTGAACAAGATAACAAATACAAAACATGTTAGTATCAAACATTAAAGTCCATATGAAGTTTACACTATCCTTATTCTTACACCATTAGTGTAACCTTTTCACCTTGACATAATAAATTTCACGAGACATAATGAAAGAAAGAAAAATAAATAAACAAAATAAGAACATAAATAAGATAAGAGTTAACAAAGCAAAGAAAAGGAATTGAAAGACATAAACTTGATATTAAGGAAAGCAAAGCATAAACATTACAAAAAATACAAAGAGAGAAAGCAAAAGCATGATCTTGATCTGGAGACCAAGATGCCTAAATGCATGGCAAATGCCTCCTTGTATAGGCCAAAATTGGGAACTATTGATTTGATGACTAATTGATGTGTGGGTGGCCAACTCTTGACTTGGTGACAATCCTTATCTTATCTTGTCTGCCCAAAACATCATTGATAACGTTAAAATTAGAGCCACTCGAAAACATGAAAGTTGTAGGCAATTGTCTCAGCTTTCTTGTGTAAAACATTCAGCTCATTTCGACTTCTAGATGGCCAAAATACTGAACAGTGCTCAGGTTAGAGGACAGATTCGAGCTTCTTTGTTGTTGCTATAATTTGGACTTGAAAATAGCCTTTTTAGATCTTGGGCTCTATATGAAAGTTGTAAGCCTATGTCTTACCTTTCCATCTAAATAAAGTAGATCTAAATCTGAGATCTATAGCTCTAGATATGACCCAATTACCGAACAATGTTTCAGTTTGGATTGCACCGATATCTCTTTTCTAATTTTGATCATCTCTTTGCCCTTGCAATTTAAGTTCTTAAAGTCATCAATCAATCATTTCATTTATGTGATAGGCCTATATTTAAAATGAACATTTACTACAAATTAAAGGTATTTTATATTATTAGATATATTATTATAAAACATGCTTTAGTTAAGGAGTTATTGATACTTCAAGTGCAAAATAATGATATAAAACCATGATAAAAATACACTTTTAAGTACTAATCACACCCCCCAACCAGCTTATTGCTAGTCCCTAGTAATCAAAGCGTTAAAATAGAAAAATAATTTGCAAATTCCACAAAGCAAGGTATTCATCATTTAACTTCCATTAATCTATCCAGATAAACAAACTCTCGTTAAATTTATATACCTGCTCAATACCTCTTAACAAGATATTCATAAACATTTCTTTTGTGCTCAATGTATCAACACATAATTATGGGGCTTTTCTTGGAAGAAAACAAAATTTTTGTTCTAATGTTTAAGGTTAACTTCCTTGGGTTGAGATTATTATTTTTGTCTTTTTTTCTTTTTTTTTTAAAAATATATATACATATAATTTAAAAACACCATGCATCTTTAACCCATGTAATGAGCTTTCGGCTAATGACTCCCCGACTAGTTGGTCTTAGGGCATTAGGTGTTAAGACACCCCTACGAGCTTAGTAACTCGGGTCGCAGATACTGATATGTAGATAGTGCAATGTTTGATTCCCTTAAGCTTTTCTCCTTAACCCATGTAACAAGCGTTAGGCCAATAGCTCCCAAGTCAGTTGACTTTAGGGTATTAGGTGTTAAAACACCCCTTCGGGCTTAATTGCTTAGGTTAGGGAGGCTACGAAACCAAACTTATCTACATTTTTATTATTATCATTTTTTTTCTTTTTTTTTAATTATATACAATCCCTTACCCTTAGTTGTTACCTTTAACAAAAGAACATAAATAATGTAATAATCCAATATGCAACCCACAATCATATGTTAAAGTGTGTGTGTGAAAATTAAGGTTTAAGAATACATGTTAAATGAGTATATGAGCATAATTAAGTAATAATAATGCGAGAGTTTGTAAATCTGCATATTTCAAGAAGTATTATGATAGACCTTACTAAGAATGATTACTAAAATGCATCTCAAAAGTCATAAAAAGATCTCCTTTACTCTTCCATCATAGTAACAACAATTTTGCACATGCTTTATGAAATAGAAAACACATTTATTTTTTTATTTTTTATTTTTAGCTACTACCCTCTCCCCCTAACCAAAACGAGACATTGTCCTCAATGTTCTAAGGTAGAAAGATAGAGAATAGACGATATCACCTGAAATAACGAACACTGACAAACCTGAAACACACTGAAACAAATATAAGAAACAACAAAACATAATAATAAAACCAAAAGACACAAATATTCATAAATGAAGGCTCAAATCCAATCTAAGCTTTTTACGACTTTCCTTAGATGACCAATTCATGTGACTCATGGAGGGATCGATCATAGGAATGAAAGATTGTAGTTGGTCAATCAATTGTTCAGCAGTTGTAGTAGAGATTATGATTTGTCATGCAGAAGATGTTAGAAATTCCTGTTCCACAGCATGATCAAGAAAAGACAACAATTTATTATAATAACCATTAACATTTAACAAACCTATACGTTTATGGTGAATGTGCAGTTGGGCCCAAGAGGAAATATGAAAGATCTCTTCCAATGTGCCTAGACCACCTGGTAAAGCAATGAAGGCATCAGCATGGTTAAACATTGCATTCATTCGAGCCGACATCGTGGAGACCTGAAGTTCCTCTCCAATTATTTTTCCAATGATGTCCCCTTGTGCCAAAGCTTCGGGGACGACCTCCAAAACTTGACTACCTCCTAAAAATGCAGCTTGATTAGTACTTAAAAGTGCATTTTTATCATGGTTTTATATCATCATTTTGCACTTCAAGTATCAATAACTCCTTAACTAAAATATGTTTTATAATAATGTATCTAATAATATAAGATACCTATAATTTGTGGTAAATGTCTATTTTTAATGCAGGTCTATCACATAAATGAAAGGATTGATTGATGACTTGAAGAACTTAAATTGCATGGATAAAGAGATGGTCAAACTTAGAGAAGAGATGTCGGTGCAATCCAAACCGGAACACTGTTCGGTAATTGGGCCATATCTGGAGCTACAGATCTCAAATTTAGGTCCAATTTATATGGATGGAAAGGTAAGACATAGGCCTACAACTTTCATATGGAGCCCAAGATCTAAAGAGGCCATTATCAAGTCCAAATTGTAGCAACAACAAAGAAGCCCGAATCTGTCTTCCAGCCCGAGCACTGTTCGGTATTTTGGCCATATCTGGAGTTCTAGAAGTCCAAATGAGCTGAAGTTTTTACACAAGAAAGCTGAGACAATTGCCTACAACTTTCATGTTTGCACCTGGCTCCAGTTTTGACGTTATCAATGACGTTTTGGGCAGACAAGAGAAGATAAGGATTGTCACCAAGTCAAAAGTTGGCCACCCACTTATCAATTAGTCATCAAATCAATAGTTCCAAATTTTGGCCTATAAAAGGAGGCATTTGCCATGCATTTAGGCATCTTGGTGTTCAGATCAAGATCATGCTCTTCCTTTCTCTCTTTGTATTTTTTGTAATTTTTATGCTTTGCTTTCATTAATATCAAGTTTATGCTTTTCATTTTCTTTCCTTTACTTAGTTAGCTTTTATGTTCTTATTTTGTTTATTTATTTTTCTTTCTTTCATTATGTCTAGCTAAGTTAATTATGTCAAGGTGAAAAGGTTACACTAATGGTGTAAGAATAAGTATAATGTAAACTTAATATGGACTTTAATGTTTGATACTAATATGTTTTATATTTGTTATCTTGTTCACTCTTTAATACTTTGCTTGTTAAATGAATAATCTTGATTTATGTTGTATAACACTTGGTACAACAAATGCTTGGCACTTTCATAGCCCATAATGTATGGTATAACCGACACCTGAGCTATGAAAGGAACTTGATTTGTTGTTAACATAAGTTATAATCATGAATGCTTGACGAGATTTACAAGTATTAGCATTAATTGAATAAGATGACTAATGTAATCATGTTAACAATAGATAATCTGATTGGAACCTCCTTTGTGTGTGGTTTCCAATTCAATAATAAGAGTTTATACTATACTTGTTTGATATACCATTAGTGGAACCTCTAACCTTGACATTTGTTATTATTATTGCTTAATCCTTACATTAATATTTCATCTCTAAGTTCTCATCATCATCTTCTTCTTCTTCTTCTCTTTCTTTATTATTATTATTATTATTATTATTATTAGTACTACTACTACTACTACTACTACTACTACTACTACTATTATTATTATTATTACTATTGTTGTTGTTGTTATTGTTGTTTTATTATTGTTATTTATAATTTGTACAAATAACCTCCCTGTGGTTCGACCCCGGTCTTGCCGGGTTATTTATTACTTCGACACTCCTGCACTTGGGAGAAGACATCAATCTTTTAGTCGTGTCAAGTTTTTGGCGCCGTTGCCGGGGAGGTAAGTTTTTGTATAAATTATAATATTTATTTTATTTTCTCTTTTCACTTTTCTTGTATATAACTTTGTTTCTTTTATCTTGTTTCTTCTTCTTTTATTTTCTTCTTCCTTTTATTTTATTCCTGCACGTGCATGAGAGTGTGGTCACGTACATCAAGTGGTAGACTTTGTAGGGTATCCTCATCATTTTCAGAAAATATGGCCGAAGAAGATAATCAATCACTTCATAATGAGAATAATGAGAATAACCGTGCTAGAACACTTAGAGACCACATGAATCCCACAAGAACAAGTGCACCATCATGCATAGTTTTTCCTCCTGATGCATCTCATTTTAATTTTAAACCAGGTATTATTCAACTTTTACCTTCTTTTCATGGTTTAGAATTGGAAAATCCATACTTGCATTTAAGGGAATTTGAGGAGGTCTGCAACACATATAATAACTTAAATTGTAGCATGAACACCATCAGATTAAAGCTTTTTCCTTTTTCATTAAAAGATAAAGCTAAAACATGGCTACAAAATTTAAGACCAGGATCCATTCGTGCTTGGGATGAAATGCAACAACAGTTTTTAAAGAAGTTTTTCCCATCTCATAGAACAAACTCTTTCAAGAGACAAATCACCACTTTCACTCAAAAACCAGGAGAAACATTTTACAAATGTTGGGATAGGTATCGAGACTTGCTTAGTACTTGCCCTCATCATGGTTTTGAAATATAGAGATTGGTTTCACATTTCTATGAAGGGTTAACACCTAAAGATAGGCAAATGGTTGAATTGATGTGCAATGGAACTTTTAAAGATAAAGACCCTGATGAAGCAATGGAGTACTTAGACTTATTAGCTGAAAATGCTCAAAATTGGGACACTGCGGGTACATATGAGGCAACGAGTAAAACTCAACCTCATACATCTAGTGGAGGTATGTACAACCTTAGGGAAGATCATGACCTTCAAGCCAAATTTGCATCTTTAGCTAGAAAAGTTGAGGCACTAGAATTGAAAAAGAGTGGTCATTTAAAATCTGTTGAAAACATTGTGTGTCAAATCTGTGAAACAAATGAACACTCAACCAATGATTGTCCAACTTTGCCTTCTTTTAAGGAATGTCTCCATGAGCAAGCCCATGCTTTAAACAGTTTCCAAAGGCCTAACCATAACCCATACTCCCAAACATACAACCCTGGTTGGAGAAATCACCCAAATTTCAATTGGAAGAGTGAGAACAACAATGCACAAACTTCACAACCACCATTTCAAGCACACCATAATTTCCAAAATTCTCATGGATATGCACCTCCTTATGCTCCACCTCCTAGAAGAAATCTTGAGGAAACATTGCATGCATTCATTGAAAAGCAAGAGACAATCAATACTCAACTTGCTCAAAACATGACAGATTTTAAAGATACTCTTGCAAAATTAACATCTGCTCTCAGTTTCCAAGAGAAAGGTAAGTTTCCATCTCAACCACAACAAAATCCCAAGGGGCAATACAATGCAAATGCAAGTAGTTCCGGAAGCCAACACATGGATCAAGTCAAATCAGTCACTACTCTGCGCAGTGGTAAGGTTATTGAAAAACCCTCTCTTGAACCTTATGAGAAAGATGATGAATCAATCTCTGAGGGTAAGGAAGGGGATGAATCTGAAAATTGCAAAGAAACGACTGATTCACCGCCAGCACTTCCATTTCCTCAAGCCATGACCAAACAAAGGAAAGTCAATCACAATTCTGAAATTTATGAAATTTTCAAACAGGTAAGGATCAATATACCTTTGTTGGATGCTATTAAACAGGTTCCTTCCTATGCTAAATTTTTGAAAGATCTATGCACTGTGAAGAGGAAACTGAATGTGAAAAAGAAAGCCTTTCTAGCCGAACAAGCAAGTGCTATTCTTCAAAACAATAATGCTTTGAAATATAAAGACCCTGGTTGTCCTACAATTTCTTGCTTTATTGGAGAACATAAAATTGAAAGAGCCTTACTTGATCTTGGTGCTAGTGTGAATTTACTTCCATATTCAGTCTTTCAGAGTCTCAATCTAGGTGAGTTAAAACCAACTTCTATATCTCTTTTACTTGCCGATAGATCTGTAAAAGTGCCTAGAGGAATAATTGAAGATGTGTTAGTACAAGTCGATAAATTCATTTATCCTGTGGATTTTATTATCTTGGACACAGAACCTGTTGAAGCATGTAATTCATTTCCTGTTATTTTAGGACGTCCGTTTCTTGCAACCTCTAACGCATTGATTAATTGTAGGAATGGAGTGATGAAGCTATCATTTGGAAACATGACATTGGAGATGAATATTTTCAACATTTGCAAGCAACCTGGAGATGATAATTATTTACAAGAAGTAGATCATATTGATGAATTAGTTTATGATCAACTTGAATCTACTTTAAGTAAAAATGAATTGGATGAAATTGAAGATTTGCAAATGGTTTATTCTGAGGAAGAAATCACGGATGAAACAAGCACCGAAAATGTTGATGCGAATCTTTTATCAACAGTGACAATAGATTCGACACCCGACATCACACCAATGGATGATTACTTTCCTAACGAATCCTTACTTTCTCTTAGTCCAATGCCTTGGTATAATAAAAATATCAATTTTCTTGCTTTAGGAGATTTGCCAGCTGATTGGAGTACCCAAGACAAAGAAAAGTTTTTGAACGAAGTGAAGAGCTTTTATTGTGATGACCCTACCTTATTCAAAAATTGTCCTGATCAAATATTTCAAAGATTGATTCCCGACAATGAGGTAAGTAGTGTCATTAAACTTTGTCATTCTGAAGCATGTGGGAGTTATTTTTCTTCAAAAAAAAACAGTTGCAAAAATCTTTCAAAATGGATTTTATTGGCCCACCATGTTCAAGGACACGCATGCATTCTGCAAAACTTGTGAAAACTGTCAAAAGATTGATACTGGTCAAAATGTTTTGTTTTATGATTCTCAACTCTATGCAGTCCCTAGAGAGCTAAGACCAAGATGGAGCAATCCTTATGGGGCCTGTGATATTGAGAATTCAATGAATGACAATGATTTTAATGAAAATGGACATCGTTTGAGAGCTTACTCTGATAATTTTCCTAGTGAAAATGAATCAACTGGTTGGACTGATCTTGTAGATAAAGGTTAATTTTTTTTTCTTCTCACATTGTTTTTGTGTTTCTTTTTGAGTGATTTTTGCTAGTTTTTCTCACCCCGGTCAAATGGCGGACAACGGTACTCCGTGACTTAAGTCGGTTCTTTCAGTTTCCCACAATAACTGATATTTATGTATATATTTGTGCAATTCTTTGAATCTCTCTGCCAATTCTCATTTGAAAATGGACACTAATCTTGAAAAATTGAAAAAGTATTTTCCCGCTCTGCCTCAGAATGCGATTACAAAAATTTACAGTGCTAGATGTGCAAGATTGAGATTGTTAATGAATCATGGAATTCCTGAACATATTCGCTGGTTGATTGAAGCAAAGGTCCGATTATCAGGTGAGTCCTCTAACTCCTTCATTTCACACATGCCTGGAACAGGTAAAAGCACTTTTGCAAAGAAGCGTCGTGCAAAACGACTGGATGTCTGTCATCGATGTGCTAGATGGACTTGTAATACACAATGTCGTTCTTTAGGAATGGTATCTATAAACCGTGAAGATAAAATACAATTCATTAAGGATGGCCTCAGTAAGGAGTCTTTAGATAATCTTCTATTGACTCTTGAGACGCATCCTAGTGGAGATGTGCATCGTGCAATTCATGATTTATGGCCACTATTTCATAAAAAACATGATCGACTTAGTCTTGGGAATCTGACTAAAAAAGACCCTGTTTGCCAGTTTTTAAGAAAACTGGATGGGAAGCCTATCCCCGACCCATAGAGGGCGTTTAAGCCGTTCTTGGACGTAAAACCAAGGGAAGATGTGCGCCACAATCACAACTACCTGTACATACACATGTTTTTTTTCAAAAGTAAATAAATAAATAAATAAAGAGAGAGAGAGAGAGAGTGAGACTCTAGCTGGCCTACATATAGGTGTTATGATTGCCTTTCCAATTTCTCATCTATAAAACCCTCTTTTCCTTCCTTTCATTTCTACTCAACCCATACATTCAACAAATACAGAAGTGTGTAGAAATGGCAAGTTCCTCAGGTCATCAAATAAGAAATATTTGTGTTTTCGGTGGATCTAGTCCAGGGAAAGAAAAGGAGTTTTTAGAATCAGCAAATCATCTTGGTCAGGTCCTAGCTGGGAGGAAGATTCATTTAGTGTATGGGGGAGGCAGTCTTGGGTTAATGGGAGGTGTGTCAATAGCTGCATTTTTAGGAGGTAGTCAAGTTTTAGGAATCATCCCTGAAGCTTTGGCACAAGGGGACATCATTGGAAAAATAATTGGAGAGGAACTTCAGGTCTCCACAATGTCGGCTCGAATGAATGCAATGTTTAACCATGTTGATGCCTTCATTGCTTTACCAGGTGGTTTAGGCATATTGGAAGAGATCTTTCATATTTCCTCTTGGGCTCAATTGCACATTCACCATAAACCCATAGGTTTGTTAAATGTTAATGGTTATTATGATAAGTTGTTGTCTTTTCTTGATCATGCTGTGGAACAGGAATTTCTAACATCATCTGCACGCCAAATCATAATCTCTGCTTCTACTGCTGAACAATTGATTGACCAACTACAATCTTTCATTCCTGTGATTGATCCTTCCATGAGTCGCATAAATTGGTCATCTACGGGAAGCCGTAAAAAGCTTAGATTGGATTTGAGCCTTCATTTGTGAATTTTTATGTATTTTGGTTTTATTATTGTGTTTTGTTATTTTTTATTTTTGTTTCAGTGTGTTTCAGGTTTTATCAGTGTTCGTTATTTCAGGTGATATCTTTTATACTCTATCTTTCTACCTTAGAACATTGAGGACAATGTCTCGTTTTGGTTGGGGGGAGAGGGTAGTAGTTGATAAAAAAAAAAATTGTTTTTCATTTCATAAAGCATGTGCATAATTGTTGTTACTAGGATGGCAGAGTAAAGGAGTTCTTTTGTTAAAGTGACTCTTGAGACGCATCTTAGTAACCATTCTTAACAAGGTCTATTATAATACTTCCTGAAATATTCAGGTTTACAAACTCTCGTATTGTTACCACTTAATTCTGCTCATATACTTATTTAACATGTATTCTTAAACCTTAATTTACACACACACACTTTAACATATGATTGTGGGTTGCATATTGGATTATTACATTATTTATGTTCTTTTGTTAAAGGTAACAACTAAGGGAAAGGGATTGTATAAAAGAAAAAAAAAACAAAAAGAAAAAAAAATGATGATAATAAAAATGTAGATAAGTTTGGTTTCGTAGCCTCCCTAACCTAAGCAATTAAGCCCGAAGGGGTGTTTTAACACCTAATACCTTAAAGTCAACTAACTTGGGAGCTATTGGCCCAACGCTTGTTACATGGGTTGAGGAGAAAAGCTTAAGAGAATCAAACATTGCACTATCTACATATCAGTATCTGCGACCCGAGTTACTAAGCTCGTAGGGGTGTCTTAACACTTAATGCCCTAAGACCAACTGGTCTGGGAGTCATTAGCTGAAAGCTCGTTACATGGGTTAAAGATGCATGATGTTTTTAAATTATATGTATATAGAGTTAAAAAAAAAAAGAAAAAAAAAGACAAAAATAGTAATCCCAACCCAAGGAAGTTAACCTTAAACATTAGAACAAAAATTTTGTTTTCTTCCAAGAAAAGCCCCATAATTATGTGTTGATACATTGAGCACAAAAGAAAGGTTTATTAATATCTTGTTAAGTGGTATTGAGCAGATATATAAATTTAATGAGAGTTTGTTTATCTGGATAGATTAATAGAAGTTAAATGATGAATACCTTGCTTTGTGAAATTTGCAAATTGTTTTAACGCTTTAATTACTAGGGACTAGTAATAAGCTGGTTGAGGGGTGTGATTAGTACTTAAAAGTGCATTTTTATCATGGTTTTATATCATCATTTTGCACTTCAAGTATCAATAACTCCTTAACTAAAATATGTTTTATAATAATGTATCTAATAATATAAGATACCTATAATTTGTGGTAAATGTCTATTTTTAATGCAGGTCTATCACATAAATGAAAGGATTGATTGATGACTTGAAGAACTTAAATTGCATGGATAAAGAGATGGTCAAACTTAGAGAAGAGATGTCGGTGCAATCCAAACCGGAACACTGTTCGGTAATTGGGCCATATCTGGAGCTACAGATCTCAGATTTAGGTCCAATTTATATGGATGGAAAGGTAAGACATAGGCCTACAACTTTCATATGGAGCCCAAGATCTAAAGAGGCCATTATCAAGTCCAAATTGTAGCAACAACAAAGAAGCCCGAATCTGTCTTCCAGCCCGAGCACTGTTCGGTATTTTGGCCATATCTGGAGTTCTAGAAGTCCAAATGAGCTGAAGTTTTTACACAAGAAAGCTGAGACAATTGCCTACAACTTTCATGTTTGCACCTGGCTCCAGTTTTGACGTTATCAATGACGTTTTGGGCAGACAAGAGAAGATAAGGATTGTCACCAAGTCAAAAGTTGGCCACCCACTTATCAATTAGTCATCAAATCAATAGTTCCAAATTTTGGCCTATAAAAGGAGGCATTTGCCATGCATTTAGGCATCTTGGTGTTCAGATCAAGATCATGCTCTTCCTTTCTCTCTTTGTATTTTTTGTAATTTTTATGCTTTGCTTTCATTAATATCAAGTTTATGCTTTTCATTTTCTTTCCTTTACTTAGTTAGCTTTTATGTTCTTATTTTGTTTATTTATTTTTCTTTCTTTCATTATGTCTAGCTAAGTTAATTATGTCAAGGTGAAAAGGTTACACTAATGGTGTAAGAATAAGTATAATGTAAACTTAATATGGACTTTAATGTTTGATACTAATATGTTTTATATTTGTTATCTTGTTCACTCTTTAATACTTTGCTTGTTAAATGAATAATCTTGATTTATGTTGTATAACACTTGGTACAACAAATGCTTGGCACTTTCATAGCCCATAATGTATGGTAATAAGAGTTTATACTATACTTGTTTGATATACCATTAGTGGAACCTCTAACCTTGACATTTGTTATTATTATTGCTTAATCCTTACATTAATATTTCATCTCTAAGTTCTCATCATCATCATCTTCTTCTTCTTCTCTTTCTTTATTATTATTATTATTATTATTACTACTACTACTACTACTACTACTACTACTACTACTATTATTATTATTATTATTACTATTGTTGTTGTTGTTATTGTTGTTTTATTATTGTTATTTATAATTTGTACAAATAACCTCCCTGTGGTTCGACCCCGGTCTTGCCGGGTTATTTATTACTTCGACACTCCTACACTTGGGAGAAGACATCAATCTTTTAGTCGTGTCACAGCTATTGACACACCTCCCATTAACCCAAGACTGCCTCCCCCATACACTAAATGAATTTTTCTCTCAGCTAGCACCTGACCAAGATGATTTGCTGATTCTAAAGACTCCTTTTCTTTTCCAGGACTAGATCTACTGAAAACACAAATATTTCTTATTTGATGACTTGAGGAACTTGCCATTTCTACACACTTCAGTATTTGTTGAATGTATGGGTTGAGTAGAAATGAAAGGAAGGAAGAGAGGGTTTTATAGATGAGAAATTAGAAAGGCAATCATAACACCTATATGTAGGCCAGCTGGAGTCTCACACACTCTCTCTCTTTTTTATTTATTTATTTATTTACTTTTGAAAAAGCATGTGTATGTACAGATAGTTGTGATTGTGGCTCACATCTTCCCTTGGTTTTACGTCCAAGAGCGGCTTAAACGCCCTCTATAGGTAGGGGATAGGCTTCCCATCCAGTTTTTTTAAAAATTAACAAACAGGGTCTTTTTTAGTCAGATTCCCAATACTAAGTCGATCATGTTCTTTATGAAATAGTGGCCATAAATCATGAATTACACGATGCACATCTCCACTAGGATGTGTCTCAAAAGTCAATAGAAGATTATCTAAAGACTCCTTACTCAGGCCTTCCTTAATGAATTGTATTTTATCTTCACGGTTTATAGATACCATTCCTAAAGAACGACATTGTGCATTACAAGTCCATCTAGCACATCGATGACAGACTTTCAGTCGTTTTGCACGACGTTTCTTTACAAAAGTGCTTTTACCTGTTCCAGGCATGTGTGAAATGAAGGAGTTAGAGGACTCACTTGATAATCAGACCTTTGCTTCAATCAACTAGCGAATATCTTCAGGAATTCCATGATTCATTAACAATCTCAACCTTGCACATCTAGCACGATAAATTTTTGTAATAGCATTCTGAGGCAGAGCGGGAAAATACTTTTTCAATTTTTCAAGATTAGTGTCCATTTTCAAATGAAAATTGGAAGAGATATTCAAAGAATTGCACAAATATATACACAAATATCAGTTATTGTGGGAAACTGAAAGAACCGACTTAAGTCATGGAGTACCGTTGTCCGCCATTTCACCGGGGTGAGAGAAACTATCAAAAATCACTCAAAAAAAAACACAAAACAATGTAAGAAAAACAAAATAATCAACCTTTATCTATAAGATCATTCAAACCAGTTGATTCATTTTCACTAGGAAAATTATCAAAGTAAGCTTTTAAACAATGTCCATTTTCCTTAAAAACATTGTCATTCATTGAATTCTTAATATCACAGGCCCCATAAGGATTGTTCCATCATGATCTTAGCTCTCTAGGGAATGAATAGAGTTGAAAATTATAAAATAAACCTTTTTGACCAGTGTCAACTTTTTGACAATTTTCACAAGTTTTGCAGAATGCATGGGTGTCCTTGAACATGATGGGCCAATAAAATCCATTTTGAAAGATTTTTGTAGCTGTCTTTTTTGAAGAAAAATAACTCCCACATGCTTCAGAATGACAAAGTTTAATGACACTACTTACCTCATTGTCGGGAATGAATCTTTGAAATATTTGATCAGGATAATATTTGAATAAGTTAGGGTCATCACAATAAAAGTTCTTCACTTCGTTCAAAAACTTTTCTTTGTCTTGGGTACTCCAATCAGCTGGAAAATCTCCTAAAGCAAGAAAATTGATATTTTTTTCATACCAAGGCATTGGACTAAGAGAAAGTAAGGATTCGTTAGGAAAGTAATCATCGATTGGTGTGATGTCAGTTGTCGAATCTATTGTCACTATTGACAAAAGATTCGCATCAACATTTTCGGTGCGTTTTTCATCCGTGATTTCTTCCTCAGAATAAATCATTTGCAAATCTTCAGATTCATCCAATTCATTTTTACTTAAAGTAGATTCAAGTTGATCATAAACTAATTCATCAATATGATCTACTTCTTGTAAATCATTATCATCTCCAGGTTGCTTGCAAATGTTGAAAATATTCATCTCCAATGTCATGTTTCCAAATGATAGCTTCATCAGTCCATTCCTACAATTAATTAATGTGTTAGAGGTTGCAAGAAACGGATGTCCTAAAATAACAGGAAATGAATTACATGCTTCAACAGGTTTTGTGTCCAAGACAATAAAATCCACAAGATAAATGAATTTATCAACTTGTACTAACACATCTTCAATTATTCCTCTAGGCACTTTTACAAATCTATCGGCAAGTAAAAGAGATATAGAAGTTGGTTTTAACTCACCTAGATTGAGACTCTAAAAAACTGAATATGGAAGTAAATTCACACTAGCACCAAGATCAAGTAATGCTCTTTCAATTTTTTGTTCTCCAATAAAGCAAGAAATTGTAGGACAACCAGGATCTTTATAATTCAAAGCATTATTATTCTGAAGAATGACACTTACTTGTTCGGCTAGAAAGGCTTTCTTTTTCACATTCAGTTTCCTCTTCACAGTGCATAGATCTTTCAAAAATTTAGCATAGGAAGGAACCTGTTTAATAGCATCCAGCAAAGGTATATTGATCCTTACCTGTTTGAAAATTTCAGTTAACAAGTCTAAGTAATCCATTACTTCATTAGGGTCTTTATCTTCAAACGTTCCATTGCACATCAATTCAACCATTTTTGAACATTTCAAAAATTTCAGAGTTATGATTGACTTTCCTTTGTTTGGTCATGGCATGAGGAAATGGAAGTGTTGGTGGTGAATCAGTCATTTCTTTGCAATTTTCAGATTCAACCCCTTCCTTACCCTCAGAGATTGACTCATCATCTTACTCATAAGGTTCAAGAGAGGGTTTTTCAATAACCTTACCACTACGCAGAGTAGTGACTGATTGGACTTGATCCTTGTGTTGCCTTCCGGAACTACTTGCATTTACATTGTATTGCCCCTTGGGATTTTGTTGTGTGACACGACTAAAAGGTTGATGTCTTCTCCCAAGTGCAGGAGTGTCGAAGTAATAAATAACCCGGCAAGACCGGGGTCGAACCACAGGGAGGTTAATTGTACAAATTATAAACAACAACTATAAATAACAACAATAGTAACAACAATAACAACAACAACAACAACAACAACAACAATAACAACAACAATAATAATAATAATAATAATAACAACAATAATAATAATAATAATAATAATAATAATAATACTAGTAGTAGTAGTAATAATAGTAGTAGTAGTAGTAATAATAATAATAAGAATAATAAAGAAGGAGAAGGAGAAGAAGAAGATGATGAGAACTTTGAAATGGAATATTAATGTAAAGATTAAACAATGATAATAACAAATGTCAAGGTTAGAGGTTCCACTAATGGTATATCAAACAAGTATAGTATAAACTCTTATTATTGAATTGGAAACCACACACAAAGGAGGTTCCAATCAGATTATATATTGTTAACATGATTACATTAGTCATCTTATTCAATTAATGCTAATACTTGTAAATCTCGTCAAGCATTCATGATTATAACTTATGTTAACAACAAATCAAGTTCCTTTCATAGCTCAGGTGTCGGTTATACCATACATTATGGGCTATGAAAGTGCCAAGCATTTGTTGTACCAAGTGTTATACAACATAAATCAAGATTAGTCATTTAACAAGCAAAGTATTAAAGAGTGAACAAGATAACAAATATAAAACATGTTAGTATCAAACATTAAAGTCCATATTAAGTTTACATTATACTTATTCTTACACCATTAGTGTAACCTTTTCACCTTGACATAATTAACTTAGCTAGACATAATGAAAGAAAGAAAAATAGATAAACAAAATAAGAACATAAAAGTTAACTAAGTAAAGGAAAGGAAATGAAAGGCATAAACTTCATATTAATGAAAACAAAGCATAAAAATTACAAAAAATACAAAGAGAGAAAGGAAGAGCATGATCTTGATCTGAACACCAAGATGCCTAAATGCATGGCAAATGCCTCCTTTTATAGGCCAAAATTGGGAACTATTGATTTGATGACTAATTGATAAGTGGGTGGCCAACTTTTGACTTGGTGACAATCCTTATCTTCTCTTGTCTGCCCAAAACGTCATTGATAACGTCAAAACTGGAGCCAGGTGCAAACATGAAAGTTGTAGGCAATTGTCTCACCTTTCTTGTGTAAAACATTCAGCTCATTTGGACTTCTAGAACTCCAGATATGGCCAAAATACCGAACAGTGCTCGGGCTGGAAGACAGATTCGGGCTTCTTTGTTGTTGCTACAATTTGGACTTGATAATGGCCTTTTTAGATCTTGGGCTCCATATGAAAGTTGTAGGCCTATGTCTTACCTATCCATCCATATAAATTGGACCTAAATTGGAGATCTGTAGCTCCAGATATGACCCAATTACCGAACAGTGTTCCGGTTTGGATTGCACCGACATCTCTTCTCTAAGCTAAGTTTGACCATCTCTTTGCCTTTGCAATTTAAGTTCTTAAAGTCATCAATCAATATTTTCATTTATGTGATAGGCCTGCATTAAAAATAGACATTTACCATAAATTATAGGTATCTTATATTATTAGATACATTATTATAAAACATATTTTAGTTAAGGAGTTATTGATACTTCAAGTGCAAAATGATGATATAAAACCATGATAAAAATGCACTTTTAAGTACTAATCATTGTGGTTGAGATGGAAACTTACATTTCTCTTGGAAACTGAGAGCAGATGTCAATTTTACAAGAGTATCTTTAAAATCTGTCATGTTTTGAGTAAGTTGAGTATAGATTGTCTCTTGCTTTTCAATGAATGCATGCAATGTTCCCTCAAGATTTCTTCTAGGAGGTGGAGTATAAGGAGATGCATATCCATGAGAATGTTGGAAATTATGGTGTGCTTGAAACGGTGGTTGTGAAGTTTGTACATTGTTATTATCACTCTTCCAACTGAAATTTGGGTGATTTCTCCAACCAGGGTTGTATGTTTGCGACTATGGGTTATGGTTAGGCCTTGGGAAACTGTTTAAAGCATGGGCTTGTTCATGGAGACATTCCTTAAAAGAAGCTAAAGTTAGACAGTTATTGGTTGAGTGTTCATTTATTTCACATATTTGACACACAATGTTTTCAATAGATTTTAATTGACTACTCTTTTTCAATTCTAGTGCCTCGACTTTTCTAGCTAAAGATGCAAACTTAGCTTGGAGGTCATGATCTTCCCTAAGGTTGTACATACCTCCACTAGATGTATGAGGTTGAGTTTTACTCGGTGCCTCATAAGTAGCAGCAGTGTCCCAATTTTGAGTATTTTCAGCTAACAAGTCTAAGTAATCCATTGCTTCATCAGGGTCTTTATCTTCAAAAGTTCCATTGCACATCAATTCAACCATTTGCCAATCTTTAGGTGTTAACCCTTCATAAAAATGTGAAATCAATCTCCATGTTTCAAAACCATGATGAGGGCAAGTACTAAGCAATTCTCGATACCTATCCCAACATTGGTAAAATGTTTCTCCTGGTTTTTTAGTGAAAGTGGTGATTTGTCTTTTGAAAGAGTTTGTTCTATGAGATGGGAAAATTTTCTTTAAAAACTATTGTTGCATTTCATGCCAAGCACAAATGGATCCTGGTCTCAAATTTTGTAGCCATATTTTAGCTTTATCTTTTAATGAAAAAAGGAAAAAGCTTTAATTTGATGGTGTTCATGCTACAATTTAAATTATTATATGTGTTACAGACCTCCTCGAATTCCCTTAAATGCAAGTATGGATTTTCCAATTCTAAGCCATGAAAAGAAGGTAAAAGTTGAATAATACCTGGTTTAAAATTAAAATGAGATGCACTGGGAGGAAAAACTATGCATGATGGTGCACTTGTTCTTGTGGGATTCATGTGGTCTCTAAGTGTTCTAGCACGGTTATCCTCATTATTCTCATTATAAAGTGATTGATTATCTTCTTCGGTCATATTTTTTGAAAATGATGAGAATACCCTACAAAGTCTACCACTTGATGTACGTGACCACACTCTCATGCATGTGTAGGAATAGAATAAAAGGAAAAAGAAAACAAAAGAAGAAGAAACAAGAGAAAAGAAACAAAGTTATATACAAGAAAAGTGAAAAGAGAAAATAAAATAAATATTATAATTTATACAAAACTTACCTCCCCGGTAACGATGCCATAAACTTCACACGACTGAAAGATTGATGTCTTCTCCCAAGTGCAGGAGTGTCGAAGTAATAAATAACCCGGCAAGACTGGGGTTGAACCTAAATAGAACAAAGCAAAGGAAAGGAATTGAAAGGCATAAACTTGATATTAAGGAAAGGAAAGCATAAACATTACAAAAAATACAAAGAGAGATAGCAAAAGCATGATCTTGATCTGGAGACCAAGATGCCTAAATGCATGGCAAATGCCTCCTTTTATAGGCCAAAATTGGGAACTATTGATTTGATGACTAATTGATGAGTGGGTGACCAACTCTTGACTTGGTGACAATCCTTATCTTCTCTTGTCTACCCAAAACGTCATTGATAATGTCAAAATTAGAGCTAGTCAAAAACATGAAAGTTGTAGGCAATTGTCTCAGCTTTCTTGTGTAAAACATTCAGCTCATTTCGACTTCTAGATGGCTAAAATACTGAACAGTGCTCAGGCTGGAGGACAGATTCGGGTTTCTTTGTTGTTGCTACAATTTGGACTTGAAAATGGCCTTTTTAGATCTTGGGCTCCATATGAAAGTTGTAGGCCTATGTCTTATCTTTCCATCCATATAAAGTAAATCTAAATTTGAGATCTATAGCTCTAGATATAACCCAATTACCGAATAGTGTTCCGGTTTGGATTGCACCGATATCTCTTTTCTAATTTTGATCATTTCTCTGCCCTTGCAATTTAAGTTCTTAAAGTCATCAATCAATCATTTCATTTATGTGATAGGCCTGCATTTAAAATGAACATTTACCACAAATTAAAGGTATCTTATATTATTAGATATATTATTATAAAACATGCTTTAGTTAAGGAGTTATTGATACTTTAAGTGCAAAATAATGATATAAAACCATGATAAAAATGCATTTTTAAGTACTAATCATTGAGATAAACTATCAGAGGTATGCATGTTCAAACTATAGCTAATGGGTTACCAAAGCTGATCCTGACTAAACCTTCATTTACAAAAAGAGATCACAATGCAATGCCATATAATTATGATTATACCTTAAACATTCAAGCCCCCTTCCTTTTATTTCATACTAAGATCAGTGAGCTAATGCTGAGTGGCTGTTGTTTTAGGCCCAAGGATTTAAAAAGAGCTAAAGGTAAGGAAGTGGTGGATCTTGAGAAAGAAATAGAGGTTAATAAGTCAATAAAAAAAAGGAGTCAAATGAATTTCTAAAGTTGATAAAGCATAGTGAGTATTGCATAGTACAACAACTTAAAAGGACTCTAGCTAGGATATCCCTCATATCCTTGATACTCAGCTCTGAGCTGCATCAAAATGTCTTATAAAAGGTATTAAATAGGGCATATGTACCCCAGGATATTGAACAGAAAACCATGGAGCACTTGGTAAGGAGGATCCACATATCTAATTACTTATAGTTCATGGCTGATGAATTAGATGCTGAAGGAACTAGACATGACAAACCCTTGTATATCACCATTAAATGCAAAGATTGCCTTATTAGAAAGGTACTTGTCGATAATGGCTCGGCTCTTAATGTATTGCCAAAACATATGCTAAAAAAAAATACCAGTAGATGAATCTCATATGAAATCTAGTACTATGGTGGCAAGAGCATATGGTGGCTTGCCTAGACAGATCATTGGAACTTTAGAGGTAGAGTCGCATATGGGACCATAAATGTTCTTAGTGGCACTCCAAGTAATGGATATCCACCTTTCCTATAGTATATTGCTAGGGAGGCCTTGGATTCATGTAACTGGGGCGGTTCATCATTACACTAATGTTTTGAAATGTATCATGAACGGGATATTGGTAACCGTCAAAGTAGAGAAAAACGTATCCATAGTAAAGAATGTGGTCATACCTTTCATTGAGATGGAGGGTTACAAGGATGAGAATCTCCATGCTTTTGAGATTATAAACACTGAGTGGGTACCTAAGAGCACGGTGTTAATAAAGCAAAGGATTTCAAAAGTAGCAAGGATGGCAGCTAAATGCTTCCTGGAATGTGGAAGCCCATCCTAGCATGACCATATCACTACTGTCACATCCTCCCAAGCACGACGTTTAATGGTGATTTTTTCATTTATTTTGCTTGATTGGTTCTTCGGAGTCACCACTTAGTATTATGGTCACTAAGAAACCTAATTGGTCTTTCAGAGATTCTAAGGTAAGGGACTTGTTGCGTAAAGGTAAGGTATTAGCACCCCTAGGCCCTACCTAAGGTAAGCTGCTTGGTGTTTGGTTTGCCTTATAATTGCTGCTATAGTGTTGGTATTTTCTGATCCCATCAGTTTTTCTAGGTTTGATTCACATTAAATTTATTAGGATAGAAATCCAAAGAGATTCTATGTGCTTTAAAAGGTCATTTTTCCCTTAGTATTTTAAGAGTTTTGCAACTCGTAAATCGAAAGGAGGGGAGACAAAATTTTAGAAATCTAAGGAAATTTATAGTGCTTTAAAAACCTTGTTTTTCCTTAGTGTTTCATACTTTGATGACTTGTAAACCGAGTCAAAAATTAAAATGTACTAGATTATAATCGAGGATTCTTTCAAGAATATATGATGACTTATTATTCCTAGAAAAATATTTTGGATATTAACCACTTGGGTTTCTTTATCCAAACATTAACAGCAAATAATAACAAATTATTCCCAATAATATTTTGGATATTCATCTTTTGCGGATTTATTTATCCAAACATTAATAGTGAATAATAGATGAATTCGCCCAAAAATAAGATTTCTATATTTTTTGAAATATTGGCCAACACCCTTTGGAATTTTACAAACATGTTGTAAAATCCAGAAATGCAAGAAAATAATTTCTATTGTGTTAAAGAAATCCATGCAAAAACACATTTTCAAAACTACCAATATTTTTTATAGATATAAAAAGAATGTTCAAAATATGTTAGGTGATTATTACTTAAAAGTGTATTTTTTATCAAGGTTTTATATCATCATTTTGCACTTGAAGTATCAATAACTCCTTAACTAAAACATGTTTTATTATAACATATCTAATAATATAAGACACCTTTAATTTATGGTAAATTTTTATTTTAAATATAGGCCTATCACATAAATGAAAGGATTGATTGATGAATTTAAAAGGACAAAGAGATGGCCAAACTTAGAAAAGAGATGCTGGTATAATCTAAATTGAACCACTATTCAGTAATTAGGTCATATCTGGAGTTGTAGATCTCAGATTTGAGCCTATTTTATATGGATGGAAAGGTAAGACATAGGCCTATAACTTTTATATGGAGCCCAAGACTTGAAAAGGCCATTTTCAAGTCCAAACTGTAGCAACAACAAAAAAGTCTGAATCTATCCTCCAGCCCAAGCACTGTTCAGTGTTTGGACCATGTTTTGAGTTCTAGATGTCCAAATGACCTCAATGTTTTACCTAAGAAATCTAAGACAATTTCCTACAACTTTCATGTTTTCAAGTGGTTCCAATTTTGATGTTATCAATAACATTTTGGGCAAAAAAGAAAGAATATAAGGATTGTCACCAAGTCAAGAGTTGGTCACCCACTCATTAATTAATCCTCAAATCAATAGTTCTCAATTTTAACCTATAAAAGGAGGCATTTGTCATGCATTTAGGCATCTTGGTTTCCAGATCAAGATTATGCTCTTGCTTTCTCTCTTTGTATTTTTTGTAATGTTTATGTGTGCTTTCATTAATATCAAGTTTATGCCTTTCATTTCCTTTCATTTACTTAGTTAACTTTTATCTTATTTATATTTTTATCTTATTTATTTATTTTTATTTCTTTCATTATTATTAGCTAAGTTTATTATGTCAAGGGGAAAAGGTTACACTAATGGTGTAAGAATAAGTATAGTGTAAACTTAATATGGACTTTAATGTTTGATACTAACATGTTTTGTATTTGTTATCTTGTTCACTCTTTAATACTTTGCTTGTTAAATGACTAAACTAGATTTATGTTGTATAACACTTGGTACAACAAATGCTTGGCACTTTCATAGTTCATACTGTATGGTATAACTAACACCTAAGCTATGAAAGGAACCTGATTTGTTGTTAACATAAGTTATAATCATCAATGCCTGACGAGATTTACAATTATTAGCATTAATCGAATAAGATAACTAATGTGATCATGTTAACAATTTATAATCTGATTGGAACCTCCTTTGTGTGTGGTTTCCAATTGAATAATAAGAGTTTATATTATACTTGATTGACATACCATTAGTGGAACCTCTAACCTTAATATTTGTTATTATCATTTTTTAATCCTTACATTAATATTCCATCTCAAAGTTCTAATCTTCTTCTTCATCTTCTCCTTATTTTTCTTTATTCCTACTACTATTACAACAACAACAACTACTACTACTACTATTATTATTGTTATTGTTGTTATGTTATTGTCATCTATAATTTATACAATTAACTTCCCTGTGGTTCAACCCCAGTCTTACCGGGTTATTTATTACTTCGACACTCCTGTACTTAGAAGAAGACATCAATCTTTTAGTCATGTCATAAGGATATTGGCTATATGTATAAGAACATTTTTTTATATATATGTATATTTGTCACATTGCGTCGAAAACCAGGTATTCTAAATGTAAGATTTATATTTTTACAATATAAAAATACAGACACCACAAAGTAAATACACAAAAAAGAAGATATTTCTCGTTTTTTAGGGGGTAGGTCCAGCGCGGCCCATGTGGCTGGGCTAAACCCAGCATGCCTAGCCGAGTCATTGGCCCCAACCCGTGAATGGCTGGGCACAAAGGCATGCGTGAGTTTCCTCATGCATGCCTTGGCTGTTACTGTTCAAGTGAATTAAATTTCACTTGAATAGTAATAATGCTACCAAGAATACATGCAGAGCTGGTAAGAAAAGAGAGACAACTTACCTGGTCTGCTAGCCTTCTTGCCCGTCACTATAATTCAAACTCGATAGCCAAATTCATCGCTTGACACTACCAGATCGATCCTTTCTTGGGTCTGGTTTTTTTAGCTCTCCATTATCAGCATTCATCCGGCTTTCTTTTTGTGTTGCTTACCTCTTTCTCCTTTCTTCTCCCTATTTTCTTCTCTTCTCTTTCCCTTCTTCTCTATTCTGCTTTCCTTTTCTTGAAATCTAGCGCTGAGATGGACGAAGACAACAGGTGCTAAAGCTTCTGCTCTCAGCCAATGGTTGCTGGTTTTAGGGACAGAGAAAGTGATGGCCACGCTAGTTTTGGTCTCTATTCATTTTCTCTCCTTCTGCTAATGCTTTCTCTGGAGATGACAAAGATGATGGCATATTGTGCTGGTGGAGTTATTGCCCTTGCCTCTGTGTTTTCCTTGCTTTCGATAGTGTCATTCTTATGGATTTCTCTGCCCAGCCTCCCTCTCATTTCTTTTCTTTCTTTTCCATTTTTCCCTGCCTTTTTTTATTAGTAACGCCTCCTTTTTATTTGCTGCAGAATTCCTTGTTTCTTCTTCTCCTCTCTTTTTTTTCTCCTCTCTCTTTTCTCTTTGTTTTTCTTTTTTTTTCTTTCATGTTCTAGTGAAGGCTTTTTAGTATCAAAGAAAAGCTTCATTTCTTTCTCCTTATTTTGCCTTCGTCTCCCTTTTTTTCTTATGTTTTTCTCTCCTCTCTATGTCTCTTCTTTTTCATTTCCTTACGCTCCTTTTCTTTTGTTCCCCTCCTTTTCCCCTCTCTTTCCTATTTAGTTTTTTTTTTGCCTGCCTCCCTCTCGTTTTACTTTTCTAGGTCAGCAAAGGAGGCCTCTTTTTCTCCCCTCCGCTCTGTTATCTTTTCTATTATTGCCTTCCTTTTCTCCCCTCTCCTTTTTGCTCTTTTTTAGATTAGTAGAGGATGTTTACATACAACCTATATGCAGCTCCATTTAGGAAACCAAATCTGGGGACACAATCGTGGGTGGCTTGCAATCGAATAAAGAAAATTAGGAAGCCAAATATTCTGATTGATTCTATGATCTTGGTGATTATTCTCCACATATAGAATCACAACCATTAAATGATGGTGCAACTCTCTTTTGCGTTCTTCTATAGCTGGTTTAGGTGTTCAAAGTTGCCTTTGGACCAAGGATAAGAAAAAACGGTAGGGCTTGTATTGCTAGGTTCATTTCATGCAGAACATTGGTTTATTCTACATGCAATGTAATTAATTTTGGGTTCCATCTAATTTTAATCTTCAGTTAAATCCCTTATTTTATCACTTTTCAATTCAGTCCTTGGTCCAAAAAAATCCCTCTAATCAGGCCTACGAACTTGGGCAAAAATCCTTCTCATGATAGGAATCCCTACTTTCATACTAGATATTCAAATAGGAATATCTTGAGCTTCTGATATTAAAATCAAGTGATTCAAAAGCTCAAATTGATCTATACATCAAGGACTACAACTTTGATGAAGGAGTTGAATTGAGATAAAATCATTTTAGAGAACAAAATCTGGTAATAATCTGGTTGATATGATTTAATTCAGAAACTGACAAATGATGAGAATCCTAATATGATCGAGAGTATGATTTAAGAATAAATCAACAAAATTTATGATGAAAATTGAGTTTTTAGTGCAAAACACGGGTCAAGATCCTTCTCGCTATAAAATTCTCTACCTCCTTGTTAGATATTCAAATAGAAATATCTTGAGCTTTTGATATCGAAATCAAGCGATGTAAAAGCCTAAATTTATTTATGTGTCCAAGACTACAACTTTGATGAAAGAGTTGAAGTGAGATAAAATCATTGTAGAGAATAGATTCTGGTAGTAATCTCGTTAGTCAAAAAGGATCTCCGGGTTTAATTTAGAAACTGACAATGCCAAGAATCCTGATATGATTAAGAGTATGATCTAAGAACAAATCAATAAAATTTGTGACAGAAATAGAGTTTTTAGTGCAAAACTCGGGTCAGGCTCTTTCTCGCGGTAGAATTCTCTTCCTCCATGTTAGATATTCAAACCAGAATAACTTGAGCTTCTAATATCAAAATCAAGGAATTTAAAAGCCTAAATTTATCTACATGTCCAGAACTACAACTTTAATAAGGAGTCGAGGTGAGATAAAATTATTTTAGAGGATAAAATCTGGCAGTAATCTAATTGGTTAAAAAGGTTCTTGATCTGACAATGCTAAGCATCCAAATCTGCTTGAGAATCTGCCCTAAGAACAATGATCCCTAAGACCTAGTAAAGGTGTAGGTCAATTTTTTAAAATGTCACGAGTGACAGAATATAGCTGGGATAGTCAAATATTGTACGAAACCGAGTAAAAAACAGAACCTAAGTTGGAATAAAAAATTATGACAACAGCATAACCCTTTTTTTAGTGAAAATTCTGAGGGCTTTATCCAACCTTAAAGACCAGATAAAGAAGAAATAAATTTAGCATTATAAAGAATCCTGATCAATATAAGAAAACCTAATGATTTTTGCAACGAAGGGGAAGGATAAAGAGACCAAAAAACAACTCTAACAGGGTTTCAAAAAAATATTTCTTTTTTTACTTTTGTCCATCTTCTAGCAAACATGAGTTAAACTCCTACACTCAATTCAAAAGAGGTATGCACCGTTTCTAGTACATGGGATCCAAAAATGAGTAACAACAATTAGAATACCAAAAGGGATTATCTAATCAAGATGAGATGTGATGCAACCAGATAACGGAGTAGAAAACATTATTCAAAGGTTGGTAACTGTGAGCACCAACACCTTGATGGAAGATAAAATGGAAGGAAATGACAAAAATAGTAATCGCAAGGAAAGATGAAGTGCTACCTCAACTGACTGTTCAAATTCAAGATGAAGTCCCCACCAAGAATTTTGTGTGAAAGTTTGTCAGGGGTGAAAAGTTTCAAAAATGGGTGACCCAAGAAGCTCTAATAGTATTTAAAATGTAAACCCATTTTGTTTGCCTTTACATGCCTTTGTCATTGTTTTATTTGCTTTTGTCATTCTAATAGACAATCAAGACTCACGATGTCAATCAGATTTTATCTTTTGTTGTCCAGTTTTATTCTAATAATTGAGATCATGTTTTTCTCTACATTTATTTGTCTATTTATTCTTGCTTTTACATCAAATATTTTCCACTTTTAGGAATCCTGAAAGTGGATCGTCCATAACATCACATATATTTAGCATCAAGAATGAATGGCTAAACTTTAACGAACATGTAATCATGATGGAAGAAGAAGAATGGGATGAAAACAATATCAAAGAATTCACAAAGCTGGTAGAGCAACATGAAAAAACCTGGGAACCTACTGCCGAAAAACTTGAAACCTTAAATATATGTAGTGACTAGTCTAAAAAAGAATTAAAAATAGGGACTTTAATCACACCTAAGCAAAGGGTGAAGTTAACTGCTCTACTACATAAGTATGTAGATTTTTTTGCTTGGTCTTACAAGGATATGCTTGGGTTGAACACAAATATCATAGTACACAAGATCCCATTAGAGGAAGGTTGTAAACCAGTGAAGTATAAATTGAGAAGAGCATACCTGGATACACGGATCAAAGTCAAAGTAGAACTTTAGAAACAATGGAATGTTGGATTCCTAAAAGTTGTTAAATACTTATAATGGGTATCCAACATTATTGTTGTACCTAAGAAGAAAGGGAAGATTAGAGTTTCTATAGACTTTTGGAATTTGAACAAAGCTAGCCCCAAAGATGATTTTCCACTACTTCACATAGACATTTTAGTTGACAATATTGCCCTTAGTTACATATATTCATTTACGAATGGTTTCTCAGGATAAAACTAGATAAAGATGGCTTTAGAAGACAAGGCAAAAACAACTTCTGTCACCCCTTGAGAGATTTGCTGCTAGAAGGTTAGGCTGTTTGGTTTAAAGAACATAGGAGCCACCTATCAGAGAGCCATGGTGACTTTATTCCATGATATATTGCATAAAGAAATTGAGGTGTATGTAGATGATATTATTACTAATTTAAAAGGGGGAGAAGATCATGTCAAGGTGTTGAGGAAGTTATTTGAGAGATTAAGAAAGTATGAACTAAGGCTCAACGCTACAAAATGTTCATTTGGGGTTAAATCCGACAAGCTGCTAGGATTTATAGTTAGTGAAAAAGGTATAGAGGTGGATCCTAATAAAGAAAAAGCCATCTAATCCATGCCAACCCCAAAGATAAAGAAAGAGGTGAAGGGATTATTAGGGAGGTTGAACTATATTGCTCGATTTATAGCTCAACTAACTATTATATGTGAATTTATCTTCTGATTGCTAAGGAAAAGGAATCCTGAGACTTGGAATGAGGAGTGTGAGGAGGAATTTAATAATATCAAATGTTGTTTGCAAAGTCCATCTTTGCATATTCCTCCTCTATTAGGAAGGCCATTCATATTGTATCTGACAGTGACGGAAACAGCTATGGGATGTGTACTGGGATAGTATGAAATAAGGAGGAAAGAAATGTGTTATTTATTCCCTGAGTAAGAAGTTTACTAAATGTGAGTCTAGATACACAGTAATAGAGAAATTATGTTGTGCATTGGGATGGGTGGTAAAAATATTACAACATTATATGTTATATCACAACACTTGGTTAATTTTAAAAGTGGATCCATTAAGGTACATATGTAACAAGTCCTATCTCTCCAGCTGAATTGCAAGGTGGCAGGTTTTGTTGTTAGAGTATGACATTGTGTACATGATAAGGAAAGTTATGAAGGGGAGCATGATTGCCGACCACTTAGCTGATAATGCTATTGAGGATTACGAGCCACTAGATTTTGATTTATTGGATGAAAATTTATTGTCAATAGAGGAAGAAGAAGAGAAGACAAATTGGTGGATTACGTTTTTTGACGGAGTAGTGAATGTATATGGTAACGAGGTCGATGTAGTGATAGTCTCTTCTGATCAGAAATTGTATCCAGTTTTAGTCAAATTATACTTTGAATGCACCAACAATACAGTTGAATAATAAGCTTTTATACTCAATTTAGAAGTTGCATTAGAAATAAAGATTAGAAAGGAGGATGTATATGGTGACTTAATGTTGATTATCTGTCAGGTGAAAAGAGAATGGCAAACCTAGGAAGAAAAGTTGAGGCCTTACTAGGAATACTTATCCATATTATTAGACAACTTCGAAGAGATAAAATTCACTCACCTAGGAAGAGAGGGGAACCATTTTGCGGATGCTTTGGCTACATTGGCTACTATAGCTACCATTAATCTCGAGCATAGGGTATAATTAGTACACATTGACATCAGAAATAACTCAGCTTATTATTGCTCGATTGAAGGAGAGATAGATGGGAAGCCTTGGTTTTACGATATCATGAACTTTGTGCAAAATCAAGAATATCTAGAGGGAGCTTTGATAAGGGATAAGAAAACCCTAAGGAGATTGGCCATGGGTTTTTATTTAGACGGAGAGATTTTATACAAAAGATCACTTGATGGAACCTTGTTGAGGTGTTTGCATGTAACAGATGCTAGAAGGGCTTTGCGAGAGGTCCATAAAGGGATTTGCCCAACCCATGCTAGTGGATATATATAATGGCAAGAAAAATACAAATAGCCTATTTTTTTTGGATGATATTGGAGAAATACTGCATTGACTACGTCCAAACATGTCACAAGTGTTAGGTGTATAGTGATAAGGTTAATGTACTGATTAGTACTTAAAAGTGCATTTTTATCATGGTTTTATATCATCATTTTGCACTTGAAGTATCAATAACTCCTTAACTAAAATATGTTTTATAATAATGTATCTAATAATATAAGATACCTATAATTTATGGTAAATGTCTATTTTTAATGCAGGCCTATCACATAAATGAAATGATTGATTGATGACTTGAAGAACTTAAGTTGCAAGGATAAAGAGATGGTCAAACTTAGAGAAGAGATGTCGGTGCAATCCAAACCGGAACACTATTCTGTAATTGGGTCATATCTGGAGCTACATATCTTAGATTTAGGTCCAATTTATATGGATAGAAAGGTAAGACATAGGCCTACAACTTTCATATGGAGCCCAAGATTTAAAAAGGCCATTATCAAGTCCAAATTGTAGCAACAACAAAGAAGCCAAAATCTGTCTTCCAGCCCGAGCACTATTCGGTATTTTGGCCATATCTGGAGTTCTAGAAGTCCAAATGAGCTGAATTTTTTACACAAGAAAGCTGAGACAATTGCCTACAACTTTTATGTACAACTGGCTCCAATTTTGATGTTATCAATGACGTTTTGGGCAGACAAGAGAAGATAAGGATTGTCACCAAGTCAAAAGTTGGCCACCCACTTATCAATTAGTCATCAAATCAATAGTTCCCAATTTTGGCCTATAAAAGGAGGCATTTGCCATGAATTTAGGCATCTTGGTTTCCAGATCAAGATCATGCTCTTCCTTTCTCTCTTTGTATTTTTTGTAATGTTTATGCTTTACTTTCATTAATATCAAGTTTATGCCTTTCATTTCCTTTTCTTTACTTAGTTAATTTTTATGTTCTTATTTTGTTTATCTATTTTTCTTTCTTTCATTATGTCTAGCTAAGTTAATTATGTCAAGGTGAAAAGGTTACATTAATGGTGTGAGAATAAGTATAATGTAAACTTAATATGGACTTTAATGTTTGATACTAACATGTTTTATATTTGTTATCTTGTTCACTCTTTAATACTTTGCTTGTTAAATGACTAATCTTGATTTATGTTGTATAACACTTGGTACAACAAATGCTTGGCACTTTCATAGCCCATATTGTATGGTATAACCGACACCTGAGCTATGAAAGGAACTTGATTTGTTGTTAACATAAGTTATAATCATGAATGCTTGACGAGATTTACAAGTATTAGCATTAATTGAATAAGATGACTAATGTAATCATGTTAACAATATATAATCTGATTGGAACCTCCTTTATGTGTGGTTTCCAACTCAATAATAAGAGTTTATACTATACTTGTTTGATATACCATTAGTGGAACCTCTAACCTTGATATTTGTTATTATTATTGTTTAATCCTTACATTAATATTTCATCTCTAAGTTCTCATCATCATCATCTTCTTCTTCTTCTCTTTCTTTATTATTATTATTATTATTATTATTGTTGTTGTTGTTATTGTTGTTGTTTTTGTTGTTTTATAATTGTTGTTTATAATTTGTACAATTAACCTCCCTGTGGTTCGACCCCGGTCTTGCCGGGTTATTTATTACTTCGACACTCCTGCACTTGGGAGAAGACATCAACCGTTTAGTCGTGTCAAGTTTTTGGCGCCGTTGCCGGGGAGGTAAGTTTTGTATAAATTATAATATTTATTTTATTTTCTCTTTTCACTTTTCTTGTATATAACTTTGTTTGTTTTTTTTGTTTCTTTTTATTTTGTTTTCTTCCTCCTTCTTTTGCTTTCTTCTTCTTCTTTTTTTATTTTATTCCTACACGTGCATGAGAGTGTGGTCACGTACATCAAGTGGTAGACTTTGTAGGGTATCCTCATCATTTTCAGAAAATATGGCTGAAGAAGAAAATCAATCACTTCATAATGAAAATAATGAGAATAACCGTGCTAGAACACTTAGAGACCATATGAATCCCACAAGAACAAGCGCACCATCATGCATAGTTTTTCCTCCTGATGCATCTCATTTTAATTTTAAGCCAGGCATTATTCAACTTTTACCTTCATTTCATGGCTTGGAATTGGAAAATCCATACTTGCATTTAAGAGAATTTGAGGAGGTCTGCAACACATATAATAATTTAAATTGTAGCATGAACACCATCAGATTAAAGCTTTTTCCTTTTTCATTAAAAGATAAAGCTAAAACATGGCTACAAAATTTGAGACCAGGATCCATTCGTGCTTGGGATGAAATGCAACAACAATTTTTAAAGAAGTTTTTCCCATCTCATAGAACAAACTCTTTCAAGAGACAAATCACCACTTTCACTCAAAAACCAGGAGAAACATTTTACAAATGTTGGGATAGGTATCGAGATTTGCTTAGTACTTGCCCTCATCATGGTTTTGAAACATGGAGATTGGTTTCACATTCCTATGAAGGGTTAACACCTAAAGATAGGCACATGGTTGAACTGATGTGCAATGGAACTTTTGAAGATAAAGACCCTGATGAAGCAATGGAATACTTAGACTTGTTAGCTGAAAATGCTCAAAATTGGGACACTGCGGGTACATATGAGGCACCGAGTAAAACTCAACCTCATACATCTAGTGGAGGTATGTACAACCTTAGGGAAGATCATGACCTTCAAGCCAAGTTTTCATCTTTAGCTAGAAAAGTCGACGCACTAGAATTGAAGAAGAGTGGTCAATTAAAATCTGTTGAAAACATTGTGTGTCAAATCTGTGAAACAAATGAACACTTAACCAACGATTGACCAACCTTGCCTTCTTTTAAGGAATGTCTCCATGAACAAGCCCATGCTTTAAACAGTTTCTAAAGGGCCAACCACAACCCATACTCCCAAACATACAACCTTGGTTGGAGAAATCACCCAAATTTCAATTGGAAGAGTGAGAACAACAATGCACAAACTTCACAACCACCATTTCAAGCACACCATAATTTCTAAAATTCTCATGGATATGCACCTCCTTATGCTCCACCTCCTAGAAGAAATCTTGAGGAAACATTGCATGCATTCATTGAAAAGCAAGAGACAATTAATACTCAACTTGTTCAAAACATGACAGATTTTAAAGTTACTCTTGCTAAATTAACATCTGCTCTTAGTTTCCAAGAGAAAGGTAAGTTTCCATCTCAAACACAACAAAATCCCAAAGGGCAATACAATGCAAATGCAAGTAGTTCCGGAAGCCAACACATGGATCAAGTCAAATCAGTCACTACTCTGCGCAGTGGTAAGGTTATTGAAAAACCCTCTCTTGAACCTTATGAGAAAGATGATGAGTCAATCTCTGAGGGTAAGGAAGGGGTTGAATCTGAAAATTGCAAAGAAACGACTGATTCACCGCCAGCACTTCCATTTCCTCAAGCCATGACCAAACAAAGGAAAGTGAATCACAACTCTGAAATTTTTGAAATTTTCAAACAGGTAAGGATCAATATACCATTGTTGGATGCTATTAAACAGGTTCCTTCCTATGCTAAATTTTTGAAAGATCTCTGCACTGTGAAGAGGAAACTGAATGTGAAAAAGAAAGCCTTTCTAGCCGAACAAGTAAGTGCTATTCTTCAAAACAATAATGCTTTGAAATATAAAGACCCTGGTTGTCCTACAATTTCTTGCTTTATTGGAGAGCATAAAATTGAAAGAGCCTTACTTGATCTTGGTGCTAGTGTGAATCTACTTCCATATTCAGTTTTTCAAAGTCTCAATTTAGGTGAGTTAAAACCAACTTCTATATCTCTTTTACTTGCCGATAGATCTGTAAAAGTGCCTAGAGGAATAATTGAAGATGTGTTAGTACAAGTTGATAAATTCATTTATCCTGTGGATTTTATTGTCTTGGACACAGAACCTGTTGAAGCATGTAATTCATTTCCTGTTATTTTAGGACGTCCATTTCTTGCAACTTCTAAAGCATTGATTAATTGTAGGAATGGACTGATGAAGCTATCATTTGGAAACATGACATTGGAGATGAATATTTTCAACATTTGCAAGCAACCTGGAGATGATAATGATTTACAAGAAGTAGATCATATTGATGAATTAGTTTATGATCAACTTGAATCTACTTTAAGTAAAAATGAATTGGATGAATCTGAAGATTTGCAAATGATTTATTCTAAGGAAGAAATCATGGATGAAACAAGCACCGAAAATATTGATGCAAATCTTTTGTCAACATTGACAACAGATTCGACATCTAACATCACACCAATCGATGATTACTTTCCTAACAAATCCTTACTTTCTCTTAGTCCAATGCCTTGGTATAATAAAAATATCAATTTTCTTGCCTTAGAAGATTTGCCAGCTGATTGGAGTATGCAAGACAAAGAAAAGTTTTTGAACGAAGTGAAGAGCTTTTACTGTGATGATCCTAACTTATTCAAATATTGTCCTGATCAAATATTTCAAAGATTAATTCCCGACAATGAGGTAAGTAGTGTCATTAAACTTTGTCATTCTGAAGCATGTGGAAGTTATTTCTCGTCAAAAAAGACAGCTATAAAAATCTTTCAAAATGGATTTTATTGGCCCACCATGTTCAAGGACACGCATGCATTCTGTAAAACTTGTGAAAATTGTCAAAAGATTGATACTGGTCAAAAAGTTTTGTTTTATAATTCTCAACTCTATTCATTCCCTATAGAGCTAAGATCAAGATGGAGCAATCCGTATAGGGCCTGTGATATTGAGAATTCAATGAATGACAATGATTTTAAGGAAAATGGACATCGTTTGAAAGCTCATTTTGATAATTTTCCTAATGGTTTGAATGATTTTGTAGATAAAGGTTGATTATTTTTTTTTTCACATTGTTTTTGTGTTTCTTTTTGAGTGATTTTTGCAAGTTTCTCTCACCCCGGTCAAATGGCGGATAACGATACTCCGTGACTTAAGTCGGTTCTTTCAGTTTCCCACAATTACTGATATCTGTGTATATATCTGTGCAATTCTTCGAAGCTCTCTTCCAATTCTCATTTGAAAATGGACACTAATCTTGAAAAATTAAAAAAGTATTTTCCCGCTCTGCCTCAGAATGCGATTATAAAAATTTACCGTGCTAGATGTGCAAGATTGAGATTGTTAATGAATCATGGAATTCCTGAAGATATTCACTGGTTGATTGAAGCAAAGGTCCGATTATCAGGTGAGTCCTCTAATTTCTTTATTTCACACATGCCTGAAACAGGTAAAAGCACTTTTGCAAAGAAGTGTCGTGCAAAACGACTAGAAGTCTGTCATCGATGTGCTAGATGGACTTGTAATACACAATGTCGTTCTTTAGGAATGGTATCTATAAACCGTGAAGATAAAATACAATTCATTAAGGATGGCCTGAGTAAGAAGTCTTTAGATAATCTTCTATTGACTCTTGAGACGCATCCTAGTGGAGATGTGCATCGTGCAATTCATGATTTATGGCCACAATTTCATAAAGAACATGATCGACTTAGTCTTGGGAATCTGACTAAAAAAGACCCTGTTTGCCAGTTTTTAAGAAAACTGGATGGGAAGCCTATCCCCGACCCATAGAGGGCGTTTAAGCCGTTCTTGGACGTAAAACCAAGGGAAGATGTGAGCCACAATCACAACCACGTGTACATACACATGTTTTTTTTCAAAAGTAAATAAATAAATAAATAAAAAGAGAGAGAGAGAGAGAGTGTGAGACTCCAGCTGGCCTATATATAGATGTTATGATTGCCTTTCTACTTTCTCATCTATAAAACCCTCTTTTCCTTCCTTTCATTTCTACTCAACCCATACATTCAACAAATACAGAAGTGTGTAGAAATGGCAAGTTCCTCAAGTCATCAAATAAGAAATATTTGTGTTTTTGGTGGATCGAGTCATGGGAAAGAAAAGGAGTTTTTAGAATCAGCAAATCATCTTGGTCAGGTGCTAGCTGAGAGAAAGATTCATTTAGTGTATGGGGGAGGCAGTCTTGGGTTAATGGGAGGTGTGTCAATAGCTGCATTTTTAGGAGGTAGTCAAGTTTTAGGAGTCGTCCTTGAAGCTTTGGCACAAGGGGATATCATTGGAAAAACAATTGGAGAGGAACTTCAGGTCTCCACAATGTCGGCTCGAATGAATACAATGTTTAACCATGCTGATGCTTTCATTGCTTTACCAGGTGGTCTAGGCACATTGGAAGAGATCTTTCATATTTCCTCTTGGGCTTAATTACACATTCACCATAAACCCATTGGCTTGTTAAATGTTAATGGTTATTATGATAAGTTGTTGTCTTTTCTTGATCATGCTGTGGAACAGGAATTTCTAACATCTTCTGCACGACAAATCATAATCTCTGCTTCTACTGCTGAACAATTGATTGACCAACTACAATCTTTCATTCTTGTGATTGATCCTTCCATGAGTCGCATAAATTGGTCATCTAAGGAAAGCCGTAAAAAGCTTAGATTGGATTTGAGCCTTCATTTGTGAATTTTTGTGTCTTTTGGTTTTATTATGTTTTGTTATTTCTTATTTTTGTTTCAGTGTGTTTCAGGTTTTGTCAGTGTTCGTTATCTCAGGTGATATCTTTTATACTCTATCTTTCTACCTCAGAACATTGAGGACAATGTCTCGTTTTGGTTGGGGGGAGAGGGTAGTAGTTGATAAAAAAAAAATTGTTTTTCATTTCATAAAGCATGTGCATAATTGTTATTACTAGGATGACAGAGTAAAGGAGTTCTTTTGTTAAAGTGATTCTTGAGACGCATCTTAGTAACCATTCTTAACAAGGTCTATTATAATACTTCCTGAAATATTCATGTTTACAAACTCTCGTATTGTTACCGCTTAATTCTGCTCATATACTTATTTAACATGTATTCTTAAACCTTAATTTACACACACACTTTAACATATGATTGTGGGTTGCATATTGGATTATTACATTATTTATGTTCTTTTGTTAAAGGTAACAACTAAGGGAAAGAGATTGTATATAATTAAAAAAAAGAAAAAAAAGAAAAAAAAAGAAAAAAAAATGATGATAATAAAAATGTAGATAAGTTTGGTTTCGTAGCCTCCCTAACCTAAGCAATTAAGCCCGAAGGGGTGTTTTAACACCTAATACCCTAAAGTCAACTGACTTGGGAGCTATTGGCCCAACGCTTGTTACATGGGTTGAGGAGAAAAGCTTAAGGGAATCAAACATTGCACTATCTACATATCAGTATCTGCGACCCGAGTTACTAAGCTCGAAGGGGTGTCTTAACACCTAATGCCCTAAGACCAACTGGTCTGGGAGTCATTAGCTGAAAGCTCGTTACATGGGTTAAAGATGCATGATGTTTTTAAATTATATGTATATAGATTTAAAAAAATAAAACAAAAATAAAACAAAAATAAAAGACAAAAATAGTAATCCCAACCCAAGGAAGTTAACCTTAAACATTAGAATAAAAATTTTGTTTTCTTCCAAGAAAAGCCCCATAATTATGTGTTGATACATTGAGCACAAAAAAAAGGTTTATTAATATCTTGTTAAGTGGTATTGAGCAGATATATAAATTTAATGAGAGTTTGTTTATCTGGATAGATTAATGGAAGTTAAATGATGAATACCTTGCTTTGTGAAATTTGCAAATTGTTTTAACGCTTTAATTACTAGGGACTAGTAATAAGCTGGTTGAGGGGTGTGATTAGTACTTAAAAGTGCATTTTTATCATGGTTTTATATCATCATTTTGCACTTCAAGTATCAATAACTCCTTAACTAAAATATGTTTTATAATAATGTATCTAATAATATAAATACCTATAATTTATGGTAAATGTCTATTTTTAATGCAGGCCTATCACATAAATGAAAGGATTGATTGATGACTTGAAGAACTTAAGTTGCAAGGATAAAGAGATGGTCAAACTTAGAGAAGAGATGTCGGTGCAATCCAAACCGGAACACTATTCGGTAATTGGGTCATATCTGGAGCTACATATCTTAGATTTAGGTCCCATTTATATGGATAGAAAGGTAAGACATAGGCCTACAACTTTCATATGGAGCCCAAGATCTAAAAAGGCCATTATCAAGTCCAAATTGTAGCAACAACAAAGAAGCCAGAATCTGTCTTCCAGCCCGAGCACTATTCGGTATTTTGGCCATATCTGGAGTTCTAGAAGTCCAAATGAGCTGAATTTTTTACACAAGAAAGCTGAGACAATTGCCTACAACTTTCATGTGTACAACGGGCTCCAATTTTGATGTTATCAATGACGTTTTGGGCAGACAAGAGAAGATAAGGATTGTCACCAAGTCAAAAGTTGGCCACCCACTTATCAATTAGTCATCAAATCAATAGTTCCCAATTTTGGCCTATAAAAGGAGGCATTTGCCATGAATTTAGGCATCTTGGTTTCCAGATCAAGATCATGCTCTTCCTTTCTCTCTTTGTATTTTTTGTAATGTTTATGCTTTACTTTCATTAATATCAAGTTTATGCCTTTCATTTCCTTTTCTTTACTTAGTTAATTTTTATGTTCTTATTTTGTTTATCTATTTTTCTTTCTTTCATTATGTCTAGCTAAGTTAATTATGTCAAGGTGAAAAGGCTACACCAATGGTGTGAGAATAAGTATACTGTAAACTTAATATGGACTTTAATGTTTGATACTAACATGTTTTATATTTGTTATCTTTTTCACTCTTTAATACTTTGCTTGTTAAATGACTAATCTTGATTTATGTTGTATAACACTTGGTACAACAAATGCTTGGCACTTTCATAGCCCATATTGTATGGTATAACCGACACCTGAGCTATGAAAGGAACTTGATTTGTTGTTAATATAAGTTATAATCATGAATGCTTGACGAGATTTACAAGTATTAGCATTAATTGAATAAGATGACTAATGTAATCATGTTAACAATATATAATCTGATTGGAACCTCCTTTATGTGTGGTTTCCAACTCAATAATAAGAGTTTATACTATACTTGTTTGATATACCATTAGTGGAACCTCTAACCTTGACATTTGTTATTATTATTGTTTAATCCTTACATTAATATTTCATCTCTAAGTTCTCATCATCATCATCTTCTTCTTCTTCTCTTTCTTTATTATTATTATTATTATTATTATTATTATTATTAGTACTACTACTACTATTATTATTATTATTATTATTATTATTATTGTTGTTGTTGTTGTTGTTGTTATTGTTGTTTTATAATTGTTGTTTATAATTTGTACAATTAACCTCCCTGTGGTTCGACCCCGGTCTTGTCGGGTTATTTATTACTTCGACACTCCTGCATTTGGGAGAAGACATCAACCGTTTAGTCGTGTCATGCACCTCCAACCACTTTGTTTAATCTAGCATCTCCCTGACCATTTGCAATACGGGGAATTGATGTGATCGGGTCTGTTAACTAAAAACCAACAATGGGCATAGATTCATCCTTGTAGCCATTGATTTTTTCACAAAATGGGTAAAAGCTTGTTCATATGCTTATGTGACTCACAAAGTGGTAAAAAGGTTCATAGAGAAAGACATGATTTATTGTTATGGGCTGCTAGAAATGATAGTGATCGATAATACATAGAATTTCAATAGCAAAATGATAGTGGAGCTTTGTACTGAATGGAAGATCAAATATTCAAATTCCTCACTATATAGGCCAAAGATGAATGAGGCTGTGGAAGCAGTCAATAAGAACATCAAGAAAATTATTCAAAAAATGGTAGTCACCTATAAAGATTGGCATGAGATGTTGTCATTCTCTTTTCACGTATATCGCATTGCAATAAGAACCTCTATAGGAGTTGTGCCATACTCGTTGGTATATGGAATGGAAATAGTAATGCCATTGGAAGTCGAGTTGAAATCCCATCATTAAAAGTGTTAATGGATTTTAAGATAAAAGAGGTGGAATGGGCCAAAATAAAATATGAACAATTAAACTTGATTAGTGAAAAGAGGATAGCTATGATTTGTCATCATTAACTCTACCATAAAAGGATGGTCAAGGCATATGACAAGAAGATTAGGCCTTACAAGTTCCAAGAAAGAGATCTAGTACTGAAGAAACTATTGTCACTACAAGAAATCACAACAAATAGGCTTCAAATTATGAAGGTCCTTATATAGTAAAGAAGGCTTTTTTCAGAGGAGATCTGAAATTTTCTAGAATGGATGGAGAAGATCTAGCCAGGCCTGTGAATTCTGACTCTCTAAAGAGATATTATGTCTAAATATACCTGGTTTCCTCTCAAAAGCAATAAAGTAAAGTTTAGCCATGATTTCTTTATAAAAAGAACCCTTTTATTGCATTGATCTTGCAACGCTTACTTTGTTTATCTTGAAAGAATTGATTTTATGTGTGATTACAAGAAATACATCATAAAGTGCTTAAAGATGAAATTTAAGCATTTCCTAGTAAAGAGGTGACCAACCAAAATAAACCCCAAAGATATTTGGAAGATAATGATAGAATTAATAGGAAAGGGGAAGGTTAAGAAAAAGTCCAACGATGGTGAAATGACTAAAAGAAAAAAAGACATAAACTAGGAGGCAAAAAATATTGATGCCCATCTTTCCTTACCATCCAGACAAAGCAGTGAAGTTGGATGCTAAAATCTATCATGTAATAGTTTGGCTTTCATTATCATCCAGACAAAGTAGTAAAGATGGATGTTAGAATTGATCATATAATATTGGTCTTTCATTATCATTTAGACAAATCAATAAAGATAGATGTTTGATTATGTCTTATTTAGTAGACATGACAAAGGCCCTAAAGATGACATTTAAAAAAAGAAGAAGAAAAAAGGAAAAAAAACTAAGAGGGTTACAAACTTTGGCTTTCGGTATTAAGGATAGAATCTCTAAATGACTTTCATAGATTCAAAAATGAAAAATTAGTTATTTTAGTATGAACCATGTTAAGAGAATTCTGATTGTTAAAGTTAACAAAGTTATATGTTTGTTCCCTAAAAAGACAAGAAGACAAAGATGATTAATGAATATTTGATCCTAGGTTTTTAAAACCTTTAAATACCTTTTGAGATTGTAAAACCCCTTTCTTTCATAGCCCATAAATATATCCTATATTACAAGCCTTTAAAAGTCCTTTCTAATCAAGCGCATGTAACTTGGTTTGATAAACATTGGTCTTATGATCCACAGGACATGATAAATGAGTGATAATTTGCTATTGTCAATGTAAAAAAAATGCTACTATAAAACAATCTTTTTTTTATTTATAGCCTTTCCAAGTATATACATGAAACCTTTTGAAAAGACTAAATAGAAGATCACCTTTGAAAAAAAAAAAAAGAAGAGCTTGACCTAAAGACAACTACATTTCAAAACCTAAGAAAACCTTTGATGGGAGTTGTTTAAACAAGTCTTTAGTGCGTATGTTGAAAGTTCTATTAGTCATGAACAATTTCAAGTTTTGTTAAAGATTTCTTCTAGAAAACCTATCTTTTTCTTTTTATGTTGGAAAATAAACAAAGGTAATGAAGAATTAAAAAAGTGGGGAGCATATAGTGAAAATGTGGAGACTTCTTTCTTGAAATATGATGGGTAGAAAGGATAGTACAACTAACATGCCAACATTTGATTACAAACACACGAAATAAGCTTATATCAAGGGAAGGGTTTTACAAAACCTCGGGAACCTATGTTTCAAGTCAGATAAAGGTGCATGCATTATCATTCCACTTTAGAGTATTGCATCCATAGATTTGTTCTTGACTTGTTTGTGGTAATTGGGTCATATCTCGAGTTATAGATCTTGAATTTAGGTTTACTTTATATGGATGGAAAGGTAAGATATAGGTCTATAGCTTTCATGTGGAGGTCTGGATTTAAAAAACCTGTTTTCAAGTCCAAATTATAGCAACAAAAAAGTTTGAATTTGTACTATAGTCTAGACACTGTTCAGTGTTCAATCCATATCTAGAATTATGGATATCCAAATAACCTTATTTTTTTTTATTCCAATTCCTAGATCTTTCATAAGTATAAGTGGTTCCAATTCTGACGTTATCAATGATGTTTTATTTGGACAAGAAGATAAGGATTGTCACCAAGTCAAGATGTGGCCACCCACTCATTAATTATTTATCAAATCAATAGTTCCGAATTTGGCTTATAAAAGGAGGTATTTACCATGTTTTTAGGCATCTTGGTTTCCAGATCAAGATCATGCTCTTGCTTTCTTTCTTTGTATTTTTGTAATGCTTAAGTTTTGCTTTCATTAATATCTAGTTTATGCCTTCCATTTCCTTTCGTTTACATAGTTAACTTTTATTTCTGTTTCTCTCTTTTATTATGTTTATCTAAGTTTATTATGTCAATGTGAAAAGGGTATACTAATGGTGTAAGAATAAGTATAGTGTAAACTCAACATAGACCTTAATGTGTGATACTAACATGTTTTGTATTTGTTATCTTGTTCACTTTTAATACTTTTCTTGTTAAATGGTGAATCTACATTTATGTTGTATAACACTTGGCACAACAAATACTTGGCACTTTCATAGCCCACATTGTATGGTATAACGAACACCTATTCTATGAAAGGAACTTAATGTTTTGTTAACATAAGTTATAATCATGAATGTCTGATAACGTTTACAAGTATTAGCATCAATCGAAGAAGATAACTAATATAATCATGTTAATAATTTATAATCTGATTGGAACCTCATTTGTGTGTGGTTTCCAATTGAATAACAAGAGTTTATACTATACTTGTTTGACATAACATTAATGGATCCTCTAACCATGACATTTGTTATTATCATTGTTTAATCCTTACATTGATCTTCCATCTCAAAGTTTTGATCAACTTTTTCTTCTTCTTTTTTTTACTATTACTACTACTACTACTAGTACTATTGTTATTATTATTGTTGTTTATAATTTATATAATTAACCTCCCTGTGGTTTGACTCTAGTCTTGTTAGGTTATTTATTACTTCGACACTTCTACATTTGGGAGAAAACATCAATCTTTTGGTCGTGTTACCTTTTATTTATGGTATCAGACTTATTACAAAACATGTTTTAGTTAAGAAGCTATTGATATTTCAAGTGCAAAATGATGATATAAAACCTTGATAAAAATACACTTTTAAGTAATAATCACTTTTCAATACTTACTTTACAAGACTAGATATCTACTTTATTATTAAGTGAGTCTGTCAGTTTTTGCATGCTTCTACAGATTCTTATTGGAGTGTAGTTAAACACATCCTGCATTATCTATAAGGTACAACCACCTATGGCTTACATTTCAATCATAGTTCCTCATTTGCTCTATGTGGCTTTACAGATGTAGATTGGGTAAGTATTACTATTACTATTACTATTACTATTATCATCATAATCCTCATCATCTTTGTTATTGTAGTAGAAGTATTATTGTTATTATTAATCTTGCCGGGTTATTTATTACTTCGACACTCTTACACTTAGGAGAAGACATCAATCTTTTGGTCATGTCACCAATCAGGAGGTTGAATGACAGGAGTAGAAGTAGGCAAGTTTTTAAGTTTAATAAAGGCTTCTTCACAATGTTTAGTCCATTCAAAAATATTATCTTTTGTTCGAAAGTTACTCAATGGCTTAGATATTACACTAAAATCTTTGATGAACCTTCTATAAAAACCAACATGTCTTAAAAATGATCTAATATCTTTAATAGATTTTGGTGTTGGCAAGTTAGCAATTAATTTGATTTTAGATTTGCCAACCTCAATTTCTTTTGAGGAAACAATGTGTTCAAGTACAATGTTGTTTGTTACCATAAAGTGATATTTTTTCTAATTCAGTACAATATTCTTCTATTCACATTTGCTCAAAATCTTTTCTAAGTTAGTTAAACAGTCATCAAATGAATCCCCAAAAATAGAAAAATCATCTATAAAAATTTCAAGAAAACGTTTAACCATATCACTAAATGTTCTAAGCATGTATTTTTTAAACATGACTGGTGCATTACATAATCCAAAAGGCATCCTTTGATATGCAAAAGTACCAAATGTACATGTGAAAGGAGTTTTCTCTTGATCTTCCAATGTAATTTCAATATGGTTGTAATCTGAATAGCTATTTAGAAAACAATAAAATTCATGACCTATAACTCTTTCTAGGATTTAATCCATGAAAGGTAAAGGAAAATGATCTTTTCTAGTCATTGAATTAAGTTTTCTATAGTCAATGCACATACGCCAACCAGTAATAGTCCTAGTTGAAATGAACTTATTTTTCTCTTTTGTTATCACAGTGACTCCGGACTTCTTGGGCACAACTTGAGTAGGACTTATCCATTTGCTATCAGAAATAGGATAAATAATTTCATTATCTAGAAGCTTAATGACTTTATTTTTCACTACTTCTTTCATATTAGGATTAAGCCTTCGTTGTATTTTTCTAGAGGGTTTAGCATTTTCCTCCAAATAAATCTTGTGTGTGCAAATCAAAGGACTAATTCTTTTTATGTCAGCTATGGTCTATCCTAATGTATTTTTGAGCATTTTCAGAGTTTGTAATAACTTACCTTCTTGATGTGAATTAAGTTGGAAGATATTATTACCAAAAAAGTTTCATTTTCTCCCAAAAATGAGTATTTGAGATTGAATGGTAATAACTTCAATTCAGGTTTAAGTGCTTGGACACTTAAAGGAATGGACTGAATTGATCGTGGTGACAATTCCTCAATTTTTAGTCTCCAACTATTTGTCTTTGATTCTTCCTAAAAATAAACCATTTACAAATCATCAGATTCATCAATCTTAATTTTACTAAAAGTGGTTTGAAATTGATCATGAACTAATTTTTCAGTAAAATCCACTTCCTATAAATCATTATCATCTCTAGGTTGCTTGCAAATGTTGAGAATATTCATCTCCAATGTCATGTTTCCAAAAGATAGTTTCATTAGTCCATTCCTACAATTAATCAATGCAATAGAAGTTATAAGAAATAGAGATCCTAAAATAATAGAAAATGAATTACATGCTTCAACTGGTTGTGTGTCCAAGATAATAAAATCCATAGGATAAATGAATTTATCGACTTGCACTAACACATCTTTAATTATTACTCTAGGCACTTTTACAAATCTATTAGAAAGTAAAAGAGTTATAGAAATTGGTTTTAACTCACCTAGATTGAGACTTTGAAAAACTAAATATGAAAGTAAAGTCACACTAGCTCCAAGATCATATAAGGCTCTTTCAATTTTATTTTCTCCAAAAAAGCAAGAAATTATAGGACAACCAGGGTTTTTATATTTCAAAGCATTATTGTTATGAAGAATGATACTTACTTATTTGGCTAAAAAGGCTTTCTTTTTCACATTCAATTTATCTTTACAGTGCACAGATCTTTCAAAAATTTAGTATAAGAAAGAACATGTTTAATAGCATCCAATAAAGGTATATTAATCCTTATCTGTTTGAAAGTTTCAAAGATTTTAGAGTTGTGATTGACTTCTCTTTGTTTGGTCATGGCATTAGGAAATGGAAGTGCTGGCAGGGAATCAGTTTTTCTTATAATTTTCATATTCAACCCCTTCCTTTCCCTTAGAGATTGACTCATCATCTTTCTCACAAGGTTCAAGAGTCGGTTTTTCGATAACCTTACCACTGCGAAGAGTAGTGACTGATTTGACTTGATCAATGTATTGGCTTCCGGAACTACTTATATTTGCATTGTATTGCCCCTTGCGATTTTATTGTGTTTGAGTTGGAAACTTACCTTTCTCTTAGAAACTAAGAGCAAATGTCAATTTTGCAAGAGTATCTTTAAAATTTATCATGCTTTGAGTAAGTTGAGTCTTGATTGTCTCTTGGTTTTCAATGAATGCATGTAATGCTTCCTCAAGATTTTTTCTAGGAGGTGGAGTATAAGGAGGTGCATATCTATGAGAATTTCAGAAATTGTATGTCCTTGAAAAGGTGATTATAAAGTTTGTGCATTATTGTGATCACTCTTCCAATTAAAATTTGGGTGATTTCTTCAACTAGGGTTGTATGTTTGTGAGTATGGGTTATGATTGAGCCTTTGGAAACTGTTCAAAGTATAAGCTTGTTCGTGGAGACATTCCTTGAAAGAAGGTAAAGTCAAACAATCATTGGTTTCACAAATTTGACATGTAATGTCTTAATAGATTTTAATTAACCATTCTTTTTCAATTTCAGTACCTCGACTTTTCTAGTTAAAGATGCAAACTTGACTTAAAGGTCATCATCTTCCCTAAAGTTGCACATACCTCCATTAGATATGAGGTTGTATTTTACTTGATGCCTCATACGTACCTGTAGCGTCCCAATTTTATGCATTTTCAGCTAGTAAGTCTAGGTACTCCATTGTTTCATTAGGGTTTTTATCTTCAAAACTTCCATTACACATCAATTCAACCATTTGCCTATTTTTAGGTGTTAAGCCTTCATAAAAATGTGAAACCAATCTCCATATTTCAAAATCATGATGAGGGCAAGTATTAAGTAAGTCTCGATACATATCCTAACATTGGTAAAATGTTTCTCTTGGTTTTTAAGTGAAAGTGATGATTTGTTTTTTGAAAGAGTTTGTTCTATGAAATGAGAAATTCTTTAAAAACTGTTGTTGCAACTTATCCCAAGTATGAATAGATCCAGATCTCAAATTTTATAATCATGTTTTAGCTTTATCTTTTAATGAAAAAGAAAAAAACTTTAATCTGATGGTATTCATGCTATAATTTGAGTCATTATAAGTGTTACAGACCTCCTTAAATTCCCTTAAATGCAAGTATGGATTTTCTAATTCTAAATTAGAAAAAGAAGATAAAAGTTAAATAATGTCTAACTTAAAATTAAAATAAGTTGCCTCAGAGGGGAAAGCTATACATAATGGTGCACTTGTTCTTGTGTGATTCATGTAATCTCCAAGTATTCTAACATGATTATTTTCATTATTCTCATTATGAAGGGATTGATTATCTTCTTCAGCTATATTTTTAAAAAATAACGAGGATACCCTATAAAAAGATTTTTTATTAAATTAAACAAATTTTTTCATGAAATTAGGCTTCTATGGATAAAGTGATTGATATATATATAAATAGATTTTTCTGAGAACATTTTGATATGCTATATTACAAGAGAAGCTAATAATAGTAATGACATTGAATGACAAAGCTACAACCTCGCACAAACATGGACAAAATACATCAACAGCTTGATAAATTTACGAGTGGTGCTGAATTCCCCTCTCGCCCTATAAAGGATCGACATGGAAGATTAAGAAATTCATTCGTTTTCCTAGAGTATTGAAGAAAGAAAGCACCATAGCTGACAAAAAGATGGGCCTGAGAGTTGTATCGTCAGCAATAATATCATTCTCACTATTTTTATTGTTAGCATCAACAGCAAAAGCCCAATCAAAAGGTGTCTTCGATGTGACTAAATATGGTGCCGATAAAGATATCACAGAGGTATCTTATATATTTTCTCGCATGCATGCGTTTGATTTTTAAATCGCTGAATATATAGTATTCGAGCAATAACTTATTTACGTACCCTTGGATTTTCAACGCAACACCCGAATTTGAGACCTACTGATCCTCTATAAATATTTCCCTTCTCTTTCCATTTTTAGGCTTTAACCAATGCTTGGAAAGATGCTTGTGCTTCAATAAACCCCAGCAAAGTCCTTATTCCAAGTGGGACATACTCGTTACGGAAATTGACTCTAGCAGGTCCTTGCAAGGCTGCGATTGAGCTCCAAGTTGATGGCATATTGAAGGCACCGGTTGACCCTAATCAGTTCTCAGGAGGTCATTGGGTTAATTTCAGATACGTAGATAAATTTACGTTGTCGGGAAGCGGCACTTTTGATGGGCAGGGAAAGGTTGCATGGAGCAAAAGTACATGTCAGAAAGATAAAGATTGTGACAGCCTCCCAATGGTAATCTACTCACCATTATGAAGCCTAATTTCCGTATTTTTTAATTATATATTATGGCACTACCAAAGTTTCTTTAATCATTTGCTTTTTGTTTGCTTCTAACATGGATCAGAATATAAGGTTCGATTTCATCACCAATGCATTAGTCCGAGATATAACTACTCGAGATAGCAAGAACTTTCATGTTAACGTCTTGGGGTGCAAAAACCTCACCTTCCAGCATTTTACCGTGAGCGCACCTGGTGATAGTGTAAACACCGATGGAATCCATGTCGGCCAATCTACTGGGATCTACATTATCGATTCAAAAATTGGCACTGGCGATGATTGTATCTCCGTTGGGGATGGCACCGAAGAACTGCATATCACAAGAGTAACATGTGGACCTGGCCATGGCATCAGTGTTGGAAGTTTAGGGAAATACCCCAATGAGAAACCTGTTTCTGGAATATTTGTCAAGAGTTGCACAATATCAGATACTACAAATGGCGTTAGAATAAAATCTTGGCCAGCTTTATACGGTGGTGTCGCATCTAACATGCATTTTGAGGATATTGTCATGAACAATGTCCAAAACCCTGTCATCATAGATCAAGTTTATTGCCCATGGAACCAATGCAGTCTAAAGGTATTGCTTTCTCTGTTACGGTTAGGATATTTTCACAGTACTAAATTACTGTGACAATATTTTACCCAATTCGTGGCTCAAACACTCCACAATTTATCAAAATCTTTTTTACATCTTATGAAAAAAAATGTTTCATCGCAATTCGCAATTCATAGTATTGACTGTGAAGTGACACGACGAAAAGATTGATGTCTTCTCCCAAGTGCAGGAGTGTCGAAGTAATAAATAACCCGGCAAGACCGGGGTCGAACCACAGGGAGGTTAATTGTACAAATTATAAATAACAATAATACAATAACAATAACAACAACAACAACAACAACAACAACAACAACAACAATAATAATAATAATAATAATAATAATAATAATAATAGTAGTACTAATAATAATAATAATATTAAAGAAAGAGAAGAAGAAAAAGATGATGAGAACTTGGAGATGGAAAATTAATGTAAGGATTAAACAATAATAATAACAAATGTCAAGGTTAGAGGTTCCACTAATGGTATGTCAAACAAGTATAGTATAAACTCTTATTATTCAATTGGAAACCACACACAAAGGAGGTTCCAATGAGATTATAGATTGTTAACATGATTACATTAGCCATCTTATTCAATTAATGCTAATACTTGTAAATCTCGTCAAGCATTCATGATTATAACTTATGTTAACAACAAATCAAGTTCCTTTCATAGCTCAGGTGTCGGTTATACCATACATTATGGGCTATGAAAGTGTCAAGCATTTGTTGTACCAAGTGTTATACAACATAAATCAAGATTAGTCATTTAACAAGCAAAGTATTAAAGAGTGAACAAGATAACAAATATAAAACATGTTAGTATCAAACATTAAGGTCCATATTAAGTTTACATTATACTTATTCTTACACCATTAGTGTAACCTTTTCACCTTGACATAACTAACTTAGCTAGACATAATGAAAGAAAGCAAAATAGATAAACAAAATAAGAACATAAAAGTTAACTAAGTAAAGGAAAGGAAATGAAAGGCATAAACTTAATATTAATGAAAACAAAGCATAAAAAATACAAAGAGAGAAAGGAAGAGCATGATCTTGATCTGGAAACCAAGATGCCTAAATGCATGGCAAATGCCTCCTTTTATAGGCCAAAATTGGGAACTATTGATTTGATGACTAATTGATAAGTGGGTGGCCAACTTTTGACTTGGTGACAATCCTTATCTTCTCTTGTCTGCCCAAAACGTCATTGATAACGTCAAAACTGGAGCCAGGTGCAAACATGAAAGTTGTAGGCAATTGTCTCAGCTTTCTTGTGTAAAAAATTCAGCTCATTTGGACTTCTAGAACTCCAGATATGGCCAAAATACCGAACAGTGCTCGGGCTGGAAGACAGATTCGGGCTTCTTTGTTGTTGCTACAATTTGGACTTGATAATGGCCTTTTTAGATCTTGGGCTCCATATGAAAGTTGTAGGCCTATGTCTTACCTTTTCATCCATATAAATTGGACCTAAATCTGAGATCTGTAGCTCAAGATATGACCCAATTACCGAACAGTGTTCCGGTTTGGATTGCACCGACATCTCTTTTCTAAGTTTGGCCATCTCTTTATCCATGCAATTTAAGTTCTTCAAGTCATCAATCAATCCTTTCATTTATGTGATAGACCTGCATTAAAAATAGACATTTACCACAAATTATAGGTATCTTATATTATTAGATATATTATTATAAAACATGCTTTGGTTAAGGAGTTATTGATACTTCAAGTGCAAAATGATGATATAAAACCATGATAAAAATACACTTTTAAGTACTAATCACACCCCTCAACCAGCTTATTACTAGTCCCTAGTAATTAAAGCGTTAAAACAATTTGCAAATTTCACAAAGCAAGGTATTCATCATTTAACTTCCATTAATCTATCCAGATAAACAAACTCTCATTAAATTTATATATCTGCTCAATACCACTTAACAAGATATTAATAAACCTTTCTTTTGTGCTCAATGTATCAACACATAATTATGGGGCTTTTCTTGGAAGAAAACAAAATTTTTGTTCTAATGTTTAAGGTTAACTTCCTTGGGTTGGGATTACTATTTTTGTCTTTTTTTTTTTTTTTTAACTCTATATACATATACTTTAAAAACATCATGCATCTTTAACCCATGTAACGAGCTTTCAGCTAATGACTCCCAGACCAGTTGGTCTTAGGGCATTAGGTGTTAAGACACCCCTACGAGCTTAGTAACTCGGGTCGCAGATACTGATATGTAGATAGTGCAATGTTTGATTTCTTTAAGCTTTTCTCCTCAACCCATGTAACAAGCGTTGGGCCAATAGCTCCCAAGTCAGTTGACTTTAGGGTATTAGGTGTTAAAACACCCCTTCGGGCTTAATTGCTTAGGTTAGGGAGGCTACGAAATCAAACTTATCTACATTTTTATTATCATCATTTTTTTATTTTTTCTTTTTTTCTTTTTTTTTCATGTTTTTTTTTTTTTAATTATATACAATCCTTTTCCCTTAGTTGTTACCTTTAACAAAAGAACATAAATAATGTAATAATCCAATATGCAACCCACAATCATATGTTAAAGTGTGTGTGTGTAAATTAAGGTTTAAAAATACATGTTAAATAAGTATATGAGCAGAATTAAGTGGTAACAATACGAGAGTTTGTAAACCTGAATATTTCAGGAAGTATTATAATAGACCTTGTTAAGAATGGTTACTAAAATGCGTCTCAAGAGTCACTTTAACAAAAGAACTCCTTTACTCTGCCATCCTAGTAACAACAATTATGCACATGATTTATGAAATGAAAAACAATTTTTTTTTTTTTTTTTATATCAACTACTACCCTCTCCCCCCAACCAAAACGAGACATTGTCCTCAATGTTTAAAGGTAGAAAGATAGAGTATAGAAGATATCACCTGAAATAATGAACATTAACAAACCTGAAACACACTTAAACAAATATAAGAAACAACAAAACACAAATATTATGTTATTAATAAAATCAAAAGACACAAGTTTTTACAAATAAAAATTCAAATCGTAGTTGTGATTGTGGCTCACATCTTCCCTTGGTTTTACGTCCAAGAACGGCTTAAACGCCCTCTATGGGTCGGGGATAGGCTTCCCATCCAGTTTTCTTAAAAACTGGCAAACAGGGTCTTTTTTTAGTCAGATTCCCAAGACTATGCCAAGCATGTTCTTTATGAAAATGGTTCATAATTCATGAATTGCACGATGCTTATCTCGACTATGATGAGACTTAAGAGTCAATAGAAGATTATCTAAAGACTCTCTGTGTTTTGAAATAAATCCCACCTTTTGACAATTTTCACAGGTTTTCCGGAATGCATCTGACTCCTTGAATATGGTGGGCCAATAAAATCCGCTTTGTAAGATTTCTACAATCCTCTTTTTTGACGAGAAATGATCCCCACGTGCCTTAGAATGATAAAATTTAATGAAATTACTTACCTCATTGTCGAGAACGTATTTTTGAAATATTTGATCAGGACAATCATTGAATAAGTAGGGGTCATCCCAATAAAAGTTTTGCACGTCGCTCAAAAATTTTCTTTTGTGTTCAGTACTCCAGTGAGCTGGCAAAAATCCTGAAGTAAGAAAATATATATTTTTAGCAAACCAAGGCATTGAACTAAGAGAAAGTAAAGATTTATCAGGAAAGTAATAATTGATTGGTGTGATGTCGGGTGTCGAATCTGTTGTCACTTTTGATAAAAGATCCGCATCAACATTTTCGGTGCTGTTTTCATCATCGATTTCTTCCTGATCGGTCATGGCATGAGGAAATGGAAGTGCTGGCGGGGAATCAGTCTTTTCTTTGCAATGTTCAGATTCAACCCCTTCCTTACCCTTAGAGATTGACTCATCATCTTTCTCACAAGGTTCAAGAGTGGGTTTTTCAATAACCTTACCACTGCGTAGAGTAGTGACTGATTTGACTTGATCCATGTGTTGACTTCTAGAACTACTTGCATTTGCATTGTATTGCCTCTTGAGATTTTGTTGTGGTTGAGATGGAAACTTACCTTTCTCTTGAAAACTGAGAGCAGATGTGAATTTTGCAAGAGTATCTTTAAAATCTGTTATGCTTTGAGCAAGTTGAGCGTTGATTGTCTCTTGCTTTTCAATGAATGCATATAAAGTTTCCTCAAAACTTCTTCTAGGAGGTGGAGAATAAGGAGGTGCATATCCATGAGAATTTTGAAAATTATGGTGTGCTTGAAACGGTGGTTGTGAAGTTTGTGCATTGTTGTTCTCACTCTTCCAACTGAAATTTGGGTGATTTCTCCAACCAGGGTTGTATGTTTGGGAGTATGGGTTGTGGTTGGCCCTTTGGAAACTGTTTAAAGCATGGGCTTGTTCATGGAGACATTCCTTAAAAGAAGGCAAGGTTGGACAATCGTTGGTTGAGTGTTCATTTGTTTCACATATTTGACATGCAATGTTTTCAACAAATTTTAATTGACCACTCTTTTTCAATTCTAGTGCCTCGACTTTTCTAGCTAAAGATGCAAACTTGGTTTGAAGGTCATGATCTTCCCTAAGGTTGTACATACCTCCACTAGATATATGAGGTTGAGTTTTACTCGGTGCCTCATATATACCCGCGGTGTCCCAATTTTGAGCATTTTCAGCTAACAAGTCTAAGTACTCCATTGCTTCATCAGGGTCTTTATCTTCAAAAGTTCCATTGCACATCAATTCAACCATTTGCCTATCTTTAGGTGTTAACCCTTCATAGAAATGTGAAACCAATCTCCATGTTTCAAAACCATGATGAGGGCAAGTACTAAGCAAGTCTCGATACCTATCCCAACATTTGTAAAATGTTTCTCCTGGTTTTTGAGTGAAAGTGGTGATTTGTCTCTTGAAAGAGTTTGTTCTATGAGATGGGAAAAACTTCTTTAAAAACTGTTGTTGCATTTCATCCCAAGCACGAATGGATCCTGGTCTTAAATTTTGTAGCCATGTTTTAGCTTTATCTTTTAATGAAAAAGGGAAAAGCTTTAATCTGATGGTGTTCATGCTACAATTTAAGTTATTATATGTGTTGCACACCTCCTCAAATTCCCTTAAATGCAAGTATGGATTTTCCAATTCTAAGCCATGAAAAGAAGGTAAAAGTTGAATAATGCCTGATTTAAAATTAAAATGAGATGCATCGAGAGGAAAAACTATGCATGATGGTGCACTTGTTCGTGTGGGATTCATGTGGTCTCTAAGTGTTCTAGCACGGTTATTCTCATTATTCTCATTTTGAAGTGATTGATTATCTTCTTCGGCCATATTTTCTGAAAATGATGAGGATAGCCTACAAAGTCTACCACTTGATGTACGTGACCACACTCTCATGCACGTGTAGGAATAAAATGAAAAAAAAAGAAGAAGAAAGCAAAAGAAGGAGGAAGAAAACAAAATAAAAAGAAACAAAAGAAAAGAAACAAAGTTATATACAAGAAAAGTGAAAAGAGAAAGTAAAATAAATACTATAATTTATACAAGAACTTACCTCCCCGGCAACGGCGCCAAAAACTTGACACGACGAAAAGATTGATGTCTTCTCCCAAGTGCAGGAGTGTCGAAGTAATAAATAACCCGGCAAGACCGGGGTCGAACCACAGGGAGGTTAATTGTACAAATTATAAATAACAATAATACAATAACAATAACAACAACAACAACAACAACAACAACAACAACAACAATAATAATAATAATAATAATAATAATAATAATAATAGTAGTACTAATAATAATAATAATATTAAAGAAAGAGAAGAAGAAAAAGATGATGAGAACTTGGAGATGGAAAATTAATGTAAGGATTAAACAATAATAATAACAAATGTCAAGGTTAGAGGTTCCACTAATGGTATGTCAAACAAGTATAGTATAAACTCTTATTATTCAATTGGAAACCACACACAAAGGAGGTTCCAATGAGATTATAGATTGTTAACATGATTACATTAGCCATCTTATTCAATTAATGCTAATACTTGTAAATCTCGTCAAGCATTCATGATTATAACTTATGTTAACAACAAATCAAGTTCCTTTCATAGCTCAGGTGTCGGTTATACCATACATTATGGGCTATGAAAGTGTCAAGCATTTGTTGTACCAAGTGTTATACAACATAAATCAAGATTAGTCATTTAACAAGCAAAGTATTAAAGAGTGAACAAGATAACAAATATAAAACATGTTAGTATCAAACATTAAGGTCCATATTAAGTTTACATTATACTTATTCTTACACCATTAGTGTAACCTTTTCACCTTGACATAACTAACTTAGCTAGACATAATGAAAGAAAGCAAAATAGATAAACAAAATAAGAACATAAAAGTTAACTAAGTAAAGGAAAGGAAATGAAAGGCATAAACTTAATATTAATGAAAACAAAGCATAAAAAATACAAAGAGAGAAAGGAAGAGCATGATCTTGATCTGGAAACCAAGATGCCTAAATGCATGGCAAATGCCTCCTTTTATAGGCCAAAATTGGGAACTATTGATTTGATGACTAATTGATAAGTGGGTGGCCAACTTTTGACTTGGTGACAATCCTTATCTTCTCTTGTCTGCCCAAAACGTCATTGATAACGTCAAAACTGGAGCCAGGTGCAAACATGAAAGTTGTAGGCAATTGTCTCAGCTTTCTTGTGTAAAAAATTCAGCTCATTTGGACTTCTAGAACTCCAGATATGGCCAAAATACCGAACAGTGCTCGGGCTGGAAGACAGATTCGGGCTTCTTTGTTGTTGCTACAATTTGGACTTGATAATGGCCTTTTTAGATCTTGGGCTCCATATGAAAGTTGTAGGCCTATGTCTTACCTTTTCATCCATATAAATTGGACCTAAATCTGAGATCTGTAGCTCAAGATATGACCCAATTACCGAACAGTGTTCCGGTTTGGATTGCACCGACATCTCTTTTCTAAGTTTGGCCATCTCTTTATCCATGCAATTTAAGTTCTTCAAGTCATCAATCAATCCTTTCATTTATGTGATAGACCTGCATTAAAAATAGACATTTACCACAAATTATAGGTATCTTATATTATTAGATATATTATTATAAAACATGCTTTGGTTAAGGAGTTATTGATACTTCAAGTGCAAAATGATGATATAAAACCATGATAAAAATACACTTTTAAGTACTAATCATGAAGCAAACATGATGTGCACTGCATTCCGTAATTGGTTGCATCATGCTAGATCCATAATGCAATTCTGAAGAACGCCTACACAAACATACTAATTTTTTTATGTTCCTTAGTGCTAGGGAGGTTACTAAAAGTCTATTGGGGTCTTAATGTTCTTTCTTTTCTTTTGCAGGCTCCATCAAAAGTGAAGATCAGTGATGTTAGTTTTAAGAATATAAGGGGAACTTCCGCAACTCCGGTTGTTGTCCAGATTGCTTGCAGTAGTGGCATCCCATGTGAGAAAGTGGAGCTTGCTGACATTAAACTTGCATATAGCGGACCAGACGGCCCTCCAAAATCCCAATGTTCTAACGTCAAGCCCATGATTTCTGGGATAATGAGCGCACCCGGATGTTGAAGATAGGGACTTCCAACCGAAACTTTTTGGTTTCGTCGTTCATAGGCTCGTTTTTAGATGGAGAAGTCCCATCTTGTAATTTTGATTAAACAGATGAATACAATTTTATTATTTTAATTTTAAATACAAGATCGCTTGGTTTCTTTTACAATTTAATTTCAATAAATCTTCAATCTTATGTATAAAAGAAAGAAGCAAAAAGAGTATAAATCATATAGTAACCCTACAAGATTTTTCCTTTATTTTTTTAATTTATTACTTATGGTCCATGCCTTTTTTTTTGTACAAATTTCCTCTTACTCTTATTTCTTTTTGTTAATTTGATTAATTAAAATTTTTTAAAATATTAATTAACTTGGTCAAGTATGACCTGAAGAAGTCCATATTAATGTATCTAAATAGAAAATATACTATATATAAAATATTATAATCATACTAATATATGTAACTAATAACCCATTATTATTATTATATATTACCCCCCACACACACACATATATATATATATGTATGTACGTAGAAAATATTGATTAACTAATAAACAAAGTCTCCTAATTATTTTCAATTTAGTATCAAAGTCTTTTGCCGTCAGAACTCTTCTTCTCCTCTCCTTCCTTGCAGCCGACCTCCTCTCTCCCTCTTTTAAATGGACTATGCTACTGTTGCTATAGCTACTCTTCCCACCAAAATAACAGTGCAACCTAACCAGCTAGCCACTTAGAAGCTGCTGCTGCTAGTTCCTTTTTCCACTAGCAGCAGCCCCAACCTGTAGAGTAGAACCATGGCTTCTTTTCTCATGTTTCTGTCATCCCTCTTCACATTAAGGGGACAAAGACTCCTTCTATCATTGCATTGTCCAACACTCATCAAGTGGTCCATTGAAGTTTACAACAAAAAACTATCTCTATTGATGAATGCAGATGAAGCTATATCTTATTGGTTAAGGTGTTTTTCACTTTATCAATGGCTCAATGTTGTGTCCTCCCTCTTATATTTTTACTATTCTGATGGTTCTTTTTTTGGCAACCAACCATTCTTTTCTTTTTTGAAAACAACAAAATCAACTTATTTTAAGCATGTTACTCTCCTCCCTGTCCAAAGACTTCCTACATTTTGAGGTAGATTGTCAAACTTCTTCTTGTGTTTGGCACACTCCTAAGAAAGCGCTTACTTTTCCATCAAATTCTTGCATTATGCAACTCCATAGGTCTTTTCAAGATCTTTGATAAGGAGATAATTCGGTTACTACATATATGCAGCATGCCAAGTCATTACTTGATGAATTGGCTACTATTGGTCAGCCCCTCTCTTAAGGACTTCAACCTCTATATATTTCGTGGCCTTTGTGGTGAGTTTAAATACTTGGTAACTAGTTTCGTGACCAGATCAGAACTGTTGTCATACGCGAACCTTCACAGCCATCTCCTTACTCATGAGTTTCTGCATAAGTCTTATCTTCCCTTCTTGGCTGCAATTCCACCTCTCCTGCCTACACTATCTTCGCTACCCGCTGCTCATCTTGCATTGCAACAAACCAACTCCAATTTTGGCCATAAAAAAGGTCGTTCCTATGGCGGCTGGTGCTCCAACAACAATAGGTACAACAGTCATGGCAGGTCTGATATTCATGGCTCTCATTCCTTTGCTCCCAAGGACTAAAAGTAGAGTCATTGGAAACAGCCTAGACGACCTGCTGTGGGTGGACAGTGGCCTCCTCACCAATCATTTGAGTAGCATGTCAAGTGTCAATTGTGCTTTTCCTTTGGCCATACAACCTTATAATGTGCTCAGTTTTCACAACAGTGGTCACCAGTTGTCTACCCATCTTGTTGTTGATCTGGTTTCTGCCTCGACTTGGTTCCTAGACGCTGGTGCGAACCAATATGTTATGCTTGATCTTGTAACTTTGATCGATTCTGTATCCTATCTTGGTAATGATCATTTGCATATTGGTGATGGTAATGGTCTAACTATATCCCATGTTGGCCATATCATCTTTCATTCCTCTTAACACACATTTACATTATCTAATGTTCTTCATGTTCTTCACATTACCAAACCATTGATATTTGTCCAGAAATTTTATTGTGATAATAATGTTTATTCTGAATTTCACGCCTTTGTGTTTTATATAAAGGATCTCACCACCAAAGCATGCTCCTTTCCGGTCAGAGCAATGATGGTCTCTATGTTCTCTCAAAGTCTTTTGCCACCACCATTCCTGAAGCTTATTGGTCTCCTTACATCTCTATCACTATTGATCTATGGCATCATTGATTGAGTCATCCTACTTGTATTTTCAATTTGTTAGTTTCTAAAAATAAAATAATGTGTACTTCTAGACGTTCATCTGTTCAATGTCAAGCTTGTCCATTTGGCAAGTCTTCACGTCTGTCATTGTGACCTACAGGTCACAAAACTACTACTCCATTTGATTTAATATTTATTGATGTTTAGGGCCCTACTCCTATGATTTCTTCTGATGGCTTTTGTTACTTTATATCTTTATCGATGCGCATACCAATCATATATGGTATTATCTGCTTGTTGTCAAATCTGATGTATTTTCAACTTTTGAATTTTTTCAAACACTTGTTTAACATCAGTTTTCACTTAAAATTAAATCTATTCAAAATGAAGGGGGCTCTGAATATCATAGGTTAAATAGTTTCTTTCAAACTGTTGTTATTTATCACAGATTAATCTGTCCTCATACATATAGGCAAAATGGCATTGTTGAGTGTCGTCATTGTCATATTGTCAAAAGTGGTCTTATAGTCTTAGGTCAATGTAGTGCTCCATTATGATTTTGGAATTATGCATTTGAATCTTCAATCTATCTCATCAATCATATGCTTACTCATGTCCTCTAAAATTAGTCTCCCTTTGAATGTCTATTTAATCGTACTCCTGATTATGATTTTCTGTGTACTTTTAGGTGTCTTTGTTTTCCATTTATGCATCTATATCATGCTTATAAGTTGGATTTTGTTCCTCTCAATGTGTGTTCTTAGGCTATAGTTCCTCGTACCTTGGTTATCGTTGTCTTGATTTCACCTCTCAATATATATATGTCTCCCGTCATGTTCGTTTTCATGAAAATATATTTTCATTTGTAGATTCTGAATAGTTAGCATGACCCCAACCACTTCCTCACAGCCCATACACTTGCCCACTTTGATCATCCCCAATAATTTTTTCCTGACTAACCTATAAAATGCCTCACCCAGCAGCTCTGCCACACCTCTAGCACCACTCAAACAACCCGACCATCCCCTAACCCTATCTGCCACCATACCACTACCACCCAACCTTACCCCTATGTCACCATCTACATGTTTCTCTAATGATCATTTTGAAGGAACAAGTTCACATCCTTCAGGGTCGTATATTTTCAGGTTTGTTACCACAACCACATCTGATTCTATAGCAAGCTCTCCTACCTCTACTACTATAAGCTTCGGTTCTTCCTCTGCTTCTCCTCCAAGCTTGCAACTTTGTGTTGATCTCTCCTTTTATCCTCTTTAGCAGCTCTCCAATTCAGATCCTTCTACCCTTTGGTCTACTACAAGTCAACGTTCGATGGTTCTTTGCCTGCGGCTGCCAAAGATTGCTCTTTTAGTAGTGGATGTCGTAACCTCTACTACACCTAACTACTAGGTGTTGTCTTCTCTTGCTTATAAGCTCCTTACATTCTCTTATGCTGACAGGTATGAGATGTTGATATTATACATGATGAAATTCAAGCCTTATGCACTACTAACACTTGGTCCTTTGTTCCTTTTCATCCTTCGATGAATGTTATTAGTTGCTGATCAACATACAAGATAAAATACCATATTGATAGCAGTGTTGAATGGTATAAGACACATTTAGTGGCTTGAGGCTTTACTTAATAGGAAGACATTGATTATTTTGAAACCTTTAGTCTAGTTGTTAAGCATGTGATAATCATATTAGTGTTCTCCCTTACTATCTCGCGTAATTGGATGATTCATCAAGTTGATATTCAAAATGGCTTCCTCAATGGTGTTATTATTGAAGAGGTCTACATGAAACAATAACACGACCAAAAGATTGATGTCTTCTCCCAAGTGCAGGAGTGTCGAACTAATAAATAATCTGGTAAAACCGAGGTCGAACCATAGAGAGGTTAATTGTATAAATTATAAACAATAATAATACAATAATAACAACAATAGTAATAGTAACAGTAATAGTAATAAAGAAAAAGAGGAATAAGTTAATGAGAACTTTGAGATGGAAGATCAATGTAAAGATTACACAATGATGACAACAAATGTCAAGGTTAGAGGATCCACTAATGGTATTTCAAACAAATATAGTATAAACTCTTGTTACTCAAATGGAAACCACACACAAAGGAGGTTCAACTCAGATTATAAATTGTTAGCATGATTACATTAGTTATCTTATTCAATTAATGTTAGTACTTGTAAATCTCATCAGGCATTCATGATTATAACTTACGTTAACAACAAATCAAGTTCCTTTTATAGCTTAGGTGTCGGTTATACCATACAGTATGGGCTATGAAAGTGCCAAGCATTTGTTGTACCAAGTGTTATACAACAAAAATCTAGATTAGTCATTTAACAATAATAATAATACTAATACTAATAGTAGTAGTAGTAGTAGTAGTAGTAGTAGTAAAGAAGAAGAAGAAGAAGTTGATGAGAACTTTGATATGAAAGATAAATGTAATGATTCAATAATGATAACAACAAATGTCAAGGTTAGAGCATCTACTAATAGTATGTCAAACAAGTATAGTATAAACTTTTATTATTCAATTAGAAACCACATACAAAGTAGGTTCCAATCAGATTATAAATTGTTAGCATGATTACATTAGTTATCTTATTTGATTAATGCTAATACTTGTAAATCTCATCAAGCATTCATGATTATAACTTATGTCAACAACAAATCAAGTTTCTTTCATAGCTCAGGTGTTGGTTATACCATACAATATGGGCTATGAGAGTGCCAAGTATTTGTTGTATCAACTGTTATACAACATAAATCTGGATTAGTCATTTAACAAGCAAAGTATTAAAGAGTGAACAAAATAACAAATACAAAACATGTTAGTATCAAACATTAAAGTCCATATTAAGTTTACACTATACTTATTCTTATACCATTAGTACAACCTTTTCACCTTGACATAATAAACTTAGCTAAACATAATGAAAGAAAGAAAAATAAATAAACAAAATAAGAACATAAATAAGATAAAAGTTAACTAAGTAAAGGAAAAGAAATGAAAGGCATAAACTTGATATTTATGAAAACAAAACCTAAACATTACAAAAATACAAAGAGAGAAAGCAAAAGCATGATCTTGATCTGGAGACCAAGATGCCCAAATGCGTGGCAAATGCCTCCTTTTATAGGCCAAAATTGGAAACTATTGATTTGATAACTAATTAATGAGTGGGTGGCCAACTCTTGACTTGGTGACAATCCTTATCTTCTCTTGTCTGCCCAAAATATCATTGATAACGTTAGAATTGAAACCACTTGAAAACATGAAAGTTGTAGGAAATTATCTCAGCTTTTCAAAAAAAAAAAAAGATCATTTGGACTTCTAGAACTCCAGATATGGGCCAAACATTGAACAATACTCAAAACTTTTCAAAACATACCTCCATATGAAAGTTGTAGGCCTATGTCTTACCTTTCCATCCATATATAGTAGACCTAAATCTAAGATCTACAGCTCTAGATATGACCTAATTACCAAACAGTGCTCTGGTTTGGAGTACACCAACATTTCTTTTCTAAGTTTGGCCATTTCCTTGTCCTTTCAATTTTAGTTCTTAAACTCATCAATCAATCCTTTCATTTATGTGATAGGCATGCATTTAAGATAAAAATTTACCATAAATTAAAGGCATTTTAAATTATTGATATGTTATTATAAAACATCTTTTAGTTAAGGAGTTATTGATACTTCAAGTGTAAAATAATGATATAAAACCTTGATAAAAATACACTTTTAAGTACTAATCACATCCCCTAACTAGCTTATTACTAATCCCTAGTAATAAAAGAATTAAAATAAAAAAATAATTTGCAAATTTCATAAAGTAAGGTATTCATCATTCAACTTTCATTAATCTAACCGGATAAACAAACTGTCATTAAATTTATATATCTGCTCAATATTTCTTAAATAATATATTAATAAACCTTTCTTTTATGGTTAATATATCAACACATAGTTATGGGGCTTTTCTTGGAAGAAAAAAAAATTTATTCTAATGTTTAAGGTTAACTTCCTTGGGTTAGGATTATTATTATTATTTTTCTCTTTTTCTTTTTTTTTTATTTTTAATATATATATATATATAACTTAAAACACCATACATCTTTAACCCATGTAACGAGTTTTTGGCTAATGACTCCTAGACCAGTTGGTCTTAGGGCATTAGGTGTTGAGACACCCCTACGAGTTGAGTAACTCGAGTTGCCAACATTGATACGTAGATAGTGCAACGTTTGATTTCCTTAAACTTTTCGCGTCAACCCATGTAACAAGCGTTGGGCTAATAGCTCCAAAGTCAGTTGACTTTAGGGTATTAGGTGTTAAAACACCCCTTCAGGCTTAATTGCTTAAATTAAAGAGGTTACGAAACCAAACTTATCTATATTTTTATTATTATCATTTTATTTTTACTTTTTTTCTCTTTTTTTATTTTTTTTTCAAATTATATACTATCCCTTTTTGTTAGTTGTTACCTTTAACAAAAGAACATAAATAATGTAATAATCAAATATGCAACCCACAATCATATGTTAAAGTCTGTGTGTGAAAAGTAACGTTTAAGAATATATTTTAAATGAGCATATGAGTAAAATTAAGTGATAACAATGTGAGAGTTTGTAAACCTGAATATTTCAAGAAGTATTATGATAGACCTTGTTAAGAATAGTTACTAAGATGCGTCACAAGAGTCACTTTAACAAAAGAGCTCATTTACTCTATCATCCTAATAACAATAATTTTGCACATGCTTTATGAAATAGAAAACACAGTTAGTTTTATTTTTTAAATATCAACTACTATGAAAAAGAAAACACAATTAGTTTTTTTTAATATCAATCATTACTCTCTCCCCCTAACCAAAACAAGACATTGTCCTCAATGTCCTAAAGTAGAAAGATAGAGTACAGAAGACATCACTTGAAACATCAAACATTGACAAACCTGAAACACACTTAAACAAATATAAGAAACAATAAAACATAAATATTATGTTATTAATAAAATCAAAAGACACAAGTTTTACAAACTAAGACTCAAATCACAGTTATGATTGTGGTTCATATCTTCCCTTAGTTTTACATCCAAGAACGGCTTAAATGCCCTCTAGGGGTCGGGGATAGACTTCCCATCCAGTTTTCTTAAAAACCAACAAACAAGGTCTTTTTTAATTAGATTTCCAAGACTATATCAAGCATCTTCTTTATGAAAATGGGGTCATAAATCATGAAATGCACAATGCACATATCCACTATGATGAGACTTAAGAGTCAATAGAAGATTATCTAAAAACTCTTTGTGTTTTGAAATAAATCCCACCTTTTGATAATTTTCATAGGTTTTGCAGAATGCATATGAATCCTTGAACATCGTGGGCCAATAAAATCCACTTTGTAAGATTGTTGTAGTTGTTTTCTTTGATGAGAAATGACTATCACATGCCTCAAAGTGATAAAATTTAATAACACTACTTACCTCATTATTAGGAATGCAACTTTGAAATATTTGATTACGATAATATTTGAATAAATAAGGGTCATCCTAATAAAAAGTTTTGTACGATGCTCAAAAACTTTTTTTTTATCTTGGTTATTCAAATGAGCTAGCAAAAATCTTGAAGCAAGAAAATTGATATTTTTAGCAAACCAAGGCATTAAACTAAAAGAAAGTAGAGATTCATCAGGAAAGTAATCATCGATTGGTGTGGTGTCAAGGGTCGAATCTTTTGTCACTTTTGATAAAAGATCAGCATCAACATTGTCGGTGCCTTTTTCATCCTTGATTTCTTCCTGATTGGTCATAGCATGAGGAAATGAAAGTGCTGGTGGGGAATCAGTCTTTTCTTTGCAATGTTCAGATTCAACCCCTTCCTTACCCTTAGAGATTGACTCATCATCTTTGTCACAAGATTCAAGAATTGGTTTTTGAATAACCTTACTACTACGAAGAGTGATGATTAATTTGACTTGATCTATGTGTTGACTTCCAGAACTACTTGCATTTGCATTGTATTGTCCCTTGAAATTTTGTTGTGGTTGAGATGGAAACTTACCTTTCTCTTGAAAACTAAAAGCAGATGTGAATTTTGTAAGAGTATCTTTAAAATCTGTTACGCTTTTTTAGTGTTGATTGTCTCTTGCTTTTCAATGAATGCATGCACAATTTCCTCAAAATTACTTCTAAGAGGTGGAGCATAAGAAGGTGCATATCCATGAGAATTTTGAAAATTATAGTGTGCTTGAAACTGTGGTGGTGAAGTTTGTGCCTTATCACTCTTTCAACTAAAATTTGGGTGATTTCTCCAACCAGAGTTGTATGTTTGCAAGTATGGGTTATGATTGGGCCTTTAGAAACTATTTAAAGTATGGGCTTGTTCATGAAGACATTCCTTAAAAGAAGGCAAGGTTGGACAATCATTGGTTGAGTGTTCATTGGTTTCACAGATTTGACACCCAATGTTTTGAACAGATTTTAATTGACCACTCTTTTTTAATTCTAGTGCCTTAACTTTTCTAGCTAAAGATGTGACACGACTAAAAGATTGATGTCTTCTCCCAAGTGCAGGAGTGTCGAAGTAATAAATAACCCGGCAAGACCGAGGTCGAACCACAGGGAGGTTAATTGTACAAATTATAAACAACAATTATAAAACAACAATAACAATAACAACAATAGTAATAATAATAATAATAATAATAATAATAATAATAATAATAATAATAATAAAGAAAGAGAAGAAGAAGATGATGATGATGATGAGAACTTAGAGATGAAATATTAAAGTAAGGATTAAACAATAATAATAACAAATGTCAAGGTTAGAGGTTCCACTAATGGTATATCAAACAAGTATAGTATAAACTTTTATTATTGAATTGAAAACCACACACAAAGGAGGTTCCAATCAGATTATATATTGTTAACATGATTACATTAGTCATCTTATTCAATTAATGCTAATACTTGTAAATCTCGTCAAACATTCATGATTATAACTTATGTTAACAACAAATCAAGTTCCTTTCATAGCTCAGGTGTCGGTTATACCATACATTATGGGCTATGAAAGTGCCAAGCATTTGTTGTACCAAGTGTTATACAACATAAATCAAGATTAGTCATTTAACAAGCAAAGTATTAAAGAGTGAACAAGATAACAAATATAAAACATGTTAGTATCAAACATTAAAGTCCATATTAAGTTTACATTATACTTATTCTCACACCATTAGTGTAACCTTTTCACCTTGACATAACTAACTTAGCTAGACATAATGAAAGAAAGCAAAATAGATAAACAAAATAAGAACATAAAAGCTAACTAAGTAAAGGAAAGGAAATGAAAGGCATAGACTTAATATTAATGAAAGCAAAGCATAAACATTACAAAAACTACAAAGAGAGAAAGGAAGAGCATGATCTTGATCTAGAAACCAAGATGCCTAAATGCATGGCAAATGCCTCCTTTTATAGGCCAAAATTGGGAACTATTGATTTGATGACTAATTGATAAGGGGGTGGCCAACTTTTGACTTGGTGACAATCCTTATCTTCTCTTGTCTGCCCAAAACGTCATTGATAACGTCCAAATTGGAGCCCGTTGTAAACATGAAAGTTGTAGGCAATTGTCTCAGATTTCTTGTGTAAAAAATTCAGCTTATTTGGACTTCTAGAACTCCAGATATGACCAAAATACCAAACAGTGCTTGGGCTGGAAGATAGATTCGGGCTTCTTTGTTGTTGCTACAAATTGGACTTGATAATGGCCTTTTTAGATCTTGGGCTCCATATGAAAGTTGTAGGCCTATGTCTTACCTTTCCATCCATATAAATTGGACCTAAATCTAAGATCTGTAGCTCCAGATATGGCCTAATTACCGAACAGTGTTCCGGTTTGGATTGCACCGACATCTCTTTTCTAAGTTTGGCCATCTCTTTATCCTTGCAATTTAAGTTCTTCAAGTCATCAATCAATCCTTTCATTTATGTGATAGGCCTGCATTAAAAATAGACATTTACCACAAATTATAGATATCTTATATTATTAGATATATTATTATAAAACATGCTTTAGTTAAGGAGTTATTGATACTTCAAGTGCAAAATGATGATATAAAACCATGACAAAAATGCACTTTTAAGTACTAATCAAGATGCAAACTTGGCTTGGAGGTTATGATCTTCCCTAAGGTTATACATACCTCCAATAGATGTATGAGGTTGAGTTTTATTCGATGCGTCATAAGTACCTACGGTGTCCCAGTTTTGAACATTTTCAGCTAAAAAGTCTAAGTACCCCATTGTTTCATCAAGGTCTTTATCTTCAAAAGTTCCATTGCATATTAATTCAACCATTTGCCTATCTCTAGGTGTTAACCCTTCATAAAAATGTGAAACTAATCTTCATATTTCAAAACCATGATGAGGGCAAGTATTAAGTAAGTCTTGATACCTATCCCAACATTGATAAAATGTTTCTCCTAGTTTTTGAGTGAAAATGATGATTTTTCTTTTGAAAGAATTTGTTCTATGAGATGGGAAAAACTTCTTCAAAAACTATTGTTGCATTTCATCTCAAGCACGAATGGATCCAGATCTCAAATTTTATAGCCATGTTTTAGTTTTATCTTTTAATGAAAAAGAAAAAAGCTTTAATTTGATGATATTCATGCTACAATTTGAATCATTATATATGTTACAGACCTCCTCAAATTCCTTTAAATACAAGTATGGATTTTTCAAATCTAAGCCATGAAAAGAAGGTAAAAGTTGAATGATGCCTAGCTTAAAATTGAAATGAGATGCATGATGGTGCACTTGTTCTTGTGGGATTCATGTGGTCTCTAAGTGTTCTAACACGGTTATTCTCATTATTCTCATTATAAAGTGATTAATTATCTTCTTCGGCTATATTTTTTGAAAATAATGAGGATATCCTACAAAGTTTACTACTTAATATACGTGACTACACTCTCATGCACGTGTAGGAATAGAATAAAATAAAGAAGAAAATAAAAGAAGAAGAAACAAGAGAAAAGAAACAAAGTTATATATAAAAAAATGAAAAGAAAAATAAAATTAATACTATAATTTGTACAAGAACTTACCTCCCTGAAAATGGCGATAAAAACTTGACACGACTAAAAAATTGATGTCATCTCCCAAGTGCAGGAGTGTCAAAGTAAAAAATAACCCGGCAAGACTAAGGTAGAACCACAAGGAAGTTCATTGTATAAATTATAGACAACAACAACAACAATAATAGTAATAGCAATAGTAGTAGTAGTAGTAGTAGTAGTAGTAGTAGTAGTAGTAGTAATAAACAAGAAGAAGAAGTTGATAACAACATATATCAAAGTTAGAGAATCCACTAATGGTATGTTAAACAAGTATAGTATAAACTCTTATTATTCAATTGGAAACCACACACAAAAAAGATTCCAATCAGATTATAAATTGTTAGCTTGATTACATTAATCATCTTATTTGATTAATGTTAATACTTGTAAATCTCGTCAGGCATTCATGATTATAACTTATGTTAACAACAAATCAAGTTCCTTTCATAGCTCAGGTGTTGGTTATACCATACAGTATGGGCAATGAAAGTGTTAAGCATTTGTTGTACCAAGTGTTATATAACATAAATCTAGATTAGTCATTTAACAAGCAAAATATTAAAGAGTGAACAAGATAACAAATACAAAACATGTTAGTATCAAACATTAAAGTCCATATTAAGTTTGCACTACACTTATTCTTATACCATTAGTATAACCTTTTCACCTTAACATAATAAACTTAGCTAAACATAATGAAAGAAAGAAAAATAAATAAACAAAATAAAAACATAAATAAGATAAAAGTTAACTAAGTAAAAGAAAAGAAATGAAAACCATAAACTTGATATTTATGAAAACAAAACCTAAACATTACAAAAATACAAAGATAGAAAGCAAAAGTATGATCTTGATCTAGAGACCAAGATGCCTAAATGCATGGCAAATGCCTCATTTTATAGGCCAAAATTGGAAATTATTGATTTGATAACTAATTGATGAGTGGGTGACCAACTCTTGACTTGGTGACAATCCTTATCCTTATCTTCTATTGTCTACCTAAAACTTCATTGATAATGTCAAAATTGGAATCACTTGAAACATGAAAGTTGTAGAAAATTGCCTCAGCTTTCCAAAAAAAAAAAAAGGTCATTTGGACTTCTAGAACTCTAAATATGGGCCAAGTACTGAACAATATTTGGGTTGGAGGACAGATTCAGACTTCTTTGTTATTGCTATAATTTGGACTTAAAAATGACCTTTCTAAATTTGGGCTCCGTATAAAACTTATAGGCCTATGTCTTACCTTTCCATCCATATAAAGTAGACCTAAATCCGAGATCTACAGCTCCAGATATGACCCAATTACCGAATAGTGTTCTAGTTTGGACTACACCGGCATCTCTTTTCTATGTTTGGCCATCTCTTTATCTTTTCAATTTCAATTCTTAAACTTATCAATCAATCCTTTCATTTATGTGATAAGCCTGCATTAAAATGAACATTTACAATAAATTAAAGGTATCTTATATTATTAGATATTTTATTATAAAACATCCTTTAGTTAAGGATTTATTGATACTTCAAGTGTAAAATGATGATATAAAACCTTGATAAAAATACACTTTTAAGAGAAGAACATAAATAAGATAAAAGTTAACTAAGTAAAGGAAAGGAAATGAAAGGCATAAACAAGATATTAATGAAAATAAAACTTAAAAATACAAAAATACAAAGAGAGAAAGCAAAAGCATGATCTTGATCTGGAAACCAAGATACTTAAATGCATGGCAAATGCCTCATTTTATACGCCAAATTTGGGAACTATTGATTTGATAACTAATTAACGAGTGGGTGACCAACTCTTGACTTGGTGACAATCCTTATCTTCTCTTGTCTGCCTAAAACATCATTAATAATGTTAGAATTAGAACCACTTCAAAACATGAAAGTTATAGGAAATTACCTCAGCTTTCCAGGAAAAAGCAATGGAGGTCATTTAGACTTCTAGAACTCCAGATATTAGACAAACACTGAATAGTATTTGGTTGTAGGACAGATTCAGACTTTTTCATTATTGCTACAATTTGGACTTGAAAATGGCCTTTTTAAAACTAGACCTCCACATGAAATTTATAGGCCTATGTCTTACCTTTCCATCCATATAAAGTAGACCTAAATCTGAGATCTATAGCTCCAGATATAACCTAATTACCGAACAGTGTTCCGATTTGGACTACACCAACATCTCTTTTCTGAATTCGGCCATCACTTTGTCCTTTCAATTTCAGTTCTTAAACTCATCAATCAATCCTTTCATTTATGTGATAGGCCTGTTTTTAAAATGAACATTTATCATAAACTAAAGGTATCTTATATTATTAGATATGTTATTATAAAACATGCTATAATTAAGGAGTTATTGATACTTCAAGTGCAAAATGATGATATAAAACCTTGATAAAAATACATTTTTAAGTACTAATCAACATGAAAAACTTTTATTGGGATAACCCTTACTTATTCAAATATTGTCCTGATTAAATATTTCAAAGATGCGTTCTCGACAATGAGGTAAGTAATGTCATTAAATTCTGTCATTCTGAGCCATGTGGGAGTCATTTCTCATAAAAAATATGACTGTAAAAATCTAACAATGTGGATTTTATTGGGCCACCATGTTTAAGAACTTATATGCATTCCGTAAAACATGTGAAAATTGTCAAATAATGGGATTTATTTCAAAACACAGAGAGTTTTTAGATAATCTTCAATTGACTCTTAAGTCTCATTATAGTAGAGATATGCATCATGCAATTCATAACTTATGACCCCATTGTCATATAGATCATGCTTGATATAGTCTTGGGAATCTAACTAAAAAAAAAGATTTTGTTTACTAATTTTTAAGAAAATTAGACGGGAAGCATATCCCTGACCCATAGAGGGCGTTTAAGTCATTCTTGGACGTAAAACCAAGGGAATGTGTGAGCCAAAATCACAACTACCTGTACATACACATGTTTTTTTTAAAAAATAAAATAAAAATAAAATAAATAAATAAATAAAGAGAGAGAGAGAGAGAGAGATTATGTGTGTGAGACTCCAATTGGCCTATATATAAGTGGTATGATTGCTTTTTTAATTTCTCATCTATAAAATCCTCTTTTTCTTCCATTCATTTTACTTATCCCATACATTCAGCAAATATAAAAGTGGGTATAAATGATAAGTTCCTCAAGCCATCACATAAGAAATATTTGTGTTTTCGGTGGATCTAGTCTTGGGAAAGAAAAGAAGATTTTAGAATCAGCAAATCATCTTGGTTAGGTGCTAACTGAGAGAAAGATTCATTTAGTGTATGGGGGAGGCAGTCTTGGGTTAATGGGAGGTGTCTCAATAGCTATATTTTTAAGAAGTAGTCAAGTTTTGGGGGTCATCCCTAAAGCTTTAGCAAAATGACACATCATTGAAAAAACAATTAGAGAGGAACTACAGGTCTCCACAATGTTTGATCGAATGAATGCAATGTTTAAACACGCTCATGCCTTCATTTCCTTACCAGGTGGTCTGCACATATTAGAAGAGATCTTTCATATTACCTCTTGGGACCAGTGCACATTCACCATAAACTCATAGGTTTGTTAAATGTTAATGATTTTTATGATAAATTATTTTCTTTTCTTGATCATGTTGTGGAATAGGAATTTTTAATATCTTCTGCGTGATAAATCATAATCTTTGCTGCTGCTACTGAATAATTGATTGACCAACAATAATCTTTCATTCCTGTAATTTATCCCTCCATGACACGCATAAATTGGTCAACAAAGAAAAGTTGTAAAAAGCATAGATTGGATTTGAGCCTTCATTTGTGAATCTTTATGTCTTTTGGTTTTATTATTGTGTTTTATTATTTCTTATATTTGTTTAAGTGTGTTTCAGGTTTGTCAGTGTTCATTATTTCAAGTAATGTCTTCAATAATCTATCTTTCTACCTTAGGACATTGAGGACAATGTCTCGTTTTAGTTGGGGGGGAGGGTAGTAGTTTACAAAAAATTAACTAACTATGTTTTCTATTCCATAAAGCATGTGTAAAACTATTGTTACTAGGATAATAGAGTAAAGGAGCTTGTTTGTTAAAGTGACTTTTGAGACGCATCTCAGTAACCGTTCTTCACAAGGTCTATCATTATACTTTTTGAAAGATTCAGGTTTACAAACTCTCGCATTATTATCATTTAATTCTACTCATATACTCATTTAACATGTATTCTTAAACCTTAATTTTCACACACACACTTTAACATATGATTGTGGGTTGCACATTGGATTATTATATGATTTATGTTTTTTTGTTAAAAGTAACAACTAACAGAAAGGGATAGTATATAATTTATAAAAAAATAAAAAAATAAAAAATAATGATAATAAAAATGTAGATAAGTTTGGTTTCGTAGACTCCCTAACCTAAGCAATTAAGCCCGAATGGTTGTTTTAACACCTAATACCCTGTCAACTAACTTGGGAGCTATTGCCCCATGCTTGCTATATGGGTTGAGGAGAAAAACTTAAAGGAATCAAACATTGCATTATCTACGTATCAATATCTACAACCCGGGTTAGTATGCTCGAAGTGGTATCTTAACACCTAATGCCCTAAGACTAACTAGTCTGTGAGTCATTAGCCGAAAGCTCGTTACATGGGTTAAAGATATATTTTGTTTTAAGTTATATGTATGTATGTATATATATATTAAAAAAAGAAGAAAAGATAAAAAAAAAATCCCAACCCAAGGAAGTTAACCTTAAACATTAGAACAAAAATTTTGTTTTTCTTCAAAGTAAAGCCCCATAACTATGTATTGATATATTGAGTATAAATGAAAGGTCTATTAATATCTTATTTAAGAGGTATTGAGCATATATATAAATTTAATAAGATTTTGTTTATTTAGATAGATTAATGAAAGTTGAATAATGAATGTCTTGCTTTGTGGAATTCACAAATTATTTTTCTATTTTAATGCTTTGATTACTAGGGACTAGTAATGAGCTGGTTACAGGGTGTGATTACTTAAAAATGCATTTTTATCAAGGTTTTATATCATCATTTTGCACTTGAAGTATCAATAACTCCTTAACTAAAGCATGTTTTATAATAACATATCTAATAATATAAGATACCTTTAATTATGGTAAATTTTCAACTTAAATATAAGGCTATCACATAAATAAAAGGATTGATTAATGAGTTTAAGTATTGAAATTGAAAGGACAAAGAGATGGCCAAACTTAGAAATGAGATGCTGGTGCAATCTAAACCGGAACACTGTTTGGTAATTGAGTCATATCTAGAGCTATAGATCTCGAATTTAGGTCTACTTTATATGGATGGAAAGGTAAGACATAGGCCTATAACTTTCATATGGAGGTATGTTTTGAAAAGGCCTTTTTCAAGTCTAAATTATAGCAACAATAAAAAAGTTTAAATCTGTCCTGCAGCCCAGACATTGTTTAGTGTTCAACCCATATCTAGAGTTCTAGAAGTTCAAAGGCCCTCTATTTGTTTTTCTAGAAAGCTGAGATAATTTCCTACAACATTCATATAGAGGTCTGGTTCAAATTCTAACGTTATCAATGATGTTTTAGGCAGACAAGAGAAGATAAGAATTGTAATCAAGTCAAGAGTTAGTCACTCACTCATCAATTAGTCATCAAATCAATAGTTTCTAATTTTTGCCTATAAAAAGAGACATTTGCATGTATTAATGCATCTTGGTTTCCAGATCAAAATCATGTTCTTGCTTTCTCTCTTTGTATTGATTATGTTTTGCTTTCATTAATATCAAGTTTATGCCTTTCATTTCCTTTCCTTTACTTAGTTAACTTTTATCTTATTTATGTTTTTATTTTGTTTATTTATTTTTCTTTCTTTCATTATGTTTAGGTAAGTTTATTATGTCAAGGTGAAAAGGTTATACTAATGGTGTAAGAATAAGTATAGTGTAAACTCAACATGGACCTTGATGTTTGATACTAACATGTTTTGTATTTGTTATCTTGTTCACTTTTAATACTTTGCTTGTTAAATGGTGAATCTAGATTTATGTTATATAACACTTGGCACAACAAATACTTGACACTTTCATAGCACATATTGTATGGTATAACCGACACCTATTCTATGAAAGGAATGTAATTTTTTGTTAACATATATAATCATGAATGTTTGAAACGTTTACAAGTATTAGCATCAATCGAAGAAGATAACTAATATAATCATGTTAATAATTTATAATCTGATTGGAACCTCCTTTGTGTGTGGTTTCCAATTGAATAACAAGAGTTTATACAATACTTATTTGACATAACATTAGTGGATCCTCTAACCATGATATTTGTTATTATCATTGTTTAATGCTTACATTGATCTTCCATCTCAAAGTTTTGATCAACTTCTTCTTCTTGTTTTTTACTACTACTACTACTACTATTATTATTATTGTAGTTGTTATATTATTGTTGTTTATAATTTATATAATTAACCTCCCTATGGTTTGACTCTAGTCTTGCTAGGTTATTTATTACTTCGACACTTCTGCATTTGGGAGAAGACATCAATCTTTTGGTCGTGTTACCTTTCATTTATGTGCTAAGCCTGTATTTAGGATGAACATTTACTATAAATTAAAGTTATCTTATGGTATCAGACTTATTATAAAACATGTTTTAGTTAAGAAGTTATTGATACTTCAAGTGCAAAATGATGATATAAAACCATAAAAATACACTTTTAAATACTTACTTTACAAGACTAGATATCTACTTTATTATTAACTGAGTGTCGGTTTATGCATGCTTCTACAAATTCTTATTGGAGTGTAGTTAAACACATCCTACATTATCTATAAGGTACAACCACCTATGGCTTACATTTCAATCATAGTTCCTCATTTGCTCTATGTGGCTTTACAGATGCAGATTGGGTAAAGTATTACTATTACTATCATCATCATCATCATCATCATCATCATCCTTGTTGTTGTAGTAGTAGTATTATTGTTATTGTTATTATTAATCTTGCAAGGTTATTTATTACTTCGACACTCTTGCACTTGGGAGAAGACATCAATCTTTTGGTCGTGTCACCAATCAGGAGGTTGAATGGCAGGAGTAAAAGTAGGCAAGTTTTTAAGTTTAATAAAGGCTTCTTCACAATGTTTAGTCCATTCAAAAATATTATTCTTTGTTAGAAAGTTATTTAATGGCTTAGATATTACACTAAAATCTTTGATGAACCTTCTATAAAAACCAACATGTCTTAAAAATGATCTAATATTTTTAGTAGATTTTGGTGTTGGCAAGTTAGCAATTAACTCGATTTTAGATTCGTCAACCTTAATTTCTTTTGAGGAAACAATGTGTTCAAGTACAATGTTGTTTGTTACCATAAAGTGACATTTTTTTCTAATTCAGTACAATATTCTTCTATTCACACCTGGTCAAACTCCTTTATATAGTTAACTTTTATTTATGTTTCTCTCTTTTATTATGTTTATCTAAGTTTATTATGTCAAGGTGAAAAGGGTATACTAATGGTGTAAGAATAAGTATAGTGTAAACTCAACATGGACCTTAATGTGTGATACTAACATGTTTTGTATTTGTTATCTTGTTCACTTTTAATACTTTTCTTGTTAAATGATGAATCTAGATTTATGTTGTATAACACTTGGTACAACAAATACTTGGCACTTTCATAGCCCATATTGTATGGTATAACCAATACCTATTCTATGAAAGGAACTTAATTTTTTGTTAACATAAGTTATAATCATGAATGTCTGATAACGTTTACAAGTATTAGCATCAATTGAAGAAGATAACTAATATAATCATGTTAATAATTTATAATCTGATTGGAACCTCCTTTGTGTGGGGTTTCCAATTGAATAACAAGAGTTTCTACTATATTTGTTTGACATAACATTAGTGGATCCTCTAATCATGACATTTGTTGTTATCATTGTGATTAGTACTTAAAAGTGTATTTTTATCAAGGTTTTATATTATCATTTTACACTTGAAGTATCAATAACTCCTTAACTAAAGCATGTTTTATAATAATATATCTAATAATATAAGATACCTTTAATTTATGGTAAATATTCATTTTAAATGCAGGCCTATGAAATAAATAAAAGGATTGATTGATGACTTTAAGGACTTAAATTGCAAGTATAAAGAGATGACCAAACTTAGAAAAGAGATGCCGGTGCAATCCAAACTGGAACACTGTTCGATAATTGGATCATATCTGGAGATATAGATCTTAGATTTAGGTCTACTTTATATGGATGGAAAGGTAAGACATAGGCCTACCACTTTTATAGGAGCCCAAGATCTAAAAAGGCCATTTTCAAGCCCAAATTGTTGCAACAACAAAGAAACCCGAATTTGTTCTCCAGCCCGAGCACTGTTCAGTATTTTGGCCATATCTGGAGTTCTAGAAGTCAAAATGAGCTGAATCTTTTACAAAAGAAAGCTGAGACAATTACCTACAACTTTCATGTTCGAGTGGCTCTAATTTTGACGTTATCAACGATGTTTTGTGTAGATAAAAGAAGATAAGGATTATCACCAAGTCAAGAGTTGGCCACCCACTCATTAGTTAGTCATCAAATCAATAGTTCCCAATTTTGGCCTATAAAAGGAGGCATTTGCCATGCATTTAGGCATCTTGGTTTCCAGATCAAGATCATGCTCTTGCTTTCTCTCTTTGTATTTTTTGTAATGTTTATGCTTTGCTTTCATTAATATCAAGTTTATGCCTTTCATTTCCTTTTCTTTACTTAGTTAACTCTTATCTTATTTATATTCTTATTTTGTTTATTTATGTCTAGCTAATTTTATTATGTCAAGGTGAAAAGGTTACACTAATGGTGTAAGAATAAGTATAGTGTAAACTCAATATGGACTTTAATGTTTAATACTAACATGTTTTGTATTTGTTATCTTGTTCACTTTTTAATACTTTGCTTGTTAAATGACTAATCTTGATTTTTGTTGTATAACACTTGGTACAACAAATGCTTGGCACTTTCATAGCCCATACTGTATGGTATAACCGACACCTAAGCTATGAAAGGAACTTGATTTGTTGTTAACATAAGTTATAATCATAAATGCTTGACGAGATTTACATGTATTAGCATTAATTGAATAAGATGACTAATGTAATGATATTAACAATCTATAATTTGATTGGAACCTCCTTTGTATGTGGTTTCCAATTGACTAATAAGAGTTATACTATACTTGTTTGACATACCATCAGTGGATCCTCTAACCTTGACATTTATTGTTATCGTTGTTTAATCCTTACATTAATTTTTCATCTCACAGTTCTCATCAATTTATCATCTTCTTCTTCTCCTCGTTCTTTTTCTTAATTATTATTATTGTTGTTGTTATTATTATTGTTGTTGTATTATAATTTGTACAATTAACCTCATTATGCTTCGACCCCGGTCTTGCCGGGTTATTTATTACTTCAACACTCCTGCACTTAGGAGAAGACATTAATCTTTTCGTCGTGTCATGTTTTTGGCGCCGTTGCCGGGGAGGTAAGTTTTGTATAAATTATAATATTTATTTTATTTTCTCTTTTCACTTTTCTTGTATGTAACTTTGTTTCTTTTCTCTTGTTTCTTCTTCTCTTGTTTTCTTTTTCCTTTTATTCTATTCCTACGCGTGCATGAGAGTGTGGTTACGTACATCAAGTGGTAGACTTTGTAGGGTATCTTCATCATTTTCAGAAAATATGGCCGAAGAAGATAATCAATCACTTCATAATGAGAATAACCATGCTAGAACACTTAGAGACCACATGAATCCTACAAGAACAAGTGCACCATCATGCATAGTTTTTCCTCCCGATGCATCTCATTTTAATTTTAAACAAGGTACTATTCAACTTTTACCTTCTTTTCATAACTTAGAATTAGAAAATCCATACTTGCATTTAAGGGAATTTGAGGAGGTCTGCAACAAATATAATAATTTAAATTGTAGCATGAACACCATCAGATTAAAGCTTTTTCCTTTTTCATTAAAAGATAAAGCTAAAACATGGCTACAAAATTTGAGATCAGGATCCATTCGTGCTTGGGATGAAATGCAACAACAGTTTTTAAAGAAGTTTTTCTCATCTCACAGAAAAAACTCTTTCAAAAGACAAATCACCACTTTCACTCAAAAACTAAGAGAAACATTTTACCAATGTTGGGATAGGTATCGAGACTTGCTTAATACTTGCCCTCATCATGGTTTTGAAACATGGAGATTGGTTTCATATTTTTATGAAGGATTAACACCTAGAGATAGGCAAATAGTTTAATTGATGTGCATTGGAACTTTTGAAGATAAAGATCCTGATGAAGCAATGGAGTACTTAGACTTGTTAGCTGAAAATGCTCAAAATTAGGACACCGTAGGTACTTATGAGGCACCGAGTAAAACTCAACCTCATACATCTAGGGGATGTATGTACAACCTTAGGGAAGATCATGACCTTCAAGCCAAGTTTGCATCTTTAGCTAGAAAAGTCGAGGCACTAGAATTGAAAAAGAGTGGTAAATTAAAATCTGTTGAAAACATTGTGTGTCAAATGTGTGAAACAAATGAACACTCAATCAGTAATTGTCCAACCTTGCCTTCTTTTAAGGAATGTCTCCATGAATAAACTCATGCTTTAAACAATTTCCAAAGGCCCAATTATAACCCATACTCGCAAACATACAACCCTGGTTGGAGAAGTCACCTAAATTTTAGTTGGAAGAGTGATAATGCACAAACTTCACCACCACAGCTTCAAGCACACCATAATTTTCAAAATTCTTATGGATATGCACCTTCTTAGGCTCCACCTCTTAGAAGTAATTTTGAGGAAACATTATATGCATTCATTGAAAAGCAAGAGACAATCAACACTCAACTTACTCAAAGCATAACAGATTTTAAAGACACTCTTGCAAAATTCACATATGCTCTCAGTTTTCAAGAGCAAGGTAAGTTTCCATCTCAACCACAGCAAAATCCCAAGGGGCAATACAATGCAAATACAAGTAGTTCTGGAAGTCAATACATGGATCAAGTCAAATCAGTCATCACTCTTCATAGTGGTAAGGTTATTGAAAAACCCACTCTTGAACCTTGTGAGAAAGATTATGAGTCAATCTCTGAGGGTGAGGAAGGGGTTGAATTAGAAAATTGCAAAAAAACGACTGATTCTCCGCCAGCACTTCCATTTCCTAAAGCCATGACCAAATAAAGGAAAGTCAATCACAACTCTAAAATTTTTGAAACTTTCAAACAGGTAAAAATCAATATACCTTTGCTGGATGCAATTAAACAGGTTCCTTCCTATGCTAAATTTTTAAAAGATCTATGCACTGTGAAGAGGAAACTGAATGTAAAAAAGAAAGCCTTGGGAGTTATTTTTCTTCAAAAAAGATAGCTAGAAAAATCTTTTAAAATGATTTTATTGGCCCACCATGTTCAAGAACACGCATGCATTCTGCAAAACTTGTGAAAATTGTCAAAAAGTTGACACTAGTCAAAACATTTTGTTTTATAATTCTCAACTCTATTCATTCCCTAAAGAGCTAAGATCAAGATGGAACAATATGGGGCCTATGATATTGAGAATTCAATGAATGAAAATGTTTTTAAGGAAAATGGACATCGTTTGAAAGCTTACTTTGATAATTTTCCTGGTGAGAATGAATCAACTGGTTTGAATGATCTTGTAGATAAAGGTTGATTATTTTATTTTTCTTATATTTTTTGTGTGTTTCTTTTTGAGTGTTTTTTACTAGTTTCTCTAACCCCGGTCAAATGGCGGAGAATGGTACTCCGTGACTTAGGTCAGTTCTTTCAGTTTCCTACAATAACTGATATTTGTGTATATATTTGTGCAATTCTTTGAATCTCTCTTCCAATTCTCATTTGAAAATGGAAACTAATCTTGAAAAATTGAAAAAGTATTTTCCCGCTTTGGCTCAGAATGCGATTATAAAAATTTACCATGCTAGATGTGCAAGATTGAGATTGTTAATGAATTATAAAATTCCTGAAAATATTCGCTGGTTGATTGAAGCAAAGGTCTGATTATCAGGTGAGTCCTCTAACTCCTTCATTTCGCACATGCGTGGAACATGTAAAAACACTTTTGCAAAGAAACGTCGTGCAAAACGACTGAAAGTCTGTCATTGATGTGCTAGATGGACTTGTAATACACAATGTTATTCTTTAGAAATGGTATCTATAAACCATGAAGATGAAATACAATTCATTAAGGATGGCCTGAGTAAGGAGTCTTTAGATAATCTTCTATTGACTCTTGAGACGCATCCTAGTGGAGATGTACATCGTGCAATTCATGATTTATGACCATTATTTCATAAAGAGCATGATCGACTTAGTCTTGGAAATCTGACTAAAAAAGACCCTGTTTGCCAGTTTTTAAGAAAACTGGATGGGAAGCCTATCCCTGACCCATAGAGGGCGTTTAAGTCGTTCTTGGACGTAAAACCAAGGGAAAATGTGAGCCACAATCACAACTACCTATACATACACATGCTTTTTCAAAAGTAAACAAATAAATAAATAAAAAGAGAGAGTGTGTGTGAGACTCTAGCTGGCCTACACATAGGTGGTATGATTGCCCTTTTAATTTCTCATCTATAAAATCCTCTCTTCCTTCCCTTCATTTCCACTCAACCCATACATTCATCAAATATAGAAGTGTGTAGAAATGACAAGTTCCTCAGGTCATTAGATAGGAAATATTTGTGTTTTCGGTGGATGTAGTCCTAGGAAAGAAAAGGAGTTTTTAGATTCAGCAAATCATCTTGGTCAAGAGCTAGATGAGAGAAAGATTTATTTAGTGTACGGGGGAGGTAGTCTTGGGTTAATAGGAGGTGTGTCAACAGTTGCATTTTTAGGAGGTAGTCAAGTTTTGGGGGTTGTCCCCGAAGTTTTAGCAAAAGGGAACATCATTGAAAAAACAATTGGAGAAAAACTTAAGGTTTCCACAATGTCAGCTCGAATGAATGCAATGTTTAACCATGCTGATGCCTTCATTGCTTTACCAGGTGGTCTAGGCACATTGGAAGAGATCTTTTATATTTCCTCTTGGGCCCAACTGCACATTCACCATAAACCCATAGGTTTGTTAAACGTTAAAGGTTATTATGATAAGTTGTTGTCTTTTCTTGATCATGTTGTGGAACAAGAATTTCTAACATCTTCTGCACGACAAATCATAATCTCTACTACTACTGCTGAACAATTGATTGACCAACTACAATCTTTCATTCCTGTAACTCATCCTTCCATGAGTCGCATAAATTGGTCAACTAAGAAAAGCTGTAAAAAGCTTAGATTGGATTTGAGCCTTCATTTATGAATCTTTGTGTCTTTTGGTTTTATTATTGTGTTTTTTTTTACATATATTTGTTTCAGTGTGTTTCAGGTTTGTCAATGGTCGTTATTTCAGGTGATATCTTCTATACTCTATCTTGTACCTTTAAACATTGAGGACAATGTCTCGTTTTAGTTGGGGGGAGAGGATAGTAGCTAAAAAAAAACTATGTTTTCTACTTCATAAAGCATGTGCAAAATTATTGTTACTATGATGGCAGAGTAATGAGAACTTTTATTACTCTTGAGACTCATCTTAGTAACAGTTGCATTTTTAAGAGGTAGTCAAGTTTTCGGGGTCGTCCCCGAAACTTTAGCACAAGGGGACATCATTGGAAAAATAATTGGAGAGGAACTTCAGTTCTCCACAATGTCAGCTCGAATGCATGCTGATGCCTTCATTGCTTTACTAGGTGGTCTACGCACATTGGAAGAGATCTTTCATATTTCTTCTTAGGCCCAACTGCACATTCACCATAAACCCATAGGTTTGTTAAATGTTAAAGGTTATTATGATAAGTTGTTCTCTTTTCTTGATCATGTTGTGGAACAAGAATTTCTAACATCTTCTACACGACAAATCATAATCTCTACTACTACTGCTGAACAATTGATTGACCAACTACAATCTTTCATTCCTGTAATTCATCCTTCCATGAGTCGCATAAATTGGTCAACTAAGAAAAGCCGTAAAAAGCTTAGATTGGATTTGAGCCTTCATTTGTGAATCTTTGTGTCTTTTGGTTTTATTATTGTGTTTTGTTGTTACATATATTTGTTTCAGTGTGTTTCAGGTTTGTCAATGGTCGTTATTTCAGGTGATATCTTCTATACTCTATCTTGTACCTTTAAACATTGAGGACAATGTCTTGTTTTAGTTGGGGGGAGAGGGTAGTAGCTAAAAAAAAAAAACTGTGTTTTCTATTTCATAAAGCATGTGTAAAATTTTTGTTTCTATGATGGCAGAGTAAAGAGAACTTTTATGACTCTTGAGACGCATCTTAGTGACCATTCTTAACAAGGTCTATTATAATACTTCATGAAATATTCAGATTTACAAACTCTCGTATTGTTATCACTTAATTCTGCTCATATACTTATTTAACATGTATTCTTAAACCTTAATTTACACACACACACTTTAACATATGATTGTGGGTTGCATATTGGATTATTACACTATTTATGTTCTTTTGTTAAAGGTAACAACTAAGGGAAAAGGATAGTATATAATTAAAAAAAAAGAAAAAAAGAAAAAAAATGATAATAATAAAAATATAGATAAGTTTGGTTTCGTAGCCTCCCTAACCTAAGCAATTAAGCCTGAAGGGATGTTTTAACACCTAATACCCTAAAGTCAACTTACTTGGGAGCCATTGGTCCAACGCTTGTTACATGGGTTGAGGAGAAAAACTTAAGGGAATCAAACATTGTACTATTTACATATCAGTATCTGCGACCCGAGTTACTAAGCTCGTAGGGGTGTCTTAGCACCTAATGCCCCAAGACCAACAGGTCTGGGAGTCATTAGCTGAAAGCTCGTTACATGGGTTAAAGATGCATGATGTTTTTAAATTATATGTATATATATTTTTAAAAAAAAAGGAAGACAAAAATAATAATCCCAACCCAAGGAAGTTAACCTTAAACATTAGAACAAAAATTTTATTTTCTTCTAAGATCATGCTCTTGCTTTTTCTCTTTGTATTTTTTGTAATGTTTATGCTTTGCTTTCATTAATATCAAGTTTATGCCTTTCATTTTCTTTTCTTTACTTAGTTAACTCTTATCTTATTTATGTTCTTATTTTGTTTATTTATTTTTCTTTCTTTCATTATGTTTAGCTAATTTTATTATGTTAAGATGAAAAGGTTACACTAATGGTGTAAGAATAAGTATAGTGTAAACTCAATATGGACTTTAATGTTTAATACTAACATGTTTTGTATTTATTATCTTGTTCATTCTTTAATACTTTGCTTGTTAAATGACTAATCTTGATTTATGTTGTATCACACTTGGTACAACAAATGCTTGACACTTTTATAGCCCATATTGTATGGTACAACCGACACCTAAGCTATGAAAGGAACTTGATTTGTTGTTAACATAAGTTATAATCATAAATGCTTGACGAGATTTACAAGTATTAGCATTAATTGAATAAGATGACTAATGTAATCATGTTAACAATCTATAATCTGATTGGAAGCTCCTTTGTGTGTGGTTGCCAATTGACTAATAAGAGTTTATACTATACTTGTTTGACATACCATTAGTGGATCCTCTAACCTTGACATTTATTGTTATCGTTGTTTAATCCTTACATTAATTTTCCATCTCAAAGTTCTCATCAATTTATCATCTTCTTCTCCTCCTCTTTTTTTTTTTGAATTATTATTATTATTGTTCTTGTTATTACTATTATTATTGTTGTTGTTGTTGTTGTTGTTGTTGTTATCATTGTTGTTGTATTATAATTTGTACAATTAACCTCCCTATGGTTTGACCCCGGTCTTGCCGGGTTATTTATTACTTCGACACTCCTACACTTGGGAGAAGACATTAATCTTTTCGTCGTGCCACATTGTTTAATCCTTATATTGATCTTCCATCTCAAAGTTTTGATCAACTTCTTCTTCTTCTTCTTTACTACTACTACTACTACTACTACTACTACTACTACTGTTATTATTATTGTAGTTGTTGTATTATTGTTGTTTATAATTTATATAATTAACCTCCCTATGGTTTGACTCTAGTCTTGCTAGTTTATTTATTACTTCGACACTTCTGCATTTAGGAGAAGACATCAATCTTTTGGTCATGTTACCTTTCATTTATGTGCTAAGCCTGTATTTAGGATGAACATTTACTATAAATTAAAGTTATCTTATGGTATCAGACTTATTATAAAACATGCTTTAGTTAAGAAGTTATTGATACTTCAAGTGCAAAATGATGATATAAAACCTTGATAAAAATACACTTTTAAATACTTACTTTACAAGACTAGATATCTACTTTATTATTAACTGAGTTTGTCAGTTTATGCATGCTTCTACAGATTCCTATTGGAGTGTAGTTAAACATATCCTACATTATCTATAAGGTACAACCACCTATGGCTTACATTTTAATCATAGTTCCTCATTTGCTCTATGTGGCTTTACAGATGCAGATTGGGTAAGTAATATTGATGATCGCAAGTCTATGAATGATTGTCTTGTCTTCTTTAGTTATACTCTGAATTGTTTGCTCTATGGAAACCAAGAAAATAATGCATAATTGTTCGCTCCTCCAGCGAGGTTGAGTATAAAGCATTGACAGATAACCCCTCTTAAGGTTATTTGGCTTTAGTATCTGTTAAGAGATCTATAGATTCATTCTTTCTCTGCTTCTACTATTTGGTGTGATAATTTAGACACTAAATATTATTGCAAGTCTAGCCTTGATAGTAGTATTGTTGATCGCAAGTCTATAAGTGGCAATCCTCGTCTTCTTATCAATTAAAAACATTATTGCTAACATCAAGATTTGAACAGAGTTGATTCATAAAAGTTCTATGAAATTGTCTTAGCTTAACAACAAAAGAAATTAAGGTCATTTTTACTCTTAGAACTCAAGATATGGGCTGAACACTGAATAGTGTTTGGGTTGTAGGATAAATTCAGACTTCTCCGTTGTTACTAAGATTTGAACTTCCAAATAGCATAATTGAGTTTTCCTTATAAATATTTTAGGCCAATGTCTTTGCATTCCATCCATATAGAGAAGACCTAAATCCAAGTTCTATAACTCTAAATATGACCCAATGACTAAACAATGCTTTAGTTTGGACTAAACCAACATCTCTTTTCTAAGCTCCACCCTCTCTTTTTCTTCTCAATTTCAGTAGTTGAACTCATCCATCAATTCTTTGATTTATATGATAAACCTGTATTTAAGATGAACATTTACCATAAGTTAAAGGTATTTTATAATATCAGACTTGTTATTATAAAACATGCTTTAGTTAAGGAGTTATTGATACTTTAAGTGTAAAATATTGATAAAAAACCTTGATAAAATTATGTTTTTAAATACTAATCATGGATGTTCTTTTTCGTGTGGTGGCAAGCGGGAGGAAAGACAATGTATGGGATGTGGTTAGTTGTGTGGTTTTTTAGGAAGGAGGTATAATTTTTTGGTGTTTTATGGGAGAGTGGAAAAATGATTTTTGGCATTTTTTATTCCTTTGATTTTTTAGTCTCCTCCGATAAAATTTTGCCCCTTTTTTTCAGCACACACTCGATTTATATTGTAATTTCTTTTTGCTTGAAGACAAAGCAAACCAAAATTAACTACTAGATTTCAAAAATCAATATCTACCACTTTTTTTTTTTTGCTTTATAGGAACAACTTGGAGGCATAAGAAAGAAATATGGACCATTGAATTAAGAAAATGGATTGTAGACCATTTGATTAAAAATTGGGTACTTAGTGAGAGTTGGGAAAACTTTACTGCATATGCCATTATCATTGATTAATTTTTTTTATTGATAGAATTGGTGACAGAAATGAAATTAACGACGGACGAATTCTATCAGTGAATTTGTCGGTGAAATTTCACCGATGGAATAGTAATGTCACGCCGATAGAAAATTCCAGTGGTAAAATTAGTATATGTAGTATTGAAATACATACTGTTATAACCCAATTTTAGATTCACTAAGATTTTCTCGAATGTTATTTTATTTTATTATTCATAACAAAAAAAATATAAATTAAAAAAAGCTTAAAATATATTTTCTTAAGTCAACTGCATCTTTCGATCAAAACCGAGTCCACTAGGTCAATACGGGTTAAACCATGTCGACTAGGATAAAAAATGAGTTTCGGGCCGTTTTGGGTCAAAACCGTCATTTTCGATCAAAACCGAGTCCACTGGCTCAATACGGGTTCCACCATGTCAACTAGGATGAAAAATGAGTTTCGGGCCGTTTCAGGTCAAAACCGTCATTTTTGGTCAAAACCGAGTCCACCAGGTCAAGATGGGTCCCACCATGTTGACCGGGATAAAAAATGAGTTTCAGGCTATTTTTGGTCAAAACTGTTATTTTTAGTCAAAAAACTGGTCCACCGAGTTGATACCCACATAAAGATTTTTTTGGTAATTAAAATTGATTTTTAATGGATGAAAAGCTTTTTCTAATACTGATTTGAGTACCCCTATAAATAAATATTATTATTATATATAATAAAACAAAAAAAATAATACAATTTTGTCACAGTAGGTGGAGGTTTTTTGCTGATGGTAGGCCGTGCAGCTGTACATTGAAAATTTTGCTCAACCCGTGATCCTATATCCCCTCTTCATTGGCTATAAATAGTCAATGAAACTAAGCCAGATGGAAGGCGAAAAAAGAAAAGAAGACAAATTCGAATCCGAGAGCTACTATTTGTGTTACTATTTAACACTATTTATTTTATTTTCTACTTTTTCTTCACGTGAATAAAATATTAATTTTTTATAAAAACAATTTGAAAAATACCAAAAATATCTTAACCGTTAGATCTAATAGCGTTTAAATCTGAGTCTTTGATTTTTTAGGATACAATAGGTTTTACCACACCGGATTAGAACCCAAATCCATCTTAGCCTTTAAAATAATCTTCCCTTCAATCCTGTTGCGTCACGTTATCAAGTGTACTAAACACTCGGTACACCGCGCCACACCAGAATAAAACTCAGCCCATCTAGATCGTCCGATCAACTTGCCGATCAAGCCAATCACAACTGCACGATCAGTTCATCTCCAATGCAACGGTTCATAGCCCGCAAACGCACCGGTGCACCATACTCGCGTTCACACCGTAGCGCAATCTCGGAGCCTCTCTCTCCTCTCGCCAGCGATTCTCTCTCTCTACTTTGATCTTTCATTTCCAGCCGTTTTAAGCCGGAAAACCACCATAGAAAGGTGAATCGTCTCCTCTAAAGAAAAACCCCAGTCGTTTTACGCGTTTTCACCGCCGAATCTGGCAGGAAAAAGGCCGTGACTGTCATCAGCTAACTGAAGCTTCAAATCGACGATTCTCCCTCATCAGCCATCAACAGAAGACGAGACCACCACCATCAGAATCCTAGTCCTTAGATCTACTAGAATCAACTATCTGGACTAGTGTCTAATTTTAGATTTCTAGTTCCCTCAAATTACTAGATGGCGACTCCAATAAAAATCTTTATTCCCCCCAATCAAGAAAAAAAACTTATTCTTTTTGTTAAACAAAAAAAAAAGAGTGTAGCTGTCATCCGACGTCGTGTAGCGACACATACATACAATTCTTTCATAATAAATTTTTTTGATAGAATTTGTACTTTTTTTAATAGTAGTTAAGGCATGAATAATAGTTTTATGAATCTTTTATTATTATAATTTTATGTATCCTTAGGCTCAAGTTTCATTTTTTTTTCATTCTCTTTATATTTATTAATTAACTTATTTTTAAGCATTTAGAATCTTGTTAATATTTTTTTTCATAGATTGCTGTTATTTAAAGTTTTACTATGAAAAAATAAAACAAAATGGAATCAACATCTTCCATAACAAAATCTTCAAAAATAGAAGAGTTTTTTTAAAATTAAACAAATCTTTGCATGAAATTAGACTTCTATGGACAGAGTGATCGATATATATATATAGATTTTTCTGAGAACATAATAATAGTAATGACATTGAATGGCAAAGCTACAACCTCGCACAAACATGGACAAAATTCATCAACTGCTTGATGAATTTACGAGTGGTGTTGAATTCCCCTCTCGCCCTATAAAGGATCGACATGAAAGATTAAGAAATTCATTCGTTTTCCTAGAGTATTGAAGAAAGAAAGCACCATAGCTGACAAAAAGATGGGCCTGAAAGTTGTATCGTCAGCAATAATATCATTCTCACTATTTTTATTGTTAGCATCGACAGCTAATGCCCAATCAAAAGGTGTCTTCGATGTGACTAAATATGGTGCCGATAAAGATATCACAGAGGTATCGTATATATTTTCTCGCATGCTTGCGTTTGATTTTTAAATAGCTGAATATGTAGTATTCGAGCCAGAACTTATTTACGTTTCCTTAGATTTTCAACGTAACCCCGAATTTGAGACCTACTGATTCTCTCTAAATATTTCCCTTCTCTTTCCATTTTTAGGCTTTAACCAATGCTTGGAAAGATGCTTGTGCTTCAACAAACCCCAGCAAAGTCCTTATTCCAAGTGGGACATACTCGCTACGGAAATTGACTCTAGCAGGTCCTTGCAAGGCTGCGATTGAGCTCCAAGTTGATGGCATATTGAAGGCACCGGTTGACCCTAATCAGTTCTCAGGAGGTCATTGGGTTAATTTCAGATACGTAGATAAATTTACGTTGTCGGGAAGCGGCACTTTTGATGGGCAGGGAAAGGTTGCATGGAGCAAAAGTACATGTCAGAAAGATAAAGATTGTGACAGCCTCCCAATGGTAATCTACTCACCATTATGAAGCCTAATTTCCGTATTTTTTAATTATATATTATGGCACTACCAAAGTTTCTTTAATCATTTGCTTTTTGCTTGCTTCTAACATGGATCAGAATATAAGGTTCGATTTCATCACCAATGCACTAGTCCGAGATATAACTACTCGAGATAGCAAGAACTTTCACGTTAACGTCTTGGGGTGCAAAAACCTCACCTTCCAGCATTTTACCGTGAGTGCACCTGGTGATAGTGTAAACACCGATGGAATCCATGTCGGCCAATCTACTGGGATCTACATTATCGATTCAAAAATTGGCACTGGCGATGATTGTATCTCCGTTGGGGATGGCACCGAAGAACTGCATATCACAAGAGTAACATGTGGACCTGGCCATGGCATCAGTGTTGGAAGTTTAGGGAAATACCCCAATGAGAAACCTGTTTCTGGAATATTTGTCAAGAGTTGCACCATCTCAGATACTACAAATGGCGTTAGAATAAAATCTTGGCCAGCTTTATACGGTGGTGTCGCATCTAACATGCATTTTGAGGATATTGTCATGAACAATGTCCAAAACCCTGTCATCATAGATCAAGCTTATTGCCCATGGAACCAATGCAGTCTAAAGGTATTGCTTTTTCAGTTAGCATTAGGATATTTTCACAGTACTAAATTACTGTGACAATATTTTAACCAATTCGTGGCTCGAACACTCCACAATTTATCAAAATCTATTTTACATCTTACGAAAAAAATGTTTCAACGCAATTACGAATTCATAGTATTGACTGTGAAGCAAACATGTTGTGCACTGCATTCCGTAATTGGTTGCATCATGCTAGATCCATAATGCAATTCTGAAGAACGCCTACACAAGCATACTAATTTTTTTATGTTCCGTAATGCTAGGGAGATTACTAAAAGTCTATTGGGGTCTTAATGTTCTTTCTTGTTTTCTTTTGCAGGCTCCATCAAAAGTGAAGATCAGTGATGTTAGTTTTAAGAATATAAGGGGAACTTCCGCAACTCCGGTTGTTGTTCAGATTGCTTGCAGTAGTGGCATCCCATGTGAGAAGGTGGAGCTTGCTGACATTAAACTGGCATATAGCGGACCAGACGGCCCTCCAAAATCCCAATGTTCTAACGTTAAGCCCATAATTTCTGGGATAATGAGCGCACCCGGATGTTGAAGATAGGGACTTCCAATCGAAACTTTTTGGTTTCGTCGTTCATAGGCTCGTTTTTAGATGGAGAAGTCCCATCCTGTAAATTTTATTAAACAGATGATTAAAATTTTATTATTTTAATTTTAAACACAAGATCGCTTGGTTTCTTTTACAATTTAATTTCAATAAATCTTCAATCTTATATATAAAAGAAAGAAGCAAAAAGAGTATAAATCTTATAGCAACCCTACAAGATTTTTCCTTTATTTTTTTAATTTATTACTTAAGGTCCATGCCCTCTTTTTTGTACATATTTCCTTTTACTCTTATTTTTTGTTAATTTGAATAATTAGAATTTCTTTAATAATTTTTTAAATATTAATTAACTTGGTCAAATATCACCTGAAACGGACATTTCTTAATTGAATTTGTTACTCTACACACATTTCTGAACTTTGAAAATTACAGGCACTCAATCAATAAATCTTTATAAATATTTAAATAGAAAAACTAAAACTACATCCACTAAAATAAAAGGAACTAAAAAATGGAGAAGCCCTGATTAGAAGTAAAAAATATATATTCATTCATATTTAAAATATATGTTAAAATCACAAGTTAATTGAATGGTCACAATAGCATGCATTTTAAAAGTCTTTTGTAAAAATTAGAAAAATAAATTCATATCAAAAACGGAAAACTTAAAGTAGAATACAAAAATTAACAATTTCACAAGCCAAATATATAATATCTCCAAAAATAAATGATAGCTGAATTAAATTATTGAACTTATAATATTATAATATTATGAATGTTATCATTTTTTAAAAAAATTATATAAACTTCATATTGCGAAAACTCCATGCAATGTTTTTTTGAAATAAGGTTAAATACTAATAATTATGATTATCATATTACAAGAATCAATAGTAGTGATTTCTTCTTCTTTTTTTTGTCATTTAGTATTTTATGTTTTGGTCCTTCAATTTATTATTTTAAAAAAATTTGGTTATTTGACATTTTAATACTATAGGTTTGGGCTTGGTTTTGGGCTTAATGCATTGTTTTGTTTACTTATAAAAAAGGATGTGTAGAAAATATTTTATTACTTGAAATCAATATAAAATTTAAATTTATTAATTTATAATAATTAAAGATTTAAAGAATGACTTTTAACAATCGAAAGACATCTAGCCCCATTAGGGACTTGGTTGCAGGCCTACCAATCTAATACGACACTAATAACTTGACATAGTAATCTATTCTTATTTATCTTTTCATTTGACATGGTATTTTTATACAAGGTTAAGAAAACAAATCACATATTTCTTTCTTTAAATTAAAAATCCTTCCATAATTTCAATCTTATTGCATAAAAAGATTGAATATGAGAATTTGCATCCAATAATAAAAAACAAAGCATATTATTGATAAGATTTGTTTTTTAATTTTATCCTTTAGATTTGGTATTATTAGGAAATGACTTAATAGTTTATTTTGATTACCTACATATAAAGACCTCCTAATATCCAAGAAACGTTTTAGTGCTTGGTTTGTGAGAATAAAACTAAATTCTATTAATTTGAAGTAATTAGTGTTTTGGTAATGCGTGTAGTTTTCTCTAATGGTTAAACATTGCATTCCTCGGTGATATTTTATTCTTTTTTTTCTATTTTGTCTCTCATCTTCTTAGGATTTGGATTGATCTACATAACTTTTGGTGTGCCTTCCTTGTAGGGGCGTGATGTCGCGGTGACACTTTTTGAATGGTGTTCTAAAATGGTATTTGGTTGGTATAGAGATTTGCAATCTAAAATTATAGTTACTAAGAACCCTATCTAGTCTTTTAGAGATTCATATATCTAGTGGGGGCGTGATGTCTCGAAGACACTTTTTAAACTGCTTTTTATGATTGACTTGTTCTAACTATAAGTGTATAAGTATGCGATGTAGTAATTAACTCGATAAGATCAATGTCATATCCATAGAGGGCTAGATTTAAAAATTAAGATAGGTAATAAAAAAAACTCAAGATAAATTAAATTAACAATAACTTGATTGAAAATAATTGATGAATTTATTTTCAAAGATGAAAACATGTAAATAGAATTTAAATGATAAGAAAAAGTAAGTCTTGGTCCAAATCAATTTTAATGGTGATGCATTAGTGATTCCCTCAACATGTATAACATAAATCAACCTAATATCAATGATAGTGATATTACATCATAAGATATTACAATGAAGTTTAAAATGATGAAGATTAATTATTGCTTAAGAATGAACAAGTACTTTCATATTAAGTAAGACATTGAATCAAGCAATCTCTATACCAAAACTAAAGTTTATACATAAAAAATCAAGATTATAACATTATCTAAATGATTTCTAAAATTTCCTTGCAAAAATAAAATATTCATGAAGAAAATAAGAAGATAAACATTAAGAATTATTCATATCTTAAAAAACTCACCTTAACCACCATCATCCTTGATTTGGATCTTAAAAATAGATTAGCCAACCATGATTATATATAAGAACACTTTAATAAAAATTAAATAACTTGAATCAAACTGAAATAATAAGTTTTACAAACTAAAAAACTGAAATCTACAAAAAAGAACATAATATAATTTCAGTAAAAATTCAGACACAAATGTGATGCTAACTTTAGACAGTAATTTCGACCATTCTAAAATCTTTTTTTGGCGATGGCTATATATTTATAGAAAATTTTGTTAGCTTTATAAATTATTAAAGAGCAGCTCATTTGGACACCTAAGTCAAACGTTATATGTAAAACACTGAAAGATGTTTTGAAAATTCAAATCAAGCCAACTTAGAAACCAATTTGGTGCACATTTTTTTTCCTCCTTTATGAGCTGTCTCTTTCTTTTTTATTAACCCAAAATAATGTAACAATGTCCCCTCCAGCTTTCCATCTATGTGCTTGTCCTATTGGATCAATGGATTATCCAAAATAAATTAAATGTTATTTATTGTATGGATAAGTAAGATCATGGATTGTGTTTGGGCTGATTTAGGGCTGAATTTAAGCATCATATAAGAATACAAATGTACCTATTATTTGGGTTAAGATTAAAATTGAAATCTTGAATGTTTGATGGTTGAAGTTTGCACACAATATAAGACAAATTAGGGTTTAAAATAGATCATATGATAATTTTTTCTAGGATTGGAATATAATTGATTTTTAGGGCAAATTTAGAGCACTTATTTGAACCAAGATTTGCTTCAAACTTCAGCTAAATTTGTCTTTAATTTTTTGTTTCGAATTTTGACGTTAAAGTTTTTGACATAATCTATTAAAGCTCAAAAAACCTACTGAAACATTAAGAGAAACTTCATTACTAAAAAGCACATCAATTATTATAAAAAATCCAAAGAAAAACAATAAATATAAATATAAAATAAGAGACTTAATGATACTTTTGATGTATGATTAGTACTTAAACGTATATTTTTATCAAGGTTTTATATCATCATTTTACACTTGAAGTATCAATAACTCCTTAACTAAAGCATGTTTTATAATAATATATCTAATAATATAAGATACTTTTAATTTGTGAAAAATATTCATTTTAAATGCAGGCCTATCACATAAATGAAAGGATTGATTGATGAATTTAAGAACTGAAATTGAAAAGATAAAGAGATGGCCAAACTTGGAAAAGAGATGGCGGTGCAATCCAAACCGGAATACTGTTCGGTAATTGAGTCGTATTTGGAGCTATAGATCTTAGATTTAGGTCTACTTTATATGGATGGAAAGGTAATACATAGGTCTACAACTTTCATATGGAGCCTAAGATCTAAAAAGGCCATTTTCAAGTCCAAATTGTAGTAACAACAAAGAAGCCCGTATCTGTCCTCCAGCCCGAACACTGTTCAGTATTTTGGCTATATCTGGAGTTGTAGAAGTCAAAATGAGCTGATGTTTTTACACAAGAAAGCTGAGACAATTGTCTACAACTTTCATGTTTTCGAGTGGCTCCAATTTCGACGTTATCAATGAAGTTTTGGGCAGACAAGAGAAGATAAGGATTGTCACCAAGTCAAGAGTTGGCCACCCACTCATCAATTAGTCATCAAATCAATAGTTCCTAATTTTGGCCTATAAAAGGAGGCATTTGCCATGCATTTAGGCATCTTGGTATCCAGATCAAGATCATGCTCTTGCTTTCTCTCTTTGTATTTTTTGTAATGTTTATGCTTTGCTTTCATTAATATTAAGTTTATGCCTTTCATTTCCTTTCATTTACTTAGTTAACTTTTATCTTATTTATGTTCTTATTTTGTTTATTTATTCTTCTTTCTCTCATTATATCTAGCTAAGTTTATTATGTCAAGTTGAAAAGGTTACACTAATAATGTAAGAATAAGTATAGTGTAAACTTAATATGGACTTTAATGTTTGATACTAACATGTTTTGTATTTGTTATCTTGTTCACTCTTTAATACTTTGCTTGTTAAATGATTAATCTTGATTTATGTTGTATAACACTTGGTACAACAAATGCTTGACACTTTCATAGTTCATACTGTACGGTATAACTAATACCTAAGCTATGAAAGGAACTTGATTTGTTGTTAGCATAAGTTATAATCATGAATGCTTGACGAGATTTACAAGTACTAGCATTAATCAAATAAGATGACTAATGTAATCATGTCAACAATCTATAATATAATTGGAACCTCCTCTATGTGTGGTTTCCGATTGAAAAATAAGAGTTTATACTATACTTTTTTGACATACCATTAGTGGATCTTCTAACCTTAACATTGTTTGTTATCATTATTTAATCTTTACGTTAATTTTCCATCTAAAAGTTCTCATCAACTTTTCTTCTTCTTCTTCTTCTTCTTTTTCTTTTTCTTTATTGTTGTTGTTGTTGTTGTTGTTATTATTATTATTACTATTACTACTACTACTATTACTAGTATTATTAGTATTATTATTGCTACTATTATTATTGTTGTTGTTATTGTTTATAATTTGGACAATTAACCTCCCTGTGGTTCGACCCCGATCTTGCCGGGTTATTTATTACTTCGACACTCCTGCACTTGGGAGAAGACATCAATCTTTTCGTCGTGTCAAGTTCTTAAATTCATCAATCAATCTTTTCATTTATGTGAGAGGCCTGCATGAAAATGAATATTTACCACAAATTAAAGGTATCTTATATTATTAGATATATTATTATAAAACATGCTTTAGTTAAGGAGTTATTGGTACTTCAAGTGCAAAATGATGATATAAAACCTTGATAAAAATGCACTTTTAAGTACTAATTACACCCCCCAACCAGCTTATTACTAGTCCTTAGTAATCAAAGCATTAAAATAGAAAAACAATTTGCAAATTCCACAAAGCAAGGTATTCATCATTGAACTTCCATTAATCTATCCAGATAAACAAACTCTCGTTAAATTTATATACCTGCTCAATACCTCTTAACAAGATATTCATAAACCTTTCTTTTGTGTTTAATGTATCAACACATAATTATGGGGCTTTTCTTGGAAGAAAACAAAATTTTTGTTCTAATGTTTAAGGTTAACTTCCTTGGGTTGGGATAATTATTTTTGTCTTCTTTTTTTTTTTAAATATATATATACATATAATTTAAAAACATCATGCATTGTTAACCCATGTAACGAGCTTTTAGCTAATGACTCCAGACCAGTTGGTTTTAGGGCATTTGGTGTTAAGACATCCCTACGAGCTTAGTAACTCGGGTCGCAGATACTAGTATGTAGATAGTGCAATGTTTGATTCCCTTAAGCTTTTCTCCTTAACCCATGTAATAAACGTTGGGCCAATAGCTCCCAAGTCAGTTGACTTTAGGGTATTAGGTGTTAAAACATCCTTTTGGGCTTAATTGCTTAGGTTAGAGGCTACGAAACCAAACTTATCTACATTTTTATTATTATAATTTTTTTCCTTTTTTTTCTTTTTTTTCTTTTCTTTTTTTTTAATTATATACAATCTCTTTCCCTTAGTTGTTACCTTTAACAAAAGAACATAAACAATGTAATAACCCAATATGCAACCCACAATCATATGTTAAAGTGTGTGTGTGTAAATTAAGGTTTAAGAATACATGTTAAATAAGTATATGAGCAGAATTAAGTGATAACAATGCGAGAGTTTGTAAATCTGAATATTTCATAAAGTATTATAATAGACCTTGTTAAGAATGGTTACTAAGATGTGTCTCAAGAGTCATAAAAGTTCTCATTACTCTGCCATCATAGTAACAACAATTTTGCACACGCTTTATGAAGTAGAAAACATAGTTTTTTTTTTTAGCTACTACCCTCCCCCCCCAACTAAAACGAGACATTGTCCTCAATGTTTAAAGGTAGAAAGATAGAGTATAGAAGACATCACCTGAAATAATGAACATTGACAAACCTGAAACATACTGAAACAAATATAAGTAACAACAAAACACAATAATAAAACCAAAAGACACAAAGATTCACAAATGAAGGCTCAAATCCAATCTAAGCTTTTTACTACTTTCCTTAGTTGACCAATTTATGCAACTCATTGAAGGATCAATTACAGGAATGAAAGATTGTAGTTGGTCAATCAATTGTTCAGTAGTAGCAGCAGAGATTATGATTTATCGTGTAGAAGATGTTAGAAATTCCTGTTCCATAGCATGATCAAGAAAAGACAACAACTTATCATAATAACCATTAACATTTAACAAACCTATGGGTTTATGGTGAATGTGCAGTTGGGCCCAAGAGGAAATATGAAAGATCTCTTCCAATGTGCCTAGACCACCTGGTAAAGCAATGAAGACATCAGCATGGTTAAACATTGCATTCATTCGAGCTGACATTGTGGAAACCTTAAGTTTTTCTCCAATTGTTTTTTCAATGATGTTCCCTTTTGCTAAAGCTTCGGGGACAACCCCCAAAACTTGACTACCTCCTAAAAATGCAACTGTTGACACACCTCCCATTAACCCAAAACTACCTCCCCTATATACTAAATAAATCTTTCTCTTAGCTAGCACTTGACCAAGATGATTTGCTGATTCTAAAAACTCTTTTTCTTTCCTAGGACTAGATCCACCAAAAACACAAATATTTCTTATCTAATGACCTGAGGAACTTGTCATTTCTACACACTTCTATATTTGATGAATGTATGGGTTGAGTGGAAATGAAGGGAAGGAAGAGAGGATTTTATAGATGAGAAATTAAAAGGGGAATCATACCACCTATGTGTAGGCTAGCTAGAGTCTCACACTCTCTCTCTCTTTCTCTCTCTTTTTATTTATTTATTTGTTTACTTTTGAAAAAGCATGTGTATGTATAGATAGTTGTGATTATGGCTCACAGCTTCCCTTGGTTTTACATCCAAGAACGGTTTAAACGCCCTCTATGGGTCGGGGATAGGCTTCCCATCCAGTTTTCTTAAAAACTAGCAAACAAGGTCTTTTTTAGTCAGATTTCCCAGACTAAGTCGATCATGCTCTTTATGAAATAATGGTCATAAATCATGAATTGCACGATGTATATCTCAAGAGTCAATAGAAGATTATCTAAAGACTCCTTACTTAGGCCATCCTTAATGAATTGTATTTTATCTTCACGGTTTATAGATACCATTTCTAAAGAATAACATTGTGTATTACAAGTCCATCTAGCACATCGATGACAGACTTACTTATTTTGCACGACGTTTCTTTGCAAAAGTGCTTTTACTTGTTCCAGGCATGTGTGAAATGAAGGAGTTAGAGGACTTACCTGATAATCGGACCTTTGCTTCAATCAACCAGCGAATATCTTCAGGAATTCCATGATTCATTAACAATCTCAATCTTGCACATCTAGCACGATAAATTTTTGTAATCGCATTTTGAGGTAGAGCAGGAAAATACTTTTTTAATTTTTCAAGATTAGTGTCCATTTTCAAATGAGAATTGGAAGAGAGATTCAAAGAATTGCATAAATATATACACAGATATCAGTTATTATAGGAAACTGAAAGAACCAACTTAAGTCATGGAGTACCGTTGTCCACCATTTGATCGGGGTGAGAGAAACTAGCAAAAATCACTCAAAAAGAAACACAAAAACAATTTAAGAAAAACAAAATAATCAACTTTTATCTACAAGATCATTCAAACCAGTTGATTCATTTTCACTAGGAAAATTATCAAAGTAAGCTTTCAAACGATGTCCATTTTCCTTAAAAATATTGTCATTCATTGAATTCTCAATATCACAGGCCCCATAAGGATTGTTCCATCTTGATCTTAGCTCTCTAGGGAATGAATAGAGTTGAGAATTATTAAACAAAACTTTTTGACCAGTGTCAACTTTTTGACAATTTTCACAAGTTTTGCAAAATGCATGCGTGTCCTTGAACATGGTGGGCCAATAAAATCCATGTTGAAATATTTTTATAGCTATCTTTTTTGACGAGAAATAACTTCCACATATTTCAGAATGACAAAGTTTAATGACACTACTTACCTCATTGTCGGGAATGAATCTTTGAAATATTTGATCAGGACAATATTTGAATAAGTTAGGGTCATCACAATAAAAGGTCTTCACTTCGTTCAAAAACTTTTCTTTATCTTGGGTACTCCAATCAGGTGGCAAATCTCCTAAAGCAAGAAAATTGATATTTTTATCATACCAAGGCATTGGACTAAGAGAAAGTAAGGATTCGTTAGGAAAGTAATCATCGATTGATGTGATATCAGATGTCGAATTTGTTATCATTATTGACAAAAGATTCATATCAACATTTTTTATGCTTTTTTGATCCGTGATTTCTTCCTTAGAATAAATCATTTGCAAATCTTCAGATTCATCCAACTCATTTTTACTAATTCGTCAATATGATCATAAACTAATTCAAGTAGATTCAAGTTGATCATAAACTAATTCGTCAATATGATCTACTTCTTGTAAATCATTATCTTCTCCAGGTTTTTTGCAAATATTAAAAATATTCATCTCCAATGTCATGTTTCCAAATGATAGCTTCATCAGTCCATTCCTACAATTAATCAATGTGTTAGAAGTTGCAAGAAACGGACGTCCTAAAATAATAGGAAATGAATTACATGCTTCAACAGGTTCTGTGTCCAAGACAATAAAATCCACAGGATAAATGAATTTATCGACTTGTACTAACACATCTTCAATTATTCCTCTAGGCACTTTTACAAATCTATCGGCAAGTAAAAGAGATATAGAAGTTGGTTTTAACTCACCTAGATTGAGACTTTGAAAAACTGAATATGGAAGTAAATTCACACTAGCTCCAAGATCAAGTAAAGCTCTTTCAATTTTATGTTCTCCAATAAAGCAAGAAATTGTAGGATAACCAGGGTCTTTATATTTCAAAGCATTATTGTTCTGAAGAATAGCACTTACTTGTTTAGCTAAAAAGGCTTTCTTTTTCACATTCAGTTTCCTCTTCACAGTGTATATATCTTTCAAAAATTTAGCATAGGAAGGAATCTATTTAATAACATCCAACAAAGGTATATTGATTCTTACCTGTTTGAAAGTTTCAAAAATTTCAGAGTTGTGATTGACTTTCCTTTGTTTGGTCATGGCTTGAGGAAATAGAAGTGCTGGCGGAGAATCAGTCTTTTCTTTGCAATTTTCAGATTCAACCCCTTCCTTACCCTCAGAGATTGACTCATCATCTTTCTCATAAGGTTCAAGAGAGGGTTTTTCAATAACCTTACCACTGCGCAGAGTAGTGACTAATTTGACTTGATCCATGTGTTGGCTTCTAGAACTACTTGCATTTGCATTGTATTGCCCCTTGGGATTTTGTTGTGGTTGAGATGGAAACTTACCTTTCTCTTAGAAACTGAGAGCAGATGTTAATTTTGCAAGAGTATCTTTAAAATCTGTCATGTTTTGAGCAAGTTGAGTATTAATTGTCTCTTGCTTTTCAATGAATGCATGCAATGTTTCCTTAAGATTTCTTCTAGGAGGTGGAGCATAAGGAGGTGCATATCCATGAGAATTTTAGAAATTATGGTGTGCTTGAAATGGCGGTTGTGAAGTTTGTGCATTGTTGTTGTCACTCTTCCAACTAAAATTTTGGTGATTTCTCCAACTAGGGTTGTATGTTTGTGAGTATAGGTTGTGGTTGGCCCTTTGAAAACTGTTTAAAGTATGGGCTTGTTCATGGAGACATTCCTTAAAAGAAGACAAGGTTGGACAGTTAGTGGTTGAGTGTTCATTTGTTTCACAGATTTGACACACAATGTTTTCAATAGATTTTAATTGACCACTCTTTTTCAATTCTAGTGCATCGACTTTTCTAGCTAAAGATGCAAACTTGGCTTGAAGGTCATGATCTTCCCCAAGGTTGTACATACCTTCACTAGATGTATGAGGTTGAGTTTTACTTGGTGCCTCATAAGTTCCCGAGGTGTCCTAATTTTGAGCATTTTCAACTAACAAGTCTAAGTACTTCATTGCTTCATTAGGGTCTTTATCTTTAAAACTTCCATTGCACATCAATTCAACCATCTGCCTATCTTTAGGTGTTAACCCTTCATAGAAATGTGAAACCAATCTCCATGTTTCAAAACCATGATGAGGGCAAGTACTAAGCAAGTCTCGATACCTATCCCAACATTGGTAAAATGTTTCTCCTGGTTTTTTAGTGAAAGTAGTGATTTGTCTTTTGAAAGAGTTTGTTCTATGAGATGGGAAAAACTTCTTTGAAAACTGTTGTTGCATTTCATCCCATGCATGAATGGATCCTGGTCTCAAATTTTATAGCCATGTTTTAGCTTTATCTTTTAATGAAAAAGGAAAAAGCTTTAATCTGATGGTGTTCATGCTACAATTTAAATTATTATATGTGTTGCAAACCTCCTCAAATTCCCTTAAATGCAAGTATGGATTTTCCAATTCTAAGCCATGAAAAGAAGGTAAAAGTTGAATAATACCAGGTTTAAAATTAAAATGAGATGCATCAAGAGGAAAAACTATGCATGATGGTGCACTTGTTCTTGTGGGATTCATGTGGTCTCTAAGTGTTCTAGCACGGTTATTCTCATTATTCTCATTATGAAGTGATTGATTATCTTCTTCGGCCATATTTTCTGAAAATGATGAGGATACCCTACAAAGTCTACCACTTCATGTACGTGACCACACTCTCATGTACGTGTAGGAATAGAATAAAAGGAAAAAGAAAACAAAAGAAGAAGAAATAAGAGAAAAGAAACAAAGTTATATACAAGAAAAGAGAAAAGAGAAAATAAAATAAATATTATAATTTATACAAAACTTACCTCCCCGGCAACGACGCCAAAAACTTGACACGACTAAAAGATTGATGTCTTCTCCCAAGTGCAGGAGTGTCAAAGTAATAAATAACCCGGCAAGACCGGGGTCGAACCATAGGGAGGTTAATTGTACAAATTATAAATACAATAATACAACAATAATAATAATAACAACAACAACAACAATAATAGTAAAAGCAATAATAATAATAATAATAACAATAACAATTAGATTATAGATTGTTAATATGATTACATTAGTCATCTTATTCAATTAATGCTAGTACTTGTAAATCTCGTCAAGCATTCATGATTATAACTTATGTTAACAACAAATGCTTGATACTTTTATAGTTCATACTGTATGGTATAACCGACACCTGAGCTATGAAAAATAAGAGTTTATACTATACTTGTTTGACATACCATTAGTGGAACCTCTAACCTTGACATTTATCATTGTTTAATCGTTATATTAATATTCCATCTCAAAGTTCTCATATTCTTCTTTTTCTTCTCATTATTTTTCTTTATTATTGTTATTATTATTATTACTATTATTATTAGTATTACTACTAGTATTATTATTATTATTGTTATTACTATTATTGTTGTTGTTGTTATTGTTGTTGTTATTGTTGTTATTATTGTTGTATTATTGTATTTATAATTTGTACAATTAACCTCCTTATGGTTCGATTCCGGTCTTGCTGGGTTATTTATTACTTGGACAGTACTTGGGATAAGACATTAATCTTTTAGTCGTGTCAATGTACAATCATTTGCTCTATATAGATGGAAAGTTAAAATATAGGTCTAAAACTTTTATGAGGAGTCCAAGATTCAAAAGGATCGTTTTTAAGTTTAAATTGTAACAATAATAGAGAAGTCAAAATTTGTCCTACAGCTCGGACATTATTCAGTGTTCAGTTCATATCTCAAGTTTCAGAAGTCCAAATGAACTCTCTTTTTTTTGTTGAAAAGGTTACATTAATGGTATAAGAATAAGTGTAGTATATACTCAATATGAACTTTAATGTTTAATACCAAGATGTTTTGTATCTGTTATTTTGTTCACTTTTAATACTTTATTTGTTAAATGGTTAATCTAGATTTATGTTATATAAGACTTGATACAACAAATAATTGGCACTTTCATAGCCCAACCGTGTGCTATAACCAACAACTGTGCTATAAAATAAACTTGATTTATTGTTAACATAAGTTATAATCAAGAATACCTGACAACATTTACAAGTATTAGCTTCATTTGAATAAAATAACTAATATAATCATGTTAACAATTTATAATCTGATTGGAACCTCCTTTGTGTGTGGTTTCTAGTTGAGTAATAAAAAGAGTATATATTATACTTATTTGAAATACTAGTAGTAGATCCTCTAACCTTGATAATTATTTTATCATTATTTAATCCTTACATTAATATCATATAGTTCTCTCCAACTCCTTTTCCTTTGTTGTTTTTAATTTTATATAGTTGACCACCCCACCACCATCATTATTATTATTATTGATAGTTTATACAGTTAACCTCTCTGTGATTCGATCTTAGTTTTGTTGGGTTATTTATTACTTCAACATTCCTGCACTTGACAGAAAACATCAACTCTTTGGTCATGTCAATAATCATAAAAATGTAAAACTATAGATGCTAATAACATTGTTATTGAGTTTTGTTAAACTTTTTATACATGTTTGTAAGAACATGTTAAGGAATAGCTGAATTTATATGCTTAATTGGAAGAAATTTATGTGTCTAGTTACTTGTTTAATTGTAGTTATTCATGATGTGAGATTTATATAGAATGAGTGGTAGATATTAAATCTTGAAATCCAATGGTAGAGATTTAATTCAAATAAGAGGCAAAGCAAGGAAATATAGACCCTTACATCAAAAAAATCAATTGTGGATCATTTGATTAAAATATGGGTTGCTTGGTGAGATGGTTTTCAATTTGAAAATCAGTTCTCTCATTTCCATAATTATAATTAGATTACTAAAATATAAATGTATTTTTGTTATTTTTATTTTTGATTTATTTTGTGTTTTTTAACTTTAAAAAAAAAAACAACATTAATAGCGACTCAATGAGCATGTTATAAACTATACGATGAAAGTATATTTTTTATTTTAAATTTTGGAAAATAAAGTAAAAAATTGGGTAGCAACAATTGTCCTCTCATTTTATTGTCATTTGAAATTTGATTTTCATTCTTTTGTTTATATTTTTTCTTTTGAGTTGTTTTATAAATTTTTTTAATTTCACTCTTTAATCAAAAATTATAAGTTGTTTTTGCATTAATTTTTTCAAATTTGATCCTTACTCTTGTGATTGCTATTTTTTAGTTTTGGATCCTTTTGTTAAATTGGTTTTGTTTTTAATTTTATCATTCAATCCAAAACTATTAGTTATCCCTCAAGTTTTTTATATTTTAAAATTGATCCTCATTCTTTGGATTGCTTGTTTTTTTTAGGTTATTTTGTAATTTTGTTTTCATTTTCATTCTTTACCAAGTTGTTATTTGAATTAAGCTTTGTTGTTTTTCTCAATGGGGTGATTTTGATTTGACAGGTCAAGAATTTGAAAAGTTAACTTGAGTTAATATCGATTATTTTTTTTTAAGGGAGATTTATTTCATTAATTTTTTTTAATTTTATCATTTAATAGTTGATTTTTTTTATAAAAAAAGAAGTTAGGCTTTGTTTTTTTTTCTATTTTCTTTCGACTAGATTAACCTGATCTTATTATCTAGGCCATGAGATTGACTCAAGTGTTTTTTTTAATTTAATTATTTTTTAGTTTTGTTTTCAAGAATAAGTTGATATTATAATTGGGTTATTCCATTTGCTTGATCTTATTATCTAGGCCATGAGATTGACTCAAGTGTTTTTTTTTAATTTAATTATTTTTTAGTTTCATTTTCAAGAATAAGTTGATATTATAATTGGGCTATTCCATTTGCTTGATCTAGGTAGCGGGGTTTGGTGAGCTTAACCGGGTCTGCATGTTTTTTTTTTGGTTTGGTGAGTTGGTGAGCTTAACCGGGTCTACATGTTTTTTTTATCTTCTTTATTAATTGCTTTATTTTACCTTTTTACATGTGATTTGTTAGGAATTTGATTTTATAATATTCTTTAGATTTGTTTTTTTTATCCTAGTCTCATGATTATGGTTGATGTTTGACATGGTAATTATGATCAACTCTATTTTTTTTTTAAATTCATGTTTTTTCATTGAGTTGACTAAGAATTGAACTTCGTCATTTTTTTAGCAAATTTTTTTTTATATACATATTTAGAATCTTGTTAATATTTTTTTCATAGATTAAAGATAATTTAGAAAGTCTAATGTTTTTAAAAGTTTTATTATATACTATATCAAGGGCAAAAATAAAATAAAATGGAATCAGAATCTTCATTAACAAAATCTTCAAAAATAAAGGAATTTTTATTGAATTAAACAAATCTTTCCATGAAATTCAGGCTTCTATGTACAGGGTTGTTGATATATATACATATAGAGAGAGAGAGAGAGAGAGAGGTATTTCCTATAATATTTTGATGTGCTATATTGTAAGAGAAGCTAATAATAGTAATGAAATTGAATGGCAAAGCTACAACCTTGCAAAAACATGGACAAAATTCATCAACCGCTTGATAAATTTACGAGTGGTGTTGAAGTCCTCCCTTGCCATATAAAGGATCCACATGGAAGGTTAAGAAATTTGTCCGTCTTCCTAGAGCAGTGAAGAAAGAAAGCAACAAAGCTTACAAAAAGATGGGCTTGGAAGTTGTCTCATCGGCAATAATATCATTCTCACTGTTCCTATTGCTAGCATCAACTACTCAAGCCCAGTCGAATGGTGTGTTCGATGTGACTAAATATGGTGCCGGTAAAGATATCACGGAGGTATCTTATATAGTCTCTCGCATGCATGCATTTGATTTTTAAATAGCAGAATATATAATATTCGAGTCAAAACTTACTTATGTTTCCTTAGATTTTCAGCGTAACACCCGAATTTGAGACCTATTGATCCTCCCTAAATATTGCCCTTTTCTTTCCCCTTTTAGGCTTTAGCCAATGCTTGGAAAGATGCTTGTGCTTCAACAAAGCCCAGTAAAGTTCTTATTCCAAGGGGAACATACTGGTTACGGAAAGTAACTATAGCTGGTCCTTGCAAGGCTGCGATCAAGCTCCAAGTTGATGGAATATTGCAGGCACCGGTTGACCCAAATAAGCTCTCAGGAGGTGATTGGGTGAATTTCAGATACGTAGATCAATTTACGTTGTCGGGAAGCGGCACTTTTGATGGGCAGGGAAAGGTTGCGTGGAGCAGAAGTACATGTCACAGAGATAAAAATTGTAAAGGCCTCCCAATGGTAATCTACTCACCATTATGATGCCTAATTTCCTTCTCTTGGATCACAAATTTAGTAAGAGTTTTTTAATTATATGTTATGGCACTAACAAAGTTTCTTTAATCATTTGCTTTTTGTTTGCTTCAAATATGTATCAGAATATGAGGTTCGATTACATCACCAATGCATTAGTCCGAGATATAACTACTCTAGATAGCAAGAATTTCCATGTTAACGTCTTGGGGTGCAAAAACCTCACCTTCCAGCATTTTACCGTGAGAGCACCTCGTGAGAGTGTAAACACCGATGGAATCCACATCGGCCGATCTACTGGGATCTACATTATCGATTCAAAAATTAGCACAGGCGATGATTGTATCTCCGTGGGAGATGGCACCGAAGAATTACATATCACCGGAGTAACATGCGGACCTGGCCATGGCATCAGTGTTGGAAGTTTAGGGAAATACCCCAATGAGAAACCTGTTTCTGGAATATTTGTCAAGAATTGCACCATCTCAGATACTACAAATGGCGTTAGAATAAAATCTTGGCCAGCTTTATACGGTGGTGTCGCATCTAACATGCATTTTGAGGATATTGTCATGAACAATGTCCAAAACCCTGTCATCATAGATCAAGGGTATTGCCCATGGAACCAGTGCAGTCTAAAGGTATTGCTTTTTCTGTTACCGTAAGAATATTTTCACAATATTAAATTACCGTGACAATATTTTACCCAATTCGTGGCTCGAACACTCCACAATTTATCAAAATCTTTTTTACATCATGCTAGATCAATGATGCAATTCTGAAGATTGCATACACATGCATATTGATTTTTTATGTTCCTCCCAGCCAGGGAGATTACTAAAAGTCTACTGGGGTCTTAATGTTCGTTTTTTTTTTTTTCTTTTGCAGGCTCCATCAAAAGTGAAGATCAGTGATGTTAGTTTTAAGAACATAAGGGGAACTTCTGCAACTCCGGTTGTTGTTCAGATTGCTTGCAGTAGTGGCTTCCCATGTGAGAAGGTGAAGCTTGCTAACATTAACCTTGCATATAAAGGACCAGGAGGCCCTGCAAAATCCCAATGTTCTAACGTTAAGCCCATAATTTCTGGGATAATGAGCGCCTCTGGATGTTGAAGATGGGGACTTCCATCTGAACTTCTTTTGGTTTCTTCATTCATAGGCTCGTTTTTAGAGGGAGGAGTCCCACTTGTAATTTTGTTTAAACATATGAATAAAGTTTTATTATTTTAATTTCAAATACAAGATCGCTGGATTACTTTTACAATTTAATTTTATATATGTACTGATTTCTCAATAAATCTTCAATCTTATGTATCAAAAAAAGCAAAAAAGTATAAATCATAGAGCAACCCTACAAGTTTTTTCCTTTTTTTAAATTTATTACTTATGTTCATACCTTTTTTTGTACAAATTTCCTTTTACTCCTATTTTTTTAATTTGAATAATTAAATTTAAAAAAAAAAATATTAAATGAACTTTTCTTAACTTTGAATAATTAAATTGTTGCTTAATTAAATTACTTACACTATATACATTTCTTAACTTTTAAAATTAAAGACACTCAATTAATAAATCCTTATAGATATTTAAATAGAAAAACTAAAACTACATACACTAAAATAAAATAACTATTACACCCACTCCAAGTTATTAATTATACATATTGTTAAAGTTTAACTTTATGATACTTGGTTTAATGTCATATGTGATCTCAAAATAATTTGGTCACCCTATATTATTTGTTATATTATTTTAATAAACATCGAGTTAATCAAAATATTTTAATCCTTCAAGACTAATTAATTTAAATTTCACATGTTATGGTTTCATCAAAATATTTTTTAAAAAATATTTTTTTATTTTGTTAATTTTTTATTTCAAAACAATCATAAAATAAATAACAAAGCACAAGTCATTGAAAATATGGGATGTAATCCCTATACACATTAAAAATATATTAAAGCAAAATGCAATGCTTATTCGTCTATGCCTTATCAACATTTTGCAAGCTACTAGTTAAGGTGATGACAGTCGAGTGACTACGTGGTAGATACCATCTTTTTTTTAATTTTCAATCAAATGACCTAGGATTCTAATTCTGTGTCTAATTATGCTTCTTTCTTAGCAATTCCTAATCACAACACATCAATGCTTTCAGTCTTGAAATTGAAAAATATCACGTCAAGAAAATATTCTCTCATCACCACAATATCAGCATTATAGAAGGTCAAAGCACTTACATAAGGTTCTTTCCTGACAACCGAACAACCCCACACGCGCTACCCTAAAGCTTATAAGTTGGTTTAATTAGACTTGTCCATTAGACTTAAGTAAACTTATCTAAAAGCTTGCCAATAGTCTTGTGAAAATTTAAAAGTATAAACTAGCTTTATAAGATTTCAAAAAATAAACAAATTTAATATGTAAACAAAATCTTTTTTATGGAAATAATATTTAGTAAGAAATCTATATTTGTGTTAAATGAAGGAGCTAAAAATATAAATATATTTTATTTTAAAATTCATAAAACATATTATGTTCTTGATACTTTTTATGTTGATAGCATTATATGTCAAAGTCTAAGCTAACTCCTTTAAAAGATCATTGAGCAACTTAAATAAGTTGAGCTCGAGACAAATCTAAGCCAAATAAATTGTAAACAAGTCGAGCTACAGTTTTATTTTTTAGATTTTTTATTAGGCATGTAATTAAATAAATCAAGAACTATGTGTTAATAAATAAAGAAAAAACATTAACTATAACTAAAAACTAAAAAATGGATGTAGATCAAGATATTTAATTACATAAGATGAGATATTTACTTAATTGTATTTCTTAAGTTTGTTTATTAAAATACTTTTTTTTGTTAAATCAAATGATAATATAAATAGACATATATATTAAATCGATTGAATAAAATAAAAAACAAATTATGCAAAGCTACACATATTACAATTATTATCTAAAAATAAATATTTTTGTTTTTAAAAATAAAGTTCATTTATGCAAAACATTAAAAAAAAATATAAATGAATTAGAATAATCTTTTTAACAACTAAATACACATAAAATAATTCAAAATAAATCTCTATCCAAAAAAAGTTAAATAAGAAATAAAATAAAAGATATATTAATTTAAATAAAAATTTAAAAATTATTTTTAAAAAAAGATATTAAAAAAGATATCAATTATGAAAAAAAAATTAGAAGAAAAATAATAGTTTAAGAGTTGTGATTTAACTCATCAAATCTATGATCTAGGTCACAACTCAACAAAGTTCAATAATTTTTTTCTCTTCAATTTATATTTAACCTAAATATATATAAAAAAAGCCAAAAAAAAAACCTCAATCACGATAGTATATAGCCCAACACACCTAGGCCGTTACAACAAAAAGCCTAGGCATATAGATGGGCTATCAAGCCCTGGCACGTGTATGTGGGCTTGGTATTACTTTTTTAAAGAGGTTAATGAAATTTAAAAAAGTAATGCGCAAATGTCATGTTGCCTATCAAATAAAACATCGTGTCATCTAAGAGTCTACATTCTGGCCACCATTATGGTTGCCAAAAAAATAAGGTAATTTTTTCCTGTAAAACTTAATTTTTAAGTCATTTCAACCCAAAATAAACCTCATTAACACCTTTGAAACACCTGCAAATCAATCCATCAACCCAAAAAATAAAATAAAAAATAACAAAGTTCAAAATCTTGAAATCAAATTATCACGAGGCAACATCAAATGACACATTTTGGAAGGAAAAGGGTTTTGGATTTAAACATAAAATTATAATTAAAATTTAGAAGTCACCACTTAGCATTAAGATTACTAGGAAACTTAATGGTCAGCGAGAGAGGTAAGGGACTGTTTATGAAAGGAGAAGATGCATCACCCTCAATACACCCAACCTAAAGTAAGTTACATTGTTGTTTGATTGTTTTGCTAGGTCAAGTTTCTATTCATTTGTTTTTTTTAAGGTCCAAAGTAGATCTCACTTCATAAGAAAATCTTTACCTTATTTGGTTAAATCCTAACCATTCTAAGAGCTAAATTTTAGCTTCACATTTATTTCTTTGTATCTTTAATACCTAAGGGTATACTATACTGTGAAGTTTTACACCCTCAAATATTAAAGTCCACATCTAAACCTTAATGTAAAATGAATAGAATGATTTGTGAAGGGTTTTCTAATATTTTGATCAAACCTTAACAAATAATCATAAATTGGTTATGATATCTATTTTATATTTCAAAACATGAGAAATATGTGACTTTTTTTTTTATAAAAAATATGCTTTGAAAAACTTTTAGGATTTGGTCGTATGTATGAAAACAAAATTTTTTTTTGTTTTTTTAAAGAGGAAATTAATTTCAAATACCAAGTATTTTAGAAAAAAATTTGTATCTTACAATGTAAATATATAACCTAATATTATGTAAAATTGATAGGAAAACATGCAAAAAAACACAACTTTTTTCAAGGACTTAAAAAAAAATGATTTTTTTTATAATATATAATATTATATATATTATTATTATTAAATATATGACCTAGGCTGAACCTGGTCGGGTCTGGTTAGGCCAACTGGTGACCCAACAGACTTGATGACACGACTAAAAGATTGATGTCTTCTCCCAAGTGCAGGAGTGTCAAAGTAATAAATAACCCGACAAGACCGAGGTCGAACCACAAGGAGGTTAATTATACAAATTATAAACAACAACAACAATAACAACAATAACAAGAATAATATTAGTAGCAATAATAATAATAATAATAATAATATAGTAGTAGTAGTAGTAGTAGTAGTAAAGAAGAAGGAGAAGAAGAAGATGATGATGATGATGTTGTTGATGAGAACTTTGAGATGGAATATTAACGTAAGGATTAAACAATGATAACAATAAATGTCAAGGTTGGAGGATCCACTAATGGTATGTCAATCAAGTATAGTATAAACTCTTATTATTCAATTAAAAAGCACAAACAAAGGAGGTTCCAATTAGATCATAGATTGTCAATATAATTACATTAATCATTTTATTCGATTAACGTTAATACTTGTAAATCTCGTCAAGCATTCATGATTATAACTTATGTTAACAACAAATCAAGTTCCTTTTATAGCTTAGGTGTCAGTTATACCATACATTATGGGTTATAAAAGTGTCAAGCATTTGTTGTACCAAGTGTTATACAACATAAATCAAGATTAGTCATTTAACAAGTAAAGTATTAAAGAGTGAACAAGATAAATTAAAGAGAGATATTTATCATAAATTAAAGGTATCTTATATTATTAGATATATTATTATAAAACATGCTTTAGTTAAGGAGTTATTGATACTTCAAGTGCAAAATAATGATATAAAACCTTGATAAAAATACACTTTTAAATATTAATCACCTAACCTTTTTTTTTTATCAAGCTGGACCCAGCCCAGCCAGCTTCTAGGCTAGATCCAACCTCTTCTTTTTGGTCAAGTTGGACCCAGCCCAGGCCTGCATGATTACTCGCCCGACCTAGTAACCATGCAATTATTTAGTCACTGTGACACGACTAAAAGATTGATGTCTTCTCCCAAGTGCAGGAGTGTCGAAGTAATAAATAACCCGGCAAGCCGGGGTCGAACCACAGGGAGGTTATTTGTACAAATTATAAATAACAATAATACAACAACAATAAGAATAACAACAACAGCAACAACAATAATAATAATAACAATAATAATAATAATAATAATAATAATAATAATAGTAATACTAATAATAATAGTAATAATAATAATAATAATAATAATAATAGTAGTAGTAGTAGTAGTAGTAGTAGTAATAATAATAGTAGTAGTAATAATAATAATAATAATAAAGAAAGAGAAGAAGAAGAAGATGATGAGAACTTGGAGATGGAAAATTAATGTAAGGATTAAACAATAATAATAACAAATGTCAAGGTTAGAGGTTCCACTAATGGTATATCAAACAAGTATAGTATAAACTCTTATTATTGAATTGGAAACCACACACAAAGGAAGTTCCAATCAGATTATATATTATTAACATGATTATATTAGACATCTTATTCAATTAATGCTAATACTTGTAAATCTCATCAAGCATTCATGATTATAACTTATGTTAACAACAAATCAAGTTCCTTTCATAGCTTAGGTGTCGGTTATACCATACATTATGGGCTATGAAAGTGCCAAGCATTTGTTGTACCAAGTGTTATACAACATAAATCAAGATTAGTCATTTAACAAGCAAAGTATTAAAGAGTGAACAAGATAACAAATACAAAACATGTTAGTATCAAACATTAAAGTCCATATTAAGTTTACATTATACTTATTCTTACACCATTAGTGTAACCTTTTCACCTTGACATAACTAACTTAACTAGACATAATGAAAGAAAGTAAAATAGATAAATAAAATAAGAACATAAAAGTTAACTAAGTAAAGGAAAGGAAATGAAAGGCATAAACTTAATATTAATGAAAGCAAAGCATAAACATTACAAAAAATACAAAGAGAGAAAGGAAGAGCATGATCTTGATCTGGAAACCAAGATGCCTAAATGCATGGCAAATGCCTCCTTTTATAGGCCAAAATTGGGAACTATTGATTTGATGACTAATTGATAAGTGGGTGGCCAACTTTTGACTTGGTGACAATCCTTATCTTCTCTTGTCTACCCAAAACGTCATTGATAACGTCCAAATTGGAGCCAGTTGTAAACATGAAAGTTGTAAACAATTGTCTCAGCTTTCTTGTGTAAACAATTCAGCTCATTTGGACTTCTAGAACTCCAGATATGGCCAAAATACCGAACAGTACTCGGGCTGGAAGACAGATTCGGGCTTCTTTGTTGTTGCTACAATTTGGACTTGATAATGGCCTTTTTAGATCTTGGGCTCCATATGCAAGTTGTAGGCCTATGTCTTACCTTTCCATCCATATAAATTGGACCTAAATCTGAGATCTGTAGCTCCAGATATGACCCAATTACCGAACAGTGTTTCGGTTTGGATTGCACTGACATCTCTTTTCTAAGTTTGACCATCTCTTTGTCTTTGCAATTTAAGTTCTTAAAGTCATCAATCAATATTTTCATTTATGTGATAGGCCTGCATTTAAAATGAACATTTACCATAAATTAAAGGTATCTTATATTATTAGATATATTATTATAAAACACGCTTTAGTTAAGGAGTTATTGATACTTCAAGTGCAAAATGATGATATAAAACCATGATAAAAATGCAATTTTAAGTACTAATCACACTGCATGAAAATTCATGCAATGACCAAATCGGGGAGGGGAAAACAAGAGGAAGAGGAGGCACTACCTTGCTTGATTGGAGGCAAATGATTGCTAGAGTTGTTCCTGGTGTTGCAAGGAAAACTAGAGCATGGTTGGTGACGGCGCTAGCAACAAGGGAGAGGTTGAAGAAGAGGTGACGAAGGGAAGAAAAAAATGAAAACAAGGGAATGACTAATTTTGTTTTTCAAACTTTAGCTTATGAGTTCTCCTCTCTCATGGCATGAAATCCATCTCTATTTATAAGGGGTTAAAGAGAGACATTTTGTCTCATTTGGTGCTAAATCTTAGCCCTTAATTCTATCTAAAAGGATCTCAAATGTTGGTTTAAAGTGGCTATCATGGGTTGTCAAATTTATTATAAGAAATGGCTAGTCAGGTTGGTCACTTTGGGTGGTGCCACAGCCACCATGGTGTCAATCGGCCAGAACAAACTATACTAGGGTGTAGTCAGATGTCAAATAATCATTTACATGAAAGTTTTGTTCAATTTGATGGAGAGATGAAGCATTGAACGCATTAGAAAAAGGTCACTTGAGTAGCTTTTTGGTGAAAAGCTGAAGAAGAAGAAGATGATGATGAGTAGTCAACCCAAAAATGGCATAATTCTAATAAAATTCATTTTAGTCCTTCAATTTTTTATTTCTCAATTATACTTCTAATTGACTTTAAACTTTTAATTTTGTTCAATTTTGGTATTTGGTTTTATATTTTTTTTAATTTAACTCTTAATTGACCATTAAACCTTCAAATTTCTTCAATTTCACCCCTGATTTCAGTCAATGGAATCACTAGAGTTCACCGTCTTTTTCAAAATAATCCTTTGCTGCAAATTTCTTCAATTTAGCCCTTAATTAACTCCAAAACTTTGATTTTGTTGCAAGTTTACCCCTAATTTAAACCAATTAACTCTGTAAAAATTAAATTTGATCTCCTAAAATTTCAATCTTCTTAATTAAACCCAAATTAAACTCTTAAACTTTATTTTTCACCAATTGAGCCCCTGATAAAATTAATTTAACCCATTTAAAATATAATTAAGCCATTGCACTTAATTAAATCCTTCAATTGGACCTAAATTAATTATATCATGAAAAAAAGTTAATAAAACAAATACAAACACACACTTACACTTCCACTATATTTTTTGTTTCTTTTCTTTTTCCTTTTTTTTTCATGTTTACAAAATACAAATAAAAATTTAAACTAAACAAATATTACATTAAACACTTTACAAATTATGGAATAACCCAAAACATCCCACAACAGTGTCGGGAAGCCTTCTGGAATAGCTGGAACAGTGGTGGCGCGTTGGGCACTGGCGGCGCGTGGATTCACGCGTTGCCGTCGCCGATGAAGACTAAAAACCAGTGGATCGGGAACGTCTCCTTCTTCCCTGTCTTCCTCCATCGGCGGTAAAGGTCGTCGTCACCTACAACTAGGGAAACAACGCACAACAGTAGTTGATTTTAGTTAATTTTTTAGATCTATTTTCCTCTGCTTTCCGTCCTTATCTGCTTCACTTTCTCCTTTCTCCGGTCTGTTCTTAGGTCTTCATCTTCTTCTCCTCTACTTCGGATGGCGGCGGAGTCGTGGGTGTCGCCGCCGTGGTCCAAGCGTTGATGATTTTCGCCCTTCTTGGTAGATTTGTGGTGTCGGCCAGGTGAGGGAGGAGCACGGTGAGTCGGTAGAGAGAGGGGAGGGATGGCACTGCTGCTGCTTCGCTGGGGGAAGAAGGACAGTTGTTGGCCGGTGTCCATGGTGGTTGAGGAAGGAAAGACCTGCTGGCCGAAGAAGGAGACCGTGGGTCTGAGGAGATGGGAACAACTCTGCCATCCTCTTATCGGTGGAGATGAGGTCGTGGCTGAGGGAGCTGTGGCCGAGAAAGGCTGATGTGGATGTGGCCAGCAAAGGAAAAAGGGAGCCTTGCTCTTGGCTGGTAAGAAGAAAGGAGAAAAATTAAAAACGGGGAGGGGAAGATGGGTGATGACCGGCTGAAGGCAGATCGGAGTTTGCTTTGGGGAGGCTGCAGTAAGAAAGGAAATGCAGGGGCTAGAGTAGATGAGCTGAGAGGGAGGGGGGCGCCACTCTTTGAAAGAGATGGGTTTCGGTTTGTGAGGGAGTAGAAAGTCCGGCCGGTTTTGGGTCAGAAAAATCAAATCATGGAAGGGGGAGTGAGCTGTTGTGCAAGGGATGAGGCTCAGCCCTTGGCTAGCGAGAAGAAGGGAAAAATCTGATAAGGGGGGATCGGCGGCCAGTTCTCTTAAGGGCTGTCAAATTTTAACCTTTTGTATTTTTGAATCTCCTAAACCAAGTTTAACTTTTCTTTAGTATTCTAACATCTTTTTCTTGTTTTTATTTGAAGCTAAGAAACTCAAAACCTAAGAGCTTAGGTGATCGAGTCGATGATACCAAACATCAGCAAAGGTGGGTGAACTAGTAGGAAGAAAAGCTTGGGGCATAAATGTGGCAGAAGACTTTGAAAGGATGTAAAAGCCATCTTTACTCTAATCAAAAAGCAGAACCTCCTTTGTTATGAGATCCTTAACATAGAAAATAGAAGAGTGAAATTCAAAAAAGACACAGTCTTCATAGCAAAATTGTTAAATAGATAAGAGTCTTTTTTTTTTTTTTGAAACATGCAAAACATAAGACAATGTAAAAACTTGTTTAGGGGTATGCAAGACATTATGGGTTGTATTAGATATGACAAGTCCCTTACCATTATCAACATACAATTGATCATCACCGAGATATGGTTTTGTATGTGTCATACCGGTAATATCTGGAGTAACGTGCTGATTTGCGTTGGTGTCAGGAAACCAAGTGATAAAATTTGTTGTGGAATCATCACTAAAAGAGAGATTAACCGAGGTGTGATTACCATGGTGCACAAGTTAGAAGCATTGCTGCGCGGAGTGCCCAAATATATTACAAAACTGACACTTAATATGTTGCTGCAACTGACCAGCATTACATGTTCTCGTTCGCTGTTAATCTGGTCAATTCTACTGTCAATGTCCATATTGTTACTGTTGGAAACCGCTATTGTTACCTTTGAAATCCTGACCACCACACTAAGTTTTTAATTTTATCATTTTCAATTGAATTGACTAAGAATTGAACTTTGTCAGTTTTTTAGCAAGTGTTTTTTTGTGTGCATATCTAGAATCTTGTTAATGTTTTTTTTATAGATTAGAGATAATTTAGAAACTTTGATGTTATTTAAATTTCTATTATATACTATATCAAGGGGAAAAAATAAAATAAAATGGAATTAGCATCTTCAATAACAAAATCTTCAAAACTTGAGGAATTTTAATTCAATTAAACAAATCTTTCCATGAAATTCATGCTTCTATGGACAGGGTTATATATATATATATAGATTTTTCTTATAATATTTTGATATGCTATATTGCAAGAGAAGCTAAAAATAGTAATGAAATTGAACGGCAAAGCTACAACCTTGCAAAAACATGGACAAAATTCATCAACTGCTTGATAAATTTACGAGTGGTGTTGAAGTCCTCCCTTGCCCTATAAAGGATCCACATGGAAGGTTAAGAAATTTGTCCGTCTTCCTTGAGCAGTGAAGAAAGAAAGTAACAAAGCTGACAAAAAGATGGGCTTGGAAGTGGTCTCATCGGCAATCATATCATTCTCACTGTTCCTATTGCTAGCATCAACTACTCAAGCCCAGTCGAATGGTGTGTTCGATGTGACTAAATATGGTGCCGGTAAAGATATCACGGAGGTATCTTATATAGTCTCTCGCATGCATGCATTTGATTTTTAAATAGCAGAATATATAATATTCGAGTCAAAACTTATTTATGTTTCCTTAGATTTTCAGCGTAACACCCGAATTTGAGACCTATTGATCCTCCCTAAATATTGCCCTTTTCTTTACCCTTTTAGGCTTTAGCCAATGCTTGGAAAGATGCTTGTGCTTCAACAAAGCCCAGTAAAGTTCTTATTCCAAGGGGAACATACTGGTTACGGAAAGTAACTATAGCGGGTCCTTGCAAGGCTGCGATCAAGCTCCAAGTTGATGGAATATTGCAGGCACCGGTTGACCCAAATAAGCTCTCAGGAGGTGATTGGGTGAATTTCAGATACGTAGATCAATTTACGTTGTCGGGAAGCGGCACTTTTGATGGGCAGGGAAAGGTTGCATGGAGCAAAAGTACATGTCACAAAGATAAAAATTGTAAAGGCCTCCCAATGGTAATCTACTCACCATTATGATGCCTAATTTCCTTCTCTTGGGTCACAAATTTAGTGAGTTCTTTAATTGTATGTTATGGCACTAACAAAGTTTCTTTAATCATTTGCTTTTTGTTTGCTTCAAATATGTATCAGAATATGAGGTTCGATTTCATCACCAATGCATTAGTCCGAGATATAACTACTCTAGATAGCAAGAACTTCCATGTTAACGTCTTGGGGTGCAAAAACCTCACCTTCCAGCATTTTACCGTGAGAGCGCCTGGTGAGAGTGTAAACACCGATGGAATCCACATCGGCCGATCTACTGGGATCTACATTATCGATTCAAAAATTAGCACAGGCGATGATTGTATCTCCGTGGGAGATGGCACCGAAGACTTACATATCACTGGAGTAACATGTGGACCTGGCCATGGTATCAGTGTTGGAAGTTTAGGGAAATACCCCAATGAGAAACCTGTTTCTGGAATATTTGTCAAGAACTGCACCATCTCAGATACTACAAATGGCGTTAGAATAAAATCTTGGCCAGCTTTATACGGTGGTGTCGCATCTAACATGCATTTTGAGGATATTGTCATGAACAATGTCCTAAACCCTGTCATCATAGATCAAGGGTATTGCCCATGGAACCAGTGCAGTCTAAAGGTATTGCTTTTTCTGTTACCATGAGAATATTTTCACAATATTAAATTACTATGACAATATTTTACCCAATTCGTGGCTCGAACACTCCACAATTTATCAAAATCTTTTTTACATCATGCTAGATCAATAATGCAATTCTGAAGATTGCATACACATGCATATTGATTTTTTATGTTCCTCCCAGCCAGGGAGATTACTAAAAGTACTGGGGTCTTAATGTTCTTTTTTTTTTTTTTCTTTTGAAGGCTCCATCAAAAGTGAAGATCAGTGATGTTAGTTTTAAGAACATAAGGGGAACTTCTGCAACTCCGGTTGTTGTTCAGATTGCTTGCAGTAGTGGCTTCCCATGTGAGAAGGTGAAGCTTGCTAACATTAACCTTGCATATAAAGGACCAGGAGGCCCTGCAAAATCCCAATGTTCTAACGTTAAGCCCATAATTTCTGGGATAATGAGCGCATCTGGATGTTGAAGATGGGGACTTCCATCTGAACTTCTTTTGGTTTCTTCATTCATAGGCTCGTTTTTAGATGGAGGAGTCCCATCTTGTAATTTTGTTTAAACAGATGAATAAAGTTGTATTATTTTAATTTCAAATACAAGATCGCTGGATTACTTTTACAATTTAATTTTATACATAGTTGAAGCACAACTTATTATTGATTAAAAGGATTCCATAATCAGGAGACATGTATATATGATTAAAGCACAACTTTTATATATATATATATATATATATATATATATATATATATATGTATATATGATTAGGGCAACATATAATGGTTGCCATGTAGCGCACTGTGTGTGATAAATATATGCAAGGAAAGTACAATATTTCTTATATTACAAAACATCTCATAATGTACCCCTTAAGCTCTAAGTGAGTTGACTATAAGAAACTTGGACCATAAATAAGCAAAAATAGTGTGAGGAAGCAGCTTAGTAAAAACATTAACTAATTGATTTTTGGAGGATATAAAGTGAATATGTTTCTCCTTTTTAGCTATTCTATCACGAATAACATAATAATCAACCTCAACATGTTTTGTACATAAAAGAAAGATAGGATTAGGAGACAGATATATAGCATCTATATTAACACACCAAATAGTGGTAATAGAACTAGAAGAAAAAATAAATATCTTTGAAGTAATGAAGACAAATAACCACAACAGCACCATCGGTTAATGCCTTATATTCTACTTTTGTGGAGGAGTGAGCAACATTGCATTACTTGCCACATTTCCATGAAATAAGTATTATTGAGAAAGACAATATGGTCACTTATAGACTTTCGATCATCGATGTTCCCCACCTAATCAGCATTGGTAAAACCATGAAGTGATAACGAGGGGGAACAGGTAAGGTGAAGATCGAAGGAAGACATACCTTTCAAGCAGCATAACATATATTTGACAGCAGCCTAATGACTCTCAGCAGGGGCATGCATAAAATAGTAGACCTTATTGATAGCATAGCATAATAAGGCGTTGAATCAAAGTAGAGTTAGTAACAATGAGTAGAATGACATCCACATAGACAAGCAAATAATATATACCATGATTCACATTCAGAATGAATAAGGAAGTATCAACCTTGGAAGCGTGGAAGCCAACCGAAAGAAGAAAGTCACTCAGTTGTTTGTACCAAGCCCATAGGGCTTGTTTTAAACCATAAAGAGACTTGTGAAGGCAACACACATGAGTTGGCAAGACAGGGTCGACAAGCCCCATGGGATGTTTCATATAAACAACCTCCTGAAGTGAACTATTGAGAAAAATCACTATGAACATCAAATTGTCGAATCTATCAACGATTAGATATGGCAATGAAGAGGACTAGGTGAACAGTGGTCAGTTTAACAATAGGATTGGAGGTTTTTGAGTGGTCGATACCTTCTTATTGAGTGAACCCCCATATAACCAAGCACGCCTTGTAGTGTTCAACAGTGCCATTAACTCAACGCTTGATTTTATAAACCCAACGACAACAAACAACATTTATAAAAAGCTCATACAGAACCAAAGACTAAGTACCTTTGGCATGTAAAGTTATAATTTCAAATCTCATAGCAAAATGTCAACATAGAAAATGGTTAGCTTATTTGAAAGTCAAAGGTTTATAAGTAGAGGAACATGTTACCCATGAGTTGGGAGGTACTGGAGATGCAGAAACTGAGCTCAAATTGATAGACATGTGCTATAATGAATGCAACACCATGTGGTGTTGTCGGTAAACCACTAGAGTAGGAGAGTCAAAAGACCTAATAGACATGTGCTGCCATGGAATGGAGTAGTTGGAAAGATCAATACAAACATCTAAGCCCGACAATGACTGTGTAGGGACCCATGAAGGAGAGACAGGGCCTGACGGGAAAGTTGGGGGTGCAGCAAAAAAAGGAGAATTATATGTTGTGATGTTCGGAGCAGTAGAGCCTAAACATGTAAAATAATTGAGATATAATTGCCAATAACGGTAAAGAGATTGAGGTGTATGTGGGGAGTGTTGGTGTTTGAGGTGGGTTGTGTGATAGGAGGTATGTTAAGGTAGGAAGGTAGGAGATAGGAGCCAACTATGGGTTAGAGTTGGTTATAGCAGAAACATGATCAAACTCAAGAAATGGAAAAGAATGTTCATGGAAGTTGATTAGTATCTTATTCACTTTTAATACTTTGCTAGTTAAATTATTAATATAGATTTATGTTGTATAACACTTGGTACAACAAATATTTGGCTCTTTCATAGCCCAACCATATGGTATAACCTACACCTATGCAATGAAAGGAACTTGATTTGTTGTTATACTAAGTTATAATCACAACAATTGATGACTATTTTCCTAGTGAATCTTTACATTATGTCTTTACAATGCCTTGGTTTGTTAATATTGTCAATTTTCTTGTTTCAAGACAATTGCCAGCTCATTAGAATGCTTAAGATAGAAGAAAGTTCTTGATCGAAATGAAGAACTTTTATTGGGAAGACCCTTATTTATTCAAATATTATCATGATCAAATATTTCAAAGATGCATTCCTGATTAGTACTTAAAAGTGTATTTTTATCAAGGTTTTATATCATCATTTTGCACTTGAAGTATCAATAACTCCTTAACTAAAACATGTTTTATAATAACATATCTAATAATATAAGATACCTTTAATTTATAGTAAATTTTCATTTTAAATACAGGCCTATCACATAAATAAAAGGATTGATTGATGAATTTAAAAACTGAAATTGAAAGGACAAAGAGATAGCCAAATTTAGAAAAGAGATGTTGGCGTGGTCCAAATCAGAACACTGTTTGGTAATTGGGTTATATCTGGAGTTGTAGATCTCAGATTTAGGTCTACTTTATATGGATGGAAAGGTAAGATATAGACCTACAACTTTTATATGGAACCCAAGATTTAACAAGGCCATTTTTTAGTCCAAATTGTAGCAACAACAAAGAAGTCTGAATATGTCCTACAGCCCGCACACTGTTCAGTATTTTACCCATATCTAGAGTTTTAAAAGTCTAAATGACATCCGTTTTGTTTCCTGGAATGCTGACACAATTTCCTACAACTTTCATGTTTTCAAATTGTTCCAATTATGATGTTATCAATAATGTTTTAGGCAAACAAAAGAAGATAAGGATTGTCATTAAGTCAAGAGTTGGCCACTCACTCATCAATTAGTCATCAAATCAATAGTTCCCAATTTTAGCCTATAAAAAGAGGCATTTGCCATGCATTTAGGCATCTTGGTCTCCAGATCAAGATATGCTTTTACTTTCTCTCTTTGTATTTTTGTAATGCTTAAGTTTTATTTTCATTTATATCTTATTTACACCTTTCATTTCCTTTCCCTTATTTAGTTAACTTTTATCTTATTTATGCTCTTATTTTGTTTATTTATTTTTCTTTCTTTCATTATGTTTAGTTAACTTTATTATGTCAAGGTGAAAAGGCTATACTAATGGTGTAAGAATAAGTATAGTGTAAACTTAATATGGAATTTAATGTTTGATACTAACATGTTTTATACTTATTATCTTGTTCACTCTTTAATGCTTTGCTTGTTAAATAACTAATCTAGATTTATGTTGTATAACACTTAGTACAGCAAATGCTTGGCACTTTCATAGCTTATACTGTATGGTATAACAGACACCTGAACTATGAAAGGAACTTGATTCATTATTACATAAGTTATAAGCATAAATGTTTGACAATATTTATAAGTATTAGCATTATTCGAATAAGATAACTAATATAATCATGTTAATAATTTATAATCTAATTGGAACCTCCTTTGTGTCTGGTTTCCATTTGAGTAATAAGAGTTTATACTATACTTGTTTGACATACCATTAGTGAATCCTTAGAACACCATTCGGTAATTAGGTCATATCTGGAGTTGTAGATCTCCAATTTTGATCTACTTTATACTGATGGAAAGGTAAGAAATAGGCTTACAATTTTCATGTGAAAATTGGTTTTAAAAAGGCCGTTTTCAAATCCAAATTATAACAAGAACAAAGAAGTTTGGATCTATCCTGCAGCCTAGATACTATTCAGTGTTCAACCCATATCTTGAGTTCTAGAAGTTCAAATGACCTCAATTTGTTTTCCTGAAAAGCTGAGATAATTTCCTAGAACTTTCATATAGAGGTTTGGTTAAAATTCTGATGTTATCAATGAAGTTTTATTCAGACAAAAAAAAAACATAAAGATTGTCACCAAGTCGAGAGTTCGTCACCCACTCATTAATTAGTCATCAAATCAATAGTTTCTAATTTTGGCCTATAGAAGGAGGCATTTGCCATGCATTTAGGCATCATGGTTTCCAAATAAAGATTATGCTCCTGCTTTCTTTCTTTATATTTTTGTAATGCTTAAGTTTTGTTTTCATTAAGATCTTATTTATACCTTTCATTTCACTTACTTTACTTAGTTAACTTTTATCTTATTTATATTCTTATTGACAAGGCTAAAAGATTGATGTCTTCTCCCAAGTGAAGAAGTGTCGAAGTAATAAATAACCCGGCAAGACCGGGGTCGAACCATAGGGAGGTTAATTGTACAAATTATAAATAATAATAATACAACAACAACAACAATAACAACAACAACAATAATAATAGTAATAACAATAATAATAATAATAATAATAATAATAATAATAATAATAATAATAATAATAATAATAATAAAGAAAAAGAAGGAGAAGAAGAAGAAGAAGAAGAAGAAGATGAGAACTTTGAGATGGAATATTAATATAAGGATTAAACAATGATAATAACAAATATCAAGGTTAGAGGTTTCACTAATGGTATGTCAAACAAGTATAATATAAACTCTTATTATTCAATTGGAAACCACACACAAAGGAGGTTCCAATCATATTATAAATTATTAACATGATCACATTATTTATCTTATTCGATTAATGTTAATACTTGTAAATCTCGTTAGGCATTCATGATTATAACTTATGTGAACAAAATAACAAATACAAAACATGTTAGTATCAAACATTAAAGTCCATATTGAGTTTGCATTATACTTATTTTTACACCATTAGTGTAACTTTTTCACCTTGACATAATAAACTTAGTTAAACATAATGAAAGAAAGAAAAATAAATAAACAAAATAAGAACATGAATAAGATAAAAGTTAACTAAGTAAATGAAAGGCATAAACTTGATATTAATGAAAGCAAAGCATAAACATTACAAAAAATACAAAGAGAGAAAGCAAGAGCATGATCTTGATCTAGAAACCAAGATGCCTAAATGCATGGCAAATGCCTCCTTTTATAGGCCAAAATTAGGAACTATTAATTTGATGACTAATTGATGAGTGGGTGGTCAACTCTTGACATTGTAACAATCCTTATCCTCTCATGTCTGAATAAAACATCATTAATAACGTTAGAATGAGAACCACTTGTACTCATGAAAGTTCTAAAAAATTTTCTCAGCTTTCTAGAAAAAAAATTAAGGTCATTTGGACTTTTAGAACTCAAGATATAGGTTGAATACTAATCAGTGTTTGGGCTGCAGGATAAATTCGGACTTCTTTGTTGTTGTTATAATTTGGACTCGAAAAAAACGACCTTTTTAAAACCAGATCTTCATATGAAAGTTGTAGGCCTATGTCTTACCTTTTCATCCATACAAAGTAGACCTACATTCGAGATCTACCGCTCCATATATGACCTAATTACCTAACAGTGTTCTGGTTTAGATTGCACCAACATCTCTTTTCTTTGTTTGGCAATCTCTCTGTCCTTTCAATTTTAGTACTTAAATTCATCAATCAAACCTTTTATTTATGTGATAGGCTTGCATTTGAGATTAACATTTACCATAAATTAAAGGTACATTATATTATTAGATATATTATTATAAAACATGCTTTAATTAAGGAGTTATTGTTACTTCAAGTGCAAAATGATGATATAAAATCTTGATAATAATACACTTTTAAATACTAATCACTATGATCACATCTAGAATCTCATATAATTTAAGTAGATAAATATGTTGTATAATTGTTCTTCTTTAAATTGCTTGTATTTTAATTATTTGTTTATTTTAATTATATGGAAAGATTTATACTTTCTACACGTCCCTCCCATTCACATAAGGAATTGATTTTAGGTTCTTTGATCCCTTTTTTTATAAGTTAGGAAATTAGGGATTTGTGGAGTAAATTTGACATGTAGTAAACATGTAACCTATATAAAATAATTTATTCGTAATGTTTTGTTTCTGGAATATTAAATTTATCAATCTATATTTAGGGTATTAGATTGTACTAGATTATGTTAGAATATTAAAATGTATTGTGTTATATATGTGTGTGTGTGTCTATGAAATCTTAGTGCTCGAATTGATTTTTTTAATTATTAATTTATGCGTGTGATTTAAGATGGAGATTGAGAATGAATATGGCCCTGAGCATAATCTAAAAATGAATTATATAGTTGATTGTTTTAATCATAGATGTAATTATGGATGAGATGTGATTATAAATATATGCAAGATACATTGTTGATAACTTGGGATCTCCCAATATAGGGGAGATTCTGTTGAAATTTCTTGAAATTTTGACAAGTAAAAAAACATTATGCTTCATTTACCCTTTATAGGGGGAGATTAAATGGATAAACTAATAGTTAAATTAGTGTTGTTACATATTATAAATGAAAAATTTGTATCATTTCCAATAATATTTTAGATATTAACCTTATATTAAAGTGGAAAAAAAACCAGCTCTATTTCGGATCTCCAGAATATCCATTATTCTCAATAACTTCTCTCCCAAAAATGATTATAATAAAAACAATAACAAAAAGGTTTTGGAGAAACAAAATCCTAGAAATCTCAATAGGTTTTGACTCGTATTAGGTATGTATTGCATACTCTAATTGTATATATGCACATAATGGAAACCTAATATTCAAAATAGAAGAATTTTTAATAAATTAAACAAATTTTTGCATGAAATTAGGCTCTTAGAACATTTTGATACGCTAGCTATATTGCAAGAGAAGCTAATAATAGTAATGACATTGAATGGCAATGCTACAACCCTGCACAAACATGGACAAAATTCATCGACTGCTTGATAAATTTACGAGTGGTGTTGAATTCCCCTCTCGCCCTATAAAGGATCGAAATGGAAGATTAAGAAATTCATTCGCTTTCCTAGAGCATTGAAGAAAGAAAGCAACATAGCTAACAAAAAGATGGGCTTGAAAGGTGTCTCCTCAGCACTAATATCATTCTCAATATTTTTATTGTTATCTTCAACTGCTAAAGCCCAATCAAAAGGTGTCTTCGATGTGACTAAATATAGTGCCGATAAAGATATCACTGAGGTATCTTGTATATTTTCTCGCATGCATGCGTTTGATCTTTATATACCTGAATGTATAGTATTCGAGTCATAACTTATTTACGTTTCCTTTTTTTCAACGTAACACCAGAATTTGAGACCTACTGATCCTCTCTAAATATTTCCCTTCTCTTTCCATTTTTAGGCTTTAACCAATGCTTGGAAAGATGCTTGTGCTTCAACAAACCCCAGCAAAGTCCTTATTCCAAGTGGGACATACTCGCTACGGAAATTGACTCTAGCAGGTCCTTGCAAGGCTGCGATTGAGCTCCAAGTTGATGGCATATTGAAGGCACCGGTTGACCCTAATCAGTTCTCAGGAGGTCATTGGGTTAATTTCAGATACGTAGATAAATTTACGTTGTCGGGAAGCGGCACTTTTGATGGACAGGGAAAGGTTGCATGGAGCAAAAGTACATGTCAGAAAGATAAAGATTGTGACAGCCTCCCAATGGTAATCTACTCACCATTATGAAGCCTAATTTCCGTATTTTTTAATTATATATTATGGCACTACCAAAGTTTCTTTAATCATTTGCTTTTTGTTTGCTTCTAACATGGATCAGAATATAAGGTTCGATTTCATCACCAATGCATTAGTCCGAGATATAACTACTCGAGATAGCAAGAACTTTCACGTTAACGTCTTGGGGTGCAAAAACCTCACCTTCCAGCATTTTACCGTGAGCGCACCTGGTGATAGTGTAAACACCGATGGAATCCATGTCGGCCAATCTACTGGGATCTACATTATCGATTCAAAAATTGGCACTGGCGATGATTGTATCTCCGTTGGGGATGGCACCGAAGAACTGCATATCACAAGAGTAACATGTGGACCTGGCCATGGCATCAGTGTTGGAAGTTTAGGGAAATACCCCAATGAGAAACCTGTTTCTGGAATATTTGTCAAGAGTTGCACCATCTCAGATACTACAAATGGCGTTAGAATAAAATCTTGGCCAGCTTTATACGGTGGTGTCGCATCTAACATGCATTTTGAGGATATTGTCATGAACAATGTCCAAAACCCTGTCATCATAGATCAAGTTTATTGCCCATGGAACCAATGCAGTCTAAAGGTATTCCTTTTTCAGTTACCATAAGGATATTTTCACAGCACTAAATTACTGTGACAATATTTTACCCAAATTCGTGGCTCAAACACTCCACAATTTATCAAAATCTTTTTTACATCTTATGAAAAAAAATGTTTCAACGCAATTCGCAATTCATAGTATTGACTGTGAAGCAAACATGTTGTGCACTGCATTCCGTAATTGGTTGCATCATGCTGGATCCATAATGCAATTCTGAAGAACGCCTACACAAACATACTAATTTTTTTATGTTCCTTAGTGCTAGGGAGATTACTAAAAGTCTATTGGGGTCTTAATGTTCTTTCTTGTTTTCTTTTGCAGGCTCCATCAAAAGTGAAGATCAGTGATGTTAGTTTTAAGAATATAAGGGGAACTTCCGCAACTCCGGTTGTTGTGCAGATTGCTTGCAGTAGTGGCATCCCATGTGAGAAGGTGGAGCTTGCTGACATTAAACTTGCATATAGCGGACCAGACGGCCCTCCAAAATCCCAATGTTCTAACGTTAAGCCCATAATGTCTGGGATAATGAGCGCACCCGGATGTTGAAGATAGGGACTTCCATAAGAAATTTTTTGGTTTCGTCATTCATAGGCTCGTTTTTAGATGGAAAAGTCCCATTTTGTAATTTTGATTAAACAGTGTTCTGATTTGTATTGCACCGATATCTTTTTTTTAAGTTTGGTCATCTCTTTATCCTTTCAATTTCAGTTCTTAAATTTATCAATCATCCTTTCATTTATGTGATATACTTGCATTTAAAATAAACATTTACCACAAATTAAAGGTATCTTATATTATTAGATACGTTATTATAAAACATGTTTTAGTTAAGGAGTTATTGATACTTCAAATGCAAAATGATTATACAAAACCTTGATAAAAATACACTTTTAAATACTAATCACACCCCCTAACCAGCTTATTACTAGTCCCTAGTAATCAAAGCGTTAAAATAGAAAAATACTTTGTAAATTTCACAAGCCAAGGTATTCATCATTCAACTTCCATTAATTTATTCAGATAAATAAACTCTTATTAAATTTATATATCTGCTCAATACCTCTTAACAAGATATTAATAAATCTTTCTTTTGTGCTCAATATATCAACACATAATTATGGGGCTTTTCTTGAAAGAAAATAAAATTTTTGTTCTAATGTTTAAAGTAACTTTCTTGGGTTGGGATTATTATTATTATTATTATTAAAATATATATACATATAACTTAAAACACCATGCATTTTTAACCCATGTAACGAGTTTTCAGCTAATGACTCCCAAACTAGTTGGTCTTAGTGCATTAGGTGTTGAGACACCCCTATGAGTTTAGTAACTCGAATCACAGATATTGATACGTAGATAGTGCAATGTTTGATTCCTTAAAGCTTTTCTCCTCAACCCATGTAACAAGCATTGAGCCAATAGCTCCCAAATCAGTTAAGTTTAGGGTATTAGGTGTTAAAACACCCCTTCAGGCTTAATTGCTTAGGTTAGAGAGGCTACGAAACCAAACTTATCTATATTTTTATTATCATCATTTTTTATGTTTTTTTTTTTGTTTTTCTTTTTTAATTATATACTATCTCTTTTCCCTTAGTTGTTACCTTTAACAAAAGAATATAAATAATGTAATAATTCAATATGCAACTCACAATCATATGTTAAAGTGTGTGTGTGTAAATTAAGATTTAAGAATACATATTAAATGAGTATATGAGCAGAATTAAGTAATAGTAATGCGAGAGTTTGTAAACCTGAATATTTCAAGAAGTATTATGATAAACCTTATTAAGAATTGTTACTAGGATACGTCTCAAGAGTCATAAAAAAATCTTCTTTATTCTGCCATCATTGTAATAACAATTTTGCACATACTTTATGAAATAGAAAACACAATTAGTTTTTTTTTTTAGCTACTACCCTCTTCCCCCAACCAAAACGAGACATTGTCCTCAATGTTCTAAGGTAAAAAGATAAAGTATAGAAGATATCACCTGAAATAATAAATGCTAACAAACCTGAAACACACTGAAACAAATATAAAAATAACAAAACACAATAATAAAACAAAAGGACACAAAAAATTTACAAATGAAGACTCAAATCTAATCTAAGTTTTTTACGGTTTTTCTTAGATGACCAATTTATGTGACTCATTGAGGGATCAATTACAGGAATGAAAGACTATAGTTGGTCAATCAATTGTTCAGCAGTAGCAGCAGAGATTATGATTTGTCGTGCAGACGATGTTAAAAATTCCTATTCCACAGCATGATCAAGAAAAGACAACAACTTATCATAATAACCATTAACATGTAATAGACCTATGGGTTTATGGTGAATGTGCAATTGGACCCAAGAGAAAATATGAAAGTTCTCTTCCAATGTGCCTAGACCACCTAGTAAAGTAATGAAGGCATCAACATGGTTAAACATTGCATTCATTCGAGCCGACATTATAGAGACCTGAAGTTCCTCTCCAATTATTTTTCCAATGATGTCCCCTTGTGCTAAAGCTTTGGAGACGACCACTAAAACATGACTACTGACACGACTAAAAGGTTGATGTCTTCTTCCAAGTGCAGGAGTGTCGAAGTAATAAATAACCCGGCAAGACCGGGGTCGAACCACAGGGAGGTTAATTGTACAAATTATAGACAACAATTATAAGCAACAATAATAACAATAATAACAACAACAATAACAATAACAACAACAACTATAACAACAACAACTATAATAATAATAATAATAATAATAATAATTAGTAGTAGTAGTAGTAGTAGTAAAGAAAGAGAAGAAGAAGAAGATGATGAGAACTTGGAGATGGAAAATTAATGTAAGGATTAAACAATAATAATAACAAATGTCAAGGTTAGAGGTTCCACTAATGGTATATCAAACAAGTATAGTATAAACTCTTATTATTCAATTGGAAACCACACACAAAGGAGGTTCCAATCAGATTATATATTGTTAACATGATTGCATTAGTCATCTTATTCAATTAATGCTAATACTTGTAAATTTCGTCAAGCATTCATGATTATAACTTATGTTAACAACAAATCAAGTTCCTTTCATAGCTCAGGTGTCGGTTATACCATACATTATGGGCTATGAAAGTGCCAAGCATTTGTTGTACCAAGTGTTATACAACATAAATCAAGATTAGTCATTTAACAAGCAAAGTATTAAAGAGTGAACAAGATAACAAATATAAAACATGTTAGTATCAAACATTAAGGTCCATATTAAGTTTACACTATACTTATTCTTCCACCATTAGTGTAACCTTTTCACCTTGACATAATTAACTTAGCTAGACATAATGAAAGAAAGCAAACCAAATAAACAAAATAAGAACATAAAAGTTAACTAAGTAAAGGAAAGGAAATGAAAGGCATAAACTTGATATTAATGAAAGTAAAGCATAAACATTACAAAAAATACAAAGAGAGAAAGGAAGAGCATGATCTTGATCTGGAAACCAAGATGCCTAAATGCATGGCAAATGCCTCCTTTTATAGGCCAAAATTGGGAACTATTGATTTGATGACTAATTGATAAGTGGGTGGCCAACTTTTGACTTGGTGACAATCCTTATCTTCTCTTGTCTGCCCAAAACGCCATTGATAAAGTCCAAATTGGAGCCAATTGTCTCAGCTTTCTTGTGTAAACAATTCAGCTCATTTGGACTTCTAGAACTCCAGATATGGCCAAAATACCGAACAGTACTCAGGCTGGAAGACAGATTCGGGCTTCTTTGTTGTTGCTACAATTTGGACTTGATAATGGCCTTTTTAGATCTTGGGCTCCATATGCAAGTTGTAGGCCTATGTCTTACCTTTCCATCCATATAAATTGGACCTAAATCTAAGATCTGTAGCTCCAGATATGACCCAATTACCGAACAGTGTTTCAGTTTGGATTGCACCGACATCTCTTTTCTAAGTTTGACCATCTCTTTGCCTTTGCAATTTAAGTTCTTAAAGTCATCAATCAATATTTTCATTTATGTGATAGGCCTGCATTTAAAATGAACATTTACCATAAATTAAAGGTATCTTATATTATTAGATATATTATTATAAAACATGCTTTAGTTAAGGAGTTATTGATACTTCAAGTGCAAAATGATGATATAAAACCATGATAAAAATGCACTTTTAAGTACTAATCACACCCCTCAACCAGCTTATTACTAGTCCCTAGTAATCAAAGCGTTAAAACAATTTGCAAATTTCACAAAGCAAGGTATTCATCATTTAACTTCCATTAATCTATCCAGATAAACAAACTCTCATTAAATTTATATATCTGCTCGATACCTCTTAACAAGATATTAATAAACCTTTCTTTTGTGCTCAATGTATCAACACATAATTATGGGGCTTTTCTTAGAAGAAAACAAAATTTTTGTTCTAATGTTTAAGGTTAACTTTCTTGGGTTGGGATTACTATTTTTGTCTTCTTTTTTTTTTTGTTTTTTTAACTCTATATACATATAATTTAAAAACATCATGCATCTTTAACCCATGTAACGAGCTTTCAGCTAATGACTCCCAGACCAGTTGGTCTTAGGGCATTAGGTGTTAAGACACCCCTACGAGCTTAGTAACTCGGGTCGCAGATACTGATATGTAGATAGTGCAATGTTTGATTCCCTTAAGCTTTTCTCCTCAACCCATGTAACAAGCGCTGGGCCAATAGCTCCCAAGTCAGTTGACTTTAGGGTATTAGGTGTTAAAACACCCCTTCGGGTTTAATTGCTTAGGTTAGGGAGGCTATGAAACCAAACTTATCTACATTTTTATTATCATCATTTTTTTTTCTTTTTTTTTATGTTTTTCTTCTTCTTTTTTTTAATTATATACAATCCCTTTCTCTTAGTTATTACCTTTAACAAAAGAACATAAATAATGTAATAATCCAATATGCAACCCACAATCATATGTTAAAGTGTGTGTGTGTAAATTAAGGTTTAAGAATACATGTTAAATAAGTATATGAGTAGAATTAAGTGGTAACAATACGAGAGTTTGTAAACCTGAATATTTGAGGAAGTATTATAATAGACCTCGTTAAGAATGGTTATTAAGATGCGTCTCAAGAGTCACTTTAACAGAAGAACTCCTTTACTCTACCATCCTAGTAACAACAATTATGCACATGCTTTATGAAATGAAAAACAAATTTTTTTTTTATCAATTACTACCCTCTCCCCCCAACCAAAACCAGACATTGTCCTCAATGTTCTAAGGTAAAAAGATAGAGTATAGAAGATATCACCTGAAATAACGAACACTGACAAAACCTGAAACACACTGAAACAAAAATAAGAAATAACAAAACACAATAATAAAACCAAAAGACACAAAAATTCACAAATAAAGGTTAAAATCAAATCTAAGCTTTTTACGGCTTTCCGTAGATGACCAATTTATGCGACTCATGGAAGGATCAATCACAAGAATGAAAGATTGTAGTTGGTCAATCAATTGTTCAGCAGTAGTAGCAGAGATTATGATTTGTTGTGCAAAAGATGTTAGAAATTCCTGTTCCACAGCATGATCAAGAAAAGACAACAACTTATCATAATAACCATTAACATTTAACAAACCAATGGGTTTATAGTGAATGTGCAATTGAGCCCAAGAGGAAATATGAAAGATCTCTTCCAATGTGCCTAGACCACATGGTAAAGCAATGAAAGCATCAGCATGGTTAAACATTGCATTCATTGGAGCCGACATTGTGGAGACCTGAAGTTCCTCTCCAATTGTTTTTCCAATGATGTCCCCTTGTGCCAAAGCTTCAGGGACGATTCCTAAAACTTGACTACCTCCTAAAAATGCAGCTATTGACACACCTCTTATTAACCCAAGACTGCCTCCCCCATACACTAAATGAATCTTTCTCTCAGCTAGCACCTGACCAAGATGATTTGCTGATTCTAAAAACTCCTTTTCTTTCCCAGGACTAGATCCACCAAAAACACAAATTTTTCTTATTTGATGACTTGAGGAACTTGCCATTTCTACACACTTCTGTATTTGTTGAATGTATGGGTTGAGTAGAAATGAAAGGAAGGAAAAGGGTTTTATAGATGAGAAAGTAGAAAGGCAATCATAACATCTATATGTAGGCTAGCTAGAGTCTCACACACACTATCTTTTTATTTATTTATTTATTTATTTACTTTTGAAAAAAAAACATGTGTATGTACAGGTAGTTGTGATTGTGGCTCACATCTTCCCTTGGTTTTACGTCCAAGAACGGCTTAAACGCCCTCTATGGGTCGGGGATAGGCTTCCCATCCAGTTTTCTTAAAAACTGGCAAACAGGGTCTTTTTTAGTCAAATTCCCAAGACTAAGTCGATCATGTTCTTTATGAAATAGTGGTCATAAATCATGAATTGCACGATGCACATCTCCACTAGGATGCGTCTCAAGAGTTAATAGAAGATTATCTAAAGACTCCTTACTCAGGCCATCCTTAATAAATTGTATTTTATCTTCACGGTTTATAGATACCATTCCTAAAGAACGACATTGTGTATTACAAGTCCATCTAGCACATCGATGACAGACATCCAATCGTTTTGCACGACGCTTCTTTGCAAAAGTGCTTTTACCTGTTACAGGCATGTGTGAAATGAAGTTAGAGGACTCACCTGATAATCGGACCTTTGCTTCAATCTACCAGCGAATATCTTCAGGAATTCCATGATTCATTAACAATCTCAATCTTGCACATCTAGCACGGTAAATTTTTGTAATCGCATTCTGAGGCAAAGCGGGAAAATACTTTTTCAATTTTTCAAGATTAGTGTCCATTTTCAAATGAGAATTAGAAGAGAGATTCAAAGAATTGCACAAATATATACACAGATATCAGTTATTGTGGGAAACTGAAAGAACCGACTTAAGTCACGGAGTACTGTTATCCGCCATTTGACCGGGGTGAGAGAAACTAGCAAAAATCACTAAAAAAGAAACACAAAAAAAATATGAGAAAAATAAAATAATCAACCTTTATCTACAAGATCATTCCAACCAGTTGATTCATTTTCACTAGGAATCTTATCATAGTAAGCTTTCAAACGATGTTTATTTTCCTTAAAATCATTGTCATTCATTGAATTCTCAATATCACAGGCCCCATAAGGATTGCTCCATCTTAATCTTATCTTTTTAGGGAATGCATAGAATTGAGAATTATAAAACAAAACTTTTTGACCAGTATCAATCTTTTGACAATTTTCACAAGTTTTGCAGAATGCATGCGTGTCTTTGAACATGGTGGGCCAATAAAATCCATTTTGAAAGATTTTTGCAGCTGTCTTTTTTTACGAGAAATAACTTCCACATGCTTCAGAATGACAAAGTTTAATGGCACTACTTACCTCATTGTCGGGAATGAATCTTTGAAATATTTGATCAGGACAATATTTGAATAAGTTAGGGTCATCACAATAAAAGCTCTTCACTTCGTTCAAAAACTTTTCTTTGTCTTGGGTACTCCAATCAGCTGGCAAATCTCCTAAAGCAAGAAAATTAATATTTTTATCATACCAAGGCATGGAACTAAGAGAAAGTAAGGATTTGTTAGGAAAGTAATCATCGATTGGTGTGATGTCAGATGTCGAATTTGTTGTCACTGTTGACAAAAGATTCGCATCAACATTTTCGGTGCTTGTTTCATTCGTGATTTCTTCCTCAGAATAAACCATTTGCAAATCTTCAGTTTCATCTAATTCATTTTTACTTAAAGTAGATTCAAGTTGATCATAAACTAATTCATCAATATGATCTACTTCTTGTAAATCATTATCATCTCCAGGTTGCTTGCAAATGTTGAAAATATTCATCTCCAATGTCATGTTTCCAAATGATAGCTTCATCGGTCCATTCCTACAATTAATCAATGCATTAGAAGTTGCAAGAAATGGACGTCCTAAAATAACAGGAAATGAATTACATGCTTCAACAGGTTCTGTGTCCAAGACAATAAATTCCACAGGATAAATGAATTTATCGACTTGTACTAACACATCTTCAATTATTCCTCTAGGCACTTTTACAGATCTATCAGCAAGTAAAAGAGATATAGAAGTTGGTTTTAACTCACCTAGATTGAGACTTTTAAAAACTGAATATGGAAGTAAATTCACACTAGCACCAAGATCAAGTAAGGCTCTTTCAATTTTATGCTCTCCAATAAAGCAAGAAATTGTAGGACAACCAGGGTCTTTATATTTCAAAGCATTATTGTTTTGAAGAATAGCACTTACTTGTTCGGCTAGAAAGGCTTTCTTTTTCACATTCAGTTTCCTCTTCACAGTGCATAGATCTTTCAAAAATTTAGCATAGGAAGGAACCTGTTTAATAGCATCCAGCAAAGGTATATTGATCCTTACCTGTTTGAAAGTTTCAAAGATTTCAGAGTTGTGATTAACTTTCCTTTGTTTGGTCATGGCTTGAGGAAATGGAAGTGCTGGCGGTGAATCAGTCATTTCTTTACAATTTTCAGATTCATCCCCTTCCTTACCCTCAGAGATTGACTCATCATCTTTCTCATAAGGTTCAAGAGAGGGTTTTTCAATAACCTTACCACTGCGCAGAGTAGTGACTGATTTGACTTGATCCATATGTTGGCTTCCGGAACTACTTACATTTACATTGTATTGCCCCTTAGGATTTTGTTGCGGTTGAGATGAAAACTTACCTTTCTCTTAGAAACTAAGAGCATATGTTAATTTAGCAACAATATTTTTAAAATCTGTCATGTTTTGAGCAAGTTGAGTATTAATTGTCTCTTGCTTTTCAATGAATGCATGCAATGTTTCCTCAAGATTTCTTCTAGGAGGTGGAGCATAAGGAGGTGCATATCCATGAGAATTTTCGAAATTGTGGTGTGCTTAAAATGGTGGTTGTGAAGTTTGTGCATTGTTGTTCTCACTCTTCCAATTGAAATTTGGGTGATTTCTCCAATCAGGGTTGTATGTTTGGGAGTATGGGTTATGGTTGGCCCTTTGGAAATTGTTTTGAAGCATGGGCTTGTTCATGGAGACATTCTTTAAAAGAAGGCAAGGTTGGACAATCCTTGGTTGAGTGTTCATTTGTTTCACAGATTTGACACACAATGTTTTCAACAGATTTTAATTGACCACTCTTTTTCAATTCTAGTGCCTCGACTTCTCTAGCTAAAGATGCAAACTTGGCCTGAAGGTCATGATCTTCCCTAAGGTTGTACATACCTCTATTAGATGTATGAGGTTGAGTTTTACTCGGTGCCTCATAAGTACCCGCAGTGTCCCAATTTTGAGCATTTTCAGCTAACAAGTCTAAATACTCCATTGCTTCATTAGGGTCTTTATCTTCAAAAGTTCCATTGCACATCAATTCAACCATTTGCCTATCTTTAGGTGTTAACCCTTCATAGAAATGTGAAACCAATCTCCATGTTTCAAAACCATGATGGGGGCAAGTACTAAGCAAATCTCGATACCTATCCCAACATTGGTAAAATGTTTCTCCTGGTTTTTGAGTGAAAGTGATGATTTGTCTCTTGAAAGAGTTTGTTCTATGAGATGGGAAAAACTTCTTTAAAAACTGTTGTTGCATTTCATCCCAAGCACGAATGGATCCTGGTCTTAAATTTTGTAGCCATGTTTTAGCTTTATCTTTTAATGAAAAAGGAAAAAGCTTTAATCTGATGGTGTTCATGCTACAATTTAAGTTATTATATGTGTTGCACACCTCCTCAAATTCCCTTAAATGCAAGTATGGATTTTTCAATTCTAAACCATGAAAAGAAGATAAAAGTTGAATAATACCTGGTTTAAAATTAAAATGAGATGCATCGGGAGGAAAAACTATGCATGATGGTGCACTTGTTCTTATGGGATTCATGTGGTCTCTAAGTGTTCTAGCCCGGTTATTCTCATTATTCTCATTATAAAGTGATTGATTATCTTCTTCGGCCATATTTTCTGAAAATGATGAGGATATCCTACAAAGTCTACCACTTTATGTACGTGACCACACTCTCATACACGTGTAGGAATAGAATAAAAGAAGAAGAAAATAAAAGGAGGAAGAAAACAAAATAAAAAGAAACAAAGTTATATACAGGAAAAGTAAAAACACAAAATAAAATAACTACTATAATTTATACAAGAACTTACCTCCCCGGCAACGGCGCCAAAAACTTGACACGACGAAAAGATTGATGTCTTCTCCTAACTGCAGGAGTGTCGAAGTAATAAATAATCCGGTAAGACCGGGGTCGAACCACAGGGAGGTTAATTGTACAAATTATAAATAACAATAATACAACAACAATAACAATAACAATAACAATAACAATAACAATAACAATAACAATAACAATAACAACAACAACAACAACAACAACAATAATAATAATAATAATAATAATAATAATAGTAGTAGTAGTAGTAGTAGTATTAGTAGCAATATTAGTAGTAGTAATAATAATAGTAATAATAATAATAAAGAAAGAGAAGAAGAAGATGATGATGAGAACTTGGAGATGAAAAATTAATGTAAGGATTAAACAATAATAATAACAAATATCAAGGTTAGAGGTTCCACTAATGGTATATCAAACAAGTATAGTATAAACTCTTATTATTGAATTGGAAACCACACACAAAGGAGGTTCCAATCAGATTATATATTGTTAACATGATTACATTAGTCATCTTATTCAATTAATGCTAATACTTGTAAATCTCGTCAAGTATTCATGATTATAACTTATGTTAACAACAAATCAAGTTCCTTTCATAGCTCAGGTGTCGGTTATACCATACATTATGGGCTATGAAAGTGCCAAGCATTTGTTGTACCAAGTGTTATACAACATAAATCAAGATTAGTCATTTAACAAGCAAAGTATTAAAGAGTAAACAAGATAACAAATATAAAACATGTTAGTATCAAACATTAAAGTCCATATTAAGTTTACATTATACTTATTCTCACACCATTAGTGGAACCTTTTCACCTTGACATAATTGGCTTAGCTAGACATAATGAAAGAAAGAAAAATAGATAAACAAAATAAGAACATAAAAGCTAACTAAGTAAAGGAAAGGAAATGAAAAGCATAAACTTGATATTAATGAAAGCAAAGCATAAACATTACAAAAAATACAAAGAGAGAAAGGAAAAGCATGATCTTGATCTGAACACCAAGATGCCTAAATGCATGGCAAATGCCTCCTTTTATAGGCCAAAATTGGGAACTATTGATTTGATGACTAATTGATAAGTGGGTGGCCAACTTTTGACTTGGTGACAATCTTTATCTTCTCTTGTCTGCCCAAACATCATTGATAATGTCAAAATTGGAGCCAGGTGAAAACATGAAAGTTGTAGGTCATTGTCTCAGCTTTCTTGTGTAAAACGTTCAGCTCATTTGGACTTCTAGAACTCTAGATATGGCCAAAATACCAAACAGTGCTCGGGCTAGAAGACAGATTCGGGCTTCTTTGTTGTTGCTACAATTTAGACTTGCAAATGGCCTTTTTAGATCTTGGGCTCCATATGAAAGTTGTAGGCCTATGTCTTACCTTTCCATCCATATAAATTAGACCTAAATCTGAGATCTGTAACTCTAGATATGACCCAATTACCGAACAGTGTTCCAATTTGGATTGCACCGACATCTCTTTTCTAAGTTTGACCATCTCTTTGCCTTTGCAATTTAAGTTCTTAAAGTCATCAATCAATATTTTCATTTATGTGATAGGCCTGCATTTAAAATGAACATTTACCATAAATTAAAGGTATCTTATATTATTAGATATATTATTATAAAACATGCTTTAGTTAAGGAGTTATTGATACTTCAAGTGCAAAATGATGATATAAAAACCATGATAAAAATGCACTTTTAAGTACTAATCATTGTACATTGTTATTATCACTCTTCCAACTGAAATTAGGGTGATTTCTCCAACCAGGGTTATATGTTTGCGAGTATGGGTTGTGGTTGGCCCTTTGGAAACTATTTAAAGCATGACTTGTTCATGAAAATATTCTTTAAAAGAAGGCAAGGTTGGACAGTTACTGGTTGAGTGTTCATTTGTTTCACATATTTGACACAATGTTTTCAACATATTTTAATTGACCACTCTTTTTTTAATTCTAGTGCCTCGACTTTTCTAGCTAAAAATACAATCATGTTAATAATTTATAATCTGATTAGAACCTCCTTTGTATGTGGTTTCCAATTGAATAATAAGAGTTTATACTATACTTGTTTGACATACCATTAATGGATCCTCTAACCTTGACATTTGTTGTTATCATTGTCTAATCATTACATTAATCTTTCATCTCAAAGTTATTATTATTATTATTATTATTATTAGTAGTAGTAGTAGTAGTAATAGTAGTAGTAGTAGTAGTAGTAGTATTACTACTACTACTATAATTATTGTTGTTGTTGTTGTTGTTGTTGTTTATAATTGTTGTTTATAATTTATACAATTAACCTCTCTATGGTTCGACTCTAATCTTACCGGGTTATTTATTACTTCGACACTCCTACATTTGGGAGAAGACATCAATCTTTTTGTCGTGTCAAGTTTTTAGCGTCGTTGTCAGGGAGGTAAGTTCTTGTATAAATTATAATTTTTATTTTATTTTCTCATTTCACTTTTCTTATATCTAACTTTGTATCTTTTCTTTTGTTTCTTCTTCTTTTGTTTTGTTTTTCCTTTTATTTTACTCCTACATGTGCATGAGAGTGTGGTCACGTATATTAAGTAGTAGACTTTGTAGGGTATCCTTATTATTTTTAGAAAATATGGTCGAAAAAGACAATCAATCACTTCGTAATAAGAATAATGAGAATAACCGTGTTAGAACACTCAGAGACCACATGAATCCCACAAGAACAAGTGCACCATTATGCATAATTTTCTCTCCTGATGTAACTCATTTTAATTTTAAGGGAATTTGAGGAGGTCTGCAACACATATAATGACTCAAATTATAGTATGAACACCATCAGATTAAAGCTTTTTCCTTTTTCATTAAAAGATATGGCTACAAAATTTTAGACTTAGATCCATTCGTACTTGGGATGAAATGCAACACTTTTTAAAGAAGTTTTTCCCATCTTATAGAACAAACTCTTTCAAAAGATAAATCATCACTTTAATTAAAAACTAGAAGAAATATTTTACCAATGTTGGGATAGATATCGAGACTTACTTAATACTTGCCCTCATAATGGTTTTGAAATATGGAGATTGGTTTCATATTTTTATGAAATCTTAACACCTAAAGATAGGCAAATGGTTGAATTGATGTGCAATGTAACTTTTGAAGATAAAGATCTTGATGAAGCAATGGAATATTTAGACTTGTTAGCTGAAAATGCTCAAAATTGGGACACCACAGATACTTATAAGGTACCGAGTAAAAGTCAACCTCATACATCTAGTGGAGGTATGTACAACTTTAGGGAAGCTCATGACCTCCAAGTCATGTTTGCATTTTTAGTTAGAAAAGTCGAGGCACTAGAATTGAAAAAGAGTGGTCAATTAAAATATTTTCAAGACATTGTGTGTCAAATCTATGAAACAAATAAATACTCAACCAATAACTATCCAACCCTGCCTTCTTTTAAGGAATGTCTTCATGAACAAGTCCATATTTTAAACAATTTCTAAAGGCGCAATCATAACCCGTACTCACAAATATACAATTCTAGTTGGAGAAATCACCCATATTTCAGTTGGAAAAGTGATAATGCACAAACTTCACAACCACAGTTTCAAGCACACCATAATTTCCAAAATTCTCATGGATATACACTTCCTTATGCTTCACCTCCTATAAGAAATTTTGAGGAAACTTTGTATGCATTCATTGAAAAGCAAGAGACAATTAACATTCAACTTGCTCAAAGCATAACAGATTTTAACGATACTCTTGCAAAATTCATATTTGCTCTTAGTTTTCAAGAGAAAGGTAAGTCTCCATCTTAACCATAACAAAATCCTTAGAAGCAATACAATGCAAATGCAAGTAGTTTTGGAAGCAACACATGGATCAAGTCAAATCAGTCATCACTCTTCGTAGTGGTAAGGTTATTGAAAAACCCACTCTTGAACCTTGTGAGAAAGATGATGAGTCAATCTCTAAGGGTAAGGAAGGGGTTGAATCTGAATATTGTAAGGAAAAGATTGATTCCCCACCAGTACTTCCATTTCCTCATGCCATGACTAAACAAAGGAAAGTTAATCATGATTGTGAAATCTTTGAGACTTTCAAATAAGAAGAAATCAAAGATGAAAAAGGCACAAGAAATATTGTCATGGATCATTTGTCAAAATTGACAATAGATTCAACATCTGACATCACACCAATCGATGATTACTTTCTTGTTGAATCTTTACTTTCTTTTAGTTCAATGTCTTGATTTGCTAAAAATATCAATTTTCTTGCTTTAGTATTTTTGTCAGCTCATTTAGATAACCAAGACAAAAGAAAGTTTTTGAGTGACGTGCAAAACTTTTATTGGGAAGACCCTTACTTATTCAAATATTATCCTGATCAAATATTTCAAAGTTGCATTCTTGACAATGAGGTAAGTAGTATCACTAAATTTTATCACTTTGAGGCTTGTGGGAGTCATTTCTCATCAAAGAAAACAACTGCAAAAAACATACAAAATGGATTTTATTAGCCCACCGTGTTCAAGGATTCACATGCATTCTACAAAACATGTGAAAATTGTCAAACGGTGGGATTTATTTCAAAACATAAAGAGTTTTTAGATAATCTTATATTACTCTTAAGTCTCATTGTAGGGAAGATGTGCATTATGCATTTCATGATTTATGATCTCATTTTCATAAAGAAGATGCTTGATATAGTCTTGGGAATCTGACTAAAAAAGACCTTGTTTGCCAGTTTTTAAGAAAACTGGATGGGAAGCCTATCTCCAACCCATAAAGGGCATTTAAGCCGTTTTTGGACATAAAACCAAGGGAAGATGTGAGCCACAATCAGAACTGTCTATACAAACACATGCTTTTTCAAAAATAAATAAATAAATAAATAAAAGGGGAGAGAGAGAGTGTGTGTGAGACACCAACTAGCCTATATATAGATGGTATGATTTCCTTTTTAATTTCTCATCTATAAAATCATCTCTTTCTTCCTTTCATTTCTACTCAACCCATACATGCAACAAATATAGAAGTGTGTAGAAATGACAAGTTCCTCAGGTCATCACATAAGAAATGTTTGTGTTTTTTATGGATCTAGTCCTGGGAAAGAAAAGGAGTTTTTAGAATCAGCAATTCATCTTGGTCAGGTGCTAGTTGAGAGAAAGATCAATTTAGTGTATAAGGGAGGCAGTCTTGGGTTAATGGGAGGTGTGTCAATAGCTGTATTTTTAGGAGGTAGTTAAGTTTTGGAGGTCGTACCCAAAGCTTTAACACAAGGGGATATCATTAGAGAAACAATTGGAGAGGAACTACAAGTCTCCAGAATGTCTGCTCGAATGAATGCAATGTTTAACCATGTTAATGCCTTCATTGCCTTACCAGGTGGCTTGGGCATATTAGAAGAGATCTTTCATATTTTCTCTTACGCTTAACTACACAGTCACCATAAACCCATAAGTCTGTTAAATATTAATGGTTATTATGATAAATTATTGTTGTTTCTTGATCATGTTGTAGAACAAGAATTTCTAACATCTTCAGCACGATAAATCATAATCTCTACTGCTACTACTGAATAATTGATTGACCAACTACAATCTTTCATTCCTATAATTGATCCCTCCATGAGTCACATAAATTGGTCATCTACGAAAAGCCGTAAAAAGCTTAGATTAGATTTGAGTCTTCATTTGTGAATCTTTGTGTCTTTTGCTTTTATTATTGTGTTTTGTTATTTTTTATGTTTGTTTAAGTGTGTTTCAAGTTTGTTAGTATTTTTTATTTCAGGTGATGTCTTCTATACTCTATCTTTCTATGTTAGGATATTGAGGACAATGTCTTGTTTTGGTTGAAGGGAAAGGGTAGTAGTTGACAAAAAAAATTAACTAACTGTGTTTTTTATTTCATAAAACATGTGCAAAATTGTTGTTACTAGGATAGTAGAGTAAAGGAGTTTTTTTGTTAAGGTGACTCTTAAGATGCATCTTAGTAACCATTCTTAACAAGGTCTATCATAATACTTTTTGAAATATTCAGGTTTATAAGCTCTTGTATTATTGTCACTTAATTCTACTCATATGCTTATTTAACATGTATTCTTAAACCTTAATTTTCACACACACACTTTAACATATGATTGTAGGTTGCACATCGGATTATTACATTATTTATGTTCTTTTGTTAAAGGAAACAACTAAGAAAAATGGATAGTATATAATTTGAAAAAAAAACCAAAAAAAACAAAAAAAAAGAGCAAAAAAATGATGATAATAAAAATGTAGATAAATTTGGTTTCGTACCCTCCTTAACCTAAGCAATTAAGCCTGAATGGATGTTTTAACACCTAATACCCTAAAGTCAACTAACTTGGGAGCTATTGGCTCAATGTTTATTACATGGGTTGAGGAGAAAAGCTTAAGAAAATAAAACATTGCACTATCTATGTATCAGCATCGGCAACTTGAGTTACTAAGCTCGTAGGGGTGTCTCAACACCTAATCCCTTAAGACCAACTGGTCTTGAAGTCATTAGCCGAAAGTTCCTTACATGGGTTAAAGATGTATGATGCTTTAAGTTATATGTAAATATATATTAAAAAAAAAGAGGAAAAAAATAATAACCTCAACCTAAGGAAGTTAACCTTAAACATTAGCATAAAAATTTTGTTTTCTTCCAAGAAAAGCCCCATAACTATGTGTTGATATATTGAGCACGAAAGAAAATTCTATTAATATCTTATTTAAAAGGTATTAAGTAGATATATAAATTTAATGAGAGTTTGTTTATCCGGATAGATTAATGGAAGTTAAATGATGAATACCTTGATTTGTGGAATTTGCAAATTGTTTTTCTATTTTAACGCTTTGATTACTAGAGACTAGTGATAAGCTGGTTGGAGGTGTGATTAGTACTTAAAAGTGTATTTTTGTATTTTTATCAAGGTTTTATATTATTGTTTTGCACTTGAAGTATCAACAACTCCTTAACTAAAGCATGTTTTATAATAACATATCAAATAATATAAGATACCTTTAATTTATGGTAAATATTCATTTTAAATACAGGTTTATCACATAAATGAAAGGATTGATTGATAAGCTTAAGAACTGAAATTAAAAGGACAAAGAGATGGCCAAACTTAGAAAAGAGATATTGGTGCAGTCCAAACTAGAATATTGTTCGGTAATTGGAACATATTTGGAGTTGTAGATCTCGGATTTAGATCTGCTTTATATGGATGCAAAGGTAAGATATAGTCCTACAACTTTCATATGAGCGAAGATTTAAAAAGGTCATTTTCAAGTACAAATTATAGCAACAACAAAGAAGTCCAAATCTGTCTTCTAACCCGAACACTGTTTAATTTTTGGCCTATATCTGGAGTTTTGAAAGTCCAAATGACTCTTCTTTTTTCCTGGAAAGCTGAGACAATTTCCTACAACTTTCATGTTTTGAAGTGGTTCCAATTGGTTCCAATTCTGATGTTATCAATGACATTTTAAGCAGACAGGAGAAGATAAGGATTATCACCAAGTTAAGAGTTGGTCACCCACTCATCAATTAGTCATCAAATTAATAGTTTTCAATTTTGGTTTATAAAAGGAGAAATTTTCCATGCATTTAGGCATTTTGATTTCCAAAGAAAGATCATGCTCTTGCTTTCTCTCTTTGTATCTTTGTATTTTTAAGTTTTATTTTTATTAATATCTTGTTTAAACCTTTCATTTTCTTTCCTTTACTTAGTTAATTTTTATCTTATTTATGTTCTCATCTTATTTATTTATGTTTCTCCCTTTCATTATGTTTAGCTAAGTTTATTATGTCAAGGAGAAAAGGTTACACCAATAGTATAAGAATAAGTATAGTATAAACTCAATATGGACTTTAATGTTTGATACTAACATGTTTTGAATATGTTATCTTATTCATTCTTTAATATTTTACTTGTTAAATGACTAGTCTAGATTTATGTTGTAGAACACTTCGCTTAACAAATGCTTGGCAATTTCATATTTTATACTATATGGTATAACCGACACCTAAGCTCTAAAAGGAACTTGATTTGTTATTAACATAAGTTATAATCATGAATGTCTGACGAGATTTACAACTATTAGCATTAATCGAATAAGATAACTAATGTAATCATGTTAATAATTTATAATCTGATTGGAACCTTCTTTGTGTGTGGTTTCCAATTGAATAATAAGAGTTTATACTATACTTATTTGACATATCATTAATGGATCCTCTAAACTTGATATTTGTTATTATCATTGTCTAATCATTACATTAATCTTCTATCTCAGAGTTCTCATCAACTTTTTTTTTCTTTATTATTATTATTATTATTATTATTATTATTACTACTACTACTTCTACCATTACTACTGTCCCACATCAAAATCCAGACGGCGTCGGCTCGCCCTGGCAATTTTTCTCTCTATTATGTTTGTTTGATTTGATCATGTTGGATTCATTGGAAGTCACCACCTAGTATTTAATTGAGGATTACTAGGAAACCCGGTTGTACTGGTCTTGTCAAAGATTCACGAGTAAGAGACTAGTTATGGTTAGGAAAGGTATTAACATCCTTAATGCACCCTATCTGAGGTAAGCTACTTCGTAGCTGTGATATGTTAAAGAAGTTTTTAAAAAAATTTCTTTTCATCGAATTTTAGAAATACAACTTCCATATAAGTTTGTACTTCTACACCGTAATCCAATCAAAATATTAAATCCTTCTTTATTCTTTTCAGTCTTATCATGAAAAAAAGTTAATAAAACAAATACAAACACACACTTACACTTCCACTATATTTTTTGTTTCTTTTCTTTTTCCTTTTTTTTTCATGTTTACAAAATACAAATAAAAATTTAAACTAAACAAATATTACATTAAACACTTTACAAATTATGGAATAACCCAAAACATCCCAGAACAGTGTCGGGAAGCCTTATGGAATAGCTGGAACAGTGGTGGCGCGTTGGGCACTGGCGGCGCGTGGATTCACGCGTCGCCGTCGCCGATGAAAACTGAAAACCAGTGGATCGCGAACGTCTCCTTCTTCCCTGTCTTCCTCCATCAGCGGTAAAGGTCGTCGTCACCTACAACAAGGGAAACAACGCACAACAGTAGTTGATTTTAGTTAATTTTTTAGATCTATTTTCCTCTGCTTTCCGTCCTTATCTGCTTCACTTTCTCCTTTCTCCGGTCTGTTCTTAGGTCTTCATCTTCTTCTCCTCTGCTTCGGATGGCGGCGGAGTCGTGGGTGTCGCCGTCGTGGTCCAAGCGTTGATGATTTTCGCCCTTCTTGGTAGATTTGTGGTGTCGGCCAGGTGAGGGAGGAGCACGGTGAGTCGGTAGAGAGAGGGGAGGGATGGCACTGCTGCTGCTTCGCTGGGGGAAGAAGGACAATTGTTGGCCGGTGTCCATGGTGGCTGAGGAAGGAAAGACCTGCTGGCCGAAGAAGGAGACCGTGGGTCTGAGGAGATGGGAACAACTCTGCCATCCTCTTGTCGGTGGAGATGAGGTCGTGGCTGAGGGAGCTGTGGCCGAGAAAGGTTGATGTGGGTGTGGCCAGCAAAGGAAAAAGGGAGCCTTGCTCTTGGCTGGTAAGAAGAAAGGAGAAAAATTAAAAACGGGGAGGGGAAGATGGGTGATGACCGGCTGAAGGCAGATCGGAGTTTGCTTTGGGGAGGCTGCAACAAGAAAGGAAATGCAGGGGCTAGAGTAGATGAGCTGAGAGGGAGGGGGCGCCACTCTTTGAAAGAGATGGGTTTCGGTTTGTGAGGGAGTAGAAAGTCCGGCCGGTTTTGGGTCAGAAAAATCAAATCATGGAAGGGGGAGTGAGCTGTTGTGCAAGGGCTGAGGCTCAACCCTTGGCTAGCGAGAAGAAGGGAAAAATCTGATAAGGGGGGATCGGCGGCCAGTTCTCTTAAGGGCTGTCAAATTTTAACCTTTTGTATTTTTGAATCTCCTAAACCAAGTTTAACTTTTCTTTAGTATTCTAACATCTTTTTCTTGTTTTTATTTGAAGCTAAAAAACTCAAAACCTAAGAGCTTAGGTGATCGAGTCGATGATAGCAAACATCAGCAAAGGTGGGTGAACTAGCAGGAAGAAAAGCTTGGGGCATAAATGTGGCAAAAGACTCTGAAAGGATGTAAAAGCCATCTTTACTCTAATCAAAAAGCAGAACCTCCTTTGTTATGAGATCCTTAACATAGAAAATAGAAGAGTGAAATTCAAAAAAGACACAGTCTTCATAGCAAAATTGTTAAATAGATAAGAGTCTTTTTTTTATTTTTGAAACATGCAAAACATAAGACAATGTAAAAACTTGTTTAGGGGTATGCAAGACATTATGGGTTGTATTAGATATGACAAGTCCCTTACCATTATCAACATACAATTGATCATCACCGAGATATGGTTTTGTATGTGTCATACCGGTAATATCTGGAGTAACGTGCTGATTTGCGTTGGTGTTAGGAAACCAAGTGATAAAATTTGTTGTGGAATCATCACTAAAAGAGAGGTTAACCGAGGTGTGATTACCATGGTGCACAAGTTAGAAGCATTGCTGCGCGGAGTGCCCAAATATATTACAAAACTGACACTTAATATGTTGCTGCAACTGACCAGCATTACATGTTCTCGTCCACTGTTAATCTGGTCAATTCTACTGTCAATGTCCATATTGTTACTGTTGGAAACCGCTATTGTTACCTTTGAAATCCTGACCACCACACTAAATTTTTAATTTTATCATTTTCAATTGAATTGACTAAGAATTGAACTTTGTCAGTTTTTTAGCAAGTGTTTTTTTGTGTGCATATCTAGAATCTTGTTAATGTTTTTTTCATAGATTAGAGATAATTTAGAAACTTTGATGTTATTTAAATTTCTATTATATACTATATCAAGGGGAAAAAATAAAATAAAATGGAATTAGCATCTTCAATAACAAAATTTTCAAAACTTGAGGAATTTTAATTCAATTAAACAAATCTTTCCATGAAATTCATGCTTCTATGGACAGGGTTTTATATATATATATATATATATATATAGATTTTTCTTATAATATTTTGATATGCTATATTGCAAGAGAAGCTAAAAATAGTAATGAAATTGAACGGCAAAGCTACAACCTTGCAAAAACATGGACAAAATTCATCAACTGCTTGATAAATTTACGAGTGGTGTTGAAGTCCTCCCTTGCCCTATAAAGGATCCACATGGAAGGTTAAGAAATTTGTCCGTCTTCCTTGAGCAGTGAAGAAAGAAAGTAACAAAGCTGACAAAAGATGGGCTTGGAAGTGGTCTCATCGGCAATCATATCATTCTCACTGTTCCTATTGCTAGCATCAACTACTCAAGCCCAGTCGAATGGTGTGTTCGATGTGACTAAATATGGTGCCGGTAAAGATATCACGGAGGTATCTTATATAGTCTCTCGCATGCATGCATTTGATTTTTAAATAGCAGAATATATAATATTCGAGTCAAAACTTACTTATGTTTCCTTAGATTTTCAGCGTAACACCCGAATTTGAGACCTATTGATCCTCCCTAAATATTGCCCTTTTCTTTCCCCTTTTAGGCTTTAGCCAATGCTTGGAAAGATGCTTGTGCTTCAACAAAGCCCAGTAAAGTTCTTATTCCAAGGGGAACATACTGGTTACGGAAAGTAACTATAGCTGGTCCTTGCAAGGCTGCGATCAAGCTCCAAGTTGATGGAATATTGCAGGCACCGGTTGACCCAAATAAGCTCTCAGGAGGTGATTGGGTGAATTTCAGATACGTAGATCAATTTACGTTGTCGGGAAGCGGCACTTTTGATGGGCAGGGAAAGGTTGCGTGGAGCAGAAGTACATGTCACAGAGATAAAAATTGTAAAGGCCTCCCAATGGTAATCTACTCACCATTATGATGCCTAATTTCCTTCTCTTGGATCACAAATTTAGTAAGAGTTTTTTAATTATATGTTATGGCACTAACAAAGTTTCTTTAATCATTTGCTTTTTGTTTGCTTCAAATATGTATCAGAATATGAGGTTCGATTACATCACCAATGCATTAGTCCGAGATATAACTACTCTAGATAGCAAGAATTTCCATGTTAACGTCTTGGGGTGCAAAAACCTCACCTTCCAGCATTTTACCGTGAGAGCACCTCGTGAGAGTGTAAACACCGATGGAATCCACATCGGCCGATCTACTGGGATCTACATTATCGATTCAAAAATTAGCACAGGCGATGATTGTATCTCCGTGGGAGATGGCACCGAAGAATTACATATCACCGGAGTAACATGCGGACCTGGCCATGGCATCAGTGTTGGAAGTTTAGGGAAATACCCCAATGAGAAACCTGTTTCTGGAATATTTGTCAAGAATTGCACCATCTCAGATACTACAAATGGCGTTAGAATAAAATCTTGGCCAGCTTTATACGGTGGTGTCGCATCTAACATGCATTTTGAGGATATTGTCATGAACAATGTCCAAAACCCTGTCATCATAGATCAAGGGTATTGCCCATGGAACCAGTGCAGTCTAAAGGTATTGCTTTTTCTGTTACCGTAAGAATATTTTCACAATATTAAATTACCGTGACAATATTTTACCCAATTCGTGGCTCGAACACTCCACAATTTATCAAAATCTTTTTTACACCATGCTAGATCAATGATGCAATTCTGAAGATTGCATACACATGCATATTGATTTTTTATGTTCCTCCCAGCCAGGAAGATTACTAAAAGTCTACTGGGGTCTTAATGTTCGTTTTTTTTTTTTTCTTTTGCAGGCTCCATCAAAAGTGAAGATCAGTGATGTTAGTTTTAAGAACATAAGGGGAACTTCTGCAACTCCGGTTGTTGTTCAGATTGCTTGCAGTAGTGGCTTCCCATGTGAGAAGGTGAAGCTTGCTAACATTAACCTTGCATATAAAGGACCAGGAGGCCCTGCAAAATCCCAATGTTCTAACGTTAAGCCCATAATTTCTGGGATAATGAGCGCCTCTGGATGTTGAAGATGGGGACTTCCATCTGAACTTCTTTTGGTTTCTTCATTCATAGGCTCGTTTTTAGAGGGAGGAGTCCCACTTGTAATTTTGTTTAAACATATGAATAAAGTTTTATTATTTTAATTTCAAATACAAGATCGCTGGATTACTTTTACAATTTAATTTTATATATGTACTGATTTCTCAATAAATCTTCAATCTTATGTATCAAAAAAAGCAAAAAAGTATAAATCATAGAGCAACCCTACAAGTTTTTTCCTTTTTTTAAATTTATTACTTATGTTCATACCTTTTTTTGTACAAATTTCCTTTTACTCCTATTTTTTTAATTTGAATAATTAAATTTAAAAAAAAAATATTAAATGAACTTTTCTTAACTTTGAATAATTAAATTGTTGCTTAATTAAATTACTTACACTATATACATTTCTTAACTTTTAAAATTAAAGACACTCAATTAATAAATCCTTGTAGATATTTAAATAAAAAAACTAAAACTACATACACTAAAATAAAATAACTATTACACCCACTCCAAGTTATTAATTATACATATTGTTAAAGTTTAGCTTTATGATACCTGGTTTAATATCATATGTGATCTCAAAATAATTTGGTCACCCTATATTATTTGTTATATTATTTTAATAAACATCGAGTTAATCAAAATATTTTAATCCTTCAAGACTAATTAATTTAAATTTCACATGTTATGGTTTCATCAAAATATTTTTTAAAAAATATTTTTTTATTTTGTTAATTTTTTATTTCAAAACAATCATAAAATAAATAACAAAGCACAAGTCATTGAAAATATGGGATGTAATCCCTATACACATTAAAAATATATTAAAGCAAAATGCAATGCTTATTCGTCTATGCCTTATCAACATTTTGCAAGCTACTAGTTAAGGTGATGACAGTCGAGTGACTACGTGGTAGATACCATCTTTTTTTTAATTTTCAATCAAATGACCTAGGATTCTAATTCTGTGTCTAATTATGCTTCTTTCTTAGCAATTCCTAATCACAACACATCAATGCTTTCAGTCTTGAAATTGAAAAATATCACGTCAAGAAAATATTCTCTCATCACCACAATATCAGCATTATAGAAGGTCAAAGCACTTACATAAGGTTCTTTCCTGACAACCGAACAACCCCACACGCGCTACCCTAAAGCTTATAAGTTGGTTTAATTAGACTTGTCCATTAGACTTAAGTAAACTTATCTAAAAGCTTGCCAATAGTCTTGTGAAAATTTAAAAGTATAAACTAGCTTTATAAGATTTCAAAAAATAAACAAATTTAATATGTAAAGAAAATCTTTTTTATGGAAATAATATTTAGTAAGAAATCTATATTTGTGTTAAATGAAGGAGCTAAAAATATAAATATATTTTATTTTAAAATTCATAAAACATATTATGTTCTTGATACTTTTTATGTTGATAGCATTATATGTCAAAGTCTAAGCTAGCTCCTTTAAAAGATCATTGAGCAACTTAAATAAGTTGAGCTCGAGACAAATCTAAGCCAAATAAATTGTAAACAAGTCGAGCTAGAGTTTTATTTTTTTAGATTTTTTATTAGGCATGCAATTAAATAAATCAAGAACTATGTGTTAATAAATAAAGAAAAAACATTAACTATAACTAAAAACTAAAAAATGGATGTAGATCAAGATATTTAATTACATAAGATGAGATATTTACTTAATTGTATTTCTTAAGTTTGTTTATTAAAATATTTTTTTTTGTTAAATCAAATGATAATATAAATAGACATATATATTAAATCGATTGAATAAAATAAAAACAAAATATGCAAAGCTGCACATATTACAATTATTATCTAAAAATAAATATTTTTGTTTTTAAAAATAAAGTTCATTTATGCAAAACATTAAAAAAAATATAAATGAATCAGAATAATCTTTTTAACAACTAAATACACATAAAATAATTCAAAATAAATCTCTATCCAAAAAAAGTTAAATAAGAAAAAAAATAAAAGATATATTAATTTAAATAAAAATTTAAAAATTATTTTTAAAAAAAGATATTAAAAAAGATATCAATTATGAAAAAAAAATTAGAAGAAAAATAATAGTTTAAGAGTTGTGATTTAACTCATCAAATCTATGATCTAGGTCACAACTCAACCAAGTTCAATAATTTTTTTCTCTTCAATTTATATTTAACCTAAATATATATAAAAAAAGCCAAAAAAAAAAAACTCAATCACGATAGTATATAGCCCAACACACCTAGGCCATTACAACAAAAAGCCTAGGCATATAGATGGGCTATCAAGCCCTGGCACGTGTATGTGGGCTTGGTATTACTTTTTTAAAGAGGTTAATGAAATTTAAAAAAGTAATGCGCAAATGTCATGTTGCCTATCAAATAAAGCATCGTGTCATCTAAGAGTCTACATTCTGGCCACCATTGTGGTTGCCAAAAAAATAGGGTAATTTTTTCCTATAAAACTTAATTTTTAAGTCATTTCAACCCAAAATAAACCTCATTAACACCTTTGAAACACCTGCAAATCAATCCATCAACCCAAAAAATAAAATAAAAAATAACAAAGTTCAAAATCTTGAAATCAAATTATCACGAGGCAACATCAAATGACACATTTTGGAAGGAAAAGGGTTTTGGATTTAATCATAAAATTATAATTAAAATTTAGAAGTCGCCACTTAGCATTAAGATTACTAGGAAACTTAATGGTCAGCGAGAGAGGTAAGGGACTATTTATGAAAGGAGAAGATGCATCACCCTCAATACACCCAACCTAAAATAAGTTACATTGTTGTTTGATTGTTTTGCTAGGTCAAGTTTCTATTCATTTGTTTTTTTAAGGTCCAAAGTAGATCTCACTTCATAAGAAAATCTTTACCTTATTTGGTTAAATCCTAACCATTTTAAGAGCTAAATTTTAGCTTCACATTTATTTCTTTGTATCTTTAATACCTAAGGGTATACTATACTGTGAAGTTTTACACCCTCAAATATTAAAGTCCACATCTAAACCTTAATGTAAAATGAATAGAATGATTTGTGAAGGGTTTTCTAATATTTTGATCAAACCTTAACAAATAATCATAAATTGGTTATGATATCTATTTTATATTTCAAAACATGAGAAATATGTGATTTTTTTTATAAAAAATATGCTTTGAAAAACTTTTAGGATTTGGTCGTATGTATGAAAACAAAAAAATTTTTTGTTTTTTTAAGAGGAAATTAATTTCAAATACCAAGTATTTTAGAAAAAAATTTGTATCTTACAATGTAAATATATAACCTAATATTATGCAAAATTGATAGGAAAACATGCAAAAAAACACAACTTTTTTCAAGGATTTTTAAAAAAAATGAATTTTTTTATAATATATAATATTATATATATTATTATTATTAAATATATGACCTAGGCTGAACCTGGTCGGGTCTGGTTAGGCCAACTGGTGACCCAACAGACTTGATGACACGACTAAAAGATTGATGTCTTCTCCCAAGTGCAGGAGTGTCAAAGTAATAAATAACCCGACAAGACCGAGGTCGAACCACAAGGAGGTTAATTATACAAATTATAAACAACAACAACAGTAACAACAATAACAAGAATAATATTAGTAGCAATAATAATAATAATAATAATAATAATAATAATAATAATAATAATAATAATAATATAGTAGTAGTAGTAGTAGTAGTAGTAGTAGTAGTAGTAGTAGTAGTAAAGAAGAAGGAGAAGAAGAAGAAGATGATGATGATGATGTTGATGAGAACTTTGAGATGGAATATTAACGTAAGGATTAAACAATGATAACAATAAATGTCAAGGTTGGAGGATCCACTAATGGTATGTCAATCAAGTATAGTATAAACTCTTATTATTCAATTAAAAAGCACAAACAAAGGAGGTTCCAATTAGATCATAGATTGTCAATATAATTACATTAATCATCTTATTCGATTAACGTTAATACTTGTAAATCTCGTCAAGCATTCATGATTATAACTTATGTTAACAACAAATCAAGTTCCTTTTATAGCTTATGTGTCAGTTATATCATACATTATGGGTTATAAAAGTGTCAAGCATTTGTTGTACCAAGTGTTATACAGCATAAATCAAGATTAGTCATTTAACAAGCAAAGTATTAAAGAGTGAACAAGATAAATTAAAGAGAGACATTTATCATAAATTAAAGGTATCTTATATTATTAGATATATTATTATAAAACATGCTTTAGTTAAGGAGTTATTGATACTTCAAGTGCAAAATGATGATATAAAACCTTGATAAAAATACACTTTTAAATATTAATCACCTAACCTTTTTTTTTGTCAAGCTGGACCCAGCCCAGCCAGCTTCTAGGCTAGATCCAACCTCTTCTTTTTGGTCAAGTTGGACCCAGCCCAGGCCTGCATGATTACTGGCCCGACCTAGTAACCATGCAATTATTTAGTCACTACATGAAAAATCATGCAATGACCAAATCGGGGAGGGGAAAACAAGAGGAAGAGGAGGCACTACCTTGCTTGATTGGAGGCAAACGATTGCTAGAGTTGTTCCTGGTGTTACAAGGAAAACTAGAGCGTGGTTGGTGACGGCGCTAGCAACAAGGGAGAGGTGGAAGAAGAGGTGACGAAGGGAAGAAAAAAATGAAAACAAGGGAATGGCTAATTTTGTTTTTCAAACTTTAGCTTATGAGTTCTCCTCTCTCATGATATAAAATCCATCTCTATTTATAAGGGGTTAAAGAGAGACATTTTGTCTCATTTAGTGCTAAATCTTAGCCCTTAATTCTATCTAAAAGGATCTCAAATGTTGGTTTAAAGTGGCTATCATGGGTTGTCAAATTTATTATAAGAAATGGCTAGTCGGGTTGGTCACTTTGGGGTGGTGCCACAGCCACCATGGTGTCAATCGGCCAGAACAAACTATACTAGGGTGTAGTCAGATGTCAAATAATCGTTTACATAAAAGTTTTGTTCAATTTGATGGAGAGATGAAGCATTGAACGCATTAGAAAAAGGTCACTTGAGTAGCTTTTTAATGAAAAGCTGAAGAAGAAGAAGATGATGATGAGTAGTCAACCCAAAAATGGCATAATTCTAATAAAATTCATTTTAGTCCTTCAATTTTTTATTTCTCAATTATACTTCTAATTGACTTTAAACTTTTAATTTTGTTCAATTTTGGTATTTGGTTTTATAATTTTTTTAATTTAACTCCTAATTGACCATTAAACCTTCAAATTTCTTCAATTTCACCCCTGATTTCAGTCAATGGAATCACTAGAGTTCAGCGTCTTTTTCAAAATAATCCTTTGCTGCAAATTTCTTCAATTTAGCCCTTAATTAACTCCAAAACTTTGATTTTGTTGCAATTTTACCCCTAATTTAAACCAATTAACTCTGTAAAAATTAAATTTGATCTCCTAAAATTTCAATCTTCTTAATTAAACCCAAATTAAACTCTTAAACTTTATTTTTCACCAATTGAGCCCCTGATAAAATTAATTTAACCCATTTAAAATATAATTAAGCCATTGCACTTAATTAAATCCTTCAATTGGACCTAAATTAATTATTAAAATTTAATTTGGTCCATGATTAAATCAAATTGGCTTATTAAAAATCTAATTATATCCTTAGACTTAATTTTTATGTAGATTTGTCAAATAATCATGTAATTTAACCTTAAATTTACTTTGTCGCTTCAATTTTTAGTAAAATAATGTACAATTAAACTCTCGATTACATTCATAAGTGTTGCTTGATTTTTTCTACATATGAAATCCTTGATTTTTTCTACATATAAAATTCTTCCAGCTTGTTTTTGTCAAAATATCAATCCTTATTTTATTTTTTTTATTCTGGAATTAAAAAAGATGAATATGGGGAATAGCCTAAGAATAAATTATAATACCAATCAATTTAGATTTATCTTCCTCAACTTATATTTGTTTTTTCAAATAATATTCAGACTCTAAAATACTACTATCAAACCTTTCTCATCACACAGAGTCCATGGACACCATAAAAAAAGCAAGCCCTCTCTCTCTCCTTTTTTAACAATTTAACAAAGATCTAAAAAATAATATAAATATTTTTTTGTTTCAAAAGTGAGTTTTTAAAATTTAAAAGGACCAAAATTATATAAATCATGTTATTTTTAAAGAAAGAGGATCTAAATACATTTTTTACAAAATCTGTGCCACATCACTCATATTTGATGACTTGTTCATTTTGGTTAGTCTTCTATAATGTTCACGAGCCAAGCTTGAGCCTTGATAAAATTAAATGAGTCTGAGCTCAGTAACATCAAAACGACTCATTAGGAGTCCTATTGTAAATAAAGTAATCTAATCTTTATATGTAACAATTGCTTAGATAGTTCAATCAAGAAGGATAAAAACTTCTAATTATTTCTTCATGAACAGAAAATTTATTATTACTTCACTACCGACGCTTCCTTAATTGATTTGGGAAAAAAGGATAATTATAACCCTAACACACACTTGTAAATATGTTATTACCTAAAATCTAATTTATTTGTTGAAAAATAAATTTTTTTTGTAGATTTTTTGAAAAATAAATTCCTGAAAAGCAAATTATTTTCTCATAGGTTAGTAGTATCATGTAAAATAAATTGAAAAATATTTTTCAATATTTAGCTATATCACAAAAAATAAATTGGAAAATAAATTGTTAATATTTTTTTCAAGTTTATTAAAATAATAAAAAATAAATCTTACAAATTAAAAAATTGAATGGGAATAAGATTGAAAAAAAATCTAATTTCATAAATTATCTCAAATAAAATAATTAAAAATTAAAATAATAAAGATAAAAAAGTTTGAAGATGATGAAATTAAAAAAAATTATAATTTTATAAATTTTTTTAAATAAAATATATAACAATAAAAAAATGAGAACCAAATCTAATAGATAAAAAATTCAATTAAGAAAATGATAAAAGAAAAAAAATAACAATCATAAAAATAAAGATCAAAATTGATATAAAAATCAAATTAAATCAAATTCTCAATAATAAAATTAAAAACAATTCAAAATAAAATATATAAAAATCAAAAGTTTAAAAATTGAATGGGAATAAAATTGAAAAAAAATCTAATTTCATAAATTATCTCAAATAAAATAATTAACAATTAAAATAATAAAGATAAAAAAGCTTGAAGATGATGAAATTAAAAAAAATTATAATTTTATAAAATTTTTCAAATAAAATATATAACAATAAAAAAATGAGAACCAAATCTAATAGATAAAAAATTCAATTAAGAAAATGATAAAAGAAAAAAAATAACAATCATAAAAATAAAGATCAAAATTGATATAAAAATCAAATTAAATCAAATTCTCAATAATAAAATTAAAAACAATTCAAAATAAAATATATAAAAATCAAAAGTTTAAAAATTGAATGGGAATAAAATTGAAAAAAAATCTAATTTCATAAATTATCTCAAATAAAATAATTAACAATTAAAATAATAAAGATAAAAAAGTTTGAAGATGATGAAATTAAAAAAAATTATAATTTTATAAATTTTTTCAAATAAAATATATAACAATAAAAAAATGAAAACCAAATCTAATAGATAAAAAATTCAATTAAGAAAATGATAAAAGAAAAAAAATAACAATCATAAAAATAAAGATCAAAATTGATATAAAAATCAAATTAAATCAAATTCTCAATAATAAAATTAAAAACAATTCAAAATAAAATATATAAAAAATAAAAGTTTAAAAATTAAATTTGATATAATTAACAGATACCATGATATTTTAAATTTTTTTATAATTTTTATAAAGTGTTTTCCACCCAATATAAAAGGAAAATATTTTTCTAAAAACCAAGTAAAATTTTTCTTTAACTAAAATGTATTTTTTATTAATTAATTTATTTAATAATAAACAAACACAAGAAAATTTTTAAAATAATTCTTAAAAAACAACTTTACATTAAATAAATAAAAAATTATGGAGATATACAATACAGTTAAATAAAGTTGGCGCACGAACAATATATTGTTTCTAACATTCATGACACGCATGTTTATGTTCTTTAAAAAAAACAAAAAGAGTATTTGTCTCACATTGCTCAAGTGTAAGGTGTTTTAACTAATAATTGATTGCGTAAAATTGTTTGGAAGTAATTATATATAAGAATCTACTTTGAGATTTTATATATATATTAAAAAAAAGAAGAAGAAGAAGAAGAAGAAGAAGAAGTTTGTGCGCCATAGTTACATTTTAGTACTAAATGGATGAAGGTAGCAACTTCGTGTTTATGTTAAAGGAAAAAAGAAAAGAAAAACACAACTTCCTTCTATTTTAATATATGAAAACTCATGATAAGAGACCTGCATAAAGCAAGTGACAATCTAGGAACCCACCAAATAGAAAATTAGTAACCTGCTAATTAGCATCAAGATTGAGAGTTATAATTTAACCAAATAACTCCACGTGCTCTTTCAATCAACACCTTTCTAAGAATAATAACAATTATAAGTTTTTTTTACATTTATTGAAGCATATAAATTTTTATTTATTTTATATTCAATTTTTCATGGTGCTAGAAAATACAATAACAATAAAATAAAGTTAGCTAGTTTAACCTCTAAGGACATGACCATAAATCCAAAGAATTAGCCATCCAGCCAAGACGCCCGCAGTATAACGCGGGGAAGTTTGCTAGTCTGACCTATAAGGTCCTGACTCTAAATCCAAACATCTAGCCATCCGGCCAAGACGAGTTAATTTCTGAATTTAGTAAACACACAAACATAATGAGCTCCTTCAATGATTTTTCCTGTCGAGAGCTCAAGCTAGAACTCTGCTAACGGGCAGTTGATTATCAGTGAGAACAGAAAAGGAAAACGTTTTTTTTAGAAAAAAACAAGAATGAGGGGAAGGAGCAGGATTGAAAATCTCAGAACAAAATTCTACTATCTTTTCCCTCGAAGAAACCACAGAGAGATGTTCCTTCACATAGGTTCGCACCCTACAGGTGACCTATTTTCATAGTTTGAAAAGTTGATGAAATCCTGATACATCTCACAAAGACTTAAGCTGACAAAATAAGAGAGCTTCTGAGCAACATATCAAAAAGTTACTAAACTGTGACATGCCCTCAGTACCTTCTTGTTTTGGAATCACTTTTAGAAAGTATCACCCCAGAAAGCTTGTTGACCTCATACAGTAGACCAGCAGAGAACAAGAAACTGCATCAAATATAAGTTGAGTACAGCCATGAGCACACATTTGCAAGACATTTAATGTTAGTTTGCCATTAATCATATTGATTAAATGTAATCGACAATTAATTTCATATTTTCATCACTCAGCACGAGCATAATTCTTACCAGATCAGCGGTGGTTATTTAGAATTCAACCCATTCAGCCTTGCAATTCATGTTTTCTGAAACATAACCTACCTTAAATCCTACAGATGAAATTACATATTCATGAATTCTAAACCATATATCGTCATTGCATTTAGGAATCAAGAACATATTAACTTTCAATTCATCTGAATTAAAACCATTTCTAGTCATTAATATGACTATGGTTCATATAATTATTATTGTCTCTTCACTTCTTTCAATATGGTTCATCTAATCATTACTGCCTATTGCTTCTTTCAATATAGTGATGACTTTGCTTTCTTTGCAATGACTTCACTGATGTTTCTAGTCTATGTTCCTATATTATGTGGAACAAACTTACAACATTACAGGATGCTATCAATCCAAAAGATAAACACCCTCAAATTTCCTTGAAAGGTTATTCACGCCCACAAGATACACTACCAGGCGAGTTCAGGTTATGCCAATAGTTGCATGCCTTGCATGATCAAATTTTCCAGTCCTTTATCTGAAAAACTTGAAAGAAGAAAAAATTGCAGTTCACTGTGGTTCAACTAATTATCCCAGCTCTGTTACAAGCCTACTACTTGTAAATCAACACACAAGAAAGTTTCACACAATTTTCTCATCAACAAAGCAAATTCTTCCTAAAAATGCTCAATGATAAATGCAAAGGCACTTTAAACTAGCAAGCTTGCTTCGTTCCACCAAATCCATATATAGGATACTTCATGGCACAATTGATGCCTGACACAATTGTAGTCCAATGGGTGGTTAAACAAAATAATGGCTGGTAGATTTTGAGTATTTTTCTCTCAAGCATGTATTGGGAAAAAAACATATAGTGAAAGGCAAAATTATATTTACATCTTAACCTTACCATGTAGTGATGCAAACACGATGCACAGTGCCAGCAGCAATTAGAGCAACAGCTTCTGCTAAGATGACTACAAGAGAAAAACAAAAACATTAGCGATAGATATATTCATGACCTTTTTAAACAGAAAAGGTGATTGAAAATAAAAGGGACAAAATAATAAGGCTATTGATGACATGGATCCTGATCCCTATATAGCAACGTCAATCTCATTGTGCCTTATGAAGGAGAGTAACATGCTACTGAGAAGAGAACTGCACAATCGGAATCATGGACATATAATTTATCTAGGCTCAGATCAACAGCCTCATGCCTTCCTCCTTACCACAAACCAAGCCAAAAATAAGACGGACTATGTGCTATTAATTGATAGATTAACTTCATCAACTCTTGGTCATTAGATATATATTGAAAGGAACAGGTTAGGATCTACACGGCGTCAGCCAAAATGAAAGGGGGAAAAGTGCACGTTATCAAAAGCAGTGAAATGTACCATGAGACAAATCAGCTGATATCATGCATGAACTGATCCATAGATTTGAAAGAGTAAAACTTGTGATAGGCAGCTTAGGAATATCAGCTCAGAAATAAGATACACCACAGCCATGCAAGTTCAGAATCAACATGATATGTCAGATACTCTGGAAAAGAATATCTTTACCTAACAAACGCTATATATATAAAAAAAAGTATTATATCCATTCACCCAAGCCCCTCCTCAGCTTCTCTTTCATGAAAGAGGGAGATAAATAAAAGAAAGGAAGCGAAATCATAGAGACAGACAAGGTGCACTCACCAGCACCCCACCCAGTCTTCATGCCACATGTTTCCTGAAAATTCCCAATTAACTGCAAAACAGTAATAAAAAGTAAATAAATTCATAACACCCAAACGGATCATGATAAAAATATAGTAAAAAAACTCACAGTGAGGAGGACAAGAAACAAGAGAGAGCTGATGAATCCGCCAAGGATGGTAAATAACTCGGTGGAAGCCAATTTAAAGCGATACATCTCTTGAAGTGAAAGAATTACTGTGAATAGAAGAAAGGAATATAGCATTGAGCTTCCTGCTCCTGACGCCATGCTCTTTGCATTCATAATTATCACACACAAGAAACAATCATTAGATGAGATTAGAAACAAGATTGTGTATAGACTAATCTATAATTAGTAGTAGATCCAAAAAGGTTAATAATAGATCAGGGGAACCCGAAGCCTTACCTTTGGAAAAGAAACCCTAACCACACCGATCTACGCTATCTGCGTTTACTTTATGTCTCGATCCTCTTTCATGTTTCAAGAGAGTCTGTGCCTCGACTAGTAAAATGCGATCTCCTCACGCCATCAACGGTGTCGTTTTGATTTGTTTACTTTTTAATATGTTTGTTTTTGTGTTCAAAGTGCTTTAGAAAGTTTTTGATTTTTTTAAATTAAATTTTTTGTGATTTTTTAAAAATTAATTTTAAAAAATAAAAAATATATATCATTTTAATATATTTTTAAATAAAAAAAATTATTTTATTAAAATTAAAATTTAAAACACAACTAAATTAAATGAGGAATTACAAAACCAATCAAATTATAATATAAAATCAAATAAAGGCTTTGTAGTGGATCATCAACAACGCAAGAAAACAAAATTCTTTGTTTGATCGTAATTGGCCAGCTAATTTGTTGAAAGTCAATTTTAAAGTATTAATTTTGCAATGGAATCCAAGATTATTGTAAATCAAAAGTTTATAAAACTGGATTATTTTGATGGAGGAATAAATTTTATATGTTGAAAAGACATGATAATATTTATATTGACTACTTTAAAGATTTTCTATATCCTCAATTTAAATTTACTTAAAATTTCTACATTTACATCTAAAGATAATGATAAATTAAAGATAGAGCATAAAAAACAAGATGAAAATGAATTGTTGTATAAAGGTTATATCTTTAATAATTTATCAGATTATCTATATGATCTTTTCACATTTATAAAACCTCCAAAGAAAATCTAAAAGTCACTAGAATACAAATATAATGTGAGAAAACAAGATATGAACAAATTTCTTATTATGAAATATTATGAATTTTCATTGATTGATAATGTTTTTATTATAAATCAAGTCTATGAGTTATTATTCCTTATTTCTAAACTTAAAGACTTGAAGGTGGAAGTTTTAAAGTATTACAAGTAAGCGTAATAATTACAAAATTTTCTTTTAGTTAAAATGATTATATGAAGAAATTATTACATACCATAGAAAAAACAAATTTCATGAGCATATTCAAAAACACTTACAAATTGATGAGTAAAGTAGAATTCATATGAAGGGATCTACCACTGAATCTGTAACTGATTAGTATTTAAAAATGCATTTTTATTAAGGTTTTATATCATTATTTTTATCAATAACTCCTTAACTAAAGTATGTTTTATAATAACATATCTAATAATATAAGATACCTTTAATTTATAGTAAATGTTCATTTTAAATACAGACCTATCACATAAATAAAAGGATTGATTGATGAGTTTAAGAACTAAAATTAAAAGGACAAAAAGATGGCCAAACTTAGAAAAAAGATGTTGGTGTAGTCCAAACTGGAATACTGTTTGATAATTGGGTTATATCTAGAGTTGTAAATCTTAGATTTAGGTCTACTTTACATATATGAAAAGATAAGACATGGGCCTATAACTTTCATAGGAGTCCAAAATTTAAAAAGGTCATTTTCAAGTCCAAATTATAGCAACAACAAAGAAGTCTGGATCTTTTTTACAACCCGAGCACTATTTTGTGTTTGACTCATATTTGGAGTTCTTGAAATTCAAATGACCTTCATTTTTTTTTTCTAGAAAGTTTAGATAATTTCCTACAACTTTCATGTTTTCAAGCGGTTCTAATTCTTACATTATCAATAACGTTCTAGGCAGACAAGAAAAGATAAAAATTATTACCAAGTCAAGAGTTGGCCACCCACTCATCAATTAGTAATCAAATCAATAGTTTCCAATTTTGGCCTATAAAAGGAGACATTTGTCATGCATTTAGGCATCTTGGTCTGTAGATCAAGATTAGGGGTTTGCTTTCTCTCTTTACATTTTTTTAATGTTTGAGTTTTATTTTTATTAATATCTTGTTTATGTCTTTCACTTCCTTTCCTTTACTTAGTTAGCTTTTATCTTATTTATCTTTTTATCTTGTTTATTTATGCTTCTCTCTTTCATCATGTTTAACTAAGTTTATTATGTCAAGGTAAAAAGGTTACACTAAAGGTGTAAGAATAAGTATAGTGTAAACTTAACATAGACTTTAATGTTTGATACTAACATGTTTTATATTTGTTATCTTATTCACTCTTTAATACTTTGCTTGTTAAATGACTAATCTAGATTTATGTTGTATAACATTTGGTACAACAAATATTTAGTACTTTTATAGTCCATATTGTATGGTATAACCAACAATTGAGCTATGAAAGGAACTTAATTTGTTGTTAACATAAGTTATAATCATGAATGCCTGATGAGATTTATAAGTATTAGTGTCGTGCATGGAAATTCGCATGGCATCGATTGATGATTTTTTTTATTACTTGTGTTTTGCTTGGTTCTTTGGAGTCGCCATCTAGTATTATAGTCACTAGGAACCTATGGTCTATGAGAGTTTGAGTAAGGGATTGGTTGTGCAAGGGGAAGACGCATCACCCCCTGTGCACCCTACCTAAGGTAAGCTGCATTATTATTTGATTGTTTTTCTATGTCGAATTTCTATTCGTTGGTCTTTTCTAAGATTCAAGGCAGATCGCCTTTTGTGAAGGAGTCTCTACCTTATTGGGTAAATTCTATCCATTATTTACACTTTATATCTTTAATACCCGAGAGTGTACTTTATCGTGTAATTTTACACCCCATAAATATTAAAATCTACATCTGAATCCTAAAAAAAAAGGTTGAAAAAAAAGAGGTTTTTGATATTTTGGTCAACCTTAATGGATAATCATAAACTAATTATGATATCTATTTTTTAGATTTTTAAAACGTGAGAAAGATGTAATTTTTTTCTTGATTTTGAAAAAAGACATGAAAAATTCTTTAGAACTTGGTCGTATGCAATAAAATATATTTTTTCCTTTTTTTCCCTTTTTTTTTAATATTTTGAAGAAAACCGGGTATTTTAATATCGGACTTGTAACTTACAATATAAGTATACAACCCAATATTAAGCAAACTTGATAGAAAAATATTTAAGAAAATCACAAAAAATTTTAAAATGATCAATTTTTTTTTTTTGAAATTTCTTTTCGATCTGGGCTAAAATTGACTCGGGCCAAACAGATGACTAATTAATTAGCCACTGCATGCAAAAATGAATTGTTCATGCAACGGCTATGAAGAACGAAGAAAAAAAAAAGGTGGAGTAGGGAGGAGAGAATTATCGGGCATGAAGAGAGTTGGCGGGCTGGCTGGTGGTGCGCGGTGTGACTGGAGGTAACGAGGGCAGCAGCGTGCACTGGTCCCTGCTAGAAGAAGAATGAAACGGGTCCTATAAAGGAGAAGGAAAGCTCACGGCTAGAGCTGTTGATGTAGTTGAGGAGGGAGCTGCTACCCGAGTTGCTGCTAGTAAGAGTGGAAGCTGCTGGAAAGGGTGGTTGCTACTGCTGCTGTTGGGGTTGTGGTGGTGAAGAGAAAAAAAAGTTTTGTAAAGAAGAGAGGGGGAGAGAGAGAGAGAGAGGTGTTGCAAGCTTTGGTGAGATTGCTGGGTGATGGATGAGATGTAGTGTTTCATAGGAAAGACGGTGTCGAGATTAGTGGTGGCGGTTGGAGGCTACGACGAAGAGAAAAAGGAAAAAAAGGAGGCGATTGCAGGAAATTCAATAGGGGAGGGGCTGATTTTCAGCCAACTTTGGGTTTGATTTTCTCCTCCCTTAGGTCATCAATAGAGCCTCTATCTATAGAAGATGGATATCGCGTAATCCTGTTCCCTTTTCTTCTTCATCATCCTTCTCATTTGACATAAACTCCTCTATATTGGTTGTGTTGAGTAGAGTTCAATCCAAATATGAAGTCCCTATTAAAAATTCCTTGTAATTGAATTCCATGTTTGATGTATCTTTTTTCTTGAATTCCATGTTTGATGTATCTTTTTTCTTTCATAGCTTCAGATTGTGTTTATATGATTGCATTGTATCATTGAATCTATCTTGATTTTCTTATTGAATCAAGCTAACAAGTCAACTTTTTTCAATCAAAACTTTTATGGTTTCAATATTTTTTTATATCGAGATCATTAAGAGAACTTTAAAAGATTATGCTAAAAATAAAGTTGATGATTAAAGAAGTAGCTAAAAGTAATTTTTTAAATCATCTCTTCTATAATTTGAAACATCATTTAAAATAATCTTAATATTACATTGAGTTAATGGTAAATAATAAGAGTAAATTATTTTTAGTTAAATCCTATAATTTTAGTGAAATAATTATTTTATATTCCAATATTTTCATATTTATTTGTAATCTAATTATTTTATTGGTTTTTATTTTTTTCTAAAAACATTATTAATCTCTTATCAAATATTTGTAATTTTGAACCATGTGGATTTTTTTTAACAAGCATATGTTTGGCCATCTAACCTAATCTAATAACTATTCACATTTATTATAATTCAAACAAAAACAATTAATTTCTCATGTTTTTTTTTTAAAAATTGAATTCTAACATTTTTTATGTTGGTTTTAAAACATCACAACAAAAAGATAATGATAACTCTATCCTCAACTATTTTTTAATTAATTATTTCATTTATAATTTTATAGTAACATAAATATGACAATAACAACCTTAAAATATAAATTGTTATTGCTAAATATCAAATGAACCAAACTAATTTTATATTAATAAACATATTAGTTAGCAACCAAATGAGAAGTTTTATTTTAATGATATTTTTATATTTTAAATGAAATAAATAATATTTTATCTTTAAATTATACTTCTCAAGTGTTCTGTATTTTTTTGGACTTACTAGAATTTGACATGTATCTTCAAAATTGAATAACTTTTCACTATCAAAGTTAAATAATAAAAGAATAAAATACTTATCATAGACTTATTTTAATTGCGGCAACACAAGTATCTTATTCTTTGTTTTTGTTTTTGTTTTTAATGGATAGGATCAAACGACTAGGCTACGACTAAAATAGTACTCGAACGACGTCGTAGATCGTCAACCAACACGAGGTATCTTGTAGTCGCAAAGAGGAGATGAATTGGTGAAGGAAATCAACTGTTAATGGAATTACCGGAATTACCAGAATGTCCGGTGTGTCTATCAACCTACGACGGCGAGGACACTATTCCAAGAGTACTCGCATGTGGGCATACATCCTGCGAGTCATGCCTTAAAAATATCCCCCAGAAATACCCTCTAACCATTCGCTGTCCTGCATGTACACAACTTGTCAAGTACCCATCACAGCAAGGCCCTTCTTCTCTTCCTAAAAACATTGATCTCCTTAGGCTGGTTCAGCAGCTAAAAGATCATAATCCCCAGAAATCCATCAACAAATCCCAAATTGACAAACCAGTCCTTGCTCAAGACTTTGACTTCTTTGTGCCTCCTTTATGGTCTGATGAGTTTTATACTTCATGGAAGAACTGGGTTCTTGACAGAGATGATGTTTTTGTTGAGGATAAAGAGAGAGGATATGGATTGTTAAAGGAGGGGAATAAAAAGGTGAAGGTGAGGCTTTTTAAGGTTGGTAATGATGGGGGTTTGTTGAGTGGTAAAGTGAAAGGATGTGTTTTTAATTTGAGTTATGTTGCAAAGGTTATTAATTTTTTGAATGGGATGAAGGAGGAGAAGAGAGATGAATTGGGTTTTATTTTGAGGATTTGTGCTAAACAGGGAAGAATCTGTAAGGTTTGTGGTTTGTGGTGTGATTTAGAAGATGGGGTTTTGTATTTTGTGTGTGAGAGACTTAATGGGAATGTTTTGGATGTGTTGGGTGATTTTGAGAATGGTTTGATAAAAGATGGTTTATCTAGTTTTGCAATGATTGGAATGGAAATGTATGAAGCAGTGATTGGATTGCACTTGGAAGGGCTAATTGTGGGAAGTTTAGGTGTTTCTTGCTTTGAATTGGATGATTTTGGGCATGCGAGTCTAAGTTTGAGTGAGGTTTTGGTGATGGGAAGGGCAGTTCATGAGGGGCTTATGGAACTTGGCTCTGGTGGGAGAAGTTTAAGTGTTAAAAAATTGGGGAGATTGGTCGGTGAGATTTTGAAAAAGGAGGTTTTTGTGAGCCCAGAGGTTTTGTTTGGGATATTGAAGAGAGAGGGTATGGAGGTAGAATGTGGTAGCATTAGATATCCAATTGGCCTTGGCTCTGATGTTTGGACATTAGCTTGTACTGTCCTTAGAATGCTTATCGGGAAAGAATTCTTTGAGGAGCTAGCTGATCATGTAGATTCTATCATTTCAAAAAGAAGTGAAGACAATAATTTGGACTGTTCGGGTCTTTACACTGGTTTGATGGAGAAAGTAAGCTCTTTGTTGGAAAGTAAAACCGGTGAAGAATTGAAACCAATGCACCAGATGCTATGCAGGTCTTTGAGTTTTGATCCAGGGAATCGTCCACGTGCTATTGATACGTGGAAGTGTATTAGGGACTTATTTATTAGACATCAGCATGATACTTCTGTTCTCCAATTGGGTGAGGCTATCCATGAGGAGAATAAGGAGAATTTGCGAGTTCTTGGAGAACTATGTTGGGTGCCCATAAAAAAATCAACTCATAAAAAATCCGAATCAGCAGGAAAAAACAGTGGAGAAAATCAAGATCAAAGCGAGGACGTGAGAAATGATAAAGATATCGCTGAGGCTCTCGTGGAGGGGAAGGTCAAGTTCAAAGAAATGCAGGGCCATCTTGATTGTGTTACAGGATTTGCCATTGGAGGTATGAAATTTTACTTGATGCTTTTAGATTGCAAAATTATGTTATTCATTTAGTTACTTTCCACTGAAAAGAACTTGTTAAACTTGGGAGTCAGCATCTTATAGATGCTCATTCAAATTTTCAAGCATCAGTTCCCAATCAGGCTATCCGGTGACTTTATCATCATTTCAGAGATCAAAGTCATGGAAATAGCTCCTGCAGTCCATGCCATGCTGTGACTTTCCAAAATGTGGTGACAAAACTGCAGTAATTAATATAAGGCTCTCTTCGTTGCTGGTTATGTTGCAGCAGGATTTTTGCTGTCAGTATATCGGTTTTGAACGGTGGAAAATCCAAGCTGAAAGCTTGCTTCAGTTTCTAGATCACCACTCAACTTTTGTTAGATGACACTTGTTGGGACTGGGGAGGGAGCCTTTGAGGCATGTGCTCTGTTGTCATATTAATGATACTGAGATTCTGACCAAGGAAGATACCCTTATATTGGGTTGTATGAAGTTTCATCAGCATGATTTGAACCTTAAATTGCAATATGGTCTCAAGTTTCATAACACTGTTTATCCTTATTTTGACTTTAGTTTCAAAGTGGATGAAAAATTATTCTACCCTAGAGAGTGATGGAAAGACGAGAATATGATTGATCAACATACCCTCTTTCATTTGACAGTACTCTTTCTCTTGCAGGAGGATTTCTGTTTAGCTCCTCATTTGATAAAACAGTCCAGGTCTGGTCCTTGCAGGTATGCGCTATAAAGGCGACATGTGTTCAGTTTTTCTTTTTTTTTTTCAATTTCTTCATCAGTGAGCTTATTGGCTGAAAATGTTCCATGCAGGACTTCTCTCATAAGCACACATTTAAGGGCCATGAACATAAAGTTATGGCTGTAATTTATGTTGATGAAGAACTACCATTATGCATTAGTGGGGATGGTGGAGGTGGCATATTTCACTGGAGCATCAGTGTTCCTATGGGGAAAGAACCATTGAAGAAATGGTATGAGCAAAAAGATTGGCGTTATAGTGGAATTCATGCCTTGACCACTGCAGGGAATGGATATCTCTATACTGGTAGTGGAGATAGGTCAGTTAAGGCTTGGTCATTGCAGGTAAAGCTTGCATTTACCATCTACTACATTTTATATGCTACATGGATGTACAAGACCTTAAAATTTTTGTTCCTTTCCTGATTTCATTAGGATGGCACCCTGTCATGCATTATGAATGGTCATAAATCAGTAGTTTCCACGTTAGCAGCACGTGATGGGATTCTTTATAGTGGGAGTTGGGATGGAACCATCCGTCTGTGGAGTCTAACTGATCATAGTCCTTTGACAGTGTTGGGAAATGACTTGCCAGGAACTGCAACATCTGTCTTGTCTCTCATTGCAAACCAGAATATTCTTGTTGCAGCCCATGAAAATGGACAGATAAAGGTTTTATGTGCTCTATTTTTTTGTACATATTTGTTTATCTCCATACTGCAATTTTAGATACTAAACAAAATTTAAGGTTAAAGAGAAGAAATAAAATCACACACCATTAAAATAGGTTGTGTTTGAAGACTTGCTACATGAATGATGAAAGAACATGTCATAACTTCCACATGCACAGATCCCACCCCAAACCCCCCCCTCGTTCCACAGGGAAAATAATTTGTTTTATCAACTGTTGAGGCTGATTGGGATTGCTTTTAGCTCTCCATTTTAGGAAAGGATTCCCTGTGCATTTGCTGGTGTTGCTTGTTTTTCACTGTGTTTAATTCATCGCTTGCTTCAGGCATGGAGGGATGATGTGTTTAAGAAATCAACACAATGCCACAATGGTGCGATTTTGGCTTGTGTCATGGAGGGAAAATGGCTATTCACTGGAGGTTGGGACAAAATTGTCAATGTACAGGTACATTGTAAATTGACAGTCTCTGCATTGATTACCAGCAACTCGTGGAATAGAATTTGACAAGCTAACTTCTTTGATTTAGATTTTTTTAATGTAATGCATATTGGCATTTAGACCTTTCAGCATTTCATTCAACTTGAAAAGCTCTGTTTTTTTATAGGAGTTGTCTGGAGATGAATTTCAGGTGGATACTAGACCCATTGGATCAATCCCAGGAGGTTCTGTGGTAACAGCTTTGTTATGCTGGCAAGGAAAGCTTTTTGTTGGTCATGGAGATAGGACTATCAAGGTGCGTCACCTCTCTTACATTTACTGCAGCCTTTCTAATATTGCTTTCCTTATCAGAAGGCTACATTCACATTTGCTTGCAACTGAAAAACCTATTGTTAAGGACTCTATTTGTTTGCATCAATTCTGTTGGTAAACAAATCTTTTCTGAATCAGTCATTAACTATAACTTCTAAAATGCTACTTGTTACCACCAACCTTTTAAAACTTGTTCCTTCAGTTCATTGAGTTATTATTTGTGTCAACATTTTGTTGCCTAGTGCTTGCATGCAGGGGCGGAGCTAGGTTAATTTTTCAGGGGAGGCCAAAATTAATATAATAATATATATATTATTAATAAAATTATTTATTTAAATTAAAAATATTAAATAATACAAAATTTTAAAATTCTTTGCAGGGGCCTGGGCCCCTGCTTGCCACCCCCTGATTCCACCCCTGCTTGCATGCTTGGATAATATTGGACCCCTAGCATATAGTATAGTGCTTTTGTAACCATCAAAATTGTGCAACCTGTGCCATCTTAACCTACAAATGTTCTGACACATATTAAAGCATGCATTGAATTATCCATGACTTAAACTCTGAAACATTAAATCCTGTTTGCAATGCCAGGTATATTACCATGGAAAGTGACCAAAAGCTTACCAGGTAATTGCAGTTCTTTTCCTTGCACTTCTGACTCCATGTTCATTCAACCCTAGCCTCATGGCTTATTAAGTTGTCTTACTTTCGTAAATTTGAAGAACTACATGTTAGGAAGAACTACATGTTAGGACCGTGGGTATTCTGATAATTTCCTGTTGAAGATGAAACACAATGTTTAACATTGTTCTACAAATTATCTACATCCACATAAAAGTCAATTTTATTGTTAAGGGAGAGAATAAGCAGAAGGATTCATCCACTCGCAATCTCACTTTTTTTCCTCTCTTAGCAGTGCTGCAATGGAAGTCATTGCTGCTGTCCTTTGGCAGCTTACTTTCTCTCTCCTTCTCTAGCTCTTCAAGCTCTCTTTTTGCTTCTACATGCTACCTTTTCTTCCTCTCTATGTATAGAGTATTGGACAGCAAATGGTAGTGAGCAACTCCTCACTCCTTTTTTTGTACCCATTATGTTAATGTGGAGATTTTTGTCTCCACTACTTAACAATCTCCCACTTGAAAACAAATGAGATTGGGATTGTTAGGTGGTGGAGATAAAAGTCTCCACATGCCTACCACACTAGGATAATGGCTATGTCTATTAACATAGTGGGAAGTTGTGCTGGAACCATTATCAATTGTTAGCCATTCTTTGGCTTTAAATAGAGCTAATATGAATGAGCAAAATATGAGCTGTAGAAGAATAACAAAAGGATAGAGGGAGAGGGGTTGCTAAGGGCACCAATGAGTATGAGAAAAGTTCTCTTCTTGCTTCTACATGTTTTTCCTCTTTATTTATAAAGAGTATTGGACAACAAATAGGAGTGGGCACCAACTAACTCCTTTTTCGGTGCCTATTATATTAGTATGATAGGTATGTGGGGATTTTTGTCTTCATTATCTAACAATCTCCTACTTGTGTAGCTATTGGTAAGGGCAGCAATAAGTGTGAGAAATGTTCTCTTCTTGTTTCTACATGCTGCCTTTTGTTCATCTTTATTTATAAAGTGTTGGATAACAAATGAAAGTGTTGGTGACCTTTATGTTGGTATGGTAATACATGAGGATTTTTGTCTTCATTCCCTAACAATCTCCCATTTGAAAACAAATGAAATTATTAAGTAGTGGAAACAAAAATCCTTACATACTTACCACACTAGGATAATAGCCATTAACTTAGTAATAAATCGAGTTGGTACCATTATCAATTGTTAGTTATTCTTTAGCTATAAATAGAGCAAATATGAACGAGAAAGATATAAGCGGAAAAAGAACATGAGGAGAGAAATAGAGAGGGGGGTGGTCTTGTGTAGCTGTTGCCAAGGGCAAGAATGAGTGTGAGAAAAGTTCTCTCTTGGATTTAACATGAGCCAATTCTTCATCTTTATTTATAAAGAGTATTGGACAATAAATGGTAGTGAACATTAGCTCACTCCATCTTTTTTGGTGCCCATTATGCTAGTGTGGTAGGTATGTGGGGACTTTCGTCTCCACCACCTAACAATCTTATACTTGTGTGGTTGTTGCCTTGTTGCCAAGGGCAACAATGAGTGTGAGAAAAGTTCTCTTCTTGCTTCTACATGTTGCCTTTTCTTCCTTTCTATTTATAGACAGTATAGGGCAACAAATAGTAGTGAGCATTAGCTCACTCCTCTTTTGATGCCAATTATGCTAGTATGTTTGGCATTTGATGACTTTTGTCTCCACTGCCTAAGAATCTCTTATTTGGAGACAAATAAGATTTTTAGGAAATGGAGACAAGTCACTCACATACCCACCACACTAGAATAACAAACATTAACATTGGGGGAGGGATTATATACTTTCACCCAAAACCTTGATCCATACACAGATTTACGTTTAAGTCTGATAAATTTATCTACTACAGAAGCAAAATTAAAAGTTGTCTGTAGTGACAACCTTTTAGATCTTAGAATCTTTAAAATGAATTTTAGAGCTAATATTAGGTTATTAGATCCTAAAACAAAAATTGAAGTACCTCCTATGCAATATACTAGTGAGGATAGAGATGAATTTGCCCGACAAATTCAAGAATTATTAGATGCCAACCTAATAGAGGCTAGTAAGTCCCCACATTTCAGCCCAACCTTCCTAGTCAATAAGCACTCGGAACAAAAAAGAGGAAAAGGATGCATGATCATCAATTACAAGAAATTGAATGACAACACTGAAGGTGATGGTTACTTATTACTTAGAAAAGACGAGCTCTTAGATCAAGTTCGTGGAAAAAAGATATTCTCCTCTTTTGATTACAAAAGTGGATTTTGGCAAGTGCTGTTAGATGACAACTTACAAAAGTTGACTGCTTTTACCTGCCTACAAGGACATTACTAGTGAAAAGTAATGCCTTTCGGCTTAAAGCAGGCCCCATCCATATTCCAACGGCATATGGATGAAACCTTTAAAGGATTTGAAAAATTATGTCGAGTTTATGTTGATGATATCATTATCTTTTCTGATAATGACAGACCATGTCACTCATGTGACTCAAGTACTTGATAGGTGTAAAGAGATAGAAGTAATCTTATCAGAGCTCAAAGCTCAATTATTCAAAGAAAGTATATCTTTCTTAGGTTTAATAATTGAAAAAGGTCAATTACAATTACAGAAACACATGGGTGAACATATCTTGGCCTTTGACAGCCAGATAACTGATAGAAAACAGTTACAAAGATTTTTAGGTATATTGAATTATATCTCATTCTTTTGTCCCAAAGTTTGCTTAAATACGGCAACCTCTGCAGGCCAAATTAAAGAAAGACACTGTTTGACGGTGGACTGGATAGGACACAACATATGTGGACAAAATCAAAAAGACAATCAAGAATTTACTTCCGGTACATCACCCATCACAAGATGAACCTTTGGTAATTGAAACAGATGCCTCAGATAATTATTAGGGTGGAATTCTAAAAGCCAAACAATTGGATGACCCAGAATTAATTTGTGGTTACGCAAGTTGCACTTTCAAACCCGCTGAGAAAAATTATCACAACAATGAAAAGGAGATCCTAGCCCTTATAAATACCATTAAACGATTTTAGGTTTATCTCATTCCAGTCCGGTTCATTGCAAGAATCGACAATAAAAATGTGTTTTTCTTTCTCAACACAAATATTCACGGTTTTTACAAACAAGGCCGATTATTTAGATGACAACTTTGGTTGCAATATTTTTCTATAACATGTGAACATGTTTCAGGAATAAACATCTTTGCAGATACACTCTCCAGAGAATTTGCAGAACAATGTCAACCAAGGAGTTGATAGAAAAAATCAATCAAACTGATATGAAAATCACTAGAGCAAGAAAGGTGATAGAAGAAAAATCCTTGAAGATTGAACATTTTCAACATAAGAAAGGGAAGTTGATCATAAAGATCAATGATAAAGCTCAAGGAGCTAAAGGTTTTTTTGAAAGATTTCAAATAAAAATGGTAGAAGCCAAGGAAAAGAGTGGACTTCCTTCACAGGAACCTTCCACCTCCCAAGGAGAACATCTGGTTCCCAGAAAGAAGAGCCAAGTGCTCCCTTTTTAGATGTATCTCAGGCAGTTAATCAAACGAAAGAAATTTCGATTAAACATTACACAATTTTCTATAGCCCTCATGTAGGTTGCTATAAGGAATGGCAGATGGTATAGCCGCTTGTGACAGGTAAACCTTATTATTACAAAGGTTATCCCAACTATGGACTTGCACGACAAGCCCTCATGGATTATTGTATGAAGAACAATACCCCTCTTCACACATCTCCAAAATTAATCACTCCAGGTGATCTTTTAACACCAAAAACTCAGAAAACCCCAATTTATTCTGATAAAGCCAAAATGCCAGCAAACCCTGTCATTGAAAATTCAAAGACCTTCTTAAGATTCAACAAAATCAACCAAAAAGGCCTAGATGAACATGAATTCATCTCATTGGAAACATTTGTCCAATATTATAGACTTGCAGAAGTCTCAAACACCACAGAAAGCTGTTTCATCAGTCAATCAAAAGGATTTAGGTTATTCAATGTAACCGAAGGAGCAGATCCTGAATTTGTTAAATTATTATTTCATTGTGGTCTCAAAAATAAATATGATTTATCCAGGTACAAATCTTAAAGAACTTAGCCAGCTTCCCCAAGGGATTTATACAGTTGTAAAATACTACATGCAAAAAGTTCTTAAGGAACAAGATCGTAGAGTTTATCTCTATTCAAAGCTCATTCCTTGATTGGCATGAAACAGAAGATGAGACAGACAATCTCAAGAATTATCCAGCATACCACTTCATTAAGCTCGGTATGTTAAGACGAAAATTGAACCCCTCTAGACTATCCTACAACCTTCAATCTTGTAGTCCTTTCTTAAAGTTTATCCAATAAAATAAATGTGTTTCTAACACATACATATTACACATCTTGTGCAAAGTTTACACATCTTGTGCAAAGTTTAAAGATTATTTCTTTTGAAAGAAAGAAGAAAAGCTTATCGACGGTAAGTACGGAAGTAGTCATAAGACTCCTGAATAACATTTGAATATCACCTAAGACCCGCGTAATAGAGAAGAAGGGCAGTGTTGATGTTGGAGCAGAGGAACCCCAAAAATACACAGGTAAGTTTTCTGTCTAAGCTTTCAGATAATATGGCTAACCCCATCTTAGAATTACTAAGGGTTTTAAATCAAATTAATTGGTCTTGCATAATAAGTTTAAGACAGGTTCATTCTGCCTTAGAAAGAAAAATTGAAATGTTAACACCAAAGATCCTAAGTGATCAAGAGGATGAGTACTTCACCCAACCCTAAAATCAAGCATTGAGGGTTACAGGTAAATATTATTTTATCATAAGTTAGATTTCCTTGGATACCACCAAAAATTGCATCTTGAGGATCTGTCATCCTTCTATCTAGTAAAGCAAGCTTTATTGGGGAATTTATTCCTACTTTAAAAGTGAATTTTAACATAATCTTTATGCTACCTATCTGAATGTAGCTAATAGTTTTTCTAATGTTTGTTGGGACTTTAGATAATTTCTGGGAAATTTCTTCCATAAGGACTAAAGGAATTTCTGTAGTTCCTCGAGTATTTTTAATATCTAAAGGATATTCTCTAGTTGAAATGCTAAAGGATATTTTCTAGTTGAAATGCAGGTAAGAATATGATTCTTCCTATTGAACAATTTATTTTTTATTTAAGAAATAGTACTAAGATTCTTAAAAACTTCATCAGGAGATAAAGGAAGAGAAGTTTTACTAACCTGGAAGAGAAGTTTTACTAACCTGGAAGAGAAAAAGACCTTGATTAATTAAAATGACTTGAGTAAAGACACCTTCTACTTCAAAAACTTCTTTTTAGAAGTCTTGAATTTCTTATTCTTCGTGAGTATTACTCATGAATCCTGTGATGTCAGTATTTTTGCAAATACTAAATAACATATATAAATACAAGAAATATATTTATTCTAAAGGCAAGGCTCTGATACCAAGATCTCTCGCCCCCAATGTATGTGACTTAGGAAAACAAATAGTAGTGAGCATTAGCTCACTTCTCTTTTGATGCCTATTATGTTAGTATATTTGACATGTGAGGACTTTTGTCTTTACTACATAACAATTTCTTATTTGGAGACAAATGAGATTTTTAGAAAGTGGAGACAAGTTCTCACATGCTTGCCACACTAGGATAATGGCCATTAACTTAGAGAGAGATTGATCTCGAACCATTATCAAAATTTAATCAACCTTTGGTAATAAATAGAGTTAATACGAATGAGCAAAATATGAGTAGAAGAAGAACTAAAGGAGAGAGAGAGGGAAAGGGGGCTTTTTAGTGCTGTTTTTGTCAAAGGCAACAATGGGTATGAGAAAAGTGAGAGTTAAGTTCATGTTTCTCTTTTATTGATGTGAATTTTTACTGCTTCTTTATCTTTAATGATATTGGTTGCTATGTGAATCTAAGGTGATTTGCTTAATCATGTTAAAAATTATGTTCCACCTCCAATCGATAATTATCAAAACATTTGCAATCCTAACAAGTGAAGAAGATGAACTAGTAGGTGTTTTGATTTTACCCATAAATGAAAGTGGTTCAAAATGTGTTTTGAATATTCTATCATAAAGAAAAGGTTGAAAGGAATGCACTAGTGAAAACAATGCAAAATACTAACATAAGATAGTTGCAAAGAGGGGATTGCCCTTTTGCAACCACGCATTCTTCACTAGCAATAATTTACCTAACCTTAATACTAATGAACTGACCCAGACTTCTAACTTGAACCAGAGTGCCATGTCAGCATTATGCCAACATTTAGTCTCTTGATACATTAGCAAGTTGCAAGCCGAGGTTAGGATCCAATGTGAATAATCCTACATACAACTAGATTTGTTACTAAAACTAGGCTATCTAATCATGCTAGATTTGTTTTCAACAAATTGTAGATGCTTTCAAACTTATTTCTAGCTAATTTGATCGTTTTGAATATAATGATATAGTTTAGTTGTCAAGATTCATAATGAAAATGATCAGGTGATATTATGAGATTGGTAGCTCGACTAGAAAAGGCATGCATAAATGGTAATGAAAAAGTTGCATGTGGTTGCCCAAAACATGTGTAGGATTGTTGTAAGGAATTCAACAACCTTGAAGGAAGGAAAAATCAGTCTTATGGAAAGTGGAAGATTAGGGTCTAGAGTGATGATGATTATAAGACCAATCTTGATAAATCTATTGCACTGGTAGTGTTGCTAGATATTGAGAAATCAATGGTAGATAATGAAGATATTTAGATCAATAGTAAAGGACAACCTTAACATAGCTAATAAGGGGAAATATATGGAAAGTCAATATGATGAATAGATAGAGGCCTCAAAAGTTCTATTTAAAAAGGTTTAGTTTTAAATGATACCCTTGTGATCTCTTTAATATTGCATAGAAACTTGCTTAATGGAAGTATTTGCATAATACTATTTTTGTATATAAGTAAGTTGATGGTAAGGGAATAGTTGGGTTTTACATTGTCGCATGTGTGCGGTGTCGCGACAATCACTCACCACCCTTATCAGATGTGGTAAGTCTATCTTAGCAAATATAATAAGACAAGGAATTTTTATCTTTAATCAGTGAAAAAAATGGAATAAGAGTTGTCACTTAGTATTTTGGTCATTAGAAACTCTAACTATTCTTAGAGATTGGGTACGGAGACTAGTTGCGTAAAGGAAAGGTATTAACACCTCAAATATGTCTTACTTAAGATAAGCTGCATTGCTTTATTATCTAATGAAAATCGAAGGTCTTGTCATGGTTTTTAATTGTTGGTCCGTCTATGGTTCAAGAAAAGTTCTTCTCAGCAAAGAGGTTTTTATCTTATGGGATAAAACCTAACCGTTTTAATGTCTATAAAAGAATTATATTGAAAATATATTTTATGTATAAATTTATAATCCCTGATATTAAGAAAACAAAATAATTTTTAATTTTTTTTTGAAATATTGGTCAAGTTCTCGTGACTTTAATAAACTGGTTATTAAAGTTAAAATGCATGCTAAAATATTTTTTTTTTGAAGTTTTCTTTGTTGTATAAAAATACAATATGATTTTTTTGCTTTGAAAAACTTGATTGTATGCATGAAAATAAAAATATTTTTTTTAATGAAAATCGGGTAGTTTAATACTAGATTTTTATCTTTATAATATAAAAATATAAATCAATATTAATTAAAATGGCATAAAAAAACATGCAGGAAAATCTTGAATTTCCCAAAATGATTTTTGAAAATTTTATTTTGACTGGGCCTAGCCAACCTAAAAAGAGATTGGGCTGAAATTAGCCTACATGAAATCACGCCTACTTTCTAGAAGGCTGGGCTGAGCCCAACCGCATGAGCTAAGCTGATGATCCAGCTCGTAACAACAATGGACTGGTTTCTACGCATGAGCACAACAACCAGTTAATTAATTAGCCGGTTACTGTGCGTATGTAAAGTAACAGGCTAATTATTCTTCTTGCTTGTAGAATATGCACAGTGTCTATTTTGTATGCAAGAAGATAAAAATGATTGTCGCGACACCGCATATGCAACACAGATGTTCAAGGATCTTATGAAAACATGATTTCTTTAAAAATGTTATATTCGGTGACTATGATTGCTTAAAGGTAAAGCTAAGAAGGTCCTAATGGGAGGAAGAGAAACACAACAAAAGATAAAAGATTGACATCTTATTTTGACTTGGAGAGTTGTTGTGATAAGAGTAGTTATTATCAAACATAAACAAGGAATAAGGAAATCTAGTGAACAGAAATTGCATGAGGGCACATGGAGATTGTTCAGGAGTACCTGTAAGATCCAATGAGATATTGAAATGAGACTAGACAAGTGCAATGAAAGAATGTGTTCCTATATAAAGCTTATAGCATAAATTGTGTTAAGGTTGTATAATAAGAAGTCTTCTATGCTCTTCTTGAAGACAATAACTAAGATCTTTCTAATACATGCAAGAGTGAAAAGAGTAGTTATATAGTTATTGCATGTGCATTTATTTGAAGGGTTGCAATTGCTTGTGATGAAAGGCATAAAAACATTGGTTTGAGTTTTGAGCATTTTGAGTGAGGTGGTAGTGATCTCTTAGGGTGCAAGCACTATAACAAAAAGCGTAAAAACTCTAAATATAGAAATCAAGAGGGAGGCTTGTGAGGAGTATATTGTAACTTTTTTTTTATATGTAATCAGTAGTATTGATCTCATTCATAGTGCATATGATAGAAAGTCTTGAAGCCATTTCAGGGCATCCCAAATGGAGGATGCAACAACCCCACAATAACGAGTGAAGACACCTTGGTGAGGTGTGAGCCTAAAAAAGATCTCGTCAAAGTCAATGTTAAGGTTAGAGTATCGTGTCAAAGACAAGCATAAACATTTTTTAGAAGTAATGTAAAGTTATCTGGTTGAGTCATAAATATTTTTTAGAAGTAATGTGAAGTTATCTGGTTGAGTGATCTTTTAGTGTGAAAAAAGATGTGCTTGATGGACTTTGACGATAGAAATATCTAGATGAGTGTATGGTCAATGATAAAATCTTGGCTATCTATAGAGAGTATTGGACAACAAATGGTAGCGAGGACCGACTTCTTTTTCAATGCTTATTATGTTAGTGTGGGAGGTACCTAGCAATGTCTAATTTGGAGACAAATGAGATTGTTGGGCAATGAAGATAAAAATCTTCTTATACCTGCGACCATACTCGGGTAGTTGCCATGAACTTAGTGAGAAATTGAGCTGGAACCACTATCAATTGTTAGCCATTCTTTGGCTACAAATTGAGCCAATATGAATGAGCAATATATGACCAGAAGAAAGAGGAGACAGAGAGAGAGGTGCTACTGCCTAGGGCAGTAATGAGTGTGAGAAAAGTGAGAGTTGAGATGAGTTAAGTTAATATTCCTCCTCCTCCATTGATTTTAATTTGTACCTCTTCTCTATCTCTAATGATATTGGTTATTACGTGAATTTTGACAATTTGTTAAACCATGTAAAAAGTTGTGATTCGCCTTCAACGAATAATTATAAGAACACTCGCGGTCCTAGTACTAACTACTATATCCTTGTTTGGCTGATCATATATATTATTTGGATCTATGATTTTGTTTTTCAAAATATATGCCTTGGACACCGCTGCAGATACTATTGGGCTGCTAAAAACAGTCTTTGCTGGTTTCTTGCAGTCAGCAGCCTCTGAAGTCTGCAAATGATGATTGTATACCGAACCGATCCTCGTACGATAGATTATGGAAAATGTACAGTGAAAATTTGGAATTCTCTTAACGGTACCATTTCTGCTGGAGAGGAAAATATTTTAAAAATGATGTTTCTGTATAGAATGATTGACACTGAGTGGTATTAGACATAGCTTTTAAATATTTTTTAAATTTTAAATTAATTTTTTTGTGTGTTTTTTTAATATATTTTTTATAAAATAATTTAAAAAATAATTTTTATTAATTCTCAAACGACAACAAAGCACTTAATAACTCAGCAATTGAATATAATTTTCCTTTTTCATTTTCTATGTCCACATGAGGCTGTAGCAATAGGCACGCCACACATGGCCTCCCAGCCATCTCGAGACCTTCAAATTGGATAAGGGCTATGCTTTCCCCCACAAATACAACCCGTATGTCAATTGAACCCCCCAAAGAGAAGAAAAATCTCAATTGGGTTCCAAAATTATTTATTTATTGTATCTAGAGCTAAATTAATGGTTGCTGTTCGTCTTAGAAGCACTTGGAGCTGTTTCAAGGAAATAAAGGCCCAATGCTGATACTGACGAATCCAACTGAGTGAGACAGTGTGGTAAAGGGGGTTGTTCTTGGACATTGCTCAGCATAAACTACGCCTTTGGCATGCTCTACGCCCGCCGGTTGGAGTTAAAGCTTTTTCTAGCACCTAAAAAAATATTATTAATTTAAAATTTATTGTATATTGAATAACTTTGAAAAAATATTAAAATAATAATATGCTAAACAACAACAACAAAAAATTAAAATTAAAAGATAAAATATAAGAAAAAGGCATGCTAGGGATTTGTGAGTCTAGCCCATCAATAAGAGTTTTGGCCTGCAAGTTGCCAAGTTAGCTCTCTTATTATTATTTTTTTTTAATTAAAAGGATGGACTATATGTTTTCAGGAAATTAATGTCAATTGATTTTATTTTATTTTTTTAATTCTGACTATCCTTTTCGTTAAACTAGAAACTGAGCAATAACAAAATGTTTCGTACCAAATTTGAATTTGAAAAAATGTAAGGGATCGAAAATGTGTCATATGAAAAATCAAAGGACTAAATTGATTTTTTGCATCAATTTTTAACTCACCACCTACATTTAATGCTTTTTCCGACCCTGGTCCTCTTTTTAATTTTTCCTGGTTAATAAATATGAAGCAATTGTCTTCTAATTTTGCAATATAAGGACTCAATCAAGGGGGAAAAAAAAACTTTGGGAATCAAAATGAATTTTTTTTAAAAAAAAGCACTGTTTCAATCAAAAGTGATCTAGGGGAGAGTGCACATTACACGCTTGCCCAGTAATTTTACCTCACCTCTTAGTTTCTTTATTAAAATATAATTATAATTTGTGGTTTCACCTCGATATTTCCTCTGATATACTACATTCAATTTGAAACACCCTTTAGTTGATTCTGTCTAGAAAATCACTTGGTGCACCGATTATTTTTATTTCGAGAAGCAACACAACTGGCCACCTGTCCTCATATATGCATTACACTTCTGATGAGTTGGCTTAGTTTTATCGTCAAGTTTATGATGCCTACCATCGAGCATTGTGATCTTACATGGTGAACTATGTGCAGTTTTTTCTGGTGGGTTCACTCTTTTGGGAGAGAAGTTATGGGGTGAATAAATCATCAGCTATGTCAATGCAAAAGATATTTTAAGTTATAGGCATTCTTGCATGGCATTATTTCAACTAAAGCAAGCCTGGTATGGTGAGGGTGTCAGAGGCTACGAATTCTGAGCAACAAGAAAAATCCCTTTCAGTTTTCCAAAGTTTGCTTTCATTCAGGGGCCATATGGATGCCATCTAAGAGTGATTATGAACTCATATTTTTTCAGTTTGCATTGGTTTACTCTAAAGCAATTGCCTGTATGGCATGTGGGGTTTAGCAGCTTCAGAGTGTGGTGGGAAATGGTAACGCAAAGCAGAATAGGCAATCGGGAGCAGTGTAGCATGTCAATTTGCTGGCTTATGCTTTTGCTGGTGGATTTGAAATGCTCTAAACATCACTGTTTCCTAGAGGAAGTGCGTTGAGCCCTCGAAAGCAATGGAGAAGGCCAAGCTGGGGGTCGAGAAATTGAAGGAAGGACTGTGTCTTCTTGAGAAACAAGAATGTTGCAACCGTGATAGAGTGAGTGAACTTGAGTAAATGGGTGCCCTTATCCTCACATTAAGAGTATTCTGGTTTGGGGAATTTCTGCAGGAATGCTGCTGGTAGATCGCTGGATGGCAGAATTCTATAGGAAAAGTGGAGGTCAGTGTGTCAGCACAAGACGTCCGCAACAGGAGAGGCTGATAAATTATGGGCAAAGTATGGGAACTGCTATATCCACATTGAATCTGATGTATGTAATGCAGCAGAGACCGCATAGCAGAGTGACATAGCAGGGAGAATCGGAAATTCAAACGTTTGATGAGGATTTAAGGAGTCTGATCACGTGCTTGCCAACCCATTCCATAACTATCAGTTCTTGTGCAAACGGTTTCAAGATGATTTCTGTCTCTTATATTTCATTTTACTCATTAACAGGTTTTGATTATCTCTGGGAAAAGAGATACACGAGTACAGATCAAGGATATTTCAATGGCTTATCTCATTGTTTTGAAATTCAGCCTGCGTAGAAAGTAGATCCGAGGATCTTTTGACCTGTGTGTTGATTAATGATACAAAATATACATATATTTCTTCTCTTTGAATTGAATATATATATGATTGTAACAAAAATTTAAAATTGGATTAAAAAAAGCCAAAATGAAAACAATTTTCTAATATTGCTCTCAAGTAAGGACGATTAATAAAAAATGTCAGGGGTGTTGGCAATTGAAAAGAATAATAAAAATTTATTTTATCCTATATTATAAAGGAACATGTCAGTAAATAGATTTGATTCAACTTTCCTCGGTTTGATGATCAGAACTGACTAGAATGATGAGCCTTTGGAAGTTGCATTGTCTTAAGTAGATTGTTATCAAAGGTCCATTTCTGGAAATATTACCGATATGAAACGAATTGAAAGTGCAAAACATACTTCTGCCAAAAGTCGATCATACTTGATGCTTTACATGAGATTAAATTGAAAACCATCAACTTTCTTAGCACTCAAAGCCTCAGCATCCTTTCGGTGTATCACTGACCTGTTAGCACAAACACAATTTGTCAGAACAATCAGCAAAGGAGGAGCAGTCTAGGTTTAAAAAATAAACAAGACAGCTGATTATAAAAAGTGCTTGACCTCTCTAGTGGTGGCAGGAAAAACAAATATAAGATGAGATTTTCCACTCCTGGTTATAATTAGAAGCATCTAACTGCGTGTTAACACTTCAGTTGATGTACAGGAAGGTGTCTGTCATGGACGTGAAGAAAATATGGGATGGAGTAATGATTGCTCAATGCAATCACCACAGGTCATTCATGGTATGGTGATTGGTTATGAATTTGGATGTGAAAGTTATGCAATAAAATCGGATGCTTACAAGAAAGCAGTAGAAAACTTGCCCTTGTATTCCAAGCCAAGGACCATGAACTAGGCTACAGGCTCCAATTTCATTTTACCGATCATTGTCAGACTCGTAATTGTTACTCTAAAGGACCTGTTCTCCTCTTTTTTTTGTCTAGTCTGATCCATGAAAGCAGCAATCCATTAACATCTAAGGCAACTCTCAAGAACTTAAGACCTGCTACAAATATATTGTGTGCGTTGGCAAGGGATGATGTGGAATGTGTACAACAAGCAATGACCAAAGTACTAGCTGCGACATCTGGCAAGACCAATTGGGTTACAAGGCATGCTCTTAAAGGTGTCATGCCCTTAAACACTCGAGAGGGAAGTTGGCTGCTTGTGGCATGATGGTTCAGGCACAATGCAATCCTAATTCCTCTGATATTGAATTCAGGTAGTTGATGGAAACACTAAACTGTTCTAGTAATCTTTCACTCGAAATTTGCTATGCATTACTCAATTGTCATCTCTCTAATGTAACAGGCTTGAGCCACTGAGTTTCAAACACTACGGAAATGGATTCGACTCGAATCAACCATCTAAAGAATAAATAATAGGTGATCTGAAATTTTTATTTGGTCCACCCTACCGTGGTAAACTGTAGACCTATAGTGACAATGGAAGGCATGATTGACTTAGCTACCATGCTTCTTGACTGAAAACAATTTATGAAGGACAATGGACCTGATACACAGATGAAGGCTAACCCTTTTGCTATTTGTCTTCTGTGCCATCTGGAGTTTTCAGAGCAGCCAAAAGGAGACCCAGCTATACCACTGGAGTTAATTGTCCTACCTTCAAAAGCCCCACTATGCTGACCTAAAAACTGAAGCGAAGAGAACTTTCAAGAAGTGTATGCCATGTTTAAGAGGTTTGAAGCTGACAAATTTCTAGACTTTGGCTCTCTTGAGGGTTCCATTAATCTTAAGTTTCTGGCCGGACAAAGTGGATCAGTCAAAATTAAAGGGACATCTCCATCAAAACATGCACCTAACCATTTCTGAATGGAGAAGGAACTGGAGAACTGGATCGTGGATTGCATGTGTGGGGCTAAGGATGATGATGGGGAGAGTTAGCTTGTGATACCTGCGGTGTTTGGCAGTATACTAGGTGTGCTAGGATTGACAATTCTGATGAGATTCCTGAAAATATTTTTGCATGAGATGTGTCAACTAATACCACTAATAAAAATGAGAAGGGCACAAATTTTATGGAGAAAGAGGCATCTAAAAGAACTTCACTATCCAACAAATCTACATGCAGCTGCAGGGATGGGGTGGAACTGATGGTGTCAGTGAAGGACCTAGACTATGACATTTAGTGTACCCTAGGGTGTATATATTTCCTGTAAATCTGATGTCTTGAGCATCTTATTCTTCTCCTCTGTTGACAAAAGTAGTTCCTCAATCTTTTGTATTCTCTTATACAAAGATTATTAAAAGAAAATGAGAGAGAAAAGATTGTCATGTTCCAATAATTTTTTCTGCTTTTACAGACTTGTTATTTGAAGTGATTAAGGCATTTATGCATCGTTTAAAAAAAAATCAAAAGAAAAAAGAAATATCAAACATGAAAAAGTTTATGTAAGCAACTGGGAATTAAGGATATTGAAAACACATTACTTTTAACTGGAAAAGATTTCACTTTATGTACCTCTGCCTTCTCCTCTCGGATCATTTGTGCTTGTCCCTCAAGTTGCAATAAAATGTCATCTCTCCCTTTAGGAACAGGAAGGGATGGTCCTGTTCTGGTTGCAGAGGGATGCCTAACAGCCCTGCAGAGGTTAGAGTACTTTGTAACCACATCTTTGTACAGACTCAGCAATCTTTCCACATCTTCAACAGTCAGTTCACCAGGCTCAGCTTCCATATATGGATAATTTGATCTGCCTGATACAATAAAAGATGAATTAGATAAAAATCAGATGGAAGGTTGCATTAGTCCCTTAACCCCAAATAAAAAAGACTTCATTGCATGAAAATATGAAACTAGTTAGTATATAATTACAAGTCAAAACCAATGCAATAACTGTTTGGCCATCAGAAAATAGCATAGACAAAAAAAATCTACACGTAAAAGCAACAATTTGGCAGTTTTCAATCTTACCATCTATATTTGTTTTCATGCCATGCATTCTTGTAGAAGGAAGAGGATCTGTCTGTGCCTGTGAAGCTTCTAATTGTGATACCTTGCAGTCCAATTTAGCTGCTTGCATGCTCTCTTCAAATTCAATTTCATCCATAGAAAGAGATTTGGCATCTAACTGGACAATAAAGGACTTGGCTGAGACAAGATTCGTGAAATAATAAGCTGGTTCGGATACCATTTTTTCTTGCCTTCTGTACAATTGGATGTATTTGAGGTTTGAATGCAACTGAGGAGGATTGGCCTGTTGAAAGAACGAATTAGTCCTATAATCTGCAAGATAATGCAAGTAGAATATAACCTAAAACAAATCTTCCTCCAGCATGCACAAACAAAGACAAAACTGATGACAAAAGGAAGAACTTAGCAGATTGGAAAGAACAGTTAACAAGAAACTGGCATAACAAAAGGAAGAACTTAGCAGATTGGAAAGAACAGTTAACAAGAAACTGGCATATATTACCATTTGAGCATCCTTGCCACAGAAGTGTACAGTCAACCAAATCCAATAATTTGATAAATGAAATGCAAAGGAAAGAACGAGAGGAGAAATGAAGATATAGGGATTCACATGCAGAAAAGTGCACCAACAGATCAGAGAGACCCCTTAATATTCACTATATACTTGGTTTATCAGTGCACGATCACCTCAAAACTCTCAAGGCCTCACAGAAATAAGGACAATGCCTACAGTTAATGAGATAACACCAGATGCAAACCAATTATATATTTGAAGCTCTTTCAAAATCAACCAGCAAAAATGATTAATAGTGTTTCATGCTCAATGACACAGCACTTCAAGAATTGGATATAAAAACCAATCAACACTTATTGAAGCTAATTAATTCCGAAATCTTGGGCACCACAGTAGTGGGACACTAAAGGGATAATTTTCACAAATGACCACCAGCTCCTTAGATGACTAAATAAGTTTCTGTACTTCATAGATATTTTCCCACCTGGATTTACCTAACTTCCAAATAAACCCCTATCTTAACTAAGCACATCAAAAGCTGGCAGAAAGAAAATGTAACAGGATTCTTAAGTACTAGTGTTGTAACAGGAGGCTAATTGAGAAACACTATTCAAAATGCTTCATTGCATTTCAGGAAGTAAATAGAAAAAATTTCGACTAGTCACTTTCTAATAATAGTTTATCCTAATAGAAAAGGGCCTATTTGACATAACCATCTATATAAATGCAGGGCCTTTGAAGGACATTTGACATCTGAAAATACAGGGGCTGCTTCAAACTGCTTCAAACACCAGGTTGACACTTTGAAACAATTCCTTTACATCATTCTGTTTTATAACTACAAAACAATCTTGGAATAGACAAACACCACATTGCTTTTATGGCGTGTTGAAGAATTTGAACCCATGCAAACACAAGAGTACTAAAGATGATTATGAATCAGAAATTATTCATGGCTTTATCTGTTAAGCACTGATGTCAGTATATAAGCGACTCATTAAGATAAAGTATCTTTGATATAGATGTATTTAAATCAACGCCACATTATGGCTAGTGTAGAAGAATTTGAACACATGCCAATGCTAGTGTACGAAAGACGATTACAAATCAGAATTATTCGTGGTTTTATGTGTTAAACTCATAAATGCCAGTATGTAAGTAAATCATTTTTATTATCATTAGCCATTAGGATACATGTGTTTACATCATAAAAATATAAACTACAAAATATAACTAAATTCTGAAAAATCACAATATCATAATATTTTTATCCACCAATGGTTTGAGGCTTGTACATTCTTTTCAAAATTTTGAAACCAATTAAAAAACATTTGGAAGAAATATCCACATGACAACAGGTGGTAGTTCAAATGAAAATTGTTATTTTTGTTTTTCTTAACAAAGTGGCAATATGCACACAAAGATTCTGAAATTTAAAATAGCCAAATCTCATGCCTTCAGATTTTATTCAGAGGCTTACAGCTCCATACATAAAATTTAACAAGCAATTTCCTTAACTTCATTTTTCTTTGTTTTTTTCCAGTATATAACAGCTATTTCTCTGTGTTCCTTGTATAGAAATAGCTGGTGTACGAAAGGTGATTATGAATCAGAAATTATTCATGGTTTTATGTGTTAAACTCATAGATGTCAGTATATAAGCAAATCATTTTTATTATCATTAGACATTAGTATACATGTGTTTACATCACAAAAAATATAAACTACAAAATATAACCAGATTGTGCAAAATCACAGTTTCAAAATATATTTTTATCCACCAACAGTTTGAGGCTTGTACATTCTTTTCAAAATTTTGAAAAGAAATATCCACATGACAACAGGTGGTAGTTCAAATGAAAATTGTTATTTTTGTTTTTCTTAACAAAGTGGCAATATGCACACAAAGATTCTGAAATTTAAAATAGCCAAATCTCATGCCTTCAGATTTTATTCAGAGGCTTACAGCTCCATACATAAAATTTAACAAGCAATTTCCTTAACTTCATTTTTCTTTTCTTTTTTTCCAGTATATAACAGCTATTTCTCTGTGTTCCTTGTATAGAAATAGCTGGTGTACGAAAGGTGATTATGAATCAGAAATTATTCATGGTTTTATGTGTTAAACTCATAGATGTCAGTATATAAGCAAATCATTTTTATTATCATTAGACATTAGTATACATGTGTTTACATCACAAAAAATATAAACTACAAAATATAACCAGATTGTGCAAAATCACAGTTTCAAAATATATTTTTATCCACCAACAGCTTGAGGCTTGTACATTCTTTTCAAAATTTTGAAAAGAAATATCCACATGACAACAGGTGGTAGTTCAAATGAAAATTGTTATTTTTGTTTTTCTTAACAAAGTGGCAATATGCACACAAAGATTCTGAAATTTAAAATAGCCAAATCTCATGCCTTCAGATTTTATTCAGAGGCTTACAGCTCCATACATAAAATTTAACAAGCAATTTCCTTAACTTCATTTTTCTTTTCTTTTTTTCCAGTATATAACAGCTATTTCTCTGTGTTCCTTGTATAGAAATAGCTGGTGTACGAAAGGTGATTATGAATCAGAAATTATTCATGGTTTTATGTGTTAAACTCATAGATGTCAGTATATAAGCAAATCATTTTTATTATCATTAGACATTAGTATACATGTGTTTACATCACAAAAAATATAAACTACAAAATATAACCAGATTGTGCAAAATCACAGTTTCAAAATATATTTTTATCCACCAACAGCTTGAGGCTTGTACATTCTTTTCAAAATTTTGAAATCCATTAAAAAACTTGAGGAAGATATCCACATGACAACAGGTGGTAGTTCAAATGAAAACTGTTATTTTTTATTTTTCTTAAGAAAGTGGCAACATGCACACAAAGATTCTCAAATTTAAAATAGCCAAATCTCATGCCTTCAGATTTTATTCAAAGGCTTACAGCTCGACGCATAAAATTTAACAAGCAATTTCCTTCCTTTTTTTTTCCCCAGTAATAATATGATGACCTATCTTGATGATGATAAAAATTTATTTGTGTTCCTTGCATAGATATACCATGGCCTATCTTAATACATGATGATGAATTTTAAAACAATAAAGGTAATACAAAAGGCTTTTATATTTTTTGAAAAAATGTTAATCAAGACCACATTAACAGACCAGATTAAGCAGAATTCAACACAAAGTGCATAGTTAAGTATGCTACTTATCATGTGCATCATCGTAGGCTAGAAAAGATATCAAACCATGCATCTTTAAGTGAAATCATAAGTTATTACCAACAATGTCCATGTTCTCTGGTATAGAAGCATTTGCAAATGTCACAAGATAGACAGTTAAGACATGGAAAAAAATAGAATGTCAATCAAACAATAAACATGGTATGATTTTAATCATCCAATTTTCTATCAATGCATCAAACTACAGAAACAATAGTCCAAAATAGGCAAACAATGGTAGGAAGAGTTGCTTATTACCAAGGAGATCTTGCCTTGATTGTGACATATATAAGAACAGGAAGAAAGTCATCAGCCCCTCCTACTACATGATTTTCGGACATCGATGCATTAAGCAGCAAATTGTTGATGATCCTGCAGCAACTCATAATACAGTGAAGCTTCTCACGAGGAGCTCTGAAAGCATTGATCTTCTGCAATTCCTTCTCTGCAAGCTGGGGAAAGAAGGAATAAAATTGTAATGATTTTAAGAGGAGTATGTATCACCATTGATGGAACAAGTGGAAAAAGGATAGGGATCAACATTAGAATTACAAAACAATACATTTACATTTACATTAACAAATCAATTGTGGACTTTGCACTCATGCTAATTAACAATTTTTAAACTTCCAAGATGGAGAGAAACTCTCAAAAACAATACATTCAACCTGGACTCGTTAGGAAAAACATCTAGTACAGCAGCAATTACCCAACAAAAACTATTTGACTTGTCACAGAAGTTGATATATCCAGTTCTCTATTTCAATATCACTTTCATAAGATCACTTCCATACCTAGTGGTACTGCTCCTTCATGATGTATACTCTCTCTTTTTCTCAATAATTTCTATTAGATAAAAACAAAGATTTAGAGTTGTTATGCTCAACCATCAAATTGCCTAATCAATCATTCCATTTTAACTTGAAGGCATACAGTGAGATCCAATGAAATGCCAACAAACTCTTTAATCTCTCCCACTAACCAAGGCAACGTATAGTTATTCATTCCTCAGCATAATTTGTTTGCTCTTTACCAAATGCAACAATATTATATAAAAGAAACAATATCATTAAATGTAGCAATGTTATCCAAAGGAGATTTTCTGTGAGACTGAAGATATAATATTTTGCACAAAGAAGACACCCTGGCGATGAAATGAGACATGGAAGTGTAGAAATATCATCCAATACTAGTAAATTATCCTTAACGGTGCTTTAGGAAAAGTGGCAAGTTGAATGTAGACTTCGGAGAAAATGAATTGAATTTATGTTTTTATATGGAAGCTAGTAAAATGCAAAGTTCAGATCAAGAGTAGTAACATGCAGGCTGAGGAAGAAGAATATAAAATGATAATTGTAGCATGGCCACAAATGTATCATCAGTCAACATGCTTCTTAGTTGATGACATCAAACTGTACTATAGGCATCAGATTAAAGACAGTTAATGGAACTAAATCAAGCAGTTTTGCATTGAATAACATTTCCTAATTGTGAAAATAGGCTAGCACACATACCAGCCATGAAGCTTCATTCTGAAGAAATGGAGGAATATCCAAATGCTCAGGCCGTAAAAAGGATTGCAACAAGTGTATCTTCTCAGAGATCTCTTGGTCAATCTGCACGTCCTCGGGAGAAATAGCAAATGTTCGGGAGAACAATTTTGTCATGATGTATTTCTCCAGTCCCTGGGTTATAAGAATGCGATGACAAAGAAGCGAAAAAAGTTGCGCGCAATTTGAAATCAAAATAAAACAATATGTTAACATATCATGGTGAGAGCAACACAAAGCTATAAAGATTAACAGAAGACACAAACGCTAAAATTCAAATAATTATCGATAGCATTCCAATACTTTGGAAACTGATACATCCTAATGACAGGAGTCAGTTACTCTAAGCAATATATGATATAACAGAAATAATTCAATAACTACCTCCATTGAGCAATCAAATTCATCATCAGTGGCACCTGCCCATAATGGATGTTCCATGATAGCTGCTTCCATTGTTGAGAAAAAATCTTGTACCCTTTTGCTATCATTTTCAGGGTTGGCAGAAGAAAACTGGAATGATACAATGAAGCTGAAACAAATTTAATTTTCTTCATTAAAACTCTTGTACCCAATTCGGTTAAAATACAAAAACTAACCAACAATAACTAATCAAAAATTAATTTCGATTCTATTCAAAATAATTTTTGCAAATTTTATTTTACAACGATAAAATTCACATATCTATAAACAGCAATAAACACTAGCAATTTAATTCAACTAAATATGAAAATTAAGAAAAAAAACCTTTTAATGGATTTGACTAGATTGAGAGAAGCAGGATTCCGCATTTTATCAAGAAAATCATAAAACATAACGGACGATGACGATGATTGACTTGCTACAGTGTCCATTGGATCAACTTTCAAACACTATCGCTCCTTTCAGAAAAAAAAGCGATGATCATAGTTCATGGGCGATCTTTCCTCTTCTTCTTCTCTCAAAAATAGGAAGACTTTTCTTTTTTATATTTTTTTCCCCTCGAAAACGACTTTCTTCTTGCAGAGGCGAGAAGTGTGAAAGAAACAAAAGTAAAAAGGTAGTAAAAGGGAGCATGGGTTTATATGGAAACCCATAGCAATTATCTAACTACTAATCCGAGAGAGAGAGCACTGTTGAGAGCAGCAGTACGGCAAGCCAAGGTCGGAAACAAAAGGAGAGAAGACCGTTAGGTTCATCACGTGATTCGATTTGTTTTTATTGTTAAGGAAGCCATTGAAAGCAATCGGAGGTCGACCCGGTTTAATTTCAGGGTTAATACTGTCCACCCGAGTTTTATTTTATTTTTGAAAAAAAAACATTGGAAATAATAGGTTATTCCAACATTTTTTTTATTTTTTTTAATTCAAATTAATAATTTTTTAAAAGATTTTTTACTATTTTAATGTTGATTTTAAAAATAAAAAAAACTAAATATTATTATTTTAATATTTTTTTAAAAAAAAATTACCCAGTTAACTTATTTAACTTATTGGATCATGTAAAATCTCATGACTATGGTTGAAAGTGGGCTGGACTTTCGAAAAATGGGTCATTTTAAGCCCTGTTTTCTTTTTCGGCCGAGCCTTTTTTTTTTAATTATTATTATTATTCTATTTCTTGAGAAGTACACAGTTTCTTATTTTACAATGCTCAATTTCAGTGAGCGAAATACATAAAATGTTGTATTCCAACCCTAGTGAGTGTTATTCCCATTGGCATGAAATCTTTGTGTAACTTGTTATACCGTGACTTAGGCAATGGAATTAAAATAATTTTATAAAAGTATAATTTTAAAAAATTATTAAATTCTATTTTTCAAAGATCAGAACTAATAATATACACGCAACATAAAAAATTAAAAATTTAAAAATTTAATTATTAAAATAATTTAATATTAAAAAATACATTTTAAAAACACAAAACTCAGTGTAAGTGTAACTAGTAATTTAGATCATCATCACTTATCATAAAAAATATCTATCACTTATCATAAAAAAATATGGTATAACTTCATTGGTTATATTTTAAATTTGTTTATTAGAGCTCATTAAATCAAACTTATAAATATTAAAGTCATTGAAAATTTATATAATTATTAATTTTAAAATTCATGTGATTAATCAAGATACACACAAATTTATTTAAACATTCATGTTAATCACCACAAAACAAATACCAATTTTTCATGATCATTGTGTATTTGCATGAAATGAAAGATTTTTTGTGGTTACAAAATAAAATGTGCCCTTTGAAATTACAAATTAGTCGAAATTTCTTGAATAACATTGACATAAATCCAGCTGGGGCAGCAACTATCCAAACAATTGATATGAACTGGCTTGCTCGAATCTTGATATTCAAGTAAGCATGTTAAAGCTCCTTCTGATTGAACAAGTCTAGCAATGCAAGCGCCTGCAGCAGAACCAACATATAAAGTCTCAGCACACCCAGAAAATTCCCTTTTGCTGACTCTTACCCATTAAAGGAACTCATTTAAGATGAGTTAATTTCAAAAATAATTTGAAAAAAATAGAAAAATATTATTTTAATATATTTATAAATAAAAAGTATTTTAAATCATAATCGTTACTGTAATTGCAAAGGTCTAAACAGATATACCTCTGGCACAGAGAGTTGTAATCGGAACTTGGGGCCATCGTAGTGGTATAGAATTGGTCTGAAAGCATCCTCTTCCAATGGCTTGCATTTCTTCTTGAATCCAATTCTAACCTGAAATGAATAAACCCTTTTAGCGTAGATTGTTCAGAGCACTCATTGCAACTCCTACAATTTTACCTGAGCTGGAAATCTTGATTCTCCTTTACACTTCTTGTCTTCCCAAGCAGTTGGTTCTATGTTTGACCCGCCGAAACTCACAGCCTTTATAATTTAAGAGATACATGTGCCACCGAAAGGCAAAAAAAGACATTGCAGCTGTAAGATCTTTTGCAAGACTACATGGGTGAAGGATTTGTCGTTGTGTCTAGGCTTACCTGGAACACACCATGCAGCTGATGGCATGTGTAGTTATAAAGGAAAAGGGGTAAGCCTGGTGTTATGGCCCTGACAGAGTCCCTGTACTTGTGCGGAAGCCCTGCAGAATGGATTGGAAGTTCATCGTTATATTCATTTCTTAAGACCAGCCGACTCGCCATAGCTTCAAAAACATGTTTGCAGTAGTTGCATACTATAAAGTAAAGATCGAAGGAGTTGTTCTGTTAAACAGAAAGATTGTGAGAGATTACCGAAGAGCTGGCGCCGGAGGTCCTCTTGCATAGTCTCGTTGTTGCACACGAAGATGTAACCTCCCATGACTTCATTTCTTGGCAGCAGTTCAGCTGGGGGAAGTGTCTTGTAGCTGCACCACTTGGAAATACCAAGCTGTTCCTGCTGTCTATCAAAAGGGTATTGTTTCATTTTAGTTGCCGGATTCCTCACAGATATGTCACTGAATAGAGATTTCCTGTAGCAACCATCTTCATTTGCGCATTGATATTCCTCCATCTTTCTCAATTGACTATCAAAAGCAAGCCTTGATGCAACTGTTCTCCATCCATGTAGCTCATTCTCAGAAGCAATGCCATGCTGGGGTTGCCACAATGAGCTTCCAGTACTGACATTATTCTTGATTATTGACATTTTGAGTTTGAAAACGATTTTGTACGAACATTGAACACCTATTTAGGACTCTTGTCGGCAATATATACTTGCTTAGTTTTGCTTTAATACGTGATCTGCTTTCGGTTTTGTGGGATCTCTTCTCTTTTCACTTTTGTCTCTCTCCTTAACATTTGAACCAAATAGTCCGCCATTGCCTTCTATCGTAAAGTTGTTTAAATCACTATGGAGTATAATGAGATTTTGAGATCCTTATTCTAGTCATGGCCCACAGAATTGAGTACACAATTGAGCTTCTTTTAGTAATTGAGTTACAACTTCTATTGATGTAGATATATATATTAGTTAAACCCATTCAACGCTTTGGGTCGAAACAATTTTTTTTAACATTGCAAAAATAGAATACGTAGGCGTCACTGATGTATTTTCTAGTGGCAAGATAATTGTGCATGCGTGGCTATCTAATTGTTAATTTCATGATTATTAAAAAAATTAAAAAAATTAGATTTATATAAAATTTTAGGGTAAAAAATCTGGTTTGTAACTAGGAAATATATTAGTATCCTTGACATTTAGCACACCTTGTATCAAATAAATTGCATTAATTAATCTAGATATAGGTTAAAAATTATTGATGAGTTTATGATCAATAGTCAATTTAAAACTTAAAATAAGATTTATTTATATAAATAAATATGATATTTTAAATTCATTAGAAATATGCATGCTCAAATATATTTTTATGAAAAAACTTTATATAAGTATTTTGATAGCGTTTACTTATTCTCAAAAGCAAAAGAGTTTTTCACAAATTGTATGTTATAGTAAAAAATACTTCCAATTAAAACTAGTGAATATTGAAAATAATTTTGAAATTTTCAAGTCAATTTTTAGTATTTAAATATCAGTCTACTTATAAATCAAATATTTATATCACAATATTAACCATTAATTCTTATAAATTAAAATTTTTAGGGGATATTAAAATATTAGTCAAGTTCTCATGAATTCAATCTAATAGTTATTAAATCCAAACATACATGCAAAGATATTTTTTAAATTTTTTTCATATATAAAAAATTTTAAATCATACCATATGTTTATATTTTTTAAGCAAAATATGATATATATTTTTTTTTTGAGAAGCTTGGCTGAATGCACACCAAATAAAATATATTTTTGAAATGAGAAATCCTTGCCAGAAATTTTTTATTTTTTTATTTTGATAAAAAAACAGGTATTTTAATACCAGTTCAATATCTTATAGTGTAAGTTTACAATCTTAATATTAAATTCAATTGGTACAAAAATATGCGAGGTAGCCACAAATAATTTTAAATTAGTCCTTGAACTTTTTTTAAAAAATTGTTAGGAATTTATTTGGTGCTTGTATGACAAAAAATTATTTTTATTCAAAATAAAACTGTCAAAATAAACTTAAAGATATGTTTGTCAAATAACTCCTTAGGCCATCAATTTCTCAACAAAAAAGAGTAACCAACCAAACAAAGTCTTACTACCCAACCGAAACAAAACCAATCAAGTTTACTTGAAAATACTGATTCAATCTTGAACCGAACTGAAAACCATTGTTTAACTTGAAACTAAAACAAAATAAAAAATTAAACCAAAAACAAATCAAAACTAAAATACATAAAAACATAATTTTTTTTTTTTACAAATATAGATCAAATACTAAGAACATGAAGAACACGATAAACATTCAAACAAAAACCCAACAAACACAAATCATAAATCAGAGAAGTTTTCATTAATCAGGAACAATGTTTTGTTTGTAATCATGCATAAATCAAAAACCAAGCATTTATTTTCTTCAATTAACACTTAAAAATCATGATTTGATCAAAATGTGTTCTAACAATTGAAAGAACCCTAGAATCTAAATGTATTAATATGTGTTATTGATGTGTTTTACCCCTGGATGATTTGCTAAATATGACAAGGTAACATATTTGTGCCAATAATTAACCCAAAACAGCTCCAAAATAAGAGGCTAAGGTAAAATTTATGTGAAGAACATGAATCTAGAATTTAAAGAATTTCCAGAAATTAAAAAAATATGGTCAACACTCAGATTTAGCCTTTTAGACATTTAAACTCACTATTTTTGGTCCTAATAAACTATATTACCAATGCCAAGCATAATTAAATTCAAAGAACTAATAAATAACGTCAAATTATTAATAACTTGCATAAAAGTTTCAATTTCTAAAATTTCCAAATCTTATCCAACCTATATATCTATGCAATTTGGATTCAAAATTAGTTTCCTGATATTGTCATGAATAAACCTTGTAAACCCGATTAATAATATTGTTTCACAATGTATTAATCAAACAAAACAAACAAAAAAATATTTTTTCTTTTATCAAAACTAACCTAACTAAAAACCTTTATCACATTAAAAACATCAAACACACCCTAAAAACAAACTTTAAACCATATAATTTTTTTTAAAAAAAAAAACACTACCCTTACTCTTTAAGCATCATCCTATTTACAAAACATAAAATGCAGGCTAAAGAAAAACTAAACTATCCTCAAGTAAGCCATATGAACTCTATTTTTAGATTAGAAAATATACCTTTAAAATCTTAGAACAACTACTTCCTTATTTGCTCTTCTTTGTAAAGTTTTGCTTCCACAAACTTAATATCCTTTCAAAACTAAATCAACTCTTATATTAGGCTTTTGTACCCATTTTCTCTCCTATTTTTCCTCCTTACTTGCTCTTTCCAATTTCAATTTGGTCCATGATATTTCATTTCCTTTTAATTGTTCTCATAATTATCTCGTAAATTTTACTTGCATGAAATTACAACACTTTTAAATTCAAATATCAGCACCAATGTTCAATGCCTTTTACAAACGAGTTTTTAGTTTTCAACTTGTTCCATTTCATCATTAATCAGCTATTAAAATTTCAATTTCTTTCAATTTAGCCTTTAATTTCATCAATATTTACCCTTGAAATTGCTCACCGCTTACATGTTAGTCCTTGATTTAGAGAATCTACAATTATGTTCTTAAATGACCTTTAAATTTTAATATTTTTTCAATTAAATCACTTATTTAACCAATTAAACCTTCTAAAGTCTAATTTCAATTCCTAAACTTTAGTTTCTTCCAATTAACATCCAAATTAATTTCAAAAACTGATTTTTCTTGTAATTAAATTCTTGATAAAATTAATTAGGCCTTCTAAAATTTTCATTGAGTCCTTACCTATACAAATTTATATTTCTTTATTTAGATAAAATATTTTCACCAATAGAACCTTTTGTCAGTCAAAATTAAGTTGTTAATTTATCAATTGCATACAATTTAGTCCTCAAACTTTTTCACTTGTCATCTTGATCCTCCACCACCAATCTTGAACATTTTTTTTTTTACTTTCTTAATGTATTTCCACTTGCATTTTTTAGTTTTTTTATGTGTAGTGAAAAAAAGGTAATAACAATGATTATTAATTTTGAACTTAAAATCTAATGTGCATATTAAATAAAATAAATTAAGGATTATATGTACTAATAAATGTTAAAGTTTTTTTGTTCTTATGTTCTTATGTTGTGCGGAGCCTTTTAATTTATTTCACTTAATTATATGGCACTAGCTTCTTTTCTTTCTTTTTTTATACGAAGAGTAATAATTTAAATTTTATTGAAATAGATTATTTTGCTAGTATAAGTCTTATTTTTCTTATTATTATCTTTAATTTCTACAAAAAAAAAACTAAAATTGTGTTCAGTGTTATTTATTTAATAAAAAACAAAGAATACATGCCCTAAAAAGAATCTTTATAGTTTAAAATAAGGATATAAAATATATATCTCTAACTACATATTTTTTGAATTTTTTTACCTCAATATTTATTTTTTAGACAACACTATATCATTACTCCAAAACCATATTTTACTTAAAAATATAGCATCCTAATATTTTTTATGCGTTTGTATTTAAAAACATAAAAATACTATAACACTAGTGTGTTGTTATGGGAAAATCTTTGGCAGTGTATTTAGACTTGTTCTAATTAGATAATCTTAAAATCTCTAGATCTAACTCCTTGCTTAACCTAAGTTCCAAATTAAAATTTTTAAGAATGACATGATATGACTCGATCAACCTAGCAAGTTTAAAGACAACCAGTAAAAACTAGTTTGACTTAAAAAAATCTTATGATGAAATTATTTAAAAAACATGTTGAGATAACAATACTAGAATTGACCTCGAGTTAACCCCTTCAACTTACGATCCAAGTCATGAACTCAACTAGGTTTAATAATTATATTTTTGTTGAAATCATTAATTTTATCATATTTATCTTTTATTTAACAATATAATAAAAAAAATTAAAAAAGAAGATCATGGTGGGTTGTAAAAAACAAATTATTGCTAATGTTATTAAAAGACTACTATAATATTCTTCTAGAAAAGGAAAAAAATGAATGATATTTAATAAAAAAAATATATAAAATCTATTATCAATTGTTTTTAAAATAATACATATAACATATTTATATTAACTAAGTTTAAAGAAATTAAATTTTTATTTAAAAAAATTAAATAAAAAACTTAAAACAGGTTGGGCGCATGGGCCTTGTGGCCCAAGATGTTAAATTCATATTTACATTTGAACATGGAATATATAAAACCAAAAAAGCACATACCATTAATTTTTTTTTTACGGTGGAGGCCAAAAAAATATTTTTACTATTAAAAAGTTTGTAAAAGGTTAAGAAAATTATTGTTTAATAATTTTAAATTTTATTGATTCTAAAGATAAAAAATATTTTTAATATATATTAACAAATAAAAAAATTTATACAATCAAGCAAAATTTTAGAAATAAAAAAATAAATGGTAAAATAGTTATTGCATTGTAACAAACTTGGAAAGCACTATTCTACCTTCCAGCAAAGCTTTCAAAATAAAAGGGTAAAGGGTAAAAAAATAATTTTATTGTAACTCACTATGTATTTTACTATATATTGGAACTGAAAAACCCATATAATTTTTTTTTAGTTAATAATAACTTTAAAGGACGGAATATGGTGGTGTAATTTTTATTTTTATTTTACTTTTAGGGCAATAACTAAAACAAATTAATTTATTAAATTTATCAATCCACTATAAAAAGCATCCATCCTTGAGGTCATGTCCATTAATACGCAAATTATTCTCAGATGCTATAAATAGTAAGGTCAAGCTACCTGAGCGGCTCGCCTTGACCGCCTTCTGACTAGGTTGGGCTAAAGCCTATTAATTTTCAAGTAGGTTGCCTAGCCTAGCGTGAACCCTCTTTATCAAACAAACTAAAACATCCCTTTTTTACTTTTCCCCTGCTCAATAAAACTATTCATTTAGTGTATTTTTTTTCACTTTGATCCTTGTATTTTATAAGATTTATAATTAGGTAACTTAACATTATTTTTTTAATTTTATTATTTAAAAGTTATGTTTCCATGAAGCTGTGATATGTTTTGATCTATTTTTTCACACTTACCCCAATATGTTGTTGCATGTTTCCAGTATACTCTTTTGGGCTACTTAAACTTTCCAATCAATTGCTATGCAGCATCGTCACATATAATACAACAACATTTGTTTTTATTTAAATTAATAAATGTAAGGATTTATGAATATTTTTTAACACTAATTTATAAATGCTACTTGAATACTTGTGTGTGCATATTATTTATTTGAGTTTTGAATGTTTATTTGTTCTTTTGTGTGCTGAATGTTTCCTTTATTTGCTTTTGGGCCTAGCTAGGGCTATACTTTTCTTTTTCTTCTTCTTCTTTTTTTTTTTTAATTTGAATTGGGTTGACACAACTCCACGTAGAGCCATTAGCACCTTCCACGCCTGTTTTGATCACTATATTTATCCCCTGTGACACGGATAAGGTATTCCAAAGTTTATCCACGTTCTGACACTGATAAGACGATAAGGTATGTAGGTTAATTGATTAGTGAGTTTATTGTTTCAGAGATGACTAGTTTGAGATTCATGAACTTTAAAGTTATTGAATTTTGGAATTTATGGAATTAATTGAAGTATATAGAAGTTGATCCGGACAGGCAAAGAAGTTTTACAACGTTCTTCGTTAAGATAAAGCTACATGTACGAACCCAGATGGAAGTGCTTCCAACTCCAGTGTGGTCTCATGTACCGATTCCCAAAGCAGACAGTTTTGCAGCTGTTTTACTCTTGCAGTACATAGCTTAATTGTATTCTTTCTTGTGGAAGTTAACGACAATCTTCTTGATCCTGCAGTTATCAAACATAAGCTACCGCAACCTTTCTGAATGATTTTACCGTCCTAGAAATACTGGAAGTAGTCCCAAATAACAATGTCGCACGATGCCTTGCTTCTCATGTAATATCGACTGCTCAACGCAAGATATCAGATGTTCTTTATTATAGCTTGTTAACGTCTGGGATTGAACCATACATGATTAGATGAAACTAGCTAGATTGCTTTGTAAGTCAGTTAAAACTCAACCAGGAAAATACTAGCAAAACTTAGATCACTATACTCTTTAAATGCATGCATTAAATTACTATTAGCTACCAAGTTCTTGCTAATTTGAAATGGAGGAGTTCCAAGAAAAAGGGGACGTGGGGGTTGACCCGTGAATTAACAATGGCTTCAGTTTTCTAGGCTTTCTTCTGTGTAAACAATACATTACCTGTAGTCTCTGTCAAGATCACAAGTGTCCCAACAATATTAATTAATGTGTCAGCACATCTTTTCTGCCCAAGCTAGCTGATTTGGACTTTGCAGCAAAGTTAACTTCTTCAATTACAGTTTTCAGAATAATCTGTGTGAATATATCAAATTAATTAGCTAAGGCAACAAGGAATTGTTTGACATGCCATGCTATGCATGAAGAGCTATATGTAGAAACTATTGATACTGGACCTGAACATGATCGGTTCTTTCAGAGCTGACATTCCAGAATGCGATATATATATATATATATATATATATATATATTTCGTGGGAATGCGCAGAACTACTTTTGGCTGGTCCAAACCTTTTAAATTTCCAGCAAAATAAGACAGATACATATATACATATGATCCGCTCAAGCCTTAGTGTTTAAAATCTTTTGAACTTCTTGCCACGGTGTTACAGTCCCCAGATCAAGGACAATAAATCCCAAAAAACAGAAGGAAAGCGTGCAATTCAATCAAGTAAATTAATCTGGAGCCCTTAAAGTCGTACCCGCATGTGCAAGCCGAAGCTATGGCGACTGCGTCTCCAACTGTTGTTGTTAATCTGGACTATATAAACTCAAAGTTCGCATAAGAATGCTAATAATGTAGTATATAAAACTAGTTATCACTCAAAATTCTTGGCCGTCCAATCAAAACGCGAGAATTCCAAGAAGGTTTAGTAGCTGTTTCCCCAATCCTTTGCTTTGATAACAATCAAATATCCCATAATTATATCATTTTATTATTTTCTCGGGATCATTTTTGCTTTAATTAATTCCATTCAACTAGAAAACCAGGTAGCATGCAGGAAGCAAGTGAAAAACAGGTAGCATGCAGGAAGCCAAGTGCCACCTATATGCTTAGCGCGTGGAATGTAATGCTAAACAATAGCTGTCTATGTGCTTGTTCATTCCTGAGAAGTATTGTGTATTTGAATGGACACATTTAAATTTTAATTAATTTGTTATTACAAAATCATCACGATAATTTCAGCATTTAATGTGATATAAGAGTATTAATAAATAATCATGGTGACCTATGCAAGTTTTAATTTTTTAACTTTCTCTTGACAGTGTGTTATAATGTTATATATCTTGTTCAAAATTACCGGGAGACAAATTAGACAAGAGTATATGTGTTTAGTTTATAATCATTCAATATATAACATCATGATATATTTATAATTATAACAAAAATTTAGCATGTTTACTAAGCTATATATATAAACAAAAAACATATATAAAAATTGAAATACAATCTCAATTGCATACTAATTATGCATGAAATTATATATAAGAGAGTTAAACTACCTCCTCATTATTAGAGAATAATATAAATCATATCTTAGTACATTACCTAATAATTTAAGCTATTGAGTTGAGTTGATTTTTTGACATGGTATCAGAGTCTTGATAACCAAACGATTACGAGTTTGAATCTCATAATCCCTATTTATTTGATCAAAATTAAGCATAAGATAATGTAAATCAATGCAAATTTCAAATTTAAAGTGCTTTTACTTAAAGAGATATGATAAAAAATAATATAAAAAATAATATAAATCATATCTTAAGACTTCACCTAATAATTTAAATTATTGAGTTGAGTTGGTTCTTTGACACCTATATACTTCCTAAGCATATATTAAAAATATATTTAAAAAAAATCAATAAAAGATACTTAATCAAGCATATAACCAATCTGAATTTTATTGTTGTTTTTAAAGGTTTTTGTCCTTAAAATTTTATTGCTACTCACTTAGTGAAAAAAAAAAATTTCAATAAGCTTCACAGGATTCCAATACCACCACTTTGTTTATGTACTTATAAACAAGGTCCAATAAACTCAAAGAAATTTATACTCAATATCCCACTATACAAATTGAATATAAGCTAAAGATTATTGCAAAAAAAATAAAAAAATGAAAAATAGAGCTTAACATTTAAGAAAATAAGCTAGAAAATTGGTTAGAAAAAGAGTCTAAGTTTTCATAGAAATTCTATCCAAAATAGTGCAGAAAAACCAACTTGAAATACTCTTTTTCAACCTTTATTTATAAAGATTTTTAAAACAAAAACCGGAAAAATCTCCCCTTTTATTAGTTTTGATTAGCCTTAATAGAACATGAATTAAATTGAATATCTTGACTTTAAATTAGATATCTTTTAATTATTTAGGTTTATAGCAAACTCTTCTAAAAACAAACTCATCAAATTTTATCATTCATTGGTTGAATCGGTGAAAACCATGGGCTCAACAAAATTTAATGCTAAACATATATTTAAAATATACTTAAACAAAACCAATTCAAGATAGTTGTCAAAGTATTCAACATATAACCAATATGATATTTATTGTTATTATTAACGATCCATTATTTGTTTTTATGATTTTATTTCCCCACACTTGAAGTAAAAAGACTAACTTTAATAAGTCTTTTAAGATTTCAACAACAACATTTTATTTATCTTATTTATGTAAACTCATAAACAAGGTTCATTGAACTCAAATAAATATGTACTCAATATCTCTTTATAAATATCGAATCTAAACTCTAGATTATGAGAAAAATAAAAAGAAAAAAAGTTTAAATTGAAGAGAATAAGAAGGAAAATTGGATAAAAAAGAGTTCAAATTTCTACATAAATTCTGTCCAAAATACATTAGAAAAACCAATCCAAGTACTCCTTTTCAACTTCCTTTTAAAGGGAATTTTAGAAACCAAATTGAGTGTTTAAGTGACCAGATTTGTGGTAATGAAAATTTAATTTGTGATAAAATAAAGGGGTTGTTATTGCTGCAACAACAGAAAAAATAGAGGAAGAAAGAAAGAAAAGATCACTCATTATATCATGACTTAAGTATTATCGACGAGTTTATTTCATTAATAATATCCTATAAAAATAATATGCTATTTTTTTTATTTATTATATTTTTTTTGATATACATTGACATAAAATGGGATATAATAAAATAATATTTCATCGATATTTACATATATATTTACTAATTTTATAGTGCAAATATATATAGTTCATTTATTCAGTTATGTAAATGTAGTATATTTTGATGGATATTATGCGTGAAGGAAAGAGAGAAGAAACCGTGCTTGATGAAAAGGAAGAAAAACGATCTATACTTGGCAACACAGGTTCCCGTGGTTTTCTACCCGCGTACCTTTGATCCAACCATGGAAGATGAGCGCAGAATCAATTAAGCGGATTTACCAAGAGAGAGATCTAGGGATTTTAATATTAAGTGGCCCTTTTTGCTAAGATATGTTAAGAAAGTTTCTCTAGGCCCTGTATTATTTCTTTTGCGTAGCGTATCAATTTCAGACAAAACAATTGGTTCATGTCAGTGCCTCGCTTCTTCAGGAAAATACAACGTATGACCGTTGTATGACCTTATCACTCCGAAGCCTTCCAATTTATAAGTGAAAAATATGGGTACCGAATCCTATCTTAGGATTTCATCAGTATTATTAACTTTGTATTTTTCACAGAAAAGAAACCCTATGGCCTAATTAATTTGGCAATGCATGTACGTAGTAAACCTGCATATAAAATTAAGGAAAGGTGTGACCACGCTCCACAAAAGCATGTGGAGATATGAAACCATCCTAGAGTAAAACCACAGCAAAAGAAAAAAAAGCTTGGTTAGATATAAGCTATGGTCTAAGTCCTCATGCTTGCCTTTCACGATATCTTTAGCCAGGCCCGCCGGCGTAGTAATTGGCCGTCAACTTTTCTCACATCACCATACAAGTAGTTCCCCGTTGACAATCATCGTCGTATTTAAGCCCCAAGCCCGAAGAAAATGAATGCTATTTACACATTTATACACCCTAACATTTAAGGAGTTAGTGTCATCTATAAAACTGCTAGTTAAAAGTAACGATTGGTATTTTTTTCAGCTCATCATCCAAACTGTTGTGCTAGTTGCTTGGTGATGGCTACGTCTTCTGGTGGTGTGCCTCCAGGATTCCGGTTCCACCCGACTGATGAAGAACTGCTCCATTACTACTTGAAAAAGAAGGTTTCGTTTCAGAAGTTTGATATGGAGGTCATTAGAGAGGTGGACTTGAACAAGATGGAGCCTTGGGAGTTGCAAGGTAAATATTATTTGAACCATAATCTAAGTTTATTGTGTGGTGTGCATATACTTGAGTTTATGGATTTCTCAGACTATACAAGGATTTTAATTGAAGCTCTCTTCAAGATGATATGCTTTGGTTGAAACAATTCCACCCTCTTTATGCTGATTTTTGTTTTCATTCATAATGCTTTAATCTTAAAATAATTTGAAAATTACCATTTTCATTATGAAGGTTTTATTCATCCCACCAGGGAGTAAAATTTCATCTTTTTTTTTTTATGTATATTATTATTTTGCTTCACAGTTTTGTACATAAATGGGAATTACATGAGTAAAAACCTGGAATTATTAGTTCATACCAACAGGTTACAAACAATGAGATCCACTACATCAACCAATTAAAACATTACTTTTATTTTCATCTGAAAAGTTGTAGAAATAAGTAAACATTAGAGCCCGTTTAGTTGTAGAGAATAGGTTTTCATTTTGTATCTTCGTTGTTTCTCTACTTCCTTTCCTTTTGTATAAAAAATGTGTTTATTTAGTGAATGTGTATAATGTGTAAGACTATTTTCTCACTTTGGAAATTGAAAAGTAGGTTCAAAAACATTTTTTGTCTAAATAATTTTCTAAACTTTTTCTTATATATATATATATATATATATATGTATGTATGTATGTATGTATGTATATATGTATACGTAATGTATGTATAACTTGGATGAAAAATTTTATTTACCCTAATCGGTTTTAATATATTTTCATGTAATATATTACATGGGATGAGCAAGTGATTGTCTTGTTCATAACCTTGTAATTATTTTTCATCAACAACATTAAAAAAACAGGTGGAAATGTATAGAGAGAGAGAGATTAAATCCTAGAGAAAAAAGTAATGGAGCTCTTGTACTCATATAAATTACATGTAGGATAGAGTAGAGATTTTTATAGATAATAGAGGATGCATGTTTTGTCACCTAAAAATGGGAAACAAGTGTTTTCTATAAAAAGTTCCAAGGCAAAAGAAGAAGAAGAAGAAGAAGAAGAAGAGTATTTCAACATAGTTATTATTTTCTATTTTTTATGTAGATATTTTTCAAAAAATATAAATTAGTTTCTCGTGTTTAATTAGCTTTTCATCATCCATCCTCAATTGTATTTTTGTGTAACCGGAGGTTAGAACATTTTAGACTCTCAATGCAATATTATATATGTGATGCGCTATGCCTTGTAGATTTGGTTATCTGTTCCTATACATATATATAGTTTCTAAAATTGTATTTTACATCAAGCACATGTGCGCGTATAAATTAAAGATTTATACTATCTACGATGAATTTGATGTTTTACTGTATATAGTCATGCATGGATATGTGTGCAGAGAGATGTAAAATTGGGTCAGCGCCTCAAAACGAGTGGTATTTATTCTGTCACAAGGACAGGAAATACCCGACGGGGTCACGAACCAATAGAGCAACGAATGCAGGGTTTTGGAAGGCAACAGGGAGGGATAAGTGCATCAGGAACAGCTACAAGAAGATTGGAATGAGGAAAACACTTGTTTTCTACGGAGGAAGAGCTCCTCATGGCCAGAAGACTGACTGGATCATGCATGAGTATAGGCTTGAAGATGGCGACGATGCTCAAGGAAACCTGGGTGTAAGTAGTCTCTCTATCACCCCAGCATTACAACTCGGTGAATCAACTTCATGACATATTGATCAAGGCATTGGCTTCTTGTTAAGATATTTGTTCTGTATGCATGTGCAGGAAGATGGCTGGGTGGTATGCAGGGTGTTCAAAAAGAAGAATCTATTCAAGGTCAGTGGTGAAGGAGGAACTACAAGCATGAACTCATCTGACCAACAACTCCACTCGTCAAGCAGTAATCAATCTCGAACTTTCATGCACAGAGACAGCCAATACTCCCTCCGTCAAAACCATAGCCATGGAAATATTCAACAACCCTTTGTACTAAGCAAGGCTGAGCTAGAGCTTCACTATCCTCACATGGCAGCACCTCATCAATACTCTCTCTTCCAATCCCAAACCCTAATGCCAACTAATAAGTCCTTAGGTTATGACTACTCGGGTCTCCCTAAGGAATCACCGGTCATGGTTAAGCAACTAATGTCAAGCTCTAGGGATTGTGAGAGTGGCAGTGAAAGTCTGAGGTACCACGCTTGTGAGCCAGGACTAGAGGTGTGCACCTGTGAAGCACCTCAGCAAATGGTTGCAGGAAGAGAAGATCATCAGGGCTTGAATGAATGGGCTATGCTCGATAGGATTGTCACTTCTCATTTAGGAAATGAAGATTCTGCAAAAGGGGTGAGGTTTGATGATGCAAGTAACGCACCATCTGCGCACGCAATCAATCAGCTCCCGTTACGTGGGGAGATGATGGATTTTTGGGGCTATGGAAAATAGTGTTTTGTTTTTAGTTCCTTCCATATCTCTTTTTGAATGACTACTATGAACATGGACTGAAACCGGTTCGCAAAAATGGCTTTCCTTAATATTTATTGTTAATTGTAATTGATTATTGTTTGTGGGATATATATATATATAGTTGGACTCAATTCAACTTGTTAGATTATAACGATCTCTGGTTAAGTTTAAAACAGGAAAAAAAAACCCTAAGAAATAATCAACAATTTCTTTTTCTTCCTCCAAAATCGAGATTCAACTCAATGGGTCTTTGGAAAACACGAATACCAATTGAGATACAATTTATGAATTTCTGCTAAAGTTTAACAGTATTTGCTATTATTAACATCAAAAATAAATTAATTTCTCTCATCTGCCATATCAAATTAATCCACAATATCATTCAAATATGAATTTCAATATGCATTGCCCGATCTTCCTCATTTATATTATTCCACATATATGGCAACATTAACTAATATTTGTAGAAATCTACTTCACAACATTACAATCAATCATAATCATTTTCTATAGTGTCAAAAACAATACTATTCAATCACACTTCTAATTTCCCCTAATTTTTCAATTCTATGCAACCAATTTACTTTAGGCATAATATTTTCCCTCCATTACACACTACTAATCACATTAAACCAACAAGTTTAAATCAAGTTTTCCAACCTTTTCATGTTATTTTCACAAACAAAATCACCCCAAAGATAATCAATTCTGCATTTATACACGCATAACAACTATTAATCAATATTCACACCACCAATTAAGGTGTAACCATAGAATCTTTATATATTCAAAATCCCAGTTAATATTTAAACACATTATAAACATCAATTAATATTACAATCCATAAATCAATATTCATGCCATCACATTAAATCATTTCCTTTTAATTTAATTCCTAACATATCACAAACCAATAATTAATATACACATTATCAATTTTAGGGTTTTAACATAAAGGTTTCACATTTCCACATTTCAATGCAATACTTAACACCCAATTCCTTACATTTATACCAACAAAAACATAACAATATGACCTATATTTTCTCCTATTTACACTGTAGCTAATCAAATTTCAACTCCATTAATTTAAATATTTATTCCAAACAATCAGTTATATTCAACATTCAGATTTCTTACACTTACAAATTTATAAAAAAGATGGTCAAATTTACTAATTACTTTGAGCAAATGGGCTAATGTTTTGAAAGAGAAAAAAGAAAGAAAAATGGTTGGGATAAGAGGAACTTTCATATAATAATGCATTTAAAATCATTGATGAAATTTGTATTAGTGTTGCTGACAAAAATTTTAATAATTTTTTATTTTTTCTATTTTAACACCTATTTTCTCAGAAATTTATGAAGGAAATGCCGTCATCATTTTTTTTGCAAAATTATTGATGAAATATATTTTTATCAATTCAATTGCTTTTTCCTAACTTTCTAGTAATGAGATGCAATAAGCTTCATAACTAGTTTCTCCATGTTTGATAGGTTGAGTGAGACTAAGTAGTTGAAAAATTATCAATGAAATATATTTTTATCTATGTTTTAGTTACTTTTTCCTAACTTTTTTGTTGTGAGATGCAATAAGCTTCATAACTGGTTTCTTTATTTTTGATGGGTTGAATGAGACTGGATAGTATAAGGTGAAGCACAATAATAAAAAGCATTGTTAGTTCACAAATCAAAATGAGATGAAAATTAGAGTAAAAGTTTTGATTGTTGAAAAAATAGTTGAAATAAAATCTTTTAAATATAGATGATAATGGGTATTACTAAATGTATTGATTAAGTCATGGATAGGTCTGTATTTAATGGGGTCATTGGGATAACTAGGAGGAGAATTAAGAAAATATCAATTCGATTAGTTAGATTATCTTAATATCTGTTTACGTCAAATGAGATTAGCCATTAAAAGTTAAAGTATATAAATTTATTTTTTATTTACTTTCATATTTTTATTTCTATTTTTAATATTAAACAATATTTTATTATTGTTTATTAAATAATTAAGCCATAACTATGGATGGTTGTGTTTTCATTTGTTTTTCACTTCCTTTCATCTTACTAGGAGAGCAGTAATTTAACCAATTAAAATCAAAGCAAGAAAATTGTTTAACAAGAAAAATAAAACATTGCTGGTATTGATTTTTAAGGTGATTATTCAGATGATGATTCTATGGTAAAGTACGAACTAATTTAGTTATGACTTTTTAAGCCTTACATTACCAGAAACTTATCAAAACACAAATGAAAATACCAATAAAAAAGAATCATCGATAAATAATGTGTACCTTTTACATTGTGTCAAGTTTATTGGTAAGTTGAGAATTTAGATAAATTTGAAAGAATTTAAATTTTTTTAGAGAAAATTGATAATTATTAAAAGGTACTATTTTGAATTCAACTAATGATAGCTAATTAACTAGGTACTGATAATTTGTTTAATTCACATTATAATTAATATAGATCATCATCAATATTCTATATAATTTTCATATAAGTAATGGATGATTATTCTTGAATATGTTGAGTTTCACCCAATAAGTTATGTGTGATGAATTATTATAATGGGGTAGAAGGTTTTATTAATTATGTGTTATTTAATCTAAAAATATTAGTGTAGGAGGTATTATATGTCCTTATAAGTGGTATGAAAATAAAAAATTTCATTATCTAGATATTACGATGCATCTTCTACTAAAAAACATTTGTAAAAAAATACTAGTATTGATTTGTATATATAGAACCCTATGTTCCGTACGAGACTATAGTAGACATGATAATTGAATCAACTTCTAGTTCTAGAAACGTGCATAGAGTTATAGATTATAATAATAATTTTTATAAGAGTATGGTGATGGATGCAATAAGAATGAATTAGGGTTATGTAAGTGAATAGTCAATTATAGATGAAAAACCAAATACAGACATAGCTAGGGTTTTTGAAGTTTTGAAATATTTTGATGAACCATTGTAGGATGGGGGTATAAATCATAGTAAATTATTGGATGGGGGTATAAATCATAGTAAATTATTTGTCATTGCATAAGTATTCATTATTAAGTCAAATCATGAGTTGTGTGATGCTAGTTACGATAAAATTATTCAATGATCGAGAAGTATTTTACGTGAAGGGAATAAATTGAGGCTAGTAAATCAATCTTTTAGATTTTTTACAACTTTGTAGTAAATTATTTTAATGAATTGATAACTGTTATGATTTGAGTCATTTGATTGGAACTTGTATTTGATAAATTTTGGATATGTTTGGAACTTTGGATGAATTTTATTCTAGTGTAGGGGAATGTCTTCTTGTGTATTATGTGTATCTCAGTAGTTATTAAACAGTAACTAACCTTCAAAACCAAAAACAAATTGAACTATTGTCTAAGAGTTGTTTTTTTTTTATTTCATGCATATTTTTTTATTTAAGGTTCATATAGTAGTTTTATTTTTAAATTGATTTTAGCAATTTGAGAGGGGTTTTGATGTATTAGTTGTGAAATTAGTGATGTTATTGTTGGATATGAGGTTGTGAAATTGATTTGTGGGAGTTTATAAGTTTAGGTTAAATAAGAGTATATTTTGATGTTTTAATTATCTTGATGGTTTAGTTGTAAAACATATTAGGATGTTAAGATATTAATTGAGTTTCATAGATTCTTATTTAATTTTAAAAATCTAAATATTTAGGCTACATGGGAAAAAATATTTTTTATGTCATAACTCATTTTTTAGTTATTCCCTAAATTTATCCTTTTTCTTTCCAAAATCAAAAATAAAATAATAAAATAATGATAAAAAAGGGCTAATATTTGGCAAAAGCAAGTTGGGAAGATTTCACATGTAGAGAAAATCATGTTGCAATTTTAGATGGAATTGAGAGCTTAATTATACCCTATTTTTCCTAAAATTAGAGTGATAATGTAGATTTAAGATCAAATCAAATCATTATTGGATGAATATATATAAAAATTAAGTACGATTGTCACATGTCAAAAAAAAAATCTACGCGGCGACGACCTGGTGATTTTCTCTCTCTGTTATGTTTGAATTGATCTTGTTAGGAGTCACCATCTAATATTTAATTGAGGGCTACTAGAAAACCCGGCTGTACTGGTCTTGTCAGAGATTCGCGGGTAAGGAACAAATTGTGGTTAGGGAAGGTATTAACACCTCTAACGCACGGTTGTGATGTGTTAAAGAAGTTTTAAAAATTTTGTCTTTTCATCAGATTTTAAAAATACAACTTCCGTACAAGTTTGTACTTCTACACCGTGATCCAATCAAAATATTAAATCCTCCATTATTCTCTGTAATTTTATCATAAATAAAAAGAAACATTCATAAGACAAATACAAACACACACCTATATTTTTCTTTTCTTTTCTTTTTCTTCTTTTTCTTCTTTTTTTCATATTCAAAAAATACAAATAAAAATTCAAACTAAACAAATATTACATTAAACAGTTTAAAAATTATAAAATAACCTAAAAATTACATAACAGTGTTGGGAAGTCCTTCTGGGTAGTGTGAACAATGCTTGTGAGCAGTGGCGGCACGTTGCTCCACGCGTTGACACCAATAAAGATGCAAAATCTAGCTGATCGGGGGCGTCTTCATCTCCTCTGCCTCTCAGTACCGGTGGTGACTGCTACCTCTACCTGCAACAAGAAACATAAATGAAAGGCCACAAACAGTTGATTTTAGATTTTAATTTCTTTGTTTTTCAGATCTGATTTTTGTTTCCTTTCTCTTCACCGCCGTGGATGGTCTTGTTGTAGAGGGGACCCGGGTCAGATGAAAAGAGTGATAGGGAGCTGGTCTGTGGCTATTGTGATGTGGGTTTTCAAATTGGAAGCCATGACAGATTCTTGGCAAAACTTCTAACAACAATTACTTATCAACCATTCAAACAATAACGAATCCCAACAGTACAATGGTAAACACACATCTTATACAACATATATATAAATATCAGCTCAAGTTAACGGTTGGATCTTCCTGGATCGGAGTTAGACCAAAAATGACTTGAGATTGGCGAGCCACTGTTGAACACGCATAACACTTTTTGGATGGGTTTCATCTCATCTCCACCATTTGGAATGTGCAATACAACTATACGCATCACATATCCAAAACTCAAATTGATCCAACGATAAACAATGGAGAAATAGGTCGGCGGCTCTAACTGTTCTGAAAGTGGTTTGTCTAGAAATATTCAAATGGTAATATTTATCTCATGGTTTCAAATATGAATGATCGCTCTTGTCATGATGTAGGAAATATAGGGACGCACAACATACCCAAATTTCACGTTGATCCAACGGTAGAAGAGTGAGAAATTGTCCGGCGACGCTGACAGGTTTGAGGGGGGAGGAGTGAGCTGATGGGTGGTACTTGCTGGAGGTGGGTCGACTTTTGTCTGTTACTGTTGAGGGAGAGGCTGGTGAGGGGCTGAGAGAGAGAGGAGGGATGACAGGGATGAGTGTGGAGGCAAATGGAGGAGAAAACAAGGCCAAGATGGGGGGTGGCGGCCGACTCTTCAAGGAAGAAGAAAATGTTGATTTTGAAGGGTTTTCCCACTTTTATGTTGCCTCCCCCAAAATTGCAAAAATGCCCCTTATGGTAAAATCTGCCCCCCTTTTTTTGTGTGTGGGAGACCAGTATTTATAGACAAAAATATTGCTAAGTTTTTAAACTCGGTCCCTCAACTTCTTTCTTTTTATAAAATTTGATTTTTTTTAAATTTTTTTATATTTTTTGAAAATGAGCAATATCAATGTCTACTCGATAAGAAAAATCAATGATTTTAAAAATAACGCCTGAAAAGTTAAACGCGTTCGAAAGACCCTTAAAAACATATTTTTTTGAATTTTCATTATTTTTTTCTTTTTTTTTTATTTTTCTAAAATTTTACCAAAACACAAGTCAAAAATTAGGGAATAACCTAGAATCGGGTTATGACAATGATTATATAATTAGATTTTTAATAAGTCAATTTAATTTAATCACGGGAAAAATTAAAGTTTTATTATATTTAAGAATTAATTTGGGTCAAATTGAAGGATTTAATTAGGCACAAGAATGTAATTATACTTTAAATAAGTTAAATTAATTTTATTATGGGTTTAATTGGTGAAACATTAAGTTTAGGAGCCTAATTTGGGCTAAATTAAGAAAATTAAAATTTTAGGAAACCATATTTAATTTTTATCAAGTTAATTGATTAAAATCAGGGGTAGACTTACATGAAAATCAAAGTTTTGGGGTCAATTAAGGGCTAAATTGAATAAATTCACAACCAAATATTATTTTGCAAAAGACACCAAATTATAGGATCGTGATCGAAATCAAGAGTGCAATTGAAGACAATTAAAAGTTAAATGATCAATTGAGGGTTAAATTGCATAAATCCAAGACCAAAGACTAATATGAAAAATATGTTGAAATCTGGGGCTGAAATTGAAGTTATTCAAGGGAAAATCGAACGAAATTGAAAGTTTGAAGTCAATCAAAGGTGAAATGGAGAGAACTAAAAAATCAAACGACTAGATTTAACCAAAACAATGCTATTTTTAGGTTGACTATTCATCTTCTTCTTTAGAAAAATGACACGTTCAAAGAGTTAATATTTTATCTCAAATGCAAGAGTGTTAAAGTAATAAATAACTCGGTAAGATTGGGGTCGAACCACAAGAAAGTTAACTATATAATTATAAATAATAATAATAATAATAATAATAATAAGAACAACAAATCAAGTTCCTCTTATAATAACGATATTAGCGGAAGACTATGAAGGATCAAATATTTAATGTACCAAGTGTTATACAACACAAATCTAGATTAACCTTTTAATAAGTAAGGTATTAAGAATTAATAAGATAAAAATGATAAAACATGTTAATAGCAAGTTGTTTAAGATATAAGCATTGAAGTCCATATTGAGTTTATATTATACTTATCCTAACATCATTAGTGAAATATTTTCACCTTGATATAATTAACTTCGTTAGACATTATGAAAAAGAAAAACTTAAATAAACAATATAAAAACATAAACATGATATAAGTTAATTGAGTATAGTAAAGGAAATGAAATGAGAGATTAATGAAAGCAAAACTTAAGCATTACAAAATATAAAGAGAAAAAGCAAGAACATTATCTTTATATGAAAAATAAGATGCTTAAATGAATGACAAATATCTCCTTTTATAAGCTAAAATTAGGAACTATTTATTTGGTAATTGATAGTTAATGTAGTGGTCAATAATTGATTTAGTGAACTTGGTGGATAACGACACTCAAACATTTTGGCCGGATGAATTGATATTGATGCAATCAGAATTTGACAAAGTTGTTAGAAATTATCTTTTCTTTCCACCCACCAAATTTCAAAGAATTTGGAGCACTACAGCTCGAAATATGCCTAAATTACTTTTCATAAAAGTTGTTAGAAATTATCTTTTCCTTTCACCCATCAAATTTCAAAGAATTTGGAGCGCTACATCTCGATATATGCCTAAACTACTGAGCAGTGCTGCTGGTAGACATGGTGGATAGCCCTCAAACTCTTGTTTGAATAAAATATTATCTTTACCATCAGAATTTGAGTAGGACTTCTTCATGAAAGTTGTTGAAAATTATCTTTTCCTTCCATCCACCAAATTTCACATCATTTGAACTTTTAGAACTCTAATTATAGGTAAAACTCTAAGCAATATTTGAGTTGAATTGTAGGACAAATTCTGACTTTTCTTTTGTGACCAAACTTTGAATTTAAAAAAGGTAAATTTAGGTCTTTCCCATGAAAGTTATAGGCCTATTTCTTATCTTTCCAGCCATATAAACCATTCTGAAATCCAAGATCTATAGTTCTAGATATAATATAATGATTGAACAATATTTGAATTTGAATTGAATTAGTATTTCCTTTCTAAACTTAGCCTTCTTTTTTTTTTATCTTTTCACTTCCAATAATTAATCAAAATAATCAATTCTTTGAATTGTGAGATTAGCAGCATTTAAAATGAACATTTACTATAAATTAAAGGTATCTTATATTATCAAACTTGTTATTATAAAACATGTTCTAATTAAAGAGTTATTGATACTTCAAGTGCAAAATAATGATATAAAACCTTGATAAAAATACACTTTTAAGTACTAATTAAGAAACTATTTGAGTGGCCTCCTTCCCGAGGTGTTTTATGTTTTATCTCTCCATCAAATTGGATATAACTTACATGAAAATGATCATCTGACACCTAATTACATACTGGTATGATCTATTATGGTTGATTGGCACCACAGCAGTTATGGTACCGTCTTGAAGTGGCCAACCCAACTAGTCCTTTTCCTACAACAAATATGACAGTTTATGATAGTTACTTTAAGCTAATGGTGGGGATGCTTCTATATCAAATCAAAGGCCAAAATTTAGCACTAGTAGAGGCAAAACATCCATTTTGCATCTCTTATAAATATGAGTGGATTTCATGATTTAAGGGAGGAGAAAATTATATGCAAAAATTTAAAAACAAAAATGGTCTTCCCCTATCATTTTTCCTACCATTTTTCTTTCCCTCTCTCTTCATTGTTCTCTCCACCAACCTCATGTCCTCCTAACCAGGCCACCAACTGTACTACCCTTACAACAAGTAATCTTCTTTTTCCTCTTTTCTCTTCATCCTCCATTTGTAGTGGGGTCATTGCATTTAGAAGGATAATTCATTATGCATGCAATGTGAATTATAATTCACATGGTCACTAAGATGGGCTAGCGACTATGTGGGCCTCAAATTGGACTAATTTCACCCCAACCTAACAAAAAAAACAAGAGGGCCAAGTTTCTTGGGCCACCATTAGCCTAACAAATTTGGTTGGGTTCGACCTAGTTGACTGGATTGGGCCCAACCTATAATAATAATAATAATAATAATAGAAAAAAGAAAACAATTCCAAAAAAAATCAAAAGTCCTTAAAAAAATTATGATTTTAGCGTATGTTTTCTACCAATTTTGAATAATATTAGGTTGTATTTTTAAATTGTAAGATACAAGTCTAGTATTAAAATACCTAATTTTCTTCCAAATACTTCTTAAAAAGAATTTTAAAATTAAAAAAAAAATTGATATACTTTTAAATTAATTTTCCTTTTAAAAAAAATATTTAGTTATCATCCAAACAACCAAATCCTAAAAACTTTTCCAAGCATATTTTCATAAAAAATAAAAAAATACATCTTTTTTATATTTTAAAAAAAGCAAAAAAAATATCATAAATAGTTTATGATTATCCATTAGGATTTTACCAAAATATCAAAATCCTTTACCAATTATTTTGTTCATTTTATATTAGGATTTAAATGTAGACTTTAATATTTGGAGAAGTAAAACTATATAATAGAGCACACCCTCAAGTATTAAAAATACAAAGTATAAAATAAATATGATGATAAAATTTAAACATTAGAACTCTTAGAATTGAAACTAATGAGGTAGAGACTCTCTCACGAAAAGAAATCTATTTTAGATCTTAGAAAAAGACCAATGGATATGAACTTGACCTAGAAAACCAATCAAATAATAATATAGCTTATCTTAGATAGGATATATTGGGGATGATGTGTCTTTTCTTTGTATAATCAGTCTCTTACTCAAACTCTCGGAAATCATAGCTTTTCTAATAATCATAATACTACATGATGATTTATGAAATTTAATCATAATTTTATGATTAAACCCAAAACTATTTCCCTTCCAACAACATACCTCTTAGGAGGCTCTCATATTAAACGTGCTAGTGTCCGACATTGCCCCTCAAGTGATATTTGGAATGTATTTTTATTTATTTTGATTTGCAACTTACAATTGTCAACATAGATTTTGAAGTAAATAAATTAAAAATTAGTTATAAATAAAATCAATTAGTTTGTAGCTTCATTTATTAATGTGTTCTTGCAGGTTTTAAAATTTTAGATATTCTTTTATAAAGAGAAGCTGATTATTTTGTTAATTTCATTCATCTTTTGTTATTTAAGGTTCATATAGTATTTTTTTTAAAATTGATTTTAACAATTTGAGAGGAGAGTTTGATGTATTAGTTATGAAATTAGTGAAGTTATTATTGTTAATATGAGGTTGTGAGAGTTTATAGGTTTAGGTTAAATGAAACTATATTTTAAGGTTCTTGTTATCTTGATGGTTTAGTTGTGAAACATATTAGGATGTTAACATATTAATTGAGTTTTATAGGTTCTTGTTTAATTTTAGTAATTTAAATATTTAGGTTACATGGGAAAAAAAACATTTTTGGAATGCTTTTTTAATTTTTATTTGCAACTTATAATTATCAACATAGATTTCAAAATAAATTAATTAAAAATTATTTATAAATAAAATCAATTAGTTTGTGGCTTTATTTATTGATGTGTATTTGTAGGTTTTAAAATTTTAGATAGTCTCTTGTATAGAGGTGCTGTCAATGTTTTTTAAAATAAAATATAATGATAATGTTATTATTTTTTTATCATATTTATTTAAAAGATGAAGAGAATGTTATTAGAGAATAATACAAATAAGAGCACTACTAAATTTTCTAGCAATGCTTCTGATGAGCAGGAGTTATTAGGTGTCAACCATGACCAAACATCTCAAACAAAGACAATTTCACTTGGTGCAAACTCGTCGAATACAAGTGCAACTCATAAAAGGGGTTTCTTTTCAAAACTGGATGTGTACATTAAGAAATATATTGCTTAGGGGAAACCTGACCATAACATATAGGTTTGTTTTTCTTTTTTTCATGATAAAAAAATAAACAACAATGGATAATTTTTGAATAATTAATTATTTTCATGAACAAATAGAATTTTAGGTTTACAAATGTGAAGGCTATTCACACGATAACATCATTAATAAAAATATCTTCATTACAAAAATTTGTAATTGATGTTTGGTTTAGGAAATTCAAAACTAGTACATACATACAAAAATTAATATCTAATTCAGTTAGTTTTTTATAATTAATAAATTAATTTTTTTATAAAATTGACGTGTAACAAAAAATTTTATTATGAGTAGGTTAGCCGCAATGTTACTAAAAAAGTGTAGAAGAATCATAACGTTAATAAGTACATTTGAGTTCAAATTGTGATATTTAGAAAAAAAAACATTAATTTTGTTTTATTATCTTAACCACTTTTTTTTATTTTCTTTGAATTAGATTACATAATTTTTAGTAAAAGACCTAGAAAAGATTAAAGAAATATGCAAAAAATAAAGGTCTTTCAAGCTAAAAACATGTAACCGTGTAGATAGATTTCAAACCTTTGCATGTCTTAGAATATCTAGGACACTCATATCCATTAAGTGATGTTTAAGTATTTCTTGTGGTAGTTACATTCTAATTTGAAGAACTAGATTAAAAAGATTCATGGTTCCATTACCATGCATATCGGTGGATCTATTTTGTTTATTTTGCATGCAAAATGGATGATAAAATTTTATTTTATAAGATAATTTTTTAAAAACTATTATATTATATAAAAATATTTAACTAACAATAGCTTTTTTTATATGCTATGGTGTTTGAACTCAGTCCAATATTGATGGATCTTTTTGTTGAAACTCACGCGTGGAATAAGGGCTATCAAAAAGAGATGCAGCAGTCCGTGGATAGTTAAGTCCATAAGTTCATGGTAAGTTAGATTTCATAAAAATAATTAAGTACTTTTTTTATTTGCTATCTAATTTTTTTTCAAGAAACATATAATATCTGATTACACAAGAGATACAAGAATGATTATTTGACTTATTTGAAACTCGATTCAGATTTGTGGATGAAGATTGGATTTATTGATGGACTTGATAAAAATCAAGTTTATAATATCTTTAATATTATAGTTGAGAATATGCAGGTGGATTGTGGTGTATCAACCATAGGGATCCTATAATTAAGATCGAGCCAACAATCTACAGTCATCCAGATAGTTGTACAAGAATAAATTAAGATGACATGATTTGACTTGGTGCTCCAGATAGTTGTACAAGAATAAATTAAGATGACATGATTTGACTTGGTGCTGAGATAGTCCAACTTAGGGTTGAGATAACCAAACTAGGGGATAAAATGAATATTCTCTAAGTAGATATTGAAAACTCTTACTAGTATATATGGTTAATCTTTAAAGAGTTGGAAAAAAAATTATAAGACTTGTCATTGTTAAATTCTCTAATAATTTAATTATGTCAATAACATGCATATCACTAATTGACTTACCAATAGTTTGTTTTATCAGTAATATATCATAATTACCGATAAATTTAGAGAAAAATTAATACATTATTAAATTCTTCAATAATTTAATTATGTCAGTAACATGTTTATCATCGATTGACTTACCAATATTTTATTTTATTAGTAATATATCATAATCACCGATAAATTTATAAAAAAAATTAATACAATTATATTTTTTGTGTGGCATAATATTTATATTTGTAAATTTAATGGTGATTATATTATTAAAGAATTGGCTAAAAGAAATTAAAACCACCGATGATACATGTTTAAAGAACCCAAATTCATCAAGCTTTTCCGATGAAATAATCCCGTCGATAATTTTATTAATAAATTTATTTTCGACTAAATTAGTATTTAAACACCGATTGAATTTGATGATATGCAATATCTGTTAGTTATTTAATTTACTAGCAAGTTGTTGCCACTTGGGCCTGACCTCCCATTGACTTTTCTTTTTGGAGGTTACAGCGAGAAATCAGAGTTCCTCCCCTGACCTTATTCAGATGTTTGTATTTTTTTTTCCCCTTTATTTTTATTCATCAATACTTTATTTTAAATTCTTGTTAATTATTTCTTTATTTGTACAGTTTTTTGAAACTTATTGAATTTGCACTTGACAGTTTGTTTTAGATTAAGGAATTCAACTCATGTTGAATAAATTCACCAGTACATTCTTTTACTTTCTGATAGTTTGCTGTCTCTTGGTAGGGTTCATAGACGTGCAAGGCATTGCAATCGTTGCAAAGATATTCTGAAGCTATGGAGATTATTAATCTCCCCCAGAGATTGGTTTCTGATAAGCTACCTGGTGATAAGGAGGAGGAACTTCAGTCTCTCTCAGCTCGGAAATCCTAGGCCTACAAGACGCTCATCATGCCTTTCGACCTGTTCCCCTACGCATACACCCCTCCAATTCACTCTTCATCGTTTTCTATTTCTTTTTTCCTCACATCCATGATTTCTTTTCTTGGGTACCATCATGCAAACCTTATATGATTGCGTTTTCATCTTGTTATTCATTCGTGGGTTTCATATGATATCATAGATTGGGAAAGAGCTACTCAAAGCATGCGAGATTTTCTACGTTATATGCGACGAAAACTCAAAAAATGTGTTCAGCCTATTGTGATTTCTGCTCATCATTCTACCATGCTGATCAGCCATCATCAAGACGCTGCAAGATATTACCTGAAAGCTTATATATTGATGCAAGAATGTCGCCTAATTAATCTGTGTGTGGGTAATATTAATGCCTTCCTCTATAATAATTTACCGCTGGCAGATAACAGCCAGGTTGGGTTCGTTGTCATACGTGCTTGATTTTAGATGCTTTATGCGATTCATGCTTCTTGTGTCTGTCAGGACGGTTCTTGTAAGCACAATACAATAGAGTTCCTTTAACATGATCATCGCAAAATGATTAGTGTGCACATGCAACTAAACTTAATCTGTTCGATCAAATAATGGTTGGTTTTTCAAAGCTGCAGACTTTGAGTAGTTTCCAATTAAAATCATTGACAACCAAAATATAAAAGCTCTAGTCATTCGATCCCGATGCTATTTCTAATTTGACCGCCTAGAAGTTGATGGATTTCCGGCATCAGTTCCAATGTTGTCTGATGCTCATTGATTCAATTATGTATGTATTTGCGTTCATTATCTTATGCTGACTGAGACATCATGATGATAGTTTTAAGTTTCCGTGCTACTTGAGGAAAGTGATTTGATGTTGGTTCCCAGTTTCCGTGCTATTTGTGGAAAGACCTGAACTTTTTAGGAAATTTGAGTTTGGAACTCTATAAATAGGACTAGTGTGAAAGAGAAAATTGGTGTGCTGCTGTTTACTTTGTATTTGCTGATAATGGGTGATTTAGACAAGAAGTCGTCCAAAATCTCTTCCGACAGTAATTCTATGGTTGTTCCAAACAATGGCACTGAACAAGGCCACGAGGAAGTCATGTCTAAGGAGAGGAATCTCAACAGAGAAGGAGGGCATGGTTCTTTTGGTTCGATGCTAGACTCTCTACCAACCCAGAGAAGAGGATTGGCAACGTCTTATGATGGGAAATGCAAGTCCTTCGCAGACCTGTCGGAAGCGAGAACAGTGAAAGATTTGGAGAAAAAAGAGCACCCATTTAACCAGAGGAGGGCATTACTGAAGGCAAGAAAGATGTGTAAGAGGTCAAAGGCACAAATTGCTTCAGCTGAAAAAGTGGGTAAGGGGAACCAGTAAGAACAATCAAAAGAAGCAGAGAAAACCTCTGTTCTTTCGGGCCATTATACTTTTAGCAAAGTTGATGGCCATTAAGTTTTCCCAATTTTGTTGATGGGTCTTTTTAGATGATTCTTGTATTCTAAGCCCTTGTCTATAATCACTGTTTTGTTCAATTAAATGACGGCTTTCTTCTTTGTTTATATGTTGATATTCTATCAACTTATAATGCTTGCTTGATTCTAAAGTTAGCCATTTGACATGCTTCTTTGGTAATTCTTCTTTGAAGATAAAGCCAACTCACACGAAACTTGAAAGAAACAAGAAAGACCTACAAAAAGCCATGGTATTTTCTACAGAAAAGAGAAGGACAAGGGATTAAGAGAAAGCCCTGTAAACTAATTGCCTATAGGTGGCTAATTTTCCCTTTAAACAAGCAAGACTTCACCAATAAGGGGTAAGGTTGCATCTTCTCTTTAAATGTTTTCTTCATCACTGCTGAGTAGATGAGAAGATCAGTAGAAGAATTGAATATGATTTCTGTATCCTTTTCAAAAGATTACTTGCCCTTATGTGGATCATGCTCCTTTTTTTTGTTTTTGCCTTGCCATATGCAATTCCTAGGATCCTTAAGTTCCCAAACTGCCACCTGAGATAATCTCAAGTCCCTACCATGCACAAATTCCCACATGGAGGAGTTGAATTTCGAACATGCGGTGTCCAATCAGAATAAGCAATAAGTCTTCAAAATGCAGGATGAGTAATGGTTTCAAACATTTCGTTTCCAATATTAAACGCGAAAATAAAAACGTTATGCCTCCTGCGGAAGCGCCTGCGGTCAATCTTCCAGTAAGTAGCTTCATTTGCGAAGGCCGGAGGACTAGACCTTTCCATTGGATGTTGGAAATCTTCCATGAATGTCCTGTTTCCCAACCAAGCACTCTGTTCTGTTTTTTGGGTGTGTTGTGGATATCGGAGAAGGAGAACCAACTGGACTCTTACGAGTCTAGCTTCCTGTCCCGAATCCTGCTATTTTACTTCCACATTCTGGCAATTCAGAAAGCTGATGAGTGCTAGGATTACACACATGAATTTGTGTTTCTGTAGCTAAGCAAAGCAAAGCAACCTGGCAATATGAGTTTAATAGGGGCATGCACCTTAAGATCAATAAAATCGTGCTTATTCCCCCTCTGTATCCACTGAAACAAATTTATAAAAATATGATCTGTCTATGGGATTTGAATGGAGCTGAAAATCAAATTCATAAATCGAAGGAATCAATGATTACTGCACGATCTATTGTGATGCAAGGCTTGGAAACCAGGGTTGGGAATCACGCATTATTATAACTTGCAGACCGACTTGAATCTGACGAGGGTCTTGACACTTAGTCTTGATAGATTGTCTGACACGATGCTATAGAGGAAGCTAGAAGCCACACCTTGTTGTATCCTTCTTCGATCTTGAGCCCTTTCAACGTTTGAGGAATCCATAGAAGGCACAAGACAGGATGTTTGCTACGAAAGGGGAACAGCAAAACCAATACTAAAACTAAAGGAAAAGAAAAAACAGTAGCACAGAAACAACCCACGCAACAGCATGGGGTTTATTTATATAAGAAAAGAAAGAATATTTCATGGGAGTACAATTCTATAAGACCTTCGAAAGATACGAGTACCATAAAGGGGACCTTACAATTGTAATACAATCCAACAACCACTTGCAGTGTTCTCCATTATCAATTTTGGTTTCCATGCCTGGTGTTTCCAATTAATTTTTCTTACTTTGTTGTATAATTGGGAAGTTATTTGATGAATTCAACATGAAATCTAATAAACTATTAAGATTTTACAAAAAAATAACATGGTAAAAATTATTCAGGTTTTTTCATATCCTAGCAATTACTTCGTTTAATTTTCCGAACTTAGGCTTTACAGATTTTTGTCATTGCATTCCTAATTGTGTTTCTCAAGCAAAAAGTAATGGCTATTTGCTGTTGTATGAAAAAAGAAAAACAAAATCATTACTTATTTCTGATAATTATAATTCCTCAGCTATAACTGGTGATTACATGGTTGCCAGTGCCTTGTAACAAGGAAATATATATCCTCTTCGTAACTTCAACCTTTTATCCTTTTTATGCAAGACAAGAAACAATTATTCATTCACAATAGCATTGTGATGGCCCCATAGGTACAGCAAGCAGTACAGGGAACTGCAATAGGATCGCTCCAGTTGTGATTATTTCCAGCCGACTGCGTCAAAAAAGATGAACGGTCTTTACAGTTTTTGAGCTTAAAACTTCATACGTTTTAGAAGTGTTTGATATGAAAATACATTAAATTTTAATAATTTTTTAAGGTTTTCTAATGATTATATGCTATTACCAAAAATAAATAAAAAAATATACAAAATTTATTTTAATATATTTTCAAACAAAAAATACTTTTAAAAAATATCTCACATCACATTATCAAGCACACAACACTGGACATTATCAAACACACAACACTGGACATAGTGAATATGCAGGAACAAAGCTTATGCAATTTCACCAATATTCATCTGCAATTTTTTTTTTTTCTTTCGGTATAATAGTTCTCTTATTTGGCATTTTTCAACAACTACTACATGATAATTACCTTATTGACAAGTAAAGCAATTGTATCAAACAGAAATGAGAAAATTGCTTGACGGGTAACTTAAAAGGAGAGTCTGCAAAAAAGAATATATTCTGCATTCCATCCCATCTGAATCCTGATTGACTTAAAGCTTAGATTTTACACTTCTTTCATCATCAATAGCAATCATCACCTTCCCAATTGCCTTCCTATCTTTAATGGCGGCAAACGCGAGACTGGCCTGTCAAAGGCAAAACACCAACATTGTCACTGAATAATACACCATTGTTTGCATGGTGGAAAATCCATGATTTATGAAGACTAGAAACCAAAACGTCTGTCCATATAATGCACATACCAAGTCTACCAATAAACTTGCCGCATTTTCAATGCAAGGTGGAATAATAAGCTTGAACTCCTTGTTTTTATCATTTATGATTTACCCAAATAAAAGGAAAAAAGAACTTATTGCAGTGAAATAGTTCTGCTTGGTGCTTCAGAGGTTGATTAATTTCTTTTCATCAGATCCCAAACAGGAAAAGAAGTCAAACAAGTTGTGAATTGAACCTGACAATGCATGAATCTAACACCTGCTAGACTACGAACTCACTGTTGGGTTAGACAGATGTCATTAAATGATCTGTACATCCATGCTTGGATTGGTTGATGACTTCTTGTTGGTAAATTCATATGTTGGACCAAACGAAGATATTATCACAAACCAAGTCCTTCATTCAGGAAATGCTGTGTTACATGACCATGAGTGACCTATGTACAGCAGTAGAAATTTGGTATGTATATCCATTAGAGTTCTGGCATTGATTACATAGGACATGATCATCCGTATAGGATTTGCTTGGTTCTTGGAAAGCTGCTTAACCATAAGGAACTTTGGTTTGCCTTTACCAGCTCAATTTGTAGGAGAATTGAGCTCAGAATGTTTAATTTAGTTCAGTGAATCATAATGGTAAACCATCTTCAAGCTAAAATTTTGTTCAGTTAATTAGAGAGAGAAAGAGGGAGTTCTGGACCTGTGATAAACTGTAAGTATGAGAAATGTGGATGGTAATCCGGCCCTTTGCCACCCAGGAAAGCAGCTCCCGGATTGAATCTTCAAGCACAACAGGTCGATGTATTTTATAGCTGCCCCAATAAAGTCCATGCACAGTCCAGTTCTGGAAAAAAAAGAGAAGAAGAGGACATTTAAAAACTTGATAATATCATCATGAATAATTTGTATTGTGCAATCATATAAACAATGGTAGAATAAAGACCTGCTGAAAGGAAAATAGCCCAATTTGGAGTGCTTCAGTAGTAAAACTGCTAATTTTATTAAAATTGGTATTCAGCATAGTTCTGCACTGACTAATGTCCTCCAAGCTTCTCAAATGCTTCTATATATTTTAGGATTTAAAGCAGGTGCTACTTGAATACATGCAACACCATTCCCTCTGTTCTCATACACCACCAATACTCCTTGAAACTAGACCTGAGTTTTTTCTAGATAATATCTAGAATGATATTCTTCATGTTCAAAGAGATTCTAGAGTAATAGCATGTAGCATACTCACAAGAAAAAAAAAAGGAAAAAGAGGAATATGCAGTCAATCTTGTGACTCATGGCTATGTCTCTTGACCCACTCGAAGTGCAAAACGATGACACATTGTAAATAAACACAAGTTGGATAGTTCTTCTGAACTGTTTGGTCATGAACCAACTCTCCTTTACTGTTATCTAATCTTGTTCCTTTCTTTCAATATTAATTTTGAATCTCACAGAGCATCTTTATAGGTGAGTTGGTTTACCATAAGGAGCGAAAAATTGCAAGAATTGATATTAGGTAATCCAAGTATTAGGAAAATGAAACAAGTACCTTGACAAGAGCAATATTTGCAGGGATGACAGGTACATCCCCACTAGCAAAACCAATAACCAAGATCTGAGCACCCCAATTCAACAACTTCATGCTCTCTTTAGTAAGTTTGCCTCCAACAGGATCATACAAAACATCTACCCCTTTGAGCTTCCTTGCTTTAAGGAAGTCCTTGACACTTGCAATGACACTATCTTTGCTCGAGTCCACTACATGGTCCACTCCCAATGACTTCAAAAACTGCACCTTTTCATCTCCCCTGCCATAGTCAAAACCAGGGATACAACCCCAAAATGGTTCTACTTCTTAAAATTAAAATAAAATACTTAAAACTAAAGGCATCACCAAAACAACAACAATCAAAAGGAATGATTGTCATAAATGATATCTGAAGGAGTACAAAAGCAATGTAAGTACCTTGCAACTGCAATAACAACAGCCCCGCAAACCTTGCCAATTTGAACAGCAGAAAGACCAACCCCTCCAGCTGCACCAAGAACCAACAACACCTACAAAAAATCCCATACATCGCCTTAGAAAACACTTCCAGATTGCGTACGCTAGCAATCATCGTTATAAACTCAAAACATACACATGGATGGAAATGAACAAAAAACAAATTGTGCAGTACCCACCTGACCAGAAGTCAATTGAGCTCTATGAACAAGTGCAACATGCGAGGTGCCAAAAGCCACAGGTAATGCACCAGCAGCAACCAAATCACACCCATCTGGCACTTTAAACCTTTACAAGTATCAAAATCAAACAAAACACATCTCCATTAACAACTATCAAACACAAAAATCAAAGAAATTAATGTTCAATCACTTTATAACTCACAATTCAGCCTGGTCAGCAACAATGAATTCAGCAAAGGAACCAAGCGCAGCAAAGGAACAAACACGGTCACCGATCTTTAAAAGTGAGACACCAGAACCCACAGCATCAACGATGCCAGAATAATCAGAGCCAGGAATGAAAGGAAGAGGAGGTTTCTCTTGATACTTGCCTAAAATTTGCAGGTAATTTGCATAGTTCAAGCTTGTAGCTTTAACTCTAACTCTAACTGATGAGGGTGATTTAAGTTGTGGGATAGGATGGGTTTTGCTTAGAATTATTGGGGAATCATTATCTGCCTCTGATATTGATGATTTCAATGCTGTTGGATCACCTAGTTTCTTGCACACCAAAGCCTCCATTTTTTTATTTTTTTTTCCTCTTTCAATCTTTCATCTTCGTTCTTGCTTCTCCACTCCTACTAACTATAAGGTAAGTTTTGAATGAGTTAAACGACTTGTCGTCGGTCAAAGGTACCATTTAATGTCTTTTTGCGATGTTTTATGTGCTCACCTACAAGTCTTTTTCCCTCTTGTAAACTTATAGTAAACTAAATATGAAAAAATATATATATTATTTTAAATTAAGCAAAAATAAAAATAATTACAAAAAATATATAATATTTTTTTCTAAAATTTCTTGAATTAAAAATAATTTATCCTTGAGTTCAAATTATTATTTTCTTGTTGTTGTGGATATCTAATAAAAGTTCTTTAACCCTTCTTTTGTTTTAGTTTTAAATGAATTATTATTTTAGAAATTAATTTCAGTACTTTCTTGTAAATATTTTCATAAAAAAAAATTAATAAATTATTTATAAAGTAATGAATTACAAATCTTAAATTTATTTTATTAACATGTCATATAATCTTTAACACAAATCTATCTTGGTGATGATAGTAAATTTATAATTAAAATGATTAATATAGCTTATGTAAAGCCATGAATTTTATTTTTTTGTATAATTTTTATTTTTTTACTTGTCTTGTAAGTGAAATTTAGAGGTAATTTTATATTATACTTAGATGCATATACATGGTTATGATTAGCTGCAATATCATATTTGAATCTTTGTCATCTTATCAAATATTCTACCGAAAAGTTTAGTAGAGTTTTCTTCTACTTAAATGATACAAAGTTATCAATATAAACTTATAAATTTTTAAAATCATTTCACAATCCCTAATCTAACCTTTCTAAAATTACAATTCATTCTCCCAACATCATTTCAATGAGATTTTTTTACATATCATATGAACATAAATATTTAACTCGGCATAATATAAATAAACAACTAAATAAAAAAAAATTGCATTAAACTTTAAAAATCATGCTATACTTATTAAATAAACTAGCTATTATATACAAACTAGAAATAATATCACTTGGTAAGCATAAATCAATAATTCTAATTTACAATCAAAATCATAGATTATATAGTAATTACTATTTTGTCTAAAATTTAAGATAAAATATCCATACACTATATATTTCTTCATATTCATTTATGTAGTATCTATTACAAATAATTTAACACTTATAATACATTATAGTTAATAAATAAAATAAAATATAAATGTCAATATTATCTTCTAGAACTTCTTCTTATTTAAAGCTCTTTGCATAATTTTTCTTTCTTTCTTTTTTTTCTTTCTAGAATTCAAAAATTAACTAGATTCTTATCAATCTTATACTTAACTCAAATTCGTCCATCTCATCAATTTAATTATTGATTTATCTTTTCAAATCTTGTCCTTTAATGGTTTCTTTTGCAAATTCATAAAATATCAATATGTCAATCGTTTTTATACTACTATATTTTTTTTTATAAATGCCTTATTAAAATATATGGTAGACATGTACCCAAGTATCATTAACTCTCTATATAATACTTAGTTAATTTAATATTATAGCTATCGATTACATTGATATTATTAGCCTTTTACAAATAGCTAATTAAATTAAATATTCTAATCATCAATATTATTGATATTATTAGATTCAAATATGTAAGTTAATCAAATTAAATATCTTAATCATCAATTTTATTGACGTCACTAACTCTAAATATATCAACTAATTAAATTAAATATTTTAATCATCAACCTCATTGATATCACAACTCCAAACATATTAGTTAATCAAATTAAATTCCCACAATAAAACTATTTTTTTTATAGGTAATATTCATATAGTAATAATATTTTTTGCTGAATGACAACATTTTCTCAATATTAATATTTCAAGTTTACTGGCAATATTCACACAACAATATTTATTTATCATGCATGCAAGCAATGTTCACATAAACATATATATATAACATTTTAGCATTACAAGAATTTAAACGATTAAAAAGGTAGGGGGAATAACCTTGAACTCCTATTGTACAAGATATAAAGAAGTTAAGTCCTATTTTGACCTCTTCTCCTACAATCATTCCAAACAATAATAATTAACACTCACATTGCTAATATAAGTTTAATTATAGAAATTTCCATATATCTCAAATTATCAACTGATATCCAAATTATCAACTAATATCCATACATAACCGATTATCAATTTATATTACAATTATTAGGATAATTTCATGCCATTAATTTAAGCCCTCTCTTAGGACTTTTATACTTTCATATCTCAATTTCATGTTTAATACATCACAAATCAACAACTAATATTTATCTTATCTATTTATTTAGTATTTTATGAAAGAAATTTCCATTGTTTCCATAATTTCAATCAAATGCTCAAACACAAGTATTTATTTATATTGTTCCTTGTCTTTATCATTTCCTCTTTCAAAACATGAATAGAATATAAAGTTCACAGAAGATTAGTCATTCACCTTAGCTAACACTATTTAATTTTAATTTAATAAGTTCATGGTAATTTTCCTGAAATTCTCCCTTTCCTTCTTCAGACTTAAAGCCTTTTTATCTCTACTATTTTTTCTCCTCAAACCCATTTTCTCTCCAGGATTTCCATATTGAATTGGTCTTTCTTCTTTTTTTATATAGAAATCACTCTTACACATTTTCTAAGCCTAATATTTTAGAAGATTAGACACTAATTTGAAGAAGAAAATGAGTTAAGTCAAATCCCCTATGCTCTCTTAGGGATCGTCTATCAAAATAATAGGGAAGATTTGAATTTAGACAAAATTATAAAAATTTCATTAACAAGTACAGGTGTTATTTTATGTGTTTTTATCCGACTATCATCAATCTTGCAAAGTCTTTTAAAAATCTAATTACATTAAAATTGTAATCCAAGATAAAACAATAAGCCAAAAGACTACTAAAAAAATTTCAACATAATCCAATGATTAGATTAAAAAATATAATTGATATTATAAAACTAAATAATATATAATTTTACATTAAAAATTCAAAATTTATGTATCATTTTATTTACTTATATCATCATTATTTTTAAAGTAATTTATTGATGACTCTCATCCATAACCATCATCAAATGCTATATAAAGTTTTAACTACATTTGATCAAAATAATGCTATTTTACAAAGAACTTATATCCGGTAATCAATATTTTTCATGCGTAAAAATCATACATTATTTTTTTTAGAATGTCACTTTATTACTACTACTACTATCACCACTCCTAATTTCTAGTCAAAACAATGCTATTTTACAAAGAGTTTATATTGATAATCAATATTTTTCGATCATAAGAATCCGACATTATTTTTCTTAGAATATCACTCTACTATTACTACTATATTATTATTATTACTATTACTATTATTATAACCATCATCATCACTAAGACCACCATCACCAACACAACAACTACAACAACTATCATCATTATTACCACCATCACCATCATTATTATTATTATTATATCAATATTTTTCTACTGAATTTATAAAAAAATTTCCTTAGATAATTATTATATCTAATTTTAGAATTTACACGATTCATCATTAGGTTAACATTTTGTATATTGATTTATTACTTTATTTTCTCTAAAATTTAAGTTAAATTATTAAAAGTTTTCATCCCCGTCAATAACATTTTTTGTTATTTTGAGCATTTATTTACTTGTTTTAAGCCAAGGGTTGTATCCCAAAAACATTCGTATTTGATTTTTAGATATGAAAAATTCATGTCGAAGGTCTTTCAAGATATTTTAAAAGGAATAAAACTATAAAAAAAATAGAACGTCAATTTTTTTGGTTTTTCTTCTGATTTGAGCATTGATTTACTTGTTTTAAGCCAAGGATTTACAACTTAGATAAATTTATTTTTTTGGTTGAACATATTTCATGTTCTCTTTTCACTCAACCCTAACTCACCAATAAAATCATTATTATTATTGTTTATGTTATAATTAAATATCATAATTATCATTAAATAAAATATCATGATTGATTCCAATCTAAAAAGAACTAGAATTATCAAATTTTTCAATTTTACATCTTATCCATCCTGGCGACCTCCTTACCCTCTCTAAAACACATTTTCAAAGTTAGTTATAGTCTCAAAATCACTCTCTTCATGATACCCCAAGTTCCTCACCTCCATCAACTAACATGGTTAATTTTAAATATATCTCTATATAATATACCATCAATTCTTAAATGTTATTTTTTTAAAAGGAATTTCTCATCCCCAAATCCATAACGTCTTGTTTTATGTTCTTTTCCATAACATTAACTACTATGAATCATTGTGTCATTATGCAGCACATAATATTAAACATTGGGAATTTTTAGACTTTGGTGCTAATTAATATAGAAAACATCATCACAAGTAATATAAAATTTTTCTAAATAGCATCATCATACAAAAATTTTAATTTATAGTTTTATTAATAAATATTTTTTTCTATTAATTTAATGAAATAGAGGCCAAGTACTAAGGAATTAGAAATTTCTAAGTTAAATAGAAAAAATAAAATTATCAAAATTTATTAAATTAAATAAATAATAAAAACATTGTTACTAAATTAAATAAAAATAATTACAAAAATCATTTTGTTAGCCATGTCCAGGAATTTAATACATTTAAAAATATGATTGTGATTGTTTTTAAAGTGTTTTTTATTTGAAAATATATTAAAATAATTTTTTTATTTTTAAAAAATTATTTTTGATATTAATTCATTAAAATAATTTAAAAACATCAAAAAATATTAATTTAAAATAAAATAATAAAAAAATTTAATTTTTTTTTAAAATATTTTTAAAACACAAAAACAAATAACATCTTAAACCTTATCATTTCTGCTTCTTACTCGTGCACACCTCACCTCACAACACATAGCTCTTGTTTTTTTGAGATATTCGGCTAGTTGTTAGTTATCTTTCCTATTTTTCATTCGGTATCCAGAGCAGTGTTTGAATGCTAGAACAAAGGAGAAAATATTTGGTATAGATCAAGATAAATTATTATACCCTTCAATTTTAGCTGATCATAAACTTCAATTTTAGCTGATCCAGGTAGTTGTTTCTGTGAGTTTAGAGGGTTACAGATACACCTTAAGATATATGATGCAGAATCACAGGCAAATGATTCATCACAAAGCCACACTCTTTCTCAAGTTCCTCATAATAATTCTTGGAAGCTTGGTCTTCCTATGATCTTGTTACTTGGATTTGGAGCTTCTGTCTACTCTTGGAGTCGAGTTATGAAGCCTTTGGCCGAGGTCACTGGTTCCAAAGTTATTATTGCCTTCCACAGACCAGCTTTTGGATTGACGTCAAGGGTGGATGTTTCCACACATTTATCAACTCATGTCCCGGTACTTGCTCTAACTTACGTCTATCCTTGCAAAACAGTGTAACTTTGGGTAACTGCACAACTTGAAAAATATATATTAAGAAGTGATGAGTGAGAAATGAAGACAGTGAGACGAAAGGCATTTGGATGGATTGGCCATTTTTTAGTCAAACTAGCGAGGCTCCTTCTTGTTGATTCCCACTGAGTATAGCATCAGTTTTTTGAGTCGTGAAAATACTTTCAGCTTTGTCACATTAATTATTGATTTTAAAAGGTTGAATGAAAAGCTGATACTTGTGTCTTTGCTGACGGATAATGGACTCCCAGTTCTGATCATCACGGGTGAAAATGAGCGACTTGTATTATTGATTTTAAAAGGTTGAATGAAATGCTGACCCTGGTGTCTTTGCCGACGGATAATGGATTCCCAGTTGTGATCATCACGAGTGACAATGAGCGACTTGTTCCATCCTGGAACGCCGAGGGACTTTCACAAGCTATACCTGGTTCTTGTCTCGAAGTAATCAAGAATTGTGGCATTCTTCTCATAGCTTGTATGTATTTGAGAAGCTGATAGTAGATTCAGAGGAGAACACCTTGTAAGCTAGGTAAAAGTAGCATTCAGATTCGACTTGATCAAAATATTCAATTCCTCAACTCAGAGGAAACAATTAAGAGTGATATTCTTACCACAACCTAGTCATGCCATGCTTTTATTCCTTTTGCCTCTCTTGGTGACTTGAAATTCTTGCTTGGATTTCTTTTCAATGATATTCAGGAGCATGTTATTTACAATGGATAACTGCATATATTGTCTCACGAGGCGCATTTAATCAAAAGTGGGAACGTATCAGAAGATTTTAGTGACGTGGATGGCTAGAACAGGCTATCATCATTAGTTCTCCTAGAATTGAATGAAAACTTTTTTGTTCTCTGTATCAGGATCAAAATGAAATGAACACTCACAAATAAAGCAGAAAATAAGGGACAACCAATTCAAATTCGATAGCATTGTAGCACAATTACAGGAAACTGGAACCCCTTCTATCAAAAAGGAGGATTTGTTGTTATTGTAAGACTAGGATCATGTAAGCCAGTCAGATTATCAAATCCTGACATAAAGTCATCACCAAATATGACAGCACCGGCGGCCAGAGCTCCAGCACCAACTCCCATCGCCAAACCAGGTCGTGGACCTCGGGGTCCAGCTGCTGCTACCGAAGATGGCATATTTATATAATCTGTGTTTGGAAGAAACGTTGGCAGGTAACCAACATTAGATGGTGGAGGTGGTGGTGGAGGAGTTCGAGATGGTTGATAGCTTGGACCAGCTGCTGGTGGGTAACTTGGGCCACCTACTGATGGATTGGAATAATTTGCAGGGTATGGCAGTGGATGATTGTATGGCACACTTGATGAATGGTTTCCCGGTTGTCGGAGTGGACCTAGAGGCAGTTGTGAAGGGAAGGCTTTCCCTGACCCTTCAGTAGGTAGTGTAATCTTGTTGTTGTGGTCCATGAGCATAATCCCTCCGTCGTTGCCTGTAACGCAGTTTAATTCAACAAGTGCATGCCAAAATTCAATCACAAGATTGTAGACGATAATCCAAGCTCTATATCAATATTCAGGTTGTAATATGCTCCCTCAAAATAAAAATGTAAAAAAGACAGACACTGGTCCTTAGAGCACAATCTGAAGTTAACAATTCAGTAGGGTGAGTTTAAGAAAGACTTCTCCCAAGAGTATTACCTGGGTATGAACTTGGCTGTTCCCTTTCCTCGGAGATATGAATTGAAACGTCAACAAATCCTTGAGGTTTACTGGAATTTCTTTTGCGTAGTTGATAGCTCCCTACTTCTTCAGTTCCTGGCCTTGAGGCCTCATTGCTGTTGCTATACTTTGCCAGGAATTCTTTGAGGACTACAGTCGCAGTCCCTTCAAGTTTTTCTCTCAGAAAAATGGGCTCCCTGCTGTATACCTCAACGTGCAGTGCCATATCTTGAAAGTCTGAATCATCAAGCAAGGCAGCAAACTTGGTTTTCCATGTGGGATTCGCATTTCCAGAGGCATCGACCTTGGTACAATATTTGTTCTTAGGATCAATCCAGCCAACAGCAAACCATTGAAGCTTCCAGAGTGAGGAAGTGCGCCGGAGTCCTCGAGCAGATATCAAGCAAACTTCAACCCAAATTTTACCCATGCCAAGCAAGTGCAGAAGACAACTAACGGTTAGAGAACTTTTCCTGTATCAAGGCTTTATTTCGATAAAGCTGCTTTCGAAAGGAGAAAGTGAAACCGTCGGGCATTATCTTTTAGGCTACTTTACTTTGCCAAAGAGAATTCTTATCCCTAAGCATAATTAAGGGGTAATCTTTTGCATCTTTTTCTCCTACAAAGTGCAACACAGCTAAGCGAGAATCGGAGTCTGACAAGAAACCGCATGCAAAGTGGTCCCGGGGGGTGAAAATCAACAAGCCTCATGTCTGAAATATGCTCATAGTCAATGGATCAACAGTGCCTCATTAAATAAATAATAGCATACATGAACGGCTGTAGTAAAGTTTCACGTTTGTACACAGTACAGACATCATCGAGTGAACGATATCGGCACATCGCCATTCTTTCAACGAAATCACTCGGGCCCAAACCTTCTTGACACTTGGTCCGCCTGACGGTTTGATGCTCGAGTATTTGGCCCTCTTCAAGGACTAGGAAGACTGACGTAGCGGCGGAACCAGCAAAAGTTTTCGACCAGCATATTTAACCATCTGATCACCTTCAATGTGAGTTGAAAGAGTCCTTGAATACATCATTGTAGTTGACCCCATTATGTCATCTCCAAATCCACAGGCTTTGAAGAACAGCCTGACATAGGTTAGGCAAACCATTGTTAATGGCTAAGTTTTCATGCATATGTTCAAAGTATCTGAACACCATAGAAGGAAAATAATAAATCATGCATTTATCCTCAAACAGGAATTCTACAAGTTCATATATATCCACTGTGCCAAAAGAACTGACTGCATAAATTGAGTCTGGGATTATTTTGTCTCCCAATTCCATTTCTCAAAACCACATTTGAGCCGTGGGTAACTAGTTGGATTTGCCTATGTCGTTCAAGGGCTTAATCTTGTCATGGTGAGGGAGTGATTCCTATCTCTGTCTCTGCAACCCATTTCCCTCTCCATTTGCTAATTTTTTATTTGAAGTCAAAAGGAAAATAATTGGACATTTTTTAAAATACATTTGTAGATACACAAGCCTTTGAGAGATAATTTATATGAACACGCAGTACCATAAAGATCTTTCTCACACCCATTGCAAGTATGTGGCTAATATGGGACTTCCATACAATTACCTCTCTTTGGCCGAGCAAAGGGCTGCAATGTCATAAATATCTCTACTTGTGAGTATTCTGGAAGACAAAAAGGTAAATGTTAGGCTCCAGATCGAGGGAAAACATGATAGAAATAGAAAAGCTGCTACATTTAAATTTTAAAGCTGAGGTGCTTTTTGATGTTCCAGAGAACTGATATGCAGGTAATTGCATCAACAGGTCTTTTCCACTCTAAAGAGAATAATTTCTCGATTCCTAAATCTGAAACTCTTGTCATCGAACATCAGATTATCCTGGAGAGGCCAATAGAACATGACGCCAGAGACTAGAATAATGTCATTTCAACAGGAGCAGTGTATTACTAAATGTAACAAACAAGCAACATTGCCACTGATGGAAGCAGCACATCAACAAACTTTCAAGCAGCAGCCACTTATAGATTTCCTTGAGATTGGTAAGAAGTAATGAACTGGCTAATCTTTATGGAAGTGCAGATCAATCATTGAAACTTTATACGTAAATATAGAGAGAGTTTTTGACTAACCTAATGATCCTTTTAACTATCATCGTCCCAATTCCCATCCCCCGTAATGAAGGAATAACCTGGGAAGCACTGAAACTCAATTATATGAATACAAGTGAAGTTAAATATCCGGCTTTCGCCGATAATATTTGTGCGAACTGGAATAATTTATGGACTACGATATAATGTATATTTAATTTGTCGATATTCCCATATAAATTGGTTTCTAGGCACCAGGTTGAATGACTATATATTTGCAAAACAAATGGAAACTTCACAAGGCTTCAAGATTTCAATCCAGCAATAAATAGTTCAAAGATTGTGGAAAGATAATTATCAAGAACAGGAATTCTGCTTGGACCAGAATTACCCAAATTCATACATAGCAGACAAATTGCTAGACCACAGAACAAGGGAAAGGCCCTTGGAAACAATGGATTGCGTCCTCTAACATAACTAGCAGCTCAAAAAGAATCTCAATTGGGATTGATAAACAGTGAGGAAAAGGAGTGATCACACACACATACCATGACATCAAAGATGGAAGCAGTCAATCCATGATCAGAAACAGCACGGCCAAATCCCACTAACATGCCAGTGGAAGGTGAAACCACAGGCAAAGGCACCACCCTGTGCAACAAATCTCCCAAACCTAGCACGGGAGGAGTCTCTCCTTTACTGGGTTCACTCTCATTTCCACAATCATCATCACTAGCCAAAACATCTTCTTCATTGCAAAAGACAGAGACAAGGAGAGCACTGTGAGAAAGAGCAACGCTTAGTCTCTTGATGTCAACAGGCTCAACTAGTTTCCCCATCTTGTCCATCTTTGGAAACCTGTGGCAGGAGTGGTTACAGATGCCGTAGAGGTCTCTCAGTTCTTGAGGGTTTATGTGAGAAGGGTTTGTGGATATGAAAATGGGTATTCTTGGTTTTAACTTCGTTGATACTTTGCTGCTGTATTCCTTTCTAGTCGCCCATCTTATTTCCATGGCCTTGATGCCACCATAACCACAACAAGCCTTCATCTTTATGGTCATTGGAGCAGGAGCAGCAGCAGCAGCAGCCATCCTCCACTTCTCTCACTCTAAACCACGATAAACACATCCATCAAGGTACTCAGAGTATAAGAATCGGGAAATTTGGATGGATGGGTGACAATTCCAGTAGGTCAAGCGTTTATCTTTTATTTCGTTCCTTCTCATGGTCCCTTTTTCCTATGAGTCTTTTATATATAATAGATAATTGGGCAGCCGAGGTCAGATATGAAAAATTAGTTCATTGTTTCTGATATTTTCTCTCCGGTAAGAGATTTTTTAAAACATGTTGGAACTGATTCGATATCATCTATAAAAATAATTTAAATGATAAAAAAATAATTTAATTTAAAATAGAATTTTAATATAAATTTTTTATAAATATTAAAATAACAACATATTAAATCTATTTAAATTAATTTAAATTAATTTGTAAATTTATATATTTAATTATAAAAATTAAATTAATTTAAATTATAAAATTTATATTATGCACTTCTGAAAATAAGCATATCTACCCATTTGCCTATCTTATCTTCCCAATTTTTATCTTCCCAATTTTCTTTTCGAGAGATTCGAAGTTGTAATTTGGCTTGCAAATCACTTAAATATGATTAAATATAATTATTTTTTAAAATATTTTTATTTAAAAATATATTAAAATAATATTTTTTATTTTTTAAAAAAATATTTTTAATACAGCACATTAAAATAATATAAAAATATATATAAAAATTAAAGTAAAAAAACATAAAAAATTAATTTTTATTAAAAATATTTTTAAAACATCAAAATAAATAAATTATTATTCTCTGTAAGTGAAGCAAGCTGAGCACACTTCCTCTTGCATGTTCTGACCTTTTCTTTTATTCCTCGACGTTGTATTTAACCAATGTATACGAAATTTGTTAATTGTTTTTCTAACTCTGGAATTCATTCATGATTTTCAAAACTCTCAATACAAAGATAAAAGATGATATAGATTTAATTATTTTTATTTAAAATTTATTAATTTATTAAAAGGTTATTTACAGCATAACACAGTCCACCTATTTAATTCTAACTATTAAAGTTGAAAAATTAATAAATTAATTACATTATAAACTGGTACTTCTATTATTGGGATATTTTAGATATTCCAAATTGAGCTTTTCTTTAATTGTTTTTATATTTTAAAAGTATTTTTTAAATTATTTTCTATTTTAAATTAACATTTTTTAATGTTTTTAAATTATTTTAATGTGATGATTCCAAGAATAATTTTTTTAAAATAAAAAAATCATTTTGATATATTTTTAAATAAAAAATATTTTAAAAAATAATCATAATTATATTTTTAAATATATTTTAATTAATCAATTATTTTATCAAGCTATTATATTATAAAAAAAACCAATCTAGAATTAAATTGATAATTTATATTTGTATTTTGATTTGATAGTTTTAAGCTAAAGAGTTTTTAAGGTTTGTAGGAAATGTTTAAGGTTTTTTTTAAGGAAAATATCCAAGAACTTGAATTTAGGGAAGCCAAAACCGGCAAGGACACATCACCTCCCCAAGACCACATATTGTCTGCACTTATTTCTATTTGTTTTTTAATTTTAAAGTTTGACCTATAGTTTAAGCAAAAATAATTAATTAGTCCTCATGGTTTAAAAAATTATTAGTTAGTCCCTATATTTTTATATTTATTTGTGACTTAATCATTCTGTCTATTTCATGTTCTTTTTAAGTTTATTTTGGATTTTTTTTATTATTAACAATGATAAGAAAATAAATAGTTAGGATGGAAATTTGATGAGAAAAGAAAGTAGTTTTTTTGGGAACAAAATAATATTAAATGAAGCATGATCAACGCTTATAAAAGGACTATTTAATCATTGTTGATACTACAGGGACGGATTTATTTATTTTGATAAACTAAAGGATTCAATTGTAATTAACTCATTAAAAATTAATTTGATACTTATTTTAAGACAAAAAAAACTTAGGGTTTTTAAACAACGTTGCCGTTTAAGGCGATTACAAAACAGCCATAGCCACAGGTACAGTCTGAGAAATAAACCCTAAACCCCAAAAACTAGCAAGAACCTCTCTCCGCTGCTATTTGCCTGCTCTTTCTCAATCTTAAAATTCAGCGTAAAAAAGCTTCAAAAAATGGAGAAAGACACCTCCTTTTTACTCACTGGCATCAAATTCAATAAGAAGAGGTTTGCCGGTGATTTTTCCCGCTTTAAGGTAACACCTTTATTTATTTTTATTCTGCTTTTGGTTTTGGGGATTTAACCTTTAATGTTTATTTTGTGATCCAATTTTAATTTATTTAGAAGAGAAAACAAAGAAATGATGATGGTCCTGTGGATGATTTGAGCTACTTCAAAAGAGAAGATACTGAAGCAGAGACAGTGGTAGTTTCTGTCAATAAGAAGAGGAAGAGGAAAACTAAAGCAGGTTATTGATTTTTCTTTGTGGGTTTCGGATTGTGAATTGAAAGGGAAAGGTTTTGACTTTTTCTGATTTTGGGCTTTGTTGGTTGTTTATTGATTTGGTGGATATAGAAAGGGTGGAGGGGTTCAGTGTGTTTAAGGGTTCAGATTCGGTGCCGGTGGTGACCGATGAAGGAAGTGAACAGGAGGGAAATAATCAGAAGGAATTAAATAGGCAAAATGAGGTTGGTTTGTTCTTTTTTTTTTTAAAAAAAAAAATTATAGTTCTTGTCATTGTATGTCATTATTATTAGTATTATAATTGTGTTTATTATGAAATCTGTGTTTGTGATTTTCCTTTTCTTTAATTCTTGTTGAGGTTAGCGGGATTTACGTTTAAGGAAGAAGTATGGCATCCATGTCTCTGGAAACAACGTTCCATCCCCTCTGCAAAGTTTTGCAGAGTTAAGCACAAGGTGGTATTGTAGCTTTATTTTGTAGTCTTAATGTAGATGGATATATAAACTATGATTTTGATTTCATGTTGCCATGGATTATCTTCTTTGGTAAATGACACTTTTGTAGTGTATTTTGTGTTCCACATCACTTTTTATTTTTTGGGAATTTATTCGTAAAAGCAATTCTTTTCTTCTTCAATTGTTGCCTTCCAATAACTGATGTGAGATATTAGTGTCATTGGTAGACTGAATATTGTCATCGTTGTAGTTGTTAATGACATTCTAGGGTGTTGTGTTTATCTTACATTTGTTGTGTGGTCCATCATCTTAGACGTCTTATTGTCTTTCAGAGGACACCTTGCTCCCCTTTATTAGCTCTCAATAGTACCACAATCATGTCTGCCTCTCTGCCCTTTTTGTCACTTTTGAATATATTTATTTCTATTATCTAACTGTAGATGAAAATTTACTTTGACTCACTTGCAGATATGGGTGTGAGTCATATTTATTGCACAATTTGGTAAAACTTGGATTCAAGGAGCCAACACCAATTCAAAGGCAGGCTATTCCAGTCCTCCTATCTGTACGGACTTCTGTTTGACTATCTTATGGTGACCAATGCTTTTTTCATTCATGTTTTTTTCCCATTTAAATTTCGGTAAAAGGAATATGACAGGTGTCTGTTAGAACTGTGCTCATTTCCATTAGAACTTCGAAATGTGTTGTTGACAGATCTTTTATTATCACTGTCTATCCTTTTGACTGTTTTCTCATCACTGTTTTCCAGGGTCGGGAATGCTTTGCAAAAGCGCCAACTGGATCTGGGAAAACTTTGGCTTTTGTGTATCCCATGCTCATGAAATTGAAGGTACTACTTATTTCTTTTTACTGGGAGAAATCTGATCCTAGAGCTTTTCTGATCAAAGTTCTATATGCAGCAACCATCAAAGGATGGGATCAGAGCTGTTATCTTGTGTCATACACGAGAGTTAGCAGCTCAGACAACCAGGGAGTGCAAGAAAATGGCTAAAGGAAGTAAGTTCCGTATTAAGCTAATGACCAAAGAGCTCTTGAGGAATACTGATTTCACAAAGCTACCTTGTGATATCCTTATATCAACACCTCGTCGTTTACAGTTATGTATCTGCAAGAAGAAGAAGAAGATAGACTTAAGCAGGTGATTGCTCTTTCTTTTCACATTTCTCTAAGAAATATTTTCTCTTAACAATATTAATACTATCTAAGAATCTTAGTTTATTTTTTGAAATTAGAATATTAAGATTACTTAGTTAATGCTCTTAGCATTGACTGTTCTTTCTTTCCACATTTTTCTAAGCAATATTTTCTTTCTCGCTACGATGATATTGGTTACTATTCAATGTTACAGTAAATATTATAATTGCTTCCAAAATCCCTATTTATTCAAACCTAGCTTGCTGCAATCCTCCACGGAACACAAATCTAAAGTTGGCCCACACCACTAGTACTTTTATTGTATAGATAAATAGCTGTTCAGTAGGTTGGACAAGAGATTGTCCAATGTAGAAGGACCTTGATAGGAATAAGAAAAATGAAGCATTCAAGAAATAACCCCTCCATTCCATGAGCAAGTCTGATTGGCACACCCCTGCAAGATGTATTACTCCATATATAGCCTCAAAGCACTTCTACTGTATACTAATTGGTTGGGGAGAGTATAGCTTACATGGGTATAGATTTTTGCATTTTTACATGTTCTTTTAAGAAATTAGTGTGAACTTTTGTTTTTGGTGGGTAAGGTTGGTCCAGATGGATTGGGATGCTGAGAACATGCTCCAGATATTTGAACTGGGTTTAAGAAACAAAGATGAGCTTTTCTTTTGTTTTCATCAGAATTGCACATCTATGATTGTGTCAACCAGATATAAATGTTAATCTGATCCTAGGTTATTTTAAGAAAGAAAGATGTATTGGCAACTTTAACCTTAATTTGTAAGCAGTCAATTCTAGCAACATCTTAGCAAATATGTTAACATCGAGGCACTTTACCACATAAATGTTGCTTTGCAGGGTTGAGTATCTTGTTCTCGATGAATCTGATAAGCTATTTGAGCGCAGCTTGTTAGAGCAGACTGATTCTGTGGTGAAAGCATGCTCTAACCCATCGATAATACGTTCTCTGTTTAGTGCTACCCTACCTGGTTTTGTCGAGGATGTTGCACGCACTGTTATGCATGATGCTGTTAGAGTTATTGTTGGTGACAAGTAAGTATGATGATTTCCTCTTATTATAGAGTAAATCAAATTCCTTTGACATGCATCGTGTATTTGAAATTTGAATAGGAATGCAGCTTCTGAATCTATCAAACAAAAATTGATCTTTGCTGGAAGCGAAGAAGGAAAGCTTCTTGCACTTCGTCAAAGCTTCGCAGAGGTATGCTATGCTGCTGATATCCATGCGGTTGAATTTTCCCCCCTTGATATTGAATTTGTTAAGTCAATATTAGGATGGAGCTAGGGAGTCAGAGCCAACACCGTCTAGTCATAAAAGTGGGAGGGATTGCATTTGTTTGTGTATTCTGGAGTTATTCATTGCATAATCCAAGTTTTGTTGTGTTTTGGTCTGTCTTCAGATAGGGGGTTCAAAATTTGAACTGAATCTAGCATACTGTCTCACATATTATTGAGATGTACATTATCTCTGTTCTTTTGTTTGATAAAAAATGAGAAATGTATTTAAGTTTTGGTTAATTGTGAACTAAATATTAATGAGTTGGAGATTGTTTAGATTTGTAAGCATATTGCTTGTCAGAAAAATGCAGGTTTTACTGTATTTCATGTAGTTTGAATTTTCAGTGAAAAATGCCATATGGTATCTAAACCTAGCATTGTACCTGGCCAGATTATTGTTGCCTATTTTATACTGTGCCTTATCTTTGTTAAGCTATTTCTTCCAAGTGTTATAATAGATTTTTATTTTCTTGATCAATTCATCATTTTTGCTGCATCTCATGCTTGGCAGTAGAGTCTGAATCCACCAATGTTGATCTTTGTTCAAAGCATTGAGCGAGCAGAAGAACTATATGGAGAGCTGAAATTTGACAGCATTAGAGTTGGTGTCATTCATTCGAATCTATCACAGGAGCAGGTAGAGTTCCATTTATATGGTCAAGCTTGCATTCTTTGGTAATCAATAATGTGAAGAAGGAAAATCCTGGTGCCCACTCTTGCAGGGCCTTCCAGAACTCTGCTGAATCTGTTTCATTGTTTGTGGCGTTTAATATTATAGATTCCTATTACTTAGTTATCCTAGCAGTTACAGTACTTTACACTAGTCTTTTTCACTTGAACTCAGCGAGAGAGTGTAATCGATGACTTCAGAGCTGGAAAGACATGGGTTTTGATTGCAACTGATGTGCTTGGTCGGGGTATGGATTTCAAAGGTGTCAAGTGTGTAATTAATTATGATTTCCCAGATTGTGCTGCTTCATACATTCACAGGATTGGTATGTTTCTGAACCTCTGGATACACTCCTATGTCTATATGTGAGGTGATTGCATATAAGTTCATTAAAGTCTGACAAAAATGGAAGAAGCCGTAACCATGTTGTGAGCACCAATAACAGTGAGACATTTTGATCCAATTTATCAATCTGTTAGCCTTGGGCATTGAACTGTCATTTATTTTAAGAAGATTCCTGAATTTCCTCACTTTCACTGTGCCTTGAGTGTCTTTAATTCTGATTTTGTATGATTTTCATCTGATAGTCCCTTACATCCGTTTCAAGTAATTATTTTTAGTTATAGTATGGAATTAAATCGCCTCTGATTTCTGAGTCCTGTGGATTTCTAGCATTCAAAGAGCTCTTAACACATAATTGTAGAAAAGCAATAACTGTTGATTCATTTACAAGGATTGTGTTTTTGTTGACAAATAGAAAACTAATGCTGCTAAACTTTCTTGATTTATCAAATAGGTCGGTCGGGCAGAGCGGGGAGGATTGGTGAAGCTATTACTTTCTACACGGAACATGATATTCCATATTTGCGAAACATAGCTAATGTGATGACTGCTTCAGGCTGTGAGGTTCCATCTTGGCTCATGGATATGCCCAAAAAGAAGTGGAAGAAGCACTGTCCTCGAAGAGAATCAATCTCAACAAAACCAAAAGATCAGGAAGAATGAAACAGTATGGGAGCAAACTTCAGAGAATTTAGTGTTTTGTTTTTCGGAGACAGGGTAGCAATCTGTTGCTTTGAATCCCTGCCACCATTTTGTCCCATGATTCGCACCTACAGTTTGTTGTCAATCTTAAAGAATTAAAAGTTGTGTTCACTTTCAGAAAGTAGTATTTCAATTTACATCTCTAGTTTTTGTATTTATTCTAATGAGCTTTTTCCTGAGAATTAAGGAAGCATGTTTATTAAATACATTTTTTTTAAATAAAAAACATCTTGTTTGATTTCATTTGAAATATTAAAAGAAATAACTCTTTAAGATATTCAACAATCAAATAAGGCTTCTTTTTATATAGAAAAATAATCATTTTTGTCTTTTAATTTTTGGAAAAAAAGGAGAATTAGAAAACAAGTATTTTCAATAAAATAATTTTTATTATTCGTAAGTAAACACAGGATAGGTTGCTCGGAGCTATTTTTTAACGGGGAAAAAGCTAGCAAGTTCGGCAAGCACACCAAAAAAGCAAAAATGCAAACCAAGCATGAACGAAATAAATCAAAGCACGATGTCTTTTAAGAATTTAGGCAAGTGCATTGTTCGACGACATTGATAGTGAATCAACAGCAACGGTGGCAGTGGATTGCATATTAACAATGCCCAGCCAGGATGCGGCACAAAGTCCAATCCATGAAAAAAACAACAAAAGGTAGAGGGTTGCCGAGGAAGCTAAAGAATAAACGTTGGCTGTGATTGCTCGCCATTTTCCTCACGGAAGTGTAGATAGAGCAGCCATTCATTTGTTGCTCAGCTCCTCAGCGAATGGACTCAAAAGTCAAGAGCTAGTAATCCTACAATGAAGCCACGTTGTGAGTATCGCTTACAAACGTAGTAGAGAAATGTGAAAGCAGTGTGTTGTGGAGCTTGTGTGGATTAATGATGGAGTTGCCAAATAAAAAAAAAGAGCAACAGTTATAGGAACCCATCTGCTCTTCCTTACTTTGTTGTACAAGTTGTTGATTTTGGCCACTAAAAATGACCCCAACATCAGAAATGGAGGAGCTACGATGATTATTATTATTTGAAGACCAATATTGGTGATGAAGCTAGGAGAAAAGGACTTGTAAGAATCTTGCAATTCTTGTAAACAATTGTTGTTTCTCGGCTTTGCAGCAAGATTTGGAAAATAAAATGGGCTGAATTCTTCATCATCGTCATCAAAAGTCAAAGAGGTCAAGCACTCAAAAGGGCTTTCATAATTCTCATTGATGTTGCTACTGCTGTTTCTGTTTGTAGTGGTAGTAGTGGCAGAGGTGCAATTGCTTACTATTGCATACAAATCCCAACCCTGATCCTCTGCCATTGAAAACGCAATCTATCTAGAAATCCTAACTAATCTCTGTCCATTTTTACTGATTCTAAATGCCAGACATAAAGGACTACACTGACTTTTAAGACTATGAGAGATAGAAGAAAAGATGATGGTGGAGTAGTCGTGTCAAGCATGCATGGTTTGCGAGGCAAAAGACCACAAGAAGAAAAACAAAGATGTAACAAACGCCAGCGCCAAGCAAACAATTTCTCATCCATAAAAATTTTAAAAACCTATAGAAAGGCAGCTAAGGCGATCAATTAGGGCTAGTTCAATGTCTCATCTGTCTCCTTCCAATCTCCATTCCAAACCATCACAACTTGCAGAGATGTAAGGCAACAGGGAGGAAATATGGCAGTGCAAACCATGGGGAACAGAACTTAGGAGAGGCATTTGGTGTTGAACTGTGAAGCCCTGCTTTTATTTGCTGTGAAGTACAAGAACATGAATTTGTTGTCACGTTTCAAATATAAATCTTGTTATGATTTAAAAGAATGAGAAGGACACATTTATGAATTCCTTGCGAAGCACGCAATTATTGAACTTCATAAGAAAAGACACCAAACAATGTCCACCGCATTAACGGGGACTTATCTAATATAAAAATTAGGTCGGCCATATAAGTGGGAACTAATGTAATAAAATAAAATTGGCTGCGAGGCAGCTTCATGACAATGACTGGAGACTATTTTGATGACTTAAGTTGGTGGCAAGAATGGGATAATTGTTTTAGATATAAGTTGACCACAACGGCACAATAATTATGTGAAATTTAAATTCACCGCAACGATATATAGAATTATTGTTTGAAGTTTAAATTTACTGCAACAATGTAATTATTTTGAAAAATTTAAATCAACCATGACAATTGAATTAATATTTTAAGATCTTAATGGGTTGCAACGGTGGACATATTTTTCAAGATTTTAAATAGATTACGATGGCAAGGGATGATATAAGGTTGAAGTCTAAGTTACAATTATTTTAAAAAATGGGTGATTGTGAATGATGGAGAATATTAACTATAAATTATTAAAAATGAATTGATGTGAATAAGGTTAATGAACAACACAAGCTATAAATATAAAGATAAATTAATAAAAAAATTATCTCAGATATAATGAATCTCTAATCTCATTGTTGTGGCAATTTAGATGTATGAAATCTTAGAGATTTTATTTTGAAGATTTATATTTTGAATAGATTGGACAACATGCCATATAATATGTATAGCTTAATCAAAAACAAAAAAAAATATTATCAGAAGCTTTGGAAAGATTTATAGTATTAAATTAAAGATGCTCATACAAAAGAATTTATAGTTGATAAATTTTTTTGTTAGATAATTTCTATTTACATGAAAGATTGTTAAAAATTTATTTATAAACATGGTTAAATTTAAAGTGGAATCCATTCACTTATATGATTAAGATTTTATTAAAAATTATTCTACAACAAAAATATCTTAACATGTAATATTAACTTGTTTAAAATAAATAATGAGTGAATTCAAATTGATTTCAAAAAATTCTGATATATAAACTTAAAAACCATTATTCCAATATTAAAAGATTACAAAATTTTCTAATATCTTATATAAGTAAAATTAATGAGTTAAAATTAGTTCTATAGAGTGTCAAAATTTAAAAAAAAAAATAATCTTATGTTAATATGATCCGGCCTTAAACCACGTGTTCACGCTCACTTAAAATATTATGGCATGGTAAGGGCTCAAACCTAAGGTCCGGGTCTAGGCTTGGATTTTGATTTGAATTTAATGTAAAATAACTTTTTAGTTTATAAAGAATTTTTTTTAATAATGAATAAATAATTTGAACAATAACTTTTCTCTTCTAAATAGTTTATTTTTAAAGGAAAAATATTTGATATTTTAAGATATAAAACCATCATATTTTTTAAGAAAAAAATAAGAAAAAACAACATGAACAACGAGAATTTTAATAGTAATGGTTTCAAAAAACAATATAAAAAAGTTTTGAATGAGCGAATGTTTTATACATCATATCTTGATGTTTTTGTCTTCTTATCTTTGTTTTTTTGGCTTCTTTTACCTTTGGTTTTGTCTAGAGAGTCAAAAAGTTGCAGGAAGATCATTAACACCGAGTAATGAGCTTTAAAATCTTAAGTACATAGAGTAAAACATCTCCATATCTTCTTTCTTTAAGGTTCTAGTTTAGCAGTGGAAGGATTTTTTTTTTTTCATACCTGAATTCGAGTCTTATCATACATGTTTGTCACTCCTGTAGTGTCTTACCTGCTCACTAGGCTTGTAGGATGTTCAGTAAGTTATGAGAATTAGTCGTGATATGCGTAAGCTGGCTTGAACACCCCACATAAATAAAAAAAAATGTCTTCAACAATTATATTATATATACTTTATAATCGAAGTATAATATATTTCTTTTATACATAAGTATGTATACTAGGATGTTCCATTCAATTGCAACTTTGAATATTATACTATATGTTTGAAGTTAAAACATAATAACTCAAAAAGGTTTTTTGTTTGTCTTTTAATTTTTTAAACATGGATGATTTTCATGATCTGTAGTTTTCATCACCAATTAAGACATGGAAAAGATGAAGAAGAAGACAATTATCATCATAGTCTGTAATTTACATTTGTTGCCTTCTTTCACCAAACTTACGTTAAAGTGAGGAAATTATTCAGCCTGCTTCATCGAAACTATTCGGATTTTTTTCATTTTACGGCTTGGATTGGATTTTGATGTGGAACAACTTGAAATTGAAAGATCAGATTCATGCACGTCCCTAGCTAGTTGTCGTGTGTTGTTTCCTCCTTCGCTACCGTCTATCAGAGATTATTGAAATAACTCTAATTATCAGAAACATGAATATTTGAGAATCGATAGCCAAATATTTGAATTTTTAGGAATTCTCTCTAGAAATTCTAAGAATTTGTGTGCCAAAGTTGCAACCTATACATCAACTATAAGCTACGCACACCTTGTACTTATGTATTGATGCAGGGGTAGCTATATAAGAAGTCATTTTTTTTCTAATTTCTTTTAATATATGCATCCTTTTATTCATTTATTTGAGAGCACGAACTCTTATTACAAAGCTAGATAGGCCTGTCTTTGCCCCTTAGCTTAACGAAGGTAGAAAAACTCAACGAAAGCATGCATACAGTACATGATGGATATTATAAATACATCCTCTTTTTAGGCATTTCTGGTAGGAAATTTGTAGTCTGCGCATTTGGTCCCCTTAGACAAAATTGATGAACTGAAACCCAGTTTCTTTGACTGTAGATCGAATTGTAGCAAATTGTCCTCCAACTGAAGACCACCAATAATGATCGATGGGCCATCAATCCCACCATCCACAAAGCCCAGGCACCAAAGATCAACACTCTTCTTTGTAACCCTCACCATAGAGTTTGATCCAAACATCTTCCAAACCACATCTTGTCTATCCAACACAAGTTCGATTAATGGTACAGCCGGTCCCATTTGTGTAGTCTTCACAGCACCCGCAGGGTAGCAGACTCTGAATGGCTTGACAGGCTTTGTTGTAGTAAGGTTGAAAGCAGAGGAAGCTGCTTCCTTCAAGAAAGCTAGAGTAAAAGCCTTGTAAATAGAACTCTGTAACTTTGTGTATGGCACAAGAGTGCTGATCCTGGTCCCCCCAGAACCAGACTGATCATCAATGGCCAACAGCGCTTTGTTAAAAGCCACCATCTTTCCGTTCACTTTTATTGAAGTCAGCCCTACATAATATTCAGGAGAGAGTCTGTGGGTATTTGGATCAGAATCTCTTCCAAGCGGGTTAAAAATAAGAGGAGTGTAAAGAAGTGATTTTGAGAGGTCAATTCCATGCAAGAAATTATAAGGCCCTTTACTACCGAAAAGAACCACACCAGGTTGAGAGGTGGATCCTGACAAGCACATAGCAAAACAATTTGGAGAGGAAGAGAAGGCTTTATTGATCTGTACTGGGATTGAGAGATTTGAGTTGCCCAGGGAGGCTAAGCCAGTTACACCCTTAGCAAGGCCTTTCAGAAAACCAGTTCGAGCACAGGAAAAAATGAAATTATCGATCGAGGAAAGAGAACCTAGGTTATTGAGCAAGGCGAGGTAGTCAACAAGGGCATCGTTGAGGCTATTAACTTTTTTGTAGTGAACAGTTTCGAGGGGTTTGTCAAGGAGGAAGAGGAAAGAGTTGTTTGCACAATTTGGACCCGGTGGACCGTCGCAAATGTCCTCGCAACCATAAGCACTAAGAGAATTAGCGATGGAACTGTTACAGGGGACATGTTGGTAAGTGGAGGAGATGTAGTCGTCGCAATTTACCCAGCTGTATGTAGCACCAAGATCCAAGACCAATTTGGTGGGCATGAGAGGGGTTTTTAGGTATGCAGTGAAGATATATTGGCTGGTTGAATGGTCCTTCTGGATTTGCGTTTGGAGGGGCGTTTGTAGGGGAAGAGCTGCCTGAGAAGGGATACACGATAAGGGGAAGAAAAAAATCAGAAGAGGGACTGCTAGCCTTGCCATTGATAATTGTTTCGAGCGTTGTTGAGAGCAGGATTAATTATGATCTAGATAATCATGTGAGTCATTTATAGAGGTGGCATGGAGTCCTGTGTTACATGGGAAGTACGTGCATGTTCTGTTCTGCCGGCGATGAATCTCAAGATCTCTCTGTGTGCTGCTGCGCATGACGGCATACCGCTTAGGATTTTTGCCTTCCATAATTGACTTGACTAGGATAAAGTAGCAACTTGTGGCATTCTGTGAGTGTGTGTCTTCATGGATAACACTACACAGTTCCCTAAAAGTTGATTGATATAAATGATTCGCTAAAAAAATAATATATATTGGAGAAACGTGTTTTGACTTTTGGTCAACGCAGATATATTCTCCAATTTTGTAATTTTCTATTGTTTTTTTTGTAATTTATATATTCATTAATGAAAACTAGGTTTGCATATAAAATTAACTGTTCAAGCCATATAATCCACTAACCTACCTTTATGAAGGTGAACAACAAATTATTGAGATTTAGTTAGTGTTTGACAAAGCCGCTAGAGTGTATTTTTTAAAACATTTTATTTAGCTAGTATTTGTAAATTATTTCTATCTAATAATATTAAAAACAAATTTTTTAAAATAAAAAAAATATTATTTTAATACATTTTAAAATCAAAATATAAAAATAATAAATACTTCAACTTGAACTTCAGAAAGAAATTGAATATGCAATTAATTATAATGGGCTTTCCTTTTTTAGCTGGCACCGTTTTTATTTATTTAGTTTTGGTCTTGATGGTTTGACATATTCTTTAAAATAGAGGCATTATGATATTCTTTTGATTTGTTTTATTTTAGTAGCTATATCTTAAAATTTAATCAATCATATATATATATATATATATATATATATATATATATATATATATATATATATATTATCAACACTCCTATCATGCTCCCACTGACTTCGATCCCATCACAAGCCTGTGTGTAACTGTTGTTGGCTTGTCTGTGGTGGAGGGATTTGTTTTTTATCGATGGGAACGTGATTTTGGATGGGCCAGAACTTGCCAGGGGAGGGGATATATTGGGTGGGAGGGAAATTGGTGAGAATCTATACTACTTTTTACCATTTATTAATACAAAAAGTGCCAAGAGTGGAAACCAAACCTTGAACAATCCACCTTCATTTGTCATGGCAAGGTCTGCATTAAACATAAAAATATTAATAAATGCTAAGAATTGTGCACAGAAATATAAAACGAAGAAGTGGAATATTTGCTAAAAAGAAAGAATAATATTTTTATATCCAATTTTTTTTATTAATTACATTAGAAAAAAAACTAATTGTGCCCATTAATTCACTATTCATCGTAACACAAACCAAATCATTGTTCTCTGGAACAAATTTTCACTTATATTGCTATTATAAAAAATTCTAGTTGAAATATTGGGGAAAAATTTTAAACACATTAAAATAGGAGTGCATATGAATAGTTATCTATTAAATAGTTACTTTTCACTAGTAATGATGTCCCAAAAATCAAAATAGCATAGAAATAGAGCTTTTGGATTGAATAATTACTTAATCAATTGCTTTGAATGTCTCATTATATATTTATAATCGACGAGTCTTGTTTTTTGTGTAGAAGATTGTCTGTAGTGTAATTTTACTCTTGTGATATTTAGAGTTGTATTCTACTTAAAATAATACAATATGTATTTGATAAATATAAATATTAAGAGATCTACACGGACCCTAAAAAAAATTCTTTGATGAGAATTAGGATAGGACAAGGGGCATGAGCTCATAATAGGTGAAAGTGGATCTAGATACGCTGCCTAGATCTAAACATGCTAGGCTCAAGCATGACAACTCAAGCCCATAAAAGGTGAAAGGAGATCCGGGCATATTGCTTGGACCCAAACACAATGGGCTCAGGCGTGACATCTTGATCTTAGTAGAGGTGAAAGTGGACTTAAGCATTTTATTTGGACCAAAGCATGTTGGGCTTAAGGCATGCTCCCGAGCTCGAGCACGTTAGGCTTGAGCGTGGAATCCTGAGTCCGCAATAGTGCGTGGAATCCTGAGTCCGCAATAGTGCTGAGGTGGATGCCCATCACTAAAGGTGTAGGGCATGCCACCTGCATGAGCTCGAGCATTAACCTGAGCCCACTCTTTTTGGGCCTCTGTAGTATTTTGGGCTTAGAAATCAATTTAGGGGTTCTTTTTAATTGAAAACATGAGGATTAACTTAAGGATCCATACATCTTGAAAATGAGGTGAGATTATCTCAAAGATTCAACTCAGTTAAAAAAATAATGGGATCATTTAAGGGATTTATACAACTAGATATGAGAAAAAATCAACTCAGGGATTTTTATTAATTGTAAAGACAAGGACCAACTTAGGGATCCATACATCTTAAAAATAAGATAAGATCATCTTATGGATCTACCTCGATTAAAAAATAATGGGATCATTTTAGGGATTCGTATAATTAGGAATAAGAAAAAAACAACATATGAATTTTTATCGATTAAAAAAGAAGATAAAACCAAGGATTTGTACATCTAGAAAAAGAAATAAGATTATCTCAGGGTTTACATCAACTACAAAGTAGTGGGATCATCTTAGGGATTCTGCACCACTAGTAATTATAAATAATCATTTCATGGGTTCTTCTCAATTAAAAGCATAATCAACTTAAAGATCTATACATCTTAAAAATAAAATAGGATTATCTTAGGAATTTACCTCAACTAGAAAGTAATCAAATCATCTTGGAGATCTCCACTATTAGGAATGAGAAAAAAAACAATATATGAATTCTTATCGATTGAACAAAAGAGAGGATAAACTCAAGGATTTGTACTTCTAGAGAAAGAGAAAAAATTATCTTAGAGATTTACATCAACTACAAAATAATGAGATTATCTTAAGGCTCAAGGATTTACCTTAACTATAAAATAATAGGATTTTCTCAAGGATTTACCTCAATTACAAAGTAGTGGAATCATCTTAGGGAATTTACACCACTAGTTATTATAAATAATCATTTCATGGATTCTTCTTAACTGAAAAGACCATGATCAACTCAAAGATCTATACATCTTGAAAATAAAATAGGATTATCTCAGGAAGTTACCTCAACTAGAAAGTAGTCAAATTATCTCAGGGATTTGCATTATTAGGAATGAGAAATAATCAATTTAGGATTTTGGAATTAAAAAGATAGGGATCCACTTAGAGATCCATACATCTTAAAAATAAGATATGATCATCTTAGGAATGTACCTCAACTAGAAAGAAGTAAGATCATCTCAGGGATCCATATCACCAGGAATTAGAAAATATCAACTTGAGGATTCTTCTTGATTGAAAAGATGAGGATTTACTTAGGATTTGCACATCTTGAAAAATAAGATAAAATCATCTCATGGATTTATCTCAACTAGTATGCAATGGGGTCGTTTAACGGATTTACTCCATATGAATGAGAAAAAATCAATTTAGGGATTATTCTTAGTTGAAAAGATAAGGATCAACTCAAGGATTTATACATCTTAAAAATAAGATAAAATCATCCCAGTGATTTTCATGAACTGGAAAGCAATGAGATTATCTTAAGAATCTAAATGATAAAGAATTAAATCAAGGATCTACTTTAACTAAAAAGCAGTAGGATGATTTAAGAGATCCATAAATGAATTCTTCTCAACTAGAAAGAAAATGAATCCTTTTAAGGATCCAAATAACTTAAAATATTACCTTAATTACCAAGCTCAACTCGACTCAGATGATGTTCTAGTTGATGTTTGGCTTAGATTCTTTGCCAAATCTTGGTTTGCTTGGCACTATTAGTTTCTGCAAAAACATTTTATTTATTAATTCCTTACTATAAATTTTATGCAATGTTTAGAGATTAAATAACATATATGCATCTTTACTTATTTAAAATTATAGTCCCCCGTTTTCATAATCTACCCTCATTTGAGTAGTGAGGGTTTCTATTTCTGGTTTAAGTCTTTTAGTCACTTGACTCTTCCATCTATTCAAGTTTTGCCCATGTTATTAATATGTTTGAATATTTTTTTATAATGTTGTCTAGGCCTTGTACAACAAATATTACCTTTTTATGTTTGTTTTATGAAGCTTTGCTCGTTTTAACCATTATTTAGAAATTAGCAATTATTTTTTTAGCCATGATATTGCTTCTGGTTGGACTATGCCCTCAAGTGTGGTGTTATTTAACCATTGGCTACTCATTATATTTTTAGGAAGAGAAGTAGAGCTTAACTATTTAATTTTTGAAAGAGTTCACAAAATCATCCATTATCATAGATTGTTTAAGCAAAATACCTCCAATTGATCTAGCTATACGTATCATTAAAAAGGCATTCATCATTTTCATATACCATTCATGGATTTTCAAAATCATTACTTGAATATTATTGTTGTAATATGCTTTTTAAAATTGGATTACCTCTAGATTTGCTTGTATTTCAAAAGATCTAAGCACTTTTTTCAAAATAATTTTTTATGTTTTCAAACCACATCACAAATTTTATTGATTGCATCTTAATATGTTTTGTTGTTGGCATAAATCATTAAGATGTAAATTGAAAATTATTTATTTTGTATTTTATTGATGAATGACAAGGTGTAGGTTGAGAAAAAAATACTGGCTCAAAATTTGGCTATCCATGATTCAAATGAATTTATCAAAATCTTAACTATCTTGTATTTTAAAAATAAAAATTTACCTAATATAAATTTAAAACAATTTTTTATAGAAATATTTACAATTTCCTGAGTTATTGTTTTTCTTAAATTTCTTTTTTCTGATTTAGTCTTTTTTTCAAGTGAGATTTGCAATAGGTTAAAACACATGATAAGGTGACCTTTTAGCTTTTATTAAATTCAAAGTAAGGGATCGAGTTAAAGCTTATTTTTTTGTTGAGAAAAAACTGTGTCTTCTTGAACACTCATTTTATCATTATGAATAATAATACGTAGCTTGTTTACTATATCATAACTCTCATGAAAAAGTTATATTTTGAAAGAACTATTTATTGGTTAAGGTTATTTGTTTGCTTTATTAGAAAAGATTTTATAAAGGAACATAATGCAAAGACATTAACTATGGAAAAGTAGGATTCATAGGCTTAAAAAATGTATCAAAATTTGAAAGACTTCAGATTGATGTCATTCATTTATCCTTATTATATCTTTTAATCTTTTTTTATGATATTTTTTGTACTTGCCCTCTTTGATTTTTTTGATATGATAAGCTTATTTTCTTTACTTTGTAATTTTTGTTTTTGATTTGGGCATGCCCTCTAATATTTGAGTTTGTAGAGTTTTATTTGTCTGGATTACTATGGATTTAATTGCCTCAGTGTGGGTGTGATTCTAGTCAATGTTTTTATAAATGAAATTTTTCATGCTCAAAAGGGACTACAAGGGGTATATTTAATTTTTATTATGAAAATAATAACAAAGATAATATGTTCTCATTTACAGAGTTAGTAGTTAAAACTAATAAATTCTAACATTGTCTAAGTATCTAATCTAATTTGTTTGGACTTACAAAGAATTACATTTCACAAGTCTATGATTTCTAAATATGCTACACACCTTTTTGTATATAGGTAAAGAGACATGATGCGTAGATAATTAAGGGTTTTTCAATTTTCATTTTTGTTTTGTTTTAGATGGTTGGTAAAGTATGAATTGCTTGATTAATTAAATTGTTTTCCATTCCGAATGCCAAAATATTGTTTTAAGCAAACATCTAATTTTCTTTGAAATCAAAAGATAAATTTAATTTTTTAGAATTATTTTAGCAAAGAATTTTCTATAACCAATTTTGACCTCCATATTTTGAACAAAGCTATAGGATCATGCAGAGTTACGAGGGTTGATTTTTTTGAATCTTTAAAGGGTTAGGGTTACCCTTAGCATCTAAGCTATGAATTTCAAAGTTTTCCATTTTTTTCATTTTATTTATTCAATCATGGATGAAAATAAAATGTCAAATGTTATTTTCATAACAAAAACATCTTTTAATTTCAAAGCAATAATGAGACAACTAAATCCATACTTATTTGAAAGATATGATGTAGTTCCAAAACATATGGAAAACATATTTTAAGAAGAAATATAGTTTTGATATTTTTCATCAAAGTACAAAAAAGGCAAAGTTCAATGATAAAAGGGTTGACAATGTAACACTTTTTCTTGGGTCAACTTCCTCAACAATATCAGTGTTTTATTAGCATTTAGGTATAAAAGATATGCTGTGAACTAAGATTTTAATGATGTACCATTTTTCCTTAAATTTCATGGGATGAAGGTGCAGGGATGTATTTACATATATGCAAATTGGGTAGCAACTATAGGTTGTATTGATGGTCCTTCCCTTAATGATTTGGATTATAGGGCTTATTCGAGCACATAAGGTACAACCTAGATGCAAATTTATTGTATACGTAAAGGGTATGTTATTACCTAGTCTCCAAGGGTTTTTAATTTGTTGGTGATCATCCTCTAAAGGCTAATATAAGGTCTATCAAGTAAGCTGCATTGTTGGTCTTATCTTAAGTCATGAATGGTCTATTATGGTATGCTACCAATGGTTTACTTATAATATTCATAACTTTTACGTTAGTTAATATTGGGCTAAAAATATTACTCATAATTCTTGTATCGGTGAGTATTGTAAAAAGAAAAATATTTTTGACTAAGAATATTTTTAATTATGGTTGTTGCACTCAACATCGCGATAACCTATAAAAATTAATGTTTGTGAAAAGAGCAGATATCTGACACCTTATTCTTAGATGAGAAAGACCTTATTTAAGGAGTCACTGCATAGTATTATGGTCGCTAGAAATTCTAACTAGTCAGCAGAGATTCTATGGTATGAGACTAGTTATATAAAAAAGAAGAAGATATTATCACAATGTAGGCTGTAATGCTGATTTTATCTTAAATTGCTAAAAGATTTATTAGATTATGTTATGATAGTCTGCTTGTAATATTCCTGACTCTACTTATTCAGCTACGAATACTTCTAACTCTAGCATGGATAAATATTATGTAAAAAAAGTATGGTATTTTTGACTCTGGTGTTAGTGAATAAACCACTAAAATTTAAATTGAAAGCAAAGTATACGTATGTTTTTTTATATATAAAAGACATGTATATATAGCATATTAGATTCGCATTTCACAGTAAAGTTTCACAAATCAAATATGTAGTGAAATTATATATAAAAAAAAGTGTGATGGACCGATAAATAAATTCAAAAGGATCCATATTTTTTTTTTGGAATTTTTTGATATCTAAAAAAATCTATTTGCCTTGATATCAAAACAAAGGAGAATGAAATAAAAAAAAAAGGTAGCAAGATACAAGGGTGTGTTTTACCAAATATACCCTTTGTCCAAAACAATTTAGACCAACTAGATCAATTTTATTTTTGTTTTTTAGATGGATCTAATCCAACCAACTCAGCTTGGTTACTGACATAAGTCAATAACCTGGTTGGTTGAAGTAACCAGCATGCATGAATTATTCACGCATGCTCTGCATAGCGCGAAGGTAATTATAATTACCTTTGCACAATGCCAAATGAATTATTGCAAAGCGGGGGAAGCTTACCTGGTAGCTCGAGATGAAGACGTGGTGGAGGACTAGTCAGCTAGCCTCTCTTGTTTTCTCTTCCTTTAGTCTCTTTCTTTCTTATTCTTTGGCTTTCTTTTATTTTTGTTGCTGGTGTAGTTCATCTGTCTATTCTCCTAGGTTCTCTATCTCCCTTTGTTTTTTGTTCCTTTATGTTCTGTCTCCTTTTCTTTTCTATGTGTTGTTCGTCCATCCATCTGTGTTTTTTTTGTTCATGTGTTGTTCTATGTTGGCTTGAGCTTGCTCCCAGTTCCTGGAGTTTTGAAGGAAATTCTACAGTCCTTCTCCTCTATTTCACTCTACCTCTAGTTTTCTTTGTTTGTCTCCATGGTTTGTGGCCATTCTCTGGCTTTTATAAAGCCAAAGAATTCCAAATGGTCACCTCTAGATAATGAAACAATCTTACAGTAATAATGGTAACGGTCGGAGATGCATCTTAGGGAAGCTAGAAGGGACGAATCATTTCTTCTTCTTACTGAATTGGTTTTCCTTAGGGTAATGAAAAAGGTAATAAACAGTAGCTTTAGAAATGATGTCGTTTTCTTTGACTAAAATGGTTAGTTTTAATTTTGCCTCTAAACTTCTGATATTTAATAGTGCCTAATTTAAGGAAAAAAACATTTTTTTTTGCCTTTAGATAAATTGCAATTGAACCCTTGGATTTCAATGTTATTTACAAAATAGTCTTTCATTTCTAATTTAATGAATTCAGTCTTTAATTAGCTCTTTAGCTTTTAATTCTTTCAAAATTGCTCCTGGAAAAATTAATTAACTCCCTTATAGTATCATCATCTATTTATTTTGGTCGTTGGAGTTTTAATTTCTTGTAATTTCAACCCATATTAGCCCTAAACTTTGATATTTCTTTAATTAAGCCCTTGATTTTATTAATTGATTAAATCAAAGTTTAATTAAGTCCCAAAACTTAGCATTTCTTACAATTTTGACTAAATTGACTTTTAAATTTATAATTCATCCTTATTGATCCTTCACCTTTAAATTTGTCTTGTCTTTACGCAATTCTCAAATTATTTTTCATTCATTCATTTATTATTTTTTAAAAAAAATTCAAAAATTGAGTTATGATAATGATATTGGTTAATATTACATAACAAATATATTATATTGCTTGCTCCAGTATTAATAAATATAATAGTATTGTCAATTCTAGCATTAGTAAACATTATTGAAAATTATTATTCTTGATTTTAGTGTCAGTAAATACTAGAGTCATGAATATTAGACTGAATTTTTTTTTTTGTTGAAATTTGTTGTTGTAACCAATTTGTAGATATTTATGGTTTTGAAGAGTTATATGGGGATATGTCCTAAACAAAATATATACATGGCCTAGAAAATTTCTTTATTGACCAATGAGATGAGTTTAAACTCAAGAGAAAATCTCAACACGCAGACCAACATAATGACTTAAAATGGTGATAATAAGAAATATAATAACTAGATATCTTAAAATTAGGCTAAGAAAAAAAGTTGTTGTTTAGGTGAATTTTTCTTTTCTTCCTAGTTATTTTAGGAATTATTATTTATTTTCAAATTATGTGTTGATAGTATGATCAAATTTATGTCCTAAAAAGGTTTATTATATGAGGATCTATCTTAAATAGACTACATGGATAGCCTAGCAAACACTTTCATTGACGAATGAGATAAAGATAGGCTCAAAAGAAAACCTAGTCATACTAGACTAAGATAGTGGCTTAAAATGATGATAATAGGAGATCTAATTGTTGGATCTTTTAAAATTGGCCTAAAAGTTGCTGTTTGGGCCTATTTTGCTATTTTGTTATAATGATTTTAGAAATTATTATTTACTTTTAGATTTTATGTTATTTCACATTATGTTGTAGGATTTTGATTTTTTTTAGTCTAGGTCAATTTTTCTAGCCTATAAAAGATATTAAAAAGAGATCATGGAGTAAAGCATGAATGATAAAAGGACAAGGAAGCCCTTTTTTTAAAGAGGAATATCCATTAACTCATTATTAAGGACATATAGAGGCAAATTATAGAATTGACTCATAAATTAGAAAAAAAAAGAACTATAGAATTAGAACCAAACCCAAGAAAATGACTATGACTTCCTAACTAATATTGAAAACAGTAGCATGATCAAATAAGTCAACCTTCTAATTGTGAAGGGATCAAATTTGATCATTTCAGTTTTAACATTAACATCATTGAATTTACAAGTAAAGAAGTTTATAGATTTTGTTGTAACCTAATTTTAGCTATTTGACTTTTAATTTAATTTTACGAGTTTTCAAATGTTGGATTAAAAGATCATAGATTTATTTCAATAAAAAGTGTGATTTGTCAGTAACATGACCAAAAGATTAATGTCTTCTCCCAGGTGTAGGAGTATCGAAGGAATAAATAACCGGGTAAGACCGAGGTCGAATCATAAGGAGGTTAATTGTATAAATTATAGATAACAATAATACAACAACAATAATAACAACAATAATAGTAGTAATAATAATAGTTGTAGTAGTAGTAGTAGTAGTAGTAGTAGTAATAGTACTAATACTAGTAGTGGAAGTAATAATAATAATAATAATAATAATAATAATAATAATAATAATCATAAAGAAGAAGTTGATGAGAACTTTGAGATGAAAGATTAATGTAAAGATTAAACAATGATAACAACTAATATCAAGGTTAGAGGATCTACTAATGATATGTCAAATAAATATAGTATAAACTTTTATTGTTCAATTGGAAACCATAGACAAAGGACGTTTAATCATATTATAAATTATTAACATGATCATATTAGTTATCTTATTCGATTAATGCTAATACTTGTAAATCTCGTTAGGCATTCATGATTATTACTTATGTTAACAACAAATCAAGTTTCTTTCATAGCATAAGTGTCGGTTATACCATATCGTATGGGCTATAAAAGTGCTAAGTATTTATTGTACCAAGTGTTATACAACATAAATCTAGATTAGTCATTTACCAAGTAAAGTATTAAAGAGTGAACAAGATAACAAATATAAAACATATTATTGTCAAACATTAAAGTCCATATTAAGTTTATACTATACTTATTCTTACACCATTAATGTAACCTTTTCACCTTAACATAATAAACTTAGCTAAATATAATGAAAGAAAGAAAAATAAATAAACAAAATAAGAACATAAATAAGATAAAAGTTAACTATGAAAAGAAAAGGAATTGAAAGGTATAAACAAGATATTAATAAAAATAAAACTTAAGCATTGCAAAAATACAAAAAGAGAAAGAAAAAGCATGATCTTGATCTGGAGACCAAGATAATCTTGTACTTTTATCATTTTATCCTTATCTTCAAGATAATCTTTATTTTCAAGATAATGATAGTTATCCGCTTTCGAATTTGAATATTAATCAAATTTAAACTTCAAAGAAGAGAATAAGTTTGATTGAGACTTTATTTTCTACATGTTATGAGACTTTTGCACTATAAATACAGATCTCCATGCATGAAAAAGAGAAGGGAAACCCTGAGGAACAATCTCAAGAAACCCTACGAGAGAGGCCAATACCAGAAACCTTCAAAGAGATAAATATAAAACAAAATAGAAGAGGGGCGGCAAACCCTATACTAGCTGCCATCCCCTTTAACCCTTCCTTTTTTTTTTCTAGCTTGACTTTCAGGAACCTCTATAAATGCTCACCTTAATAGCACCAAGCTACCCTTTTTTTTGTTTTTTTTTCAGCCAATGCCTATAAAGATTACAAGACTTCTTCCCCATGGCCATACAAAGCCTAGATATCACCACCTTCACTCTTTAAAGAAGGAAGAGAATGAGGCCTTTAGAGGAGGGAAAATGATTAATTATTGCAACAACAGCAGCAAGTATCTTCTCTTTGCACCTGTGATGACTACACTAGTAGATTAGTAGTGCAACTGCTTTTTCTCCAACATATCATCTTATTTTATGCAATACTATCAGTAGAAACCAATAACAACCTCCTTTTCCCAGTAGCAACAATGTTATTTTCAATAACTTGACTTTTAGTTATACCATCAGCAACCAAATATAGTAGCTCCTCTCAACAAGCTGTCATTGCGAGTAGCAGACATCCTTTTCTCAGCAAGCTACCATCGTGAGTAGCAGAAGCAGTTTACAACATCCTATCTTCAATAGAGAGCAACATCCAAAAAAGGTTCCCATTGCCAGGAGAAGGTAAACACAAGAAGGGAACGAACAACATAAGGTAAGACAAATGAAACAGGGAACCAGGGAAAGAACAAAGAGGAACTAACATCAATCAGTTCTTCTCGAACGATCCAAAAATCAGAGAAAGAATGAAAGAAAAGAAGTAGCATTGGTCAGCCATTACCCTATCATCCAACTTCTACTCCAGCAAACCAAGTAAGTCTTCTCTTCCTTACCCTTGTAAATATAATTCGCTTGTTTCACTATATATATATAAATTTAATTACCTTGTCATTGTTGCATGCATATATGAATTGTTCACGCATGCGCACAATAGTAACCAGCCAGGTCTTTAATGGGCTGGCTGGATCCAGCCCAGCCCATATGACTTGTCTAGATCCAGTCCAAAAAAACGATTAAGAAAAAAATGAGTTTTTATTTCGTTTAATATAAAATTTTGTGGATTTATTCACTAGCGTCAGAGTCAGGAATACCACACTTTCTGAGTTGTGCAATATTTACTAATGCTAGAGTTGGAAATATTTTAGTTGATTATTCACTGACGCCAAAGTCAGGAATATCCTAAGCGGACCATGAAAAATGTAATACAATAAACTCTTAGTGATTTGAGACAAAACCAGCAATACAGTCTATCTCAGGTAGGACGTTTAAGGGATAATAACATTTTTCCTTTCACGTAACCTATTCCATACCATATAATCTTTGTTGACTAGTTAGGGTTCCTAATGACCATAATACTTGGTGTTGACTCTTTAACTTTTTCCTTCAAAAAACAAGATATTAGATATCTATTCTTTTCTAATCAAGATTATTTTTTTATCAGTCACCGCAATATCTAATTGTGATAGATTTAATGAATGAGGCGGAATAAGTAATACAAAGAGGTTCCTCTATAAATGTGAGTAAAGCTAACTATGATCATGTTAACTAGTAGGGTTTTTGACTAGTAGAAACAATTGAATAGAACAAAAGAGAGGAAAATGAAGCTAGAGGGAACACTTGCTCCTATTCATCTATAAGCAAACCTTGTATCAAAGAGCAAAGAGATAAATCTATCAATAATTATGCTAATGAATTTTATCAATTGGTGGTTGGAAATGACTCGACAGAAATGGGTGAACAACTAGTGGTGAGATATCTGAGTGGTTTATGATAGTCCATCTATGACATGTTGCGCAAATAGTTTTATAAACAGTTTTGAAGACATATCAGAAGGCCTTGATGGTGGAGAAGTAGTAAGCTACTAGGTTTGTCAACAAAGGTTTTTAGTTAGATTAGTATAATAAAGGACGGTCCAATAGTTATCTAAGACCAACATCTCCCCAAAACATATATGCTCAACAAAATCAACAAAAAACCAATTAAAATTTTGGTTTAACTATAAGGATTTATTGTTATGATTATAGAGAATTGAGGTTTTAAGATAGTAAATGTTATAAATAAAAGTTATACAAGAAAGAATTGTTAATAAAAGAGCTTGTAAATGGTACGGATGATCAAGTTTATGATAATTTCGATAACAATAAAGAGATTTTGAATAGAGATACTAATTCGACACTAGTTGTTTGAAAGTCATGTTGTCACCTTAGAGTAATCTGGTACAATATTGATTGCATTCTAACATCTTTCAAATAACATATACTTTAATGACAATGTACGTACTTTAATCATTGGGAGTTGGAGCTACAAGAATATAATGTCAACCAAAGTAGTAGAGAAGTTGTAGCTTCATATAGAAAAGAACCCACACCCAACAAACTAAAATGGCTTAATAAACCAAAGTAATCTCGACAAAGGTTATCTTGTTTCATTTTCTATAAGTGAGAAACATTTCAATAATATTTGATGTGATGTGATGGCTATAATGTGTGTCATGTAATATTATACAATCCTTAGTAATATGATAAGAATGTTGAGGGTAATATGTATATCCTTCATATAAAAGGAAAATACATAATAGTGGTATTTAGATGAAAGTAGGAAATTTTTAAAGAAAAGGGTAAGAATAAATTATTTTATCTAGAGAAAGAAAAAATAGAATAAGAGATAGGATAGAAGGTGGAGATAAAGACTTTAAAAGGGGGCAAAAAAAAGTTTGGTATGGAACCTATAAATGACAATCAGTAGTGATTTTACCAAGATTAAAGGTGGTGTTTTGAAAATTTATTCTTGACCTATTTTATCTAAGTTGATTATATAATTAAAGTAAAAAAACAATCGACAAACTAACAATATGATGACCAGAACTTGAGAATGAGTTATTTCTAACTTGATGAGACTGATGTTAAAAGGTTTATAGACATTTAGGATCTGAACAGTTATATAGAGATCTATCTTAAATAAAATATATGGATGACCTAGCAAATGCTTTCATGAACTAGTAAGATAAGTTAAGGCCTAAGAGAAGGATTGGTCATGCGCTACACTAGTATAATGGATTAAAATATTAATAATAAAAGATTTGACCGTTGGATCGCGTTCAAATATTTTGTACTCAAATTACTTGTTGGATCTTCTGAAATTAGACTTGAAAGTTGTTATTTTAACCAAGTTTTTTATTTTTCCTATTTATTTTCAGAATTATTGTTTATATTTGAATTTTATGATAATGTTTTATATTTTAGGATTTCAATTTTGTTTCCTAGTCTAGATCAATTTTTCTAATTTATAAAAAAAACACCGTATAAACCTATTTAGGAAGAAATGTTGGTCATGGTATTATTTTCAAAATAAAATACGGTTTTAGGGTTTTTTTTGTTTTAACTTGAATCCGGTGTTTTTTTTTTATCTTTTTAGAAATCAAGTAGGGATATATTATTCTTTTTTAAATTTAAAGCAATAATTAATTATAAGTCTATTTAACTTAAAAATTAGAAATAGTAAAATATTTTGAAAATAGGAGTTGAACCTGTATGAATATTAAAAATTTAGCTTAAGCCTATTAAATAATTTTTTCTTACATCTCATCCATATCCATATGTAAAAATCATAAACATTCATAATCAAACCCAACTCAAAAACTCATCATCAAACCTTCATTATAACCATCCATTCTAAATGATCTAAAAATCAAATACAATAATTAATATTTTTCTAAAAATAAACCAATAATTTATTAAAAAGTTATTTTTGGTTAAAGATTGATTTTCTTGAGCGATTGGAGTTGACTGGAGGAGTCCATAAGTTCCTGGAATGTTGAACGTGGTACTAGAAGCTTTTTTTTTTATTTTCTTGAGCGATTGGAGTTGACTGGAGGAGTCCAATCATGGTGGGGAGTGTATCGACATGCCACCGTCACTTTTTTTTTTTTTTGATTTACGTGGGGTGTCTGGGCCAGCTTACGTGCACCACGACTAATCCCCACGGCCCACTGAACATCCTGCAAGCCCAGTGAGCAGGTAAAGCACCGCGGAGGTGACAGACGTGTATGATGAGGTTTGAACCCAGATGCAGAGGAAGGGGACAAGCCCCTTCTATCGCTAGGCCAGAACCTCACTTGCAACCACCGTCACTTCCTACACGTGATGTTTATGTGCCATCATTGATGTCACCTGCCACCTGGTGGATCTAAACGGCCTAGCCTCCTTATCACTTCCTCATTATAGGTGATATCGTAAACACTATGATTAGAGAGATTTGAGCCTGGAAAAGCTTTGACTTTTTTTTTTCTCTCTCCTTCTTGGCGTCTCTTTCAGGTCTTCCTATTCGTTCCTTGTATCTTCATGGCTATTAACTGTGGAGGAAGATGAGAGGTCACTGAGAAGATGAATGGTTTGATGGTTGAGAGAGACAAGAGGGTCGTTAGTGGAGTGATTAAGGTGAGGAAGGAGCTACGAGGAAAAAGAACCATCAGTTTCTTTTTTGAATGTCAGAAATGGATGATCTGATTTTTTGGTTCTTGCATGCTTTGTGTGTTGAAAGCAATGAATTTTCTAGTTTATAAGAGGGTGGCTAGGTTAAAAACATGAGTGAAAGGTAACTAGGTTCTTTTTTTTTTACCCTCTCCCTATTTCTTTCACAATTGTCTTGGTTTTTTTTTTTTTTTCGTTCGCCTCCCCCTGTTGCAAGATTCCTCTAGTATTAATGGGCTAATATTTTTGTTATTTTTTTAATTACTTGATTCACAAGTAATTTAATTTAATTTTATCCTTTATTTATCTTATTTTTTACTTTTATAAAGTTATTCATTTCACTCTTTATTTTGAATTTTTTTTAAGTTGGTATTTTTTAAAAAATAATTTTAATGTCAATTTGATCAAGAAATTAATCAAGAATTATAAAATGAAAAGTTAAGATGTGCCGAAAACATATTTTTAAATTTTTATTTTTTGAAAAAACATCAATATAAGAAAAATAGTCAAAAAGCACGCAAATAGCTGAAAATATGCTTCTAAAATTTTACTCTTTTTTAGATTTTTGGAAAACATTTTTAAAAATGGAGGTAAAAATTTGGGTTATGGGAATGGATTCTAAGTAAATTATTATAATCCTGATTTTTAACAGAGTTTCTTCAGCATATTTATTATAGCACAGGCAAAATGGTGCAGCTGCCTTCAAATGCATCAGCAAAATGGATCCCTGGTGGACATCTTAGGCATCATTGGACTTCACTCCTGCTACAGATAGATGATGTCATTTCTTTGCATTGCTCTGCAAAATAATAAAGTTGATGTTTAAGTATAGGGCAACAATTTTTCATGCACATAATCGTAATTTGGAAAAAAAAAAAAGAAAAAAAAAACTCGCAATACAAATTCTTTCAACCAAGTACATAAGCTGGGAAGAGTATTCAATTTTGTTTTTTGGGTCAAGCAAGAAAGATGGCAGCATCCTTCTTGGCTTGTCAAGAACAATTTTTTCTAGCACAAGAAAACAATAAATCAAAAGGTCGCATCGCTAAAAAATCAAAGTGTGGCAGAGAACTAACTCCTCAGAAATCAAATACTGGCACAAGGCACCAAGGACGTCTCTTTTAAATATGAAAGTTGTCTGTCAAGATCCTATGAACTTTGTTTTAATGATTAGGAAGAAATATGTTTGCATTCTTAATAATATGTTCAAAACACATTTCGAAGGACAAACAATAATAAATCAATAGGTCGTAGAAATAAATAAATAATAAAATTGTGGCAAAGAGATTATTTTTCCTCTGACGACGAACGAACGCCTGTCAAGATCCTATGAACTTTTGTTTGTTTTTCTTGTGTTCCTACACAAACTCCATAAAAAGATAGAAATCCAGAAGTAGAGAACTTGAAAACTTCATGAGGAAGCTCCACCCCACAGATTCCAACCTAAAATGAAAAGAAAAAAAACAAACTATTAGCTAGGCAAGCATCAAAACCTGGGAAGGTCTCTAGAACTCTGAAGTCGCGACAATCCCTCTTTAAACAGACAGCCTCTCTATATGCACTCGTTACTTGTAACAAACTTCCTTCTTTATTCGTACTGCTCCTATCTCGTTCAAGACCAACTTAAGTGCCAGGTTATTCAGCAAAGATGACGAAGAATAGAAATAGATGACTGAATCCAACGTATAGAAGAAGTAGGCATGCTAGGTTATTCCAACGCTAGTTTAAATGCCACAAATTTTATGTGTTTTCAAATTTATGTTGTTTTGTGTGCTGCAAATAATGAATGTGATATGCAGCTCGGTGAGCGCTGCTGCCACGAAGAACCCAACATGTCATCATAGGTGGAGGAATATAGAAGGCTGAGATGGGCTGTAGGTAGAAAAATAAATTAATATTTAAAATTTTAATTTACATATGATAAATGCAATATAGTAATTAATAAGTTCTAAAAAAAAAATTAAAGCTATAATGGGTTTAAATTATTTTTTTTAAATGTATTCTCATAAAAAAAAAACTCCAAGTTAGCATTAATATTTCCATCTAATATTATTTAGAATTATAAAATCATTCTTAATAAATAACCAAAACGCAGAACTTAGTAAAAATCTAGTAAAAATATTGAATTTATTTATTTATTTTTTATATAAATAATCTATCTTTTATCCAATAAATTGATAAGAATATCTTAATGAAAAAATAATAAAATTATATTCTTTCCTTTATCTTTAGTATTTTAAAAAATATAAATTTATTTTGGATTTCACTTACATAGACTAAAAGATTTTAGTCAATATATATTATGGTATTAAAAGAAAGATGTTATTAAATATATTAATCTTAATTTGATTAAAATTTAAAAAATTAACCAGTTTTCTCGTGACATTCATTAACTAAATCTTGTTAATATATTTATTAAAATTTAATTATTTTATACAGTAATTTATGAGCTTTTACAATAAATTCTCTTATAAAATATGAAAGATAAATATTAATCAAGAAGATAAAATTATTATTAACAAATAACCTAAATAAGATACTACTGAAATCCTAATTAATAAAATTGAATATTTTTCATTAAGTTTAGATATATGAATAGTCTATGTTTTATTAGATAAAAAGAAAATAGTCTTTTTAAAAAAGATAGAAAACTACTACTTGTGAAATTGAAAATTGATTTAATTATATTCCGAATTTGATTTTCTCCTTGCATATGTGTAATCTATTTATACACAATATGAGATTGACATACCACATATAAATGTTTCGTATAAAAAAACTACAGGTCATTTATATCAATAACAAAAACCAGTGATAGTTTATCAACATTATTATTATGATATATTTAACTCAATAATAAATTTTTAGTATGAATAATTAAACTTTAGATTTAATGATGGGATAATGAAACTCCTTGTACTTAGCTATGCTTTAGAATCTAAGAACAACTTTAAATCATTTAAAGTTGATGCTATTTGCAAGCTTGCTAAGAAATTTTATCATGAAGATTTTAATGAACAGGAAATATATTATTTGAGATCTCGAATAGAGCATTATTAAATTGATGTGATTCATCATAAGAACTTTTAGAATATCTCTATCATTTCTGAATTATGTCGAGGATTAGTTAAAATAAATAAATCACAACATTATCATTTGATTGACAAGTTGATTTATCTTATTTTGATTTTGTTTATTTTCATTGCCACCATAAAACGAGTATTTTCAGCAATAAGACATGTCAAAATTGTGTTTCGTAATAAAATGAAAGATGAGTTTTTAGCATATTTTATGATAATTTACATTGAACAAGAGCTTGCTGAAAATATTGATTCGGATTCGATCATTAATAAATTTTATTCTACAAAATATGGAAGGGTGCAACTTCAATAGTGTAATTTATTTTTATTTTTATTTTTTTAATTTTAAATACTTTAAATTTAAATTTACATTTTATTATTAACTTGAAAAATTTATATATATAAATTAATAATTAATCTTATAAAATAATTTATATATATCTATTTGACAACCCAGGATAGAAAAAAATCCTGGCTACGCCCTTGCATGTCATAAAGAAGTATTTGAAATATCGTGATTAAAAGGTGTTACATGCATGTCAGTTGGAATCAAGCTTCCGATTCAAGGGTAGAAAATAAAGCAACCACTTTCACATTATTTGCATTTTTGTTTTGTAATCTGTCATTTTCATTCCGGCAGGATTTGCTGAAAGTTGTTATGGTTTAGTTATTTATATGTATGAAGAAAAATATAAGGATAGGTATTCTTTTATCCGAACAATATTCTATAAATTCTCACCTTAAGGGAATTCTAGCATTTTTGCAATTATATATCACTCTTAATTGAGACCTGTATAGGAGTGTTGAAGTAATAAATAATCCGATAAAATTAGAGTCGAATCATAGGGAGGTTAACTATATAAATTATATATAATAATATTAATACTAATACTAATACTAATGATGACGATGATGAAGAATTGAAGAAGACTTTGAGATATAAGATTAATGTAAGGATTAAAAAAATAAAATAATTGTCAAAGTTAGAGGATCCACTAATGGTATTTCAAACAAATAGTATAAACTCTTTTTATTACTCAACTAAAAACCATACACAAAAGAGGTTCCAATCGGATTATAAATTATTAATATGATTACATTAGTTATCTTATTCAAATAATGCTAATACTTGTATATGTTGTAAGGTATTCATGATTATAACTTATGTTAAGAACAAATCAAGTTTCTTTCATAGCATAAGTGTTAGTTATACCATATGATTGGATTACGAAAGTACCAAATATTTTTTATATCAAGTGTTATACAACATAAATCTAAATTAACTATTTAACAAGCAAAGTATTTATAGTGAATAAGATAACAAATACAAAACATGTTAGTATTAAACTTTAAAGTCCATATTGAGTTTATACTAAACTTATTCTTACACTATTAATGTTCCCTTTTCACCTTGACATAATAAATTTAACTAACCATAATGAAAGAGAGAAACATAAATAAACAAGACAAAAACATAAATAAGATAAAAGATAACTAAGTAAAGGAAAGAAAATGAAAAGCATAAAGAAGATATTAATATAAGCAAAACTTAAACATTACAAAAATATAAAAAGAAAAGGTAAGAACATGATCTTGATCTGAAAACCAAGATGCTTAAATGCATAGCAAATGCCTCTTTTTATATGTCAAAATTGAGAACTATTGATTTGTTGACTAATTGTTGAGTGGGTGACCATATCTTAACTTGGTCACAATCCTTATCTTCTTGTTGAACAAAATATCATTGCTAACATAAAAATTTAAATAGACTTGATCATAAAAGTTCTAGGAAATTATCTCAGCTTTTCAAAAAAAAATTAAGGTTATTTAGACGTTTAGAACTCAAGATATGAGTTGAACAGTGTCTAGGCTACAAGATAGATTTGGACTTCTTTGTTGTTGCTAAGATTTGGACCTCTAAACAGCAGAATTGAGTCTTACTAGATGTGAAAGATTGAGGTTGTTAATGAACCATGAAATTTCTAAAGATGTTCACTAAATGATTAAAGCACGGGTCCAATTATCAAGTAATTCCTCCAATTCTTTCATTTTATTCATGTTTGAAACATGTAAAAGCACTTTTACAAAAGAATGTCATGCAAAATGACCCAAAGTCTATCACAGATGTGCTAGATAGACTCAAAATGCAACACGTTATTTTTTAAGAATGGTATCTATAAATTGTGAAGATAAAATACAATTCATTAAGGATGGACTGAGTTAGGAGTCTTTAGATAATCTTCTATTAACTCTTGAGACATATTCTAGTAGAGATGTGCATTCTGCAATTCATGATTTATGGTCACAATTCTATAAAGAACACTAAATAGTATCTAGGCTGCAAAATAAATTCTGACTTCTCTATTGTTGCTATAATTTGAACTTGAAAATGGTCTTTTTGAATCTTCAATTCTTCATGAAAGTTTTAGGCCTATATATCAGCTTTCATCCATATAGATTAGACCTGAATCCAATTTCTACTTCTTCATTTATGATCCAATAATCAAATAGCGTTCCAGTTTGAATTCAACCAGTATCTCTTTTCTAAACCTAACCCTCTCTTCGTCCTTTTACTTTCAATAGTTAATCACATCAATCAATCCTTTAAATATAAGATATGCCTATATTTAAAATGAGCATTTAACATAAATTAAAAATATCTTATAGTATCAGACTTGTTATTATAAAACATGCTTAAATTAAAGAATTTAATAATGCTTTAAACACAATATAATGATATAAAGTTTTAATGAGAATGTATTTTTAAGTACTAATCATTGTGACTCCAACAAATGCTCTGTTCAAGTTAGAATCCCTCACCATTGATATACCAAACCAATCCTATAGTAATTGTGATAAAAGGTTACACTCAAACTTATGCAAATTATATAGAGGAATTTGTACTTCTAGTCAAATTAACACAATTTGAGTCATATTATATTTAGTTATGAACTTTGGTTGGCCATTGCAATAATTCAAAGTGAAGAATTTTTTTAGTTTTAAGTTTAGATTTTCTAACATATTTCGAGCCTTATTTTCTAAATGAATCTTCCACTATGGTGTAAGATATGTAAAAGGAATAATAAGAAGGTGTGTAACACAAAGGAATCTCACTAACATCAAGCCAATTGATTATTTAGGATGTTCTTGACTCAATATCTAATTCAACTATAAAGTTACCATATCCTTATATTAGAAATATTCATAACCATGATTCATAAGTTAGACCAAACCAAACAAATAAGAATAAGGTAAATTGAATTTGAGTGAAATAATTTTGGATCAAAATGGTGATGAACACAAGAAGCTAAAGATGTGATTCCAACAAATGCTCTATATATGTAATGACTAAAAAACCAAGAAATATATGAAAACAAATAAAAACAAACTTCAATAATAATTTTATGAATAATAAACGAATCGTATGAAATATGAATGCTTTTTAAGAAAATAAATAAATCAAATGAAAAACTAATGAAAATGACTTTATCAACACTCAAATATCTCAAATTTAACATAAGCATGCTAATTAGGTTGATTTAACTAGTAGCAAAACATGTTTTATAAATTGATGCAAATTAGGCTTATTGACGCAATCTAATATCCAAAATTGAAATGCAAACCAAACAATGTCCAAATGACACCAAATTTAATATTTGATGTTACTAGACCCAAAAATCTTAGAATATCAATTTTGAAATGATTTCAATGTGGTTTGATTTAATTTCCTTTGTATTAGTGTTTTTGTGGCAAAACTAAACCTTTAGCTTTAAGATTTATTTTTTTTAATCTAGTTTAGTGATTTGTAGGGAAAGTAATGAAACCAACAAGAACACTTTTTTGTTGTAATAGCTAATGTTGTAAGCAAATGAAGTAGAAGATTGAAATAAAAAAGGAAATTTAAAAATAAAAAATAAAAAATAAAAATTTCATAAAGGTATAACTTGATTTTCAAATCCTAACTCATAACTCTGATACTAACTAATACAAACCTTTAGGACAAAAATCTTAAAACTCACAACAAAGTTGATAACCAACCCAAGAAAGCTGAAATTCAAGTTTAGATAAAGTCCTTGACCTAGAGATAAACTGTACAACTGTCTTAAGAACTAAAGATATTGGAAAAGAACTTAAACTCGTTGTTTATGGCAAAGCAAGAAATTAAAGTATGAAAAAAACACCACAAGGTTAGTTATGCTTTATTAAGTTAGCTGTTTATCTTTGTCCTAGTAAAGAACATGATTATATCTAAATTATTCAATAATAAGAGACTATCAAACTTTAATAGCCATGAAAAACATATATAATCGTTTTAAATAATCCTAATGGATATTTATCGGGTTTCAAATCAATAAGCCTAAATTATTAAGGTTGTTCCTACTACACAATAGCATAATCCGTGATATCATATATAACAAACTTAATATTTTTACTCTTTAAATAGTTATAACAATTAAATATAAGCCTCGTCTTCTTCTCCCACACTAAATATGTATCAAGATTAAAAAAAAAATGATGAAATTTTCATTTTAATGCTACCCAAACTCCTATGTTCCCCCCATCATACTACCCAAAATTACCCAAGTCATCCCATTGGATGAATTTCCCATCTTTCCTCATTCCCTCATGCTTATGGTTTCTAGACTTCCCAAAGTGATTTTCATAACTTAAAGATTCATTATCATAATTTTCATTATCCATCTCCTCAAAATTAGTGTTAAAAATGAAATTAACAAAACTTTTACACCTCCAAACATTATTTCGACTTTGATCACCCTATTTTCCAAACTATTTATTATAGCAGCTCATCTCTTTAATCTTCCATCTTATCCTTTAATATTTTTTTTTAACATGGTCATCCTTTCCATTTGTTGTGTTAAGGCTTAAATTTAAAGAGCATGATTTTCAATTAGTGGTGTAAATGGTGTTGCTTGATATCTTTAAATATGCAAAATATGTTTTGATAAAAATATTATTTTCTAATTTACTCCCTCACATATTTATACTCTTCTCATGTTTTATATAATTAGACTTTTTACTCTGATATGCTCACTATGTATTTTTTTTCTCTTGGCTCATCTTTTAGCCCTTTTAAAAATGAAATTAAATGACGATCAAGTAGAATAACTTAGTAGTGCAATTTAAATATGTGTGATGACTAAAAAACCAAGAAATGCATGAAAAAAATAAAAACAAACTACGATTATGATTTCACGAGTGGCAAACAAATTGTATAAAAGGTATAACCTAATTTTCAAAGTCAAGCTCTGATACCAACTAATACAAACTTTTAGGATAACAAAACTAAAACTCACAATGAAGTAAATAAACAACCCAAAAAAATTAAAATTTAGGTTTGGATAAAGTCTTTGACCTAAAGATAACCTATACCTAAGAACTAAAGATTTTGAAAAAGAACTTGAACTCGTTGTTTATAGCAAAGCAATAGAAAAAGAATGCAAAGACACCACAAGATTACTTATACCTTATTAATTAGTTCTTTATCTTTATCCCCACAAAAAACATAACTTTACCAAGGAATATATGAATTATTTAATAATAAAAGACTATCAAAATCTAACGACCATGAAAAACATACATTATCTTTTTAAATAATCCTAATGGATATTTATTGGGTTTCAAAATCAATGGGCCCAAACTAACAATCATTTAAAACAAGCATGATACTTAAAGTAATTCTAAAATATTGATTTTGAGTCAAAACAAACCCAAACTAGCATAAAATCCTAATCTAAAATTAAAAACCCTAAAAATACTTAACTAAGAATAATAATAGTCCAAATAAATGATTTAACCATTACAATAATTAATTGAGCTTCCGAGAACATCTTTCCTTGCTTAAGAAAATCCTTATAGTCGAAACCACTTCTTAATAGAAATAAGAAAGTGTTATCACTCTTTATATCTTTCTCAAGCGTGGAAATTCATGCTTTTAATTGATGATACTCATATCTTATTTGTTGCCTTTAAACCTTTCACATTTAGAAATAAATAAGGGTGACTTAATCTCCTTAAATAGCTTTCTATAAGAATCCTTGTAGACAAGGACAACCTAGCAAAATAAGGAAAAACAATACCAAGAAATCTCTCCCTCTTATAATTGCCTTTACATAGCTTAAACATACCTCTTGTGCTGCCATTAATTAACCAATCTAGGGCTAATCTATTTAGGCCAAAACCACCTCTACTGGAATAAGGTCATGTTTACATACATGGTAAAACCACGACTATCCGAATCTTCATGGATGAAACTAAGGTTGATCAAATCAAGATAATATAGTAATTTCAAGTTAATGAATCAATTACATAGTTTCTTGGTAGATGTTAACATATACATGAGTAATCTCTCTATATAGAATCTTAATGCAAACCATTTTAATGCATTTGATACTTAACAAGTACCTATATCTTAAGTTTAGTTTATTTTTTAAAGTAAACAATTTATCATAATCATAAAAATATAGTTTAATTAAAAAAAATATTATAATGATGATTATGTCATGAATGCTTTAAGAACATATAAGAAAAATACAACAGAACATTTTGAAATCTATTTTTTAATATAATCATACAACACTTAAAAAACCTTATCTTGAAAATAAAACAAAAACATTTTAAAAAAAATAAAGACAAATCATGAAGGGATACATGAAAAAAGCTTTTGATAATTTTATAAAAACAACACTATGATGTCATAAAAACTAAATATAAATTAAATATCTAATAAAATGATATTTTAATATGTTTTAAAGTTATTTATTTTATGAAAGTTTGATTTAAAAAAAAAAGTATGATGGGTTCAATAAAGAAGTCATATTTGAGCTTGAGTTATTTAAGGTATTTGCTTTAATAATAAATAAATAAAATAAAGAGTTACACATAAAGCCTACCATAGCAAAGTTTTTTTTTTGTTAAAAATAGAAGTTGTTATTTGTTTTTATTTATTTTTATTTAAAAAAAAAAAGATAAAGGCAAACTATATATAGTCTACCAGACTAGCTTATGACCATACAAGAGATGGCTGAAAAATTGAGCTAATACAAAAATTAAACTGGGGTTTTTTGGACTTAAAATTTTTTCTATTTAATTTTTACATTAAAACACATAATAATAATCCTTATATAGCATTTTGATTAATCAATTTTATAACTCAAAGTACCCTAAAATCTGTTTTAAAATATAATACAACTCTAGAAAAAATCATTTCTTCAGTACCCTAATCTATTTTTCCTAAAATAACTTTTTTCATGGCTGAAATATAGTCAAGAATGACTTTCTGTTGCTTTTATCATTTTACAATGACTTTCTCACACTTTTGGTATTAAAAAAAGAAAATAAAATAGAAGGATAGCTAGACTATTTATACAAACAGTGTACGGTAAAGCAACTGGTTTTTACCCAGTTTTATTTAATTCCTAAACGATAAGCCACCACCCATGCTGTCACTTAAAGCTCATGGGTACTTCACGAGATTCATTTCATGAATTTCTTCGAGTGTAAGAACTCTATAAATGACACATTCTCACATCATTGGCTTGATCACAATTAATCCTACTCTCAACACACAAAAATGTTAATGGCAAAGCTAGCCGTCCCTCTTCTAAGTCTTTTCTTCTTCCTATCTTTTATCTCTTCTCAGGCAGCTCTTCCCCTCCAAGCACCGATTCAGAAGGACCGCTCAACTAGCCAATATGTCATCACTGTATACCTACAAACCCCTCTCAAGCTCACCAAATTGCTCTTGGACCTTGGCGCTACATTCACCTGGGTAAATTGCGACGACTACACTTCCACGACTTACCAGCATGTTCCCTGTAACAGTTCCATCGCTGGTTTACTTGGCGCTTATACTTGCTTGGACCTTTGCGACGGTCCGCCAAGTCCAAATTGTGGTAACAACTCTTTCCTCTTCCTCCCTGATAACCCCATCAAACCTGTTGACTACAGAAAAGTTAATGGCCTCAACACTGCCCTTATTGACTCCTTCGCCTTGCCCAACACTCAAGGTTCTCTTACTTTGATCAACAATTTCATCTTTTCTTGTGCTCGAACTGGTTTTCTCAAAGGCCTGGCTAAAGGTGTCACTGGCTTAGCGGCCTTGGGGGACTCAAATATATCTATCCCGATACAGATCAATAAAGTCTTCTCTTCTTCTCCGAATTGTTTTGCCATCTGCTTGTCAGGATCCAAATCTCAACCTGGCGTGGCTCTTTTTGGTAGCAATGGGCCTTACAATTTTTTGCCAGGGATTGACCTCTCAAAATCACTTCTTTACACTCCTCTCATTTTGAACCCGCTTGGAAAAGATTCTGAACTAGATAAACCCATACCCTCTTCTGAATATTATATAGGGTTGACTTCCATGAAAGTGAACGGAAAGATGGTGGCTTTGAACAGATCACTATTGGCCATTAATGGTAAGACTGGTTCTGGGGGGACCAAGATCAGCACTGTTGTGCCATTCACGAAGTTACAGAGTTCCATTTACAAGGCTTTAGTTCTGGCTTTTTTGAAGGAAGCATCTGCTTTCAATCTTACTACAACAAAGCCTGTTAAGCCATTCAGTGTCTGCTACCCTGCGAGTGCTGTTAAGAACACACAAATGGGACCTGCTGTACCAATAATTGATCTTGTGTTGGATAGACCAAATGTCGTTTGGAAGATTTTTGGATCGAATTCTATGGTGAGGATTACGAAGAAAAAAGTTGACCTTTGGTGCCTGGGTTTTATGGATGCTGGGGTCAATACAAAGGTATCAAATTGGATTGGAGGTCCATCTATAGTGCTTGGAGGCTATCAATTGGAGGATAACATGCTAAAATTCGATCTACAGTCAAAGAAATTGGGATTCAGTTCGTCAATTTTGTCAGTAGGGACAAATTGTGCCAAATTCAAATTTTCCACCAAATGATTGTAAACTGATGATGTGTAAATAACATCATGTTCGTTATGCGTTCTTAAAATGTTCCACCTTCTGTAATTTAATCATCCGAAGAAAGGCCAATCCACCAGCTATGCAATAAAAGTTTCTGCTCTCAAATAAACTAATAAAAGGATGTTTCTCAGCTAGAAGTATATATATAGCTCTATTACACTGTTTATGATGTATTCGTCATTCACCATCCTTTTCTTTTCTTAATATTAAAAAAATTGTAGGTAATGATAGTATTTAAAAAAAAAATTGGCTTCTAAATTATTAATTTAATAAGTTTAATAAGTGATTTTAAATCAATAATATAACTATAAAAAAGCCAACACAATTTAAAAAAAAACAAAAAAAAATGACTGATAAAAATTATTTAATACTATAAAAAGACATTCTCTAAATATGGTAAAAAGCTCTTAACAATCTTATTTGATAACAAAAAATAAAAAATAATTGATAACCTTATAAAAAAAATTTAAAAAAATCAATTTCAATTATCAACATATCAAATGATGAAGAAAGAACTAAAAGAAATAAATAAAAATTTAAAAATAAATACTTAACTTGAGTTAATGTGCTAAATCTGAGACCTAGTTATGCAAGTTGGATAACCTTATACAAAAAATTACAAAAAAAATTAATTAAAGCATTGGACATCAACTCTTAAGTAAACTAAATAATAAAAGAAAAAACTGAAAAAAAACATTAAAAAATTCAAGTAACTCAAATTAACTTGATTAACTTGTGACTCGAGATATAAAGTTAAGATAATCTTATAGAAATGAAAGCGGAAAAAATCATGAAGCTCAAGGTTCAATTATCAAATAATAAAATTAATTAAAAAATCAAAGTCAAATTGAGTTGATCTTAAAAACTGGTGACCTAAGTCATGAAAATGATATTACTTTATAAAAAATAAAAAAAATTACAAAAAAAAAATTCTCAATCATTAAAACATCAAAATATGAAATTGAAAAAAAAACAATCAAGAAAAAGATTAAAAAAGTAACAATAAAAATAATGAAAATCACATCTAGTATAAAAATTAAATGAAATAATTTAACGAGGAATAAAATTGAAAAAAAAATAAATGAAAAAAGGATTTGAAACAAAAAAAAAAGATAAAAAAACATAAGGACCGAATTGGATAATATAATTAAATTAATGAATAAAATAAAAATTCAATTAAAAAAAATTAAAATAAAATAAATAATAATTAAAAAATTAAAGAATAAAAGTGATACAAACACTTAATTTTTGAAAGAACATATGTTAAACTCAAAGCAATAAAAGACAAAAGATGGAGGAGAAGGAGAAAAATCCACCAAAACTCCACTAATATGCCATCATGTATACACTTCTAACTATCATAAAGATTATTTCGAAATATTGAAGTATATTAAACATATTAATTATTTTTATTTTTTAAATAATATTTTATATTTATTTAAATAATATTTTATATTTATTTAAATATTAAATTATCTTTTAAGCAACCAAACTATGTCCAAAAAAAAATCAGGATTAAAACAATGAAAGAAAAAAACCCTTTCAGAACCGGTAAAATGTCAAGATTTGCTTGCACCAGCACGACAACGCGTGCTTCCGCACATGCAATTCAGGGACAATACTAGCTAAGCAAGTTGATATAATCCATAGTTAGCATAGTTGGACTTCTATGAGCTCTAGCTAGTTGACTTCAATAAAATCAACAAGCACTCCTTGAACATATTCAAAGAAAATATTTAGTTTATCTTTTTTTTCCTTGGGTGCTCCGAAGGATAAGAAAGCCCTCACATGATCATGAACCCAACCCCATCTCTCATTAATATATTATATATATATATATATATATATATATATATGGCGACCAAGGATATCTAGGGAAACGATCAGCAACTTGCCCACATATTTTTTGGGCTAGGTGGGACAGGTAATTGGTCATCAACAGTGTTTGATTCATGCCAAAAGTGTTTGTGAATGTGGTAATTAATTTTTAATATTAATATAGTAAGATAATCTAAAAATATTTTAAAAATTAAATTTTAATAAAAAGTAAAATTTTAGTTTTTCAAAAAAAATACTATTTTAAAATAATTGTTCTTGGAAATCTAAATTTTTTGAAAATTCTACTTTCCCAAATCAAATCAAATAGTGGAAGGAGAGTAGCTTAATATGACAAGTCCCAATTTTTCCAAACGTTAATAATCTAAATTTAATATCATGAGAATTGTATTCTCATTATTGACCATCACAACTTATACCAAATATTTCTTAAAATTAATAAACATGTTCATTCAAATATATATATATATATATATATATATATATATATATATATATATATTCCCTCAACTTAAATTATTATTCTGATCTCTAAATTTAAAAGGACAGTAAGCAAATTTCTGCTAAAACATATTAGTTTTTATCATGGATCAAATTTGTTTTATCATATGAAATTTATTAATTTTATATGTTGCATTATATTTTATAAAAATTAGACTTAAGAGATCTTTTTTAATAGTAAATTATTTTATTATTTAAGAAAACAATCTTTCATTGGCAAACCTAGTTAAATATCTATGAGGATTTTATTATGTGACTATGATAAAATATATATATATATATATATATATATATATATATTAAATTAAATTAATTTAAATATCTTAATAAATGTATTTTTAGTAATTATCTCCACTTAAAAATTTAAATTAAATGATATTATTAATACTAATAAATATTATTAAAAATCATAACCATTTCATTAAAATCCTCATATTATATTTAAAAACATCTTAATTTTTAGATAATGCCAAAAATATTTTATAACACAAGAAAAGAATAAAATACAAAAAATGATAGATTCCCAGAAATTCTATATGCTATAAAGTGAACACTGAATTTCTCAATCACTTTTTTTGAAAAAAAATAAATTTTTAAAAAATTATATTATATAATTTTAATAATTGATTTGACAACTCAATTAATCTCACAAAATTCAATCAAAAACTTGGTTATAACTTGTTAATTTTTTTATTAAAAAAACATTATTTTAATTTTAAAAAATTAACTTGAATAATCTAGTCTAAATCCAATAATCAAAATCCAAAACAGATTTTGGACCAGCTAACTACTTAACCATGTCTAAAATCTATGGTCTGGAGTATTAAAAAGTAACATCTAGTTCAAACTATTAAAAAAAAAAAAAAAAGAATCAAAAGAAAACACTTGGATATACCCACAGGGATTTTCTAAGCTGGCAGACCTTGCAGTTCTTATGAACGAGGAGGACACGTAAGCAAAGTCAATTATACCGATCCATTTCCAACGCCTTATCCTAAGATCAAACCCTCTAATCTTCTTCGTCTTCCAGTAGTAACCCGTTGAACTCCACGCGTAATCCATCCCTCGCGACGATAATATATGGGCTGAAGATGGAGCTTGCTGCTCTTTTAGATGACTTAAATCCACTTCATCTATCGCCCATGGGTTTCAGTAAAGAGAGATGGGATTTTTATTTTATTTTCTTGGGTCAAAATTTATGGCATTATTATATTGTAAAAAATACTAAAATGTGTGCAAAATTATATTATAAAAATATCTGGAGTTTTTAATATGGCAATCCATGGGGTGGAAAAATAGCGCTAAAAGTTTAAAATTTATCCTATGATAACTGCGTGCATAAAATAGGATAATTTTTAAAAAATAAAAACTTTTAAATATTTTGAATCAGCTCCACTATTAAATATAATATATATTCCACATTCATAATTTTCCCTTCTATGAAAGGTTCTTTTTCTTTCATTTTTAATCTTAAGATGCATTGTCTAATCATTCATGCCTTCATATTTTTTTTTTTTAATGAAGTTTTGATAGAATTTTCTTTAAACAAGAAATTTACCCAAATTCTCATTCCATCTTATAATAGCTATAATAACATCACAGTTTACTTTCTCAAATTCACAAGTAACTTATAAGTCATCATGACTAATAATTTATTTGGGATTTTAAGATTTCTAAAATATTCAACTAATTACATAAAATATTCTTTTTATTATATACAATCCACACCTCATTTAGTGTAATTACATACATAAATCTACTTGTAAAATTATACAATAAATTTATCAAATTGTACCCAAATAAAATAAAAGAAAATATGATCATGATTTTCTTGGAATTGCGATGCCAAATATGTAATACCTGTAACTATGTATAATTCTTAATATTATTAACTCATCAATTTTATAATTAACCAAACTAGTATTTTGAAAAGCGTATGAATGAACTCACATTATTAATACTTTTTTGATTATTTTTATCTAAATTATACATCCAATTTATTTCATTTCTATTCTCCCTATCAAACATCTCTTCTTAGTATTGTAATTCTCCTAACATTCCTTAACATTTAGATCCTTTAACATCACTAAAATTCAACACATAATATTCACGATATCATTTAAAGTTGTTTAAAGTTGTTTACAAGATCATTACTTTCTCTCTTTCTCTTTTTCTTTCTCTCAATTTGAAATCAATAATTTTTAACTCATTAAAATTTTACAAAAATTTCAATAAAATTTTCTTTGTATCTTGAACATCCCTAATATCAACATCAAATCAAAACACAATCAAATACATTTTTTATCCATAAAACCATACAAGAATTATTCCTCTATTACCCAATCATCCTAGATCATATCTCATTATATGCAGTATTTCCTTATTCATTCTTAATATCAACAACCATACTCAAATTTATTAGTTTCGCATTAACCATGATACTAAGATATCAAGACATATGAAATCGAATCCTATAATAAACTATTATTTATTTTATAATTCAATTAATTCTATTATTCATAGACAAGATAGCATAACATATATGATATAAATTTAAATCTTTAGATTTACAAAGATCCATAATATCATACATCATTACATCACCAAAAGTAATTGTTAATAATAAATAATTAAATCTTGTTATATATCAAAATAAAATAGATATGGATTACAACTCAAAAAAACTAATTATATAACTTTTTAATTTACAACTACTAAGGTCTAACACAAAAGTAACAACTAGTAACTACTCCTGGAAAACCTATGAGGTACTTGTAGATAAGATTACATTTATTTATTGATTTTTATAGATTAATAATTTATTGAGACTTTAAGTAATATCCAAAAAAATTATCAAGAAATTGTTAAAACCGTTCTTTCAAATCATTTTATGATTTCTCATTATATTGTTCCATTTAGCTCAAGACTAATTTCATAATATTCATGAAACAATTAATCATCCTGACATTTTCAAATGGAAGCCAATCATCTGGCATTCTTTCATAAATACTAATCAATTTGACAAACCCATTATGATTGTCGATCAATATAATATTTTTAATTGAGAACCAATAATTCAGAATACTATCATGAAAATTAATCAATCTAGTCAACCTATTATGGTTGCTAATCAATATAGCATTCCTAATTACAAGCCAACAATACGATGTTCCTTCATGATCACCAATCAATTTGGCAAACTTATTATGGTTAAAAAATCAATGTGGCATTCTCAATTGGAAGACAACAATCCGGTATTCTTTCAGGAACACCAATCAATTCGAAAAATTCATTATGATTTCCAATCAATCTAGCATTTCTAATTGGAAGCCACCAATCCAGTATTCCTTCATGAACACTAATCAATTTGATAAACCTATTATAGTTGTCAATCAATTCAACATTCTTAGTTGAAAGCCAACAATCTAGTATTCTTTTTTGAACAACAATCAATCATTCCTTATAATATACAATTATTTTCTCTCCAATTAAACAACCAAACATCTCAACTTTACATTTCATAAACTAGCAATTTATCATTACAGAAAACAAGGAGTTATAAAAAAAAGTTTACAGCAAGGTACCAAATGCCTCTTTAAAATCTGATTGTTTCCACCTCTCTGAACCACTTTATCCGTATTCATAGGTTTAATTCCACTTCATCTATATTGACAAGTTTTCAACCAATTATTATTGTATCAAAAAAATTCCTTATTTATCCTAACATCTATCTTAATTCCACTCACTTATCCATCCAAAATTATTTTTTATATATATAATATTAACCATATCATTATTGGAAAAAATGTATATTTTCTTTTCTAAATCATCATTAATATATCCTAAATTATTGGTTAAAAAAATCAATTCAGTTATAATCTAACTCACAATTTCTTGAATTCTTAACTCATTTTCTTCACTCAATTCTAATCAATTTAGTTTAATCCTTATAAAGGTCTTTATTACTTAGAAATCATGGAGATTCTTCTAAATTTCAAAACCTTCATTAGTATTTCTTTATATATTATTCATATACAACGTATCAATGAATCCATGGAATTTTAAAATCCTTTCTCATTTATTTTTTTTTACTTTAGCCGATATGAACATCATCTTTACCCTAAGTTTTCTTTTCATGCCAATACATAATTTGGCTAATTTAGTCTCATTCTATATATTTTTAGTTACATCTAAATGAATACGCACTGTATTTTATTTTACTTTAATCACAAGATGAACCAAAACTCACTTTGAATTCAATATTTTGTAAAGGAAGTAAATTCATAAAGCATCAAAAAATCATATTCGTCACTTAAAAATATAACCACTAATTAAAATCATTATTTATAGATTTAATTATCACAATTTCTATACAATTTACAAGAATAATACAAATACATTAAACTTTCCTTTTTGTCTTTAAATGGCTGGCCATGAAAAGTTTTTTGTTATTTCAATATAATTTCATTCCTATTATACCTTATAATAGTTATAATAGTCCAATTTCAAGAAAATTCATTGTTCCCTAAATTTCTATTATAAACCCTAGTCCAATTTTCTCTTAAAATTGCTTAAACTATTTTAACTCTTCTCAAACTTATTAATATATTTCAAGATCCTTTCTATTCTTTCAAGATCATTTTAAGACCCTATTAATATATTTCTATTCTTTCAAATTATTTATTCTTCGAGAGAATCACAATATCATTTTCAAGACTAAATTTTGATTGCCATATTTATATAATTGATGGTCATTATGGTAACTATAATCTCCATATTACAATTCAATTATATTGTTATTCATTATCCCTTATATAATAATTCAAATCATTGATTCATTAATCCATGATTTATATTCAATGAACACTAAAAATCCTCTCTCCAGTTTATATAGATTTCACTACTTTAGTAAATTATTTATTATTCAAGCTTTAAGTTAATCATTTCATCATCATAATTCAACATTCAGTACCCCTGATATTGCGTTGTCTAAAACAAAAAATATTTTACTAATTGTGATTCATACCCAACATTAATAAAGTATTTAGTATGGAATAACATATCATTTCCAATGCAACCAATTCTCATTACAATATTATATGTGTAACGTATATTGAAAGTTATTTATTGTTCTTTACATATATATAAGTATAAGTTCTTTATTAATGTTTTCAAAAGTATTACTCAAATAGTTTAGCATGAACATGACATCATCACTTAACAAAACCAAGTCATACCAATTTGCATTTCTAATTTTCACATATCATCATTGTTCTTATTATATGGTTACTCCTTGTAAAAGTTTTAATACATAAGACATCTAACTTTCAATTTAATATTTATATCATTATATTACAATTAACTAAATAGCACTTTTCACTCCTTAGTTATCGATCTTTCACTACTAAATATCAATCACAATCATTTTTTAATTCTTGTTTTTTTGGCTATTAAATAATAATATTTTTCAAGGCATAACACTCAATTAGTCTAACATTAATATGGTCTCATCATTAGTTGACATCCTATATATCATGATCATTTTTATTACATTATCACTCGTGATAAAAACTATTATTCTTAGGATGTCTTGTCACCCATATTAATATCTTAAAAGTAACCAAGCAATACTTCAATTTATTAGTTATTTATCTTTTTAATCATTCAATTTTATCATTTATTTCCTTAATTATTGTCCTTCCAATTATGAATGTCAAGTCATTTTTTCTTTAGTCACCATCTTTTTTATTACTAAGTATCAATTCACGCTACATCTATTGCTACCAATCTTACGATTGCTAAGTATCATTTCATGTCATATGCTTAGTTATTGACAGGTCAGTCACTAAGTATCAATTCATATCAAATCCTTAGTTACTAATATTAGAGTCATTAAGTATTGATTCTCATTGTATCCTTAGTTACTAACTCTACAATCACTAGGTATTGATCCACACTATATCCTTAGTTACCAAAGTTATGGTCACTAAGTATAAATTCACATCATATCCTTTGTTATCGATATTAGGGTCACTAAGTATCAATTCACATTATATCCTTAGTTACTAACATTTTGATTACTAAGTATTGTTTCATGTTATATCTTTATTTACTGACACTTCAACCACTAAATATCATTCCATGCCTTACACATGCTTAATTTTACTATTCTATAACATTTCTGACACACCATCTCATTCTATTCCAAACATTTACCTTGTTTATTACATGTATATACATTGTCCTACTGTGTTCAATCTAGATTCATAAATTCATTAATACACAATTCCATTATATCGAAATCAACTTTCTAATTTCAATAGTATACAATCCCTTTATATCCAACTCATTTCATAATTATATTATAACATAGCAATTCTAAATTTCATAAACAAATTATATTAAACTTAAATAAAGACGAGGTATCGAGCATCTACCTATACCCTCCAAAAAGTGTGCTTTTAGCAAGTTAGCTTTCACCATAAATGTTCCTCTTGCAATCCTAGCAATAACATATCAACATTTCTATTTGGCCAATACACTTATTCATTCATTTATAATCAATTCAATTCAAGTATTTAAATATGCAACTTACACACTCACACACAATTTAAATTTGTTCCATGCACTTAAATATTTATAAGATAAATTCATAATTAGTTATATCTATTATCATCATACCAGCTTGTATTGATACGTGTTTAGGTTATCATAACAACCTTCTTTTCTTACACTTTAAGGCTGTCATCGTAGCCTTTATTTCTACTTGTTAGTATCTTTGTAACATCTCTCATTTTCCACACGTTAAGGTTGTCATAATAACATTAAATTTTTATTTTTTGATTTTTCAACTTTCATAATTTTTAGCTATCATGATAACCTTTTACTTCATAAAATGTGGTTGTCTTAACAACCATCTTTTTATATGTTTAGGTTGTCATAACAACCCTTATTTCTCATGTATACGTGACTATCATACTTATAATCTATTTTTATTACTCCTCATCAACAACATAGGCTATTTCACTTTACTTTTCATGTCATCAATATGTATTTAACTATTATTTTTTTAACTTAAAATCCTTTAACTTTCTCTTGTATAGTATGTATGAATCCTTTCATATCATCCATTCACAATATTATTACTTTTACCAACTAGCAATTGTTTTTTTCAAAATTCATTACTAGTATCCTAAGCCTCCTAAGTAATTTTGCTCTTAATATCCTATTCATACTTATACATGCATCACTACTTACATAAATGCATATATAATGCCCAAATTCTTTTTCAACATATAATCATTCTTGTTAATAATTCACTATAAGAATATTTTCATCAAAACGCATTAAAAAATAGTATTTTTGCATTTCTCCCTCACTTGGCTGAATTCAAAATATATGTTTTTTACCTAAAATTTTTTAAGTTAAATTTCATTATTCACTACTCTTTTTACTTTTATGTATACTAATTCTATGCTAAATGAATAGTACATGATTACTTATTTATTTCCAACCTATTATCTATTATCATTATTTGCAAATAGACTAACAATTATAATTTAATAAATAATATCAATCCATGCCCTTTCAAACATTTTCACATCAACAATTACATATAAACTAGGTACAATTCATGAGAATTTATATCAATTATTTCTTTAAATTTTTTGTATTTTTTTCATCTTGTTTACACACACACGCAAAAAAACAACCTACTCATAATCCAAGTAGTTTTTTTTTCTTTTTAAACACTACTCACATCAAAGTTTCATTTTAATATTTCATGATGTTCATCCTTCAAAATACACAAAGAACATATAATTAATCCAATACATTTAAAAACAATTTTCTATGATAATTTTTCATTCCATAGTTTGTTTAAACACATCTTATTACAAACTTTAAGCCAAAATTCTAACACTCCATTTTTCAAAATTAGTGAGCCCTATAATAAGGTTTCCTCTTGGTTTGTTTTAGTTTTCTTCCATAATTCCTTTAGTTTTCCCCTTTCACTAACAACTTAACATATTTTCTCTAAGAATCCCCGATTCAAAAACATTCCCCAAAACCCTAACATTATAATTTTAGAGGTCTTCATCCCCTCCATCAATTTCTACTAAAAATATAAATTAAAGGATAAAAACTTCCTTACCAAACAAATTTGAGCACAAGATTATGATTTCTTTGATAATTTCTCCTTCTCTTTTTTCTTCTTCCCTGAGTTTCTTGCTTCTCTCACTCTTTGAACCATCCCTCTCCCTTTAGAACTCTTAGTATTTGGTTCTTTCCTCTTATGAACACCAATCTCTCAAATTTCTCCATGCAAGGACATGTAATAATGTTTTTTCTTGATAAGAATAAGTACAAAATCCCTCTCTCTCTCTCTCTTTATTAGTTTTGTTTTGCATGAATAGTAACTGCACAATAGATAAAGTTTAATTTTTAGGTTAACTACCATGTCACCTTAACTAATACTCTCTAATTTTAGTTTGGCATATTGACTGGTCATTACCTTTTTATTTTTGAAACTTTTCCAAGCTTTTATTGTCTTAAAATATTAACCCAAGATAAGATGTGTGTGTGGAGACAATCAATAATTTTCCATCCAAAATCTGAATTTCACATATCATATAACTTACTTAAATTATCATGGTCTTAGACTAATTTGTTAGAGATTTCTTTTCAGAATTATTATAAGATTTTTTAAAAAACAATTACCATTTTTTGTCTAAAAAACATGATTGTCTCCTGTGTTGATGCCATAAACCAATGTTTTTTGTGCAAAAAGTCATACATTAATTTATTTGAAACTTCCTTATGTTTTATAAATAATATCACCTAGATTTACAAAACTTTCACCTTCAAATCATTATTTTATCCAATTAGAAAATTTATTTCACCTTCAAATCATTGTTTTACCTAGTTAGGAAATTTATGCACTTCATCGCTAATTAATATTTCGCGTACTAATTTATTGATCTATTTCATCTAAAATTTTAAATTAATCTCTTGAGAATGTTCATCTTGATACATAAAATTTTTTTCATAATTTATTATTTTTCAATTAATTGTTACTCTATTTAACCCAAACTTATCGATATTAAACAAAGATTTTACAACTTGTTTAGGTAAGAAAGGATGAGGAAGTTTCCTCTTATGAGAGAAATGTTCGAAAGCTAGTGATAGAAAACTCTCAAATATATATGAAGAGTGTTGTAAAAACCTATTAGTTAAAGAAAGTGAAAAGGGCATGGGATAGTGAAAATAATTATTACAAATCTATGGTCAATTTTAAAAATCCATTACAGGGGCACAAGTGAAGGAGGAAACTTCGTGACTGGGATAAGTATCATAGAGATTTTTGTCATCATGTTTATGGTGATATAAATTTAGATTGATATTCTTCACCAATCTATAATGTTTATTTTGATGATGATATCATAAATAATAAAAATAATGGTAATGATGATGATGATGTGTATTTTTGCAATAATATATAGTAGACCTGCTAATTTATCCGGACAAAAAAAAATGTCATATTTAAAATTGAGCTTAGGATATGCCAGTAAAATGCAATAATGAAAAGGACATTGTTTTCTTTAGAGTTATGGATTTCATTCTCTATAAAGTATATTTAATGACATTGGAAATTTATATGGTAACCTTTAACTTATTTTACTAGGATTACATATTAAACAAAAGAATTAATTGGTTAGAAATTAATTCTTATTTTATAAGACATCAGGCTTTTGTTCACTAGGTATTATTTAACGGATATTACTTCCTAGTATTTTTCATTATTATATATGGAAAATGATGAAAAATAACCTAAATCCAATAGGCGTCTACTAAAAAAAGAGGGAGTTGAAGAACTTGTACATTTTATTTATTTTTATTATTTTAAGCCTTATTTTAATTAATTTGAATTTTATTGAAATTTGGTGTATGGTTGACCATTTAGTTATAATTACATATAAATATTCTTATAAAAGGATTTTTATTGAGTTAATGAATTTTATCCATAAATTGCTCCATATTATATATTTATTTCTTTTTACATGGTCAAGTTTTTTATTCTACTTTGTACTCTTTAAAAAATTAATCAATTCAATTATGATTTATACTTGTTATTTATATTTTAGTATAGACATAAAAAAAAAAATCAATTACATATAACTTGTTGCATCAATACAATGTTATTAAGTTGCAAATTTTCTTCAGAGCTTCAAACTAGTAATTTAAAAAACAATTTTATTTTTTTTCCAAATTTTGGTACTAGAGCACGACTAATTCCAGGTTTCTACGCCACAGCAGCATCTTTTGCTCCCAGCTCCGCCAGCAGCCTCTTCACCCACAGCACAAGTCCCGGAAACCAACTGGCTCTCAGCCCTAAACCACGGTAACCCATCCCAAAATCACCACAAGAACGGAATCCTCCTAATTCTCCAACAAAAACAATCTCCCGTCGACAAGCACCCTAAGCCCGACCACCAACACCTGATCCTTTCTCTTGCTAGGTGAAAACCTAGCAAGATTTGTTAGGCAGCCCGCTGAAAAACAAACGTAAATTGCAGCACATTTTCCTGAAAACAAAAGACCTAAATCCACCCTTTTCACGCCAAGAACAAAATCACACCAGCCTTGATTTTGCCCAGGAATCACACCCTCAAGCACACCTCCTTTTCATCAAAATTCAACCAACAACCGCGACTGAGCTTTGTCAGCCTGTATCAACTTATTGAAAAAGATTTTGTTTCTCTAAGTTGTCTGTTTTAGGATTTACAAGGCACTTGAGAAGCACGTGCCTTGCAAGACAAGATCTCCGAGTGCTGCCAGTAGGTATTGTGTGGTTCGTGCACGCCAACAGTGTTTCCAGTCTCTATTTCAGCAATTCATCGGTGTTTTTCCAGCCAACCGAAGGTCAATTTTGGTCCTAGTTCTTGTTCTTTCGTTTGCTTTCATTTGCTTCACTGTTTTATTGTAATCTTTGTAATAAGGGACAATAATAAAGAGAAAATATAAATGAGCATGCGAGGATCAAATTCATGCTTGGTGCCTGGATAACTCCGCGGAAATAAATGAGCGTTTGTAAACGTGCGTCGAACTAAGTTTTTTAAAAATTAATTTTTTTATATTTTAAATTGTTTTAATATGTTAATTTACAAAAAAAAAATTAAGAAAAATAAAAAAAAAATATTTTAATATATTTAAGCAAAAAAATATTTAAAATTAATTACAATCATGCTCTCAAATATATAATTATAATTAACCAAAAAAAATTTTAAAAATTCAATCCCTTTTGTTAAGAACTAAAGGATTTCAATGTTTTTTAGTATTTTTTTTAAGTAGTATTATTTAAATTTTTTTAATTTTAAATAAATTATAAGATGATTTTTTGTGTTTTTTTAAATGATATTTTTTAAAAAATAAAAATATAAAAAAAATTATTTTCATGGAGTTAGATTGCTATAGCAATATCCCTTACTTTAATCATATCTACTACTAACAGGGTTAACTATATTATTTTTAAAAAATTAAAAAAATATATTTATTTATTTATTATTACTTGTATTTAGAAATAATTTTTTTTCATGTAATGTTAAAATTGTCTATTTGCAATGTTTATCATTATTGTTAATTTGAAAGAGGTCCACAAAATCCAAAAAAAGATTGTTCAGAAAGAGTAGGGCTCTATGGACTAAACCCAAGACATAATAGAAACTGGGCTTAATATTCAATGTCACGGGCATCTGTATGTGCAAGGAAAATAATCAAACTGAAAGATCTGGTAATTTTGTGTGGGTAATGTTAGCTCACTTTTTCTTTTTTTTTTATGGAACTTACATTTCATTGTTGAATGTAGATATAGAACTTTGGATTTGAAGTTCACACTGAAGCATCAAACATTAAACAAGCCTGTACTTATTTAAATAACTACTAGGAGCAGTGACCAGTTTCCACACATGTAGCTAGCAGCCTAGAACTACACTTGAAAACTACTAGAAGCAATCTGGGAGCTAGCTGCAGCCATGGTCAAATCTTTTGAATGAGAATCTGTACACCATCTCCGGGTTCTACAATCATTCTATAAGCGGGAGAGTGATGGTACTTGGGAGACAAGGAGAAGCTGAACTTGGAAACAATGAGGGAGAGGACAACCTTCAATTCAACCATGGCGAAGTTCTTGCCCAAGCACAGGCGAGGGCCGACACCAAACGGAATGTAAGCTTGGGGGCACTTGCAAGCTTTCGAGACGCCCCAGGTGAACCTCTCAGGTTTGAACTCGTTAGCATCAGATCCCCATACTGCAGGATCTCTATGCAATGTCGGTATCAACGTCCATAAACATACGCCCTTTGAAACAACAATGTTTCCGAGTTGGGTTTCTTCAAGTGCTTCTCTTGATACAAATGCCGCTGGTGGGTACAGACGGAGGGCTTCTTGAATCACCATCGTCACCTGCAGGAGTATATTTGGTAAGTACATATATATATATATATATATATATATATATATATATATATATATATATATATATATATAGGCAGTGAGACTGTCGGAATTTCTAGAGTTTTGATGGTTATCAGTGTACCGTTTTCAGATGATGGAGTGAATCCACAGATAGCAAACCATCCTTGGATATTTCAGCTAGTTCTCTCCTTATACCACCTTGCCATTCTGGATGTAAAGCAAGTAACATCAAGCACCACGAGGCGGCAACAGCCGTTGATTCATGACCAGCAAAGTATATAGTCTTGCAATTATCAACTACGAAGCTCTTGGATGCATCCTTGCCCAGACTTTGATCATTGATGGCACCTTCAAGCAGTAACAGCATTAAATCTTTTTCTGATGAATTTGTCTCTTGACATTCTTGTTGACGTTCTTTCACTGCCTCCCAAATCAGTGACTCGACCTCTCTCTCCAGATTGCTGATCTTGTTTTGCTTCTTCACTGGTAAGAATCTGTTTCAACATTGCACAAGTAAAAATACATAACAACGGCAGCAATTTATTCTCTTGAGGTGGTACTATGGCTGAAGTCATCATAGAGTATATAAATTTCATAAGAAAGAGAAGAGCATACCCAAAATTAGTAACCCCAAAGAGGATGTTTTGATTAGAAAATGTTTGTTGAAGACTCCTGAGCTTAGAAAAAATCTGTTTGCCTTTAGAATATGAGCTACCAAAGCAAGCCCTTGAGATGACATTTGCAGAGAGCTCTCTTAGATCCTCGTCTACCTTAACATCAGCTGTGATGCCACCCTGGGCCTCAATGCACTCTTCCCATTTCTTTAGCAATGGCAGTGCTGACTCCACCATTAGCCCCACCATTCCCTGAAAGTTAACACATTAATCCATGGCCGCAGCCATGTTGCTGCTAGACAAATACGGAAACTAATATTGCCACAAAACACGACTCCATATTCTAAGCAACACCAGCCTGGCTAAATGAACTGTTGCTCCATGGTTTAGTTACCTTGACCTTGTCCATGTAGAACTCAGGCGCGACTATTTTCCTCTGCTGCGCCCAAACAAGGCCATTTGACCTCACAATGCCATTTCCGAGCAAAGGCGCCATTCTCTTGGTCAAGTAAGAAGGTTTGCCTAAATCCAAAGAAATCATCTGGTTCATCTCCTTCACTAGCTCCGGCTGATTTACGTACAAGTGTTGCCTCAATCCTGTTGAATACGTGTATACTGGACCTGCATGAAAGAGCTCTGATTATACTAATAATAATAATAATAATTAAAAAATAAAAATAAAAATAAACCCATGTTGCCTAGTGAAAGGATGAATATCGATGATCATAATTGTAAGATATTTGGATTTTTCTTCCAAAAAAAAAGTATTAAAAATGAGAAAATTATTATTCATGCCATAATAATATACTAGAAAGAATAAAACAAGGAGTGACGTGTCTCAGGCAACCATAAATAAACCATCCAAGCTCCATTATTAAATGGGCCAGGTCTTGAAACACGAGATTTGGACTTGACCCAGTGAGCCTCACCATCGCCAGCTTTGCACGGATCTATGCAAGCTTGCAATTCGATTTGACTGCTGCAACAATCATTTTAGTATTTTAATGATTGTTTGAATGATTATAAATATTTTTTATTTAAAAATATATTAAGATAATATTTTTTTATTTTTTAATAACAACTCACTAAAACAATATAAAAAATTGAAATAATATTAATTTTAAAAATATAAATTCAACGCATTCCTAAAAGTAATAATTATTATTCCACTATTATATTCTATGATGTCATTATCAAGCAATCCTCAAGGATATTTATTTACTGGGATTACGAAACAAGAATCCTAAGAGGATTGTCTCCCTAGGCACTGCTGTTTACAAAACTATTTTATACTCCAAAATATATTAATATATTTATTTTTCTTTTTAATATAAACATATTCAAACTATAAATAAAAAACATTTTTATATAATGTACACTCTTAAAAATCATAAAACAAATAAATAAAAAATAAAAAAAGAAGAAGAAGCAGCAGCAGCAGCAGAGCTTCCACGTATTTAAAATCTCACTTTAGTAAGTTAGCACTGTGGCTGAAGTCATCAAGAAATCCATTGCTTAAGAGTCACAAAACACCAAGTTTACTCTTTAGGAAAATTAATTGTTTCCTGGTCGATGAACTGAAAATAATCATTCTCCTATATAAAAGATAAGATATTTACGAGCATGAGAAAAGTTACTTATTATTATATTATTATATTGTGATAATGATTGTTTTTGTATTTTAAAAAATTTTTTAAAATTGTTTATTTTTTAGTTTTATATTAAAAAAATTTAAATTTTTTTATAGTGTTTATTTGTACTGTTAGATAGTTTTTTTTTAATTGATATTTTTTAGTTTTTAGTTTTAAATTAACTATTTTAATATTATGTTAAAATAAAAACTAATTATAAATAAAATCATTTTGAAAAACAATCTCACTCAAACAAGGTAAATTGCAGCTCAATCTCACACAAACACGCTATAAGAGTATACTTCTCCACTCACATTTATGTATTGTTTATGATGATTTCTACTTGTAGCTAGATCATGAACCGGGAGATGAAGGATGGAGCCCTTCATGAAGTGTGAAGGGAAATACACACACACACACAAACACACGCACGCACGCACGCACAGTGAAGATAGTGCTGTGACAATGACATTATATACGATAAAGACACTCATTAACTATATATTTGGTTGGTAATAATTTTTGAACTGGTTCGTAATTACATAATGTAAGAAATACAAAGGCCAAATCCATGAGTTGCAGAATACAGTTCAGAACAATATGTGTGTGTGTGTGTGTGTCAGCAGAGAAAATCAGAGGGAGCTAGACAGGAGTAATTAGAGGAGAGAGATTCTTATACCGTATTCTTTTCTCCACTGTTCAAAGTACGGGAAGACTGTAGAAGTATAGTCATGGGCTATGAAATCTGGAGCTTGAAAACTGGAAGCTTTGAGAGTGTTCAACTGGATTTTCTGCATCTCCGGGAGATTCCCATACAGGAAAGATGGCGGCGGTCCTTGTATGCCTTGCATTCTAAGCTTCCTCTTGATCCTCTCCGACTTCAGCAAGACAGTGTAGCAGACGTGCACCAGGAAGAAAACCAGTGCAAGAAGGGTTAGAGAAGAAGCCAGTCCCAGGCAAGGAGGAGAGACCTCCATTTCTTCCACTCTAATGGTGCAGCCAACTAGGCCGCCTTTGATTATATACTGCTCAGGCTAGCTAGTGGTTATACATGGACAGTACACGTATGCATGTATGTGCATCATGTGTGCAGGCTCCTCCTCCCTCGTATCCACACACACACACATGCATACATTTATGTATGTATGCATGTATGTATTGATTACTTGTTTCAATGATTGACTTGAAAGACAAGATATCAATTTAAGGCCTCTCTTTCACAAAGGGTCATTGCATTTGGTCAAGGACAATGGCATCACTTACAATATTTCAATATTATATTATGACTGAACATTTTTTAGTCAAAATCAGCTTCCTGGCTAGCTGGCAACAGGACACGTGTCACTCTTTCATTTCCTTTGATTGATGATCTTTTTGTCGTTGCCATAATTGGTATCCAACTGCCCCACAATTTATTATTATTGGGAGAGGGAAACGGGTAAATGCAGGTCGTATTCTTTTTATATTTATTAGTTACTAAGAAATAAAAATAGTTTATATATATATATATAAAAAAAAAATTGTGATTGCAGCATCATCCTTTATAATGAAATTTAACTCTTGCTAGATTTATAAACTAGATAATAGTTGTTTCATGTTATGTTGGAGCTGCTGGAATCAAAACTTTTTAATATAAAAAGAATATATTTAAATTAAAATATTTTTAGTAGAAAAAAATTCAAATTGTATGTATTAATCTCGTTAATTTAATGGATTTAAAAATAAATAAATGTCTAGTAACAACATAATTTGATTAAAAAAATTATGATAATATCTTTTTTTTTAATATTAATAATAAAATATATTGAATTAACATAAGTCAATCCAAATTATAAGATTATTATAATCTTATATAAAGCAAATTAAAATAAATTTGAAACTTAACTTTCTATTAACTCAATATTGATAAATAAAATTGAGAAAAAATCAGTTTTTTAAAGAAAAAAATAAAAAATAACATAGGTCAACTTAAGTTAAATTGCAATATATTGACTTGCGTCATGAAACTTATATAACTTTATAAAAAGTGAATTAAAATAAATTATGAAACATAATTTTAATATTAAAAAATAAAATTAAAAAATATATATAAAAACGACTCTAATATACTGATACGGTGGACATAGAAAGAATTAATTGATTTTAAAAAAAATATATTAACTTGAAGATTTAAACTCAAAAGGTAAAAGAAAATAATAAGTATCTTTATAATAAATATAGGTTATCAAACTAAATTATGTTATTAGCATATACTAAAAGGTTTAGCTTTTATTGTAGCAATGAATAGTAAAAAGCCAAACTCTTTTCCACTTTGGTATTCAAATTTTTTTAGGACTTTTTTTTAATTCTTTTTTATTTTTAGTTTCATCCTCAATATTGAGTTTATTAGGTATAGAGCTTTATAATTTATTTTAAATTATTTTTTATAAAATTATCTCGGTCTTATGACTTAGATCATAAGTTTTGCGAGTTAGTCATATTAACTCGGGTTATTTTTTATTTTTAATTAATTTTTTTAATTTCATCCTTCAATATTGGGTTGATCAATAATTGGGTTTCATAATATTTTTTTTATTTTTTTCTTTAAGATTATCTCAATGTTATGACTTGGGTAATAAGTTTTGAGGGGTTTTTTTTAATTTGAATACTATTTTTTTTAATTTCAACCTTTAATATCAGGTTGATTAAGAATTAAAATTTATATATATATATATATATATATATATATATATAAATTCTTTCTATGGAGTTATTCAGATCATTTTCTCTCTTTTTTTTATTTTTTTTTCAATTTAATCTTAAATGTTGGGTTAATTGGGAATTGGCTTCATAGTTTATTTTTTTCTTATTTTTTTATAGGATTATCACAATCTTATGACATGGGTTGCAAGTTAAGCCAATTGAGTTAGGTTTTTTTAGCATTTTTAGTTGAACTTTTTTCAATTTTATCTTTTAATATTGTGTTAATTAGAAATTAGGTTTCACAATTTGTTTTAATTTGTATTTATAAGGTTATTCTTATATCATAACTCATTTCACGGGTTTGGTCAATTGACTCAAATGGTATTCTATATTTTTTTAATTGATTTTTTTTAATATCATCCTTCAATATTAAATTAATTGATAATTGAGTTTTATAAATTTTTTTTAATTTTTTTTATATAAGACTATTCCAATTTTATGACTCAGGTTTTGCATTCCAGGTTGACTTGTTTTATTTGTTTAGTTGAGATTTATTTTTATTTTTATTATTTTACATTAGGTTGATTGAGAATTGAATTTAATTAAAAATTAATTTATTTTTTACAAGGTTATTAAGATTTTATAACATAAGTTATAGATTTAATAAATTAACTTGAATTGATTAAAATTAATCTATTATATTATCATTTTAATATTTTAAAATAAATTATTTTAATCAAATTATATTTTCATTGACTATACGAGTTATATTTAGACATGCTAAGTAAAGATTATATCAAATTAATTTTTATATAATTTATTTTTATTTTTATTTTTATTTTATGGTTATAAAACATGTTAACATAACCCTAGATACTTTCTTTAACGTTCAATTTTTTTTTTATTTGATAACCGGCAAATCACGGATAATATTGCATTACATTCTAAATTATTTTCACAAGAAAGAGAGAATCAGAGCAATATGTGCGAATTAGAATCAAGGAAATTGACACAAGACATTAAGCTACAAGGCTTCCAGTTGCGTAAGCATCTTCATACTTTATCATTCTGGCCTAAATGATTGGACGTAATGGACTGACGTGTCCCAAATCATCAAAGGCATAATGGGGAGGAGGAGGAGGAGGAGGAGGAGGAGATAGCGATGCAAGAAAATTATGCAAGTGAGAAGAGGGCATCTCCACCGCAGCCCTTTATTTCCATACAATGAATGCACATAACACCCCAAGGAAATAAAAACGAAACATGTCTAAATTATCATGATCTTCTGTGAAAGCAACCCTGCTCAAGCACACCCTCTCATGGGGTTCTTGATAGGCACTAACATCCACTTGTAGCATAAGCAGCTGTCATGATAATAATAGTTAAGAGTTGTGGTTCTTCTTTTAATTTTCTAGATTTTTTTTTTTGTTCTCTGGTCATTATCACTTAATGAACAAAATTATAATAATTAATCTATCTTAATTAATTTGTTAGGTTTGTTTCAGATATATTAAAAATATTATTATAAAGTTTAATATTAATTTTAAAATTTTAAAAAATTAATTGAGACATGTAAATAAGTTTGGATATTTACTGTTATTAAAAAAACAAAATTATAATGATATTTAAGGATAAATCTTTTAATTTTTTAATTATATTTGATGTAATAACAAAACTAAATACAGTAAGGTGTAATTTTGTTTTTCAATCATTTTTTATATTTTTTTAATGCAAAACACAAATTGTCCTTTAGATGCAATCATAAAGCTTCGATGGGAAGTTAGGTTAAGGATACTTTTTTAAAATAAAAAAGAAAAATTGTGATTTAGAGTCTCAAAAGTAAAGTGGATCCTCTTGGCTTTTTTGAGAATCCAATTTATGGAATTTATAGCCCACATGAGCCTCTTCACTACACAGAATTAGAAAAATGGTCTGTGATATTAATTACAATGTAGGCCTTGGGTGCAACCTCTTTCTTGAAATACAAAAAAAATAAAAAAACATGTATGGTTTTAGTGTGAGAATACTTTGTATACCAACTTTTAATAAATTTTATTATTTATGTAATTAATTTTTATTTTATATAATTTTGTTTATAGTCAATAGTCACCTAAAAAAAACATTAAGATTATTACAGGCTTGCTATTTATCACATGTTATGACTTCTTTTACTCAATTTGCTCTTATAACTACAATCATCATATTAACTAGAGTTAAAATCTATGGTACTAAAAATACAACAAATCTAGTCGAAATTCAACCTCCATCCTTACTCATGTTAGCAACCAATTAAAAGTCATCTGCTAGCTTATTATGATTAATTCACCTCTAGATGGCAGGTTGAAGATTGATGCAAAAGTGTTGTGAAGTGTTATAACGAGTATTTGATTAATAAATATTTGTTTTATATTAAAGAAAATAATTATAGTATAAAGATTGTTATAATTTATTTTTGGGTATTCCATAAATAAATAAAAATTTTAAAAAACAAAACAATGTCGTTTTGACATTATTCCTTTTCCCGCATGCTGCTACAGCCCTATACAACACACACCAACACTACCAAGGATCATTATTTTTTAGCTCATCGTCTTCTTGCCCCCTCCCCGTTATAGCACCATTGGAGAAAAGGTAGACCTGCGTCTTTGCAAGGGGAAGAAGAAAGAAAAAAAACAGTTGCTGTCATCGGGCTCCCCAGCCACCGCCACCTTTATAATCACCGTGAGGCATCATCAGCTTCCTTTCCACCACCACTAGCATCACCCCCAGCTGCCACTGCCCTCTTAGTCGCTAACAGAACACTGCTAGAAATAAAAGAAGAAGACAAAACAGGGGCGGACAGAGGAGAAAGAGAGGAGAGAAACCAACGCTGAAACAGCAAGGAGAAGGAAGAGCCACCACGGCAACACCACCGCCAAACCGATCACCAGCATCACTATCACCTCCAAACCGAACACCAGCATCACTGTCAGCTTCTCAGCTCAGGCTAATTAATTAACAGGTTGCTGTGCTTATGTATAATACCCCCGGTACTATGCGTGTACAGTACCCCCGGTACTCTACACGTGTACAGTACCGGTTACTATTGCTCCGAGCTGGAATATTAGCCCAGCCCATGCGGCCGGGCTGAGTCCAGCCATGTAGGAAGTAGGCCCATTTTATTTTTGGGTGGATTTTAGCCCAATTTCCTTTTGGGTCGGGTCTAGCTCATTCAAAGAATTTTCATCAAAGAATTATTTCACAGAATCTGTGATTTTCCATAAATTTTATTAGTGCACTTTGACTAATATCGGTTTGTATTTTTATACTGTAAAGATACAAATCCGGTATTAAAATACCCAGTTTTCATTAAGTCATTAAAAAAATATAAAAATAAAAATATTTTGTTTTCATGCATACAGCCTAGTCTCTCTAATATATATATCATCTCATCATATTTTCATATAAAAAAGAAAATTTCAAAAAAATATATGTATTAGCATGCATTTTTGGCTTTAATAACTAGTTTATTCAAGCCATGAGAACTAGGCCAATATTTCAAAAATTCTAAAAAAATTATTTTGTTTTCTTTTAATATCTGGGGTTACGATCTTATACACAAGACGTATTCCGGAAATTAAATTCTTGTGTTTAGGTCAGAGTTATCCGATAAGATAAGGATCTCTTTACTAAGGAGGACTTTTCTTAAACCATACCAATAACTAGGAAACACGATAAAATCTTAGATTTTATCAGACAATAAAACAATGCGGCCTTAGGTAGAGCATATTTGGGGTGCTAATACTTTTTCTTTACACTACCAGTCCCCGTACCCAATCTCTAAGACCAACTAGGGTTCCTAGTAACCAAAATACTAGGTGGCGACTCCCAATCCAATTTCCATCAATAAAAGACTAGATTTTCTTGTCCCCATATATTTTCCAAATAGATATTATACTAGGTGGCGACGCCACACACGTGCGACAAAGGTATATAATAATCGGATATATATTAAAGGATCGACTTTGAATAATTTAAAGTTAATTTTTATGAGAAGTTATAATTGGTTATTGAATTAAAATATCATAGCAAGTAAAGTAAAGTCTTTTTATTTAAATGTTATTGGTATGATACTACTAATAGAAAAATCAGAGTATATCTCAATCAAGGTTTGGTCAAAGTATTATAATACAAGGACTAGACTTTACATTATCAATGATGTCTTTGTTTCTGCCAAGAAATGTGAGCAAGTTTATTATACATATACTCATTCTTTTAGAAAGAATCGTTCAAGAGCTGATTAGTTATCCAAAGTGAAAATCAAACCTAGAGGTCATATCTAGGTTTTTCATTATTGCAATAACGAATTAACGGTGAAATATGATGTCTTTTGATTTGAAAAGTAAATTGATCCATATCGAATTGTTCTGTTTAATGATGTAGAAGAAAAATTAAATTTTCACATCACTAAAAATGCTTTTGTTGATGTTAACATTGAGAAGTTAAATGATATTTTAAAAACCAGCGAATATATATAAGTTAATAAAGATGATGATAGCAAAAAAATCAACATAAAAAATTGTCATGAATATTATGATGATGGAATTGAAGAAGAAGATAACACATAAACTATAATATAACTTTTTTTAATGAAACTAACTTTTATGTAATAAAAATAATATTTATTTATTATTAAATTACAATGAAACATTTATTTTATGTGATTTTATTATTATACATAGAACTAGTGTTATTGTGTTGTGTGTTTTATTGTGATTTTAAGAATTTGCAGGATGGATACATAAGTAATACAAATATAATCTGACCAAATAAACTATTTTTCACATATGTAAATACTGGTAGATATGTAAAATATAAATAGATACACCAATAAATTACGTTAGTTAGTATATTCTAGAGAGTATTATTCATTGTGTTCAGGGATTACACAAATTGTTCTTTTTTCCCTAACATTGTTTATTATGTTCAATGCATACAAGATTACCAACAGTTAATGTATGCAGGTATTTTTTCAAGAGATAAGGTATTGTCCACTCCTCACTTGCACTAATTATTATTATTTTTTATAGATAAAATCACCAACGAATTAAAAAGTAGTCAATGATAGTTGACATGTATCTTAAAATTTTGGATTAAATTGAGAAATTCAGTTAGACTTTACAAATAGAAACATCGATGAACAAATTAAAATATTATTTTTTAGTTTTTTAAAGATGTTGGTAATACTTAGCGTGTTACTGATAATTTTTTATTAAATCAAAATTTTCAACTAGACTTGACAAACAATTCACCCAAGGAAAAATTAAAAATATTAATATTTAATTTACCATTGGTAAAAGAATTGGTGATATGTGATAGGTTTCTAGAAATTTTTTATTAAATTTAAAATTTTAATTAGAATTTATAGATGGAAACACCAATGAAAAAAATTTTAATTTTAATTTTAATTTTTAATTTTTTGATAATAAAGATGTTGGTGATATATGGCAGGTTTTTGAAAACATTTTATTAAATTGAAAGTTTCAATTAGACTTTAAAGATGGTTACAACGACAAAACTTAAAATATTAATTTTTAATTTTTTAATAGGAAAGACATCGATAATAATTAGTGTATTTCTGGAAAAAAAATATTAAATGGAAATTTTCAATTAGACTTTATAGACAGTTATATCAATAAAAAATTTAAAATAATTAATATTTAATAAAAAAACCTCAAATTAAAAGGTCAAAATCCCCAAAATCAGAACATACAAGCATCTCTCTTCTTCTCTCTTCTTTTGCTCCTCTCAAATCTTCATTTTTCTTTCTATTCTTCATCTCCTTCTCTCTTCATGTCATTCTGTTCTCTTCTTTTCCACACATATTTATGCCATCTCCTATCTTCTTATTCTTTTCTTTTCTTTTTATTTAATGATTTGTTCACAAAAACAATTTCTCTTCTCATGCTTGGGAAAAATTCAACATTGAAGTAAGATTTTTTTTTGTGTGTTTTTTATTCATTTTTTATATAATTTTTTTTTAATAATTGTGTAAATTTTATCAGGAATTTTTATTTTTTTTAATGTTTCTATTATAAATAATTGTATAAATGTTGTTGAGAATATTTTATTTTTTATGTTATTAATAATTGTGTAAATGTTAATGGAAATGTTTTGTTTTTTTAATTTCCTATTATAAATAATTCTACAAATGTTGATGAAAATTTTTATTTTTTTTAATTTTTCTATTATTAATAATTGTATAAATGTTAAAGGAAATTTTTAATCTTTTTAATTTTTATGTTATTTAATAATTGTATATATATTTTTGAAATTTTTAACATTTTTATGTTCTTTAATGATTGTATAAATGTTGGTGGAATTGTTTTAATTTTTTGTTGTTAATAAAGTTAGCTGATTGATTTGTTGGTGTTAACAAATAATTTTTATTTTTATGAAAAATGAAAATTATTTATAAATAAAAAAAATTAACAAAATGAGTAGCAATCATAAATAAAAAATAGCTAAGATAATAGTTAGGATAAATGAGTAGTTTTTAATGTGAAATATTGACTATAAATGCTTTAATGTGTTTATATTTACTTGTTATGATCATTTTGCAAATTGTCATTGCAAAATTAATTGAAAATTTAGTTAAATCAACATAATTGAAATTATTCGTTTGATATTGTATTTGCAAATTTAAAAATTTTAGATAATTTTTCGTATATAAAAGGCGCTGACAAATCTTTTTTTTTTAATATGAATGATTTATAGTATCTTAATCTTTTAATTTAATTATGTAGATGTCTAGGGAAAAGTCAATAGCATATCGTATGGACATGATTGCCATTAGTTCTTCTAGTAGTGCTTCTAACGACTATAAATCGTTTGGTGTCAACTAAAAACAGACACACGAGACACAGGTAGCTATGCTTGATCCGGGCTTGTCGAGTGCAATGCCATAATATATAAGGGGTCCTTTCATATTAGGATCCATTTACCTAGAAATAATGGGTTTAACGGAAGAACAACCTTTTATTGTAAGTTTTTTTTCCTTCATAACAACATGTTAATATTTTTTGAAAAATTAATTTAAGTTAATGAATACAATTCCAGGTTTACAAACTTGAGGCTATAATAACCATAACATCGGCGATGAAATTGTCGATAAAAATTTTATCATTTTAATGGAGTTAGGTTTTTAAACATCTTGAATGGAAACCTATAACTGATACATAGTTCGAAAGGTTTAAGGTTTGTATTAACTTCAATATTTTTTAATTATGTTAATTTGGTTAGTTTATTAACTTATTAATGAAAATTTTCTTCTACAAATTTTAATTGCAAGGAAAATTTTGAATGGGATAGAACTCATAAAGCTATTGTAAGGAAAGTTTGGGTGAATCACGTTACCATTAGGTAAGATTAAAATCCATATAAAACTTTTTAATCATTTTATTGAATTTTATTATTCATTTAGTAACAAATAATTCATTTGTACCATATACATTACATTTTGTATAAGGTGCAAAAGAATGTAAAAAACAAGATATGAAAGAAAGAGAGCTTTCATTCCAAGCGAGAAGGAGGTGCTAGTTTAGAAGGATTCCATATGATTGTATGTCTCGAAGGCTATGTGGGCATAATATATTCAACACATGATGTCCGATCATTTCATGCGATTATCACACTTCAATGTAGAAAACTAGAACCAGTGTGTTCACAGTTTTATTATCACGTGCACTAACAGCTTCATTTTGTTCGTTTTGTATACAAAGTGAATAATAAGATTTTTTTTAATTACATCCATTTTTTATTTGTTTTTTTATAAAATATTTAACCAACAATAATTTTCTCTTGCAGACTATGGTTCTTGAATGCAAACCAAGCCTGATAGAGTTTTTTTTATGAAAATACACTTGCAGATTGATGACCGCCCAACAAAGATGCAAGAACTCATGGATAGTCGAGTTCAACATTTAATGGTATGTTATTTTAACTATTTTTTATGTTATTATTTTTTTGAATTTACTGATTTTTTTTAGGATATATATAATATCTAGTTAAAAGAGAGACACCGTAGTAACCCTTCGACTCATCTAAATTTTAATTTGAATTTTTAATTAGAGATAACATCGTGATATGGACTAGATAAAAATCAAACATATGATCTCTTTATCATTTCAAATAAAAGTTCTTTTAGTAAATCTAAAATTAAATTCTAGTAGTGGTTGTTGCATATCTTTGCTTCTTTGAAATTGATGGTGGTGTGGATTATATACTTGTTTTGATGAAGTCAGTTTCACATAATGAAAATGGGATAATTGAATGCCGACAATTGTGGTCAAAGTCGTCCTTTTACATCTCTCTCTCTCTCTCGATCTCCAGCCTATTAGCAATGAATAATGGATGGATTGTATAGGGTTGGTCCTGACCCTGGAACGAGCAATTATATATTATATATACAAGTAAAGGAACAAACAAGAGACTGAGAGAAACTTGTTGCGATGCTCTATCAAATGGACCACCGCAAACGAACATATATATATATATATATATATATATCAAAATTTCAAAAGCAGTCGCCTCTTAGCTTAGCTAGCCAACTTTTAAAATATAGGTATCAGTTTGAAGCAAGGATGCTAGCTAGCTACCAATACAGGACCACACCTTGAGTTTTAATTCTTATAATGTACATATATGTTTACTAATGTGGAGAACTACTTCTTAAACTATCAGTAACCCACATGATGCCCCAGTAGAAGTGGGCTATGTCGACGTTTTTGTCTGTATACAATTAATAATTAATGAAGGAAGCAGTGTCTAGGGTGCGCAAGTAGAATGTCGATAGCCATTAGTTTAAAATCATTCTAATTTGAAGCATTCAAATCTTGTGGTTTGATAGCGATATATACTGCAATAATGTGAAAGGATCGACATTTTAGCAACTACATTAATAATGAATAACCAGGGAAAAACCTTTAGAAAGTAAGGGGGGTGGTTGAAGACTATAGGTCCATCAGGAAAGGAAAGGTTTGTACTCTACAACACCTTCCACTTATGTTACTATTCTGCACGAACAAGATAGAAATGGGACCTAGCTAGCTACCGAGCTCGGAAAAAACGAAACGCCGACCTGTGTTGCTTTGATGCTATATAAGAGGTGATGAAACTCTTCATGTAGCTTTCCAGAGAGGAAGTGAAGGTGCATGTGTGTAGATAGATGCATTTCTTTCATGAATAGATGCTTGAAAAACTAGAAGAGAATTGTGTAACTCGTGCATGCCTTGTCCATGATGAACTTTTTTCTTTTCTGTCGATGGGAAAGTGATTGTGACAATGTTGTGGGTCGCCATTTCCTGCTCCTGAAAGTACTTGGAAGGTGGAGAAAATTAGAGGAGTATAACATTTTTATTATTATTTGTATTGGCTTGCGTAAGAAGTAGATCATGTCCATGGTTTTGGAATTAGTCCTTTCCATGGCCATATCAGAGAAGTAAACGCCAATTTTGATAGCTAGGCTAGCTGTTTGCAACACGACGGTACCCAGCTGAAATAGGCATGCAATTTACGGTATATAAGTCAAAAACCTTGCATACAATGGAAATCAATATGAATCTCTTATACCTATCCCTTCAACAATCCACATTCATAAAGTGCGGTGTGGCATCACAGTGACTCTTGATTGATTTTTATTTTTTATTTTTTTGAATAAAGAAGTGTTATAATTATTAGAAAACTAATCTATCAAATATTCTAAAATAAAAAATTAGTTGCATAAAAAAAATATATTAACATCTTTAATACACTCTATTTAAGATAAATTGTTTGGTGTTTGGTTCATCTTATAATTGTTATGGTATTGATGTTTTCTGATTATATTAGTTTTTTTTATGATAGATTGCTATGATGAACAAATTTGGATTCAAAATCTAAAAAAAAAAAAACCCTTGGTCAATATGGATTACAACCTTAGATATGTCTATAAAATATCAAGGAGAACCAATACATATCTCTTAAAATTTGTATTTGATTCAAACTAAATTTATTAAAATAGAAATTCAAAGAGAACAAAAAATTATAACAACAATAGAATCATTTTTTTAATGCATATTCTAAGCGATTTACATGAAAACTCTTTATCAGCCTAAGAAACCTAACATTTTTTGCAGCAAAGAGAGAGGATAAAAAGAGTAGAAAATAACTCAAACAAGGTTAAAAAAAAATATTTCTTTCTCCTCCGTTTTTGTCAATTTTTGAGCAAACATGAGCTACACTCCTACATTTGATTCAAAAGGGGTACATATCATTTCCAACATGTGGGGTCTAAAAATAAGTAACAACAAAGTACTTATGCCATGTTTCTCTCTCATAAATTGGATAGATACTGTAATTAGCTAATGAAGTATAAAAAAATTAAGTAGTTTAAAAATAGAGTTTTAAAGTTGGATAATTGATTAATCAATTTGTCCTGACAATATTATCCATTCTCCCTAATTAAGGTGATTGATAACTTATACTTAAGATTTGATTGATAACTTATACTTAAGATTTGAGTCTTTTATGCTTAAATAAGTATATTTTTAGAGAGAAAAAATACATCAATCTTCTAGATAGACATGCTCTAATAATATATATGCAGTAGAGAATGAAAATTGTGAAGCTTTATTTTAAAGATTTCATAATGTATTTATAACTTATGAATCTTATCATTTTGAAAAAGAAAAGGATCTAGAGTGTAATTTTACTCTAATAGCATTTAATAAGATATAAATATCCATTATATTCATTTTAATGTTTGATAAAAAAAATTATGGGTCCTTAAAAGACTTTTATACACCTAAAAAGTGTAGAAATATTATGGTCTAAAATGTCAAAAAAATATTGACAATTTCAAGAATATATATATATATATATATATATATATATATATATCAAGGTGTAGGGAGATTATTAACAAAATATTTTTTTGGTTTGTTTTAGATATTTGAGAGGGATCAAGAATTAAGTTATGATGATTGATCTTTGATAATATTAAGGCTTTTATTTAAAGTTAGGTTTATTAGATTATTTTTATTTTTATTAGGTTTATCCATAATTTTTAAGATTAACTTATTAGACTTAATTTTCTAGTATAAATACTTTTTTGTAGAGACTTTTTTAGGGAAGATTATTTTTAATAAAGAAATTAGAATTCATGCTATTTGTTTTTATGATTGAGTAATTCTTATACTAATTTATTGATTGAACTTGCAAACTTTTTGAAAGATTGATCAACTTCATTGTGATTTTATATTACTAATTACATCTCTTTATAGGCATAAGGTGAGAGTGATCATTGCGTGTAACTTTGATTTTTTAAGATAAGTTCTTGTTAAGTCAAGTTGTGAACCTTTCAAATTTGATTTTAGCATATTTTAAAGGTATCTGTATCATAATTGGAACTGACAACTCTTATATTTGATAACATTACAATTCTCAGCTCACTATCTAGCTCAAGTTTTTTTAGGTACTATATTTGTTTAATTACTTGTGTTGTTATGGTAGTTTCACATGACAATATCATTCAAGCCTGGTATAATAGTTGCACTATATATTCTTAATACCATCTCTGCCTACTATTTTAAGAAACTTGGCACTATTTACTACTTGAAAAATGATGAATTATTCTTAATATGTTAACTTGCCTTCAAATATCTATCTTCCTTTATTGCTATAATGAGACTCTAATTATAAGTGTCATGATTTTATAATAAACTCATTACTTCACATGTATTCTCGACACATTATAAAAATTAATTGATTTTCATTCTGAATAAATAAAAATTATCTCAATATGAGCTTTTAAAATTATTTTGCTTTTAAAAAATGTATAATTAAGCTTAATCACAAAACAAAACACTCCTTATAACCAACCTTATAACCACCTCCTTGAGATAAAGTTTAAGAATTTTATGCAAACAAAACAAGTTTTTTGAAAAACAAGGCTAAAACACTTTTTGAAATAGTTTCAATCTATTGTTGGTTTAGAGAAAAAAATATATATGTATAGGATTTTCCAAAAATATAATTTCATTAAGTGTTTAAAAATTACTTTAACATTATAAATAATATATAGAATGTTAACAACATCATAACTTTTTTAATGTTATTTGATATTATAACTTACTAATCATGATAACTCACCTTTTGATTAGAAAAGGCATGTGATGTAGGCTAAGAAGTGAGTTTATGAAATAAATGAATTTGTAGGCTCAAAAAGTGTTTAAGTTTAAGAGACTTAAGATCTCTTTCAAACGCTCTTACAATATTTTCAACTGATTATCTGGCATATAACCTAAACTCATATTTTATTTATGCATGCTTCTTGATGCCCATGTTTCATTGCCATTTTTTTCCAAAAAAATTCCTCATCCTTAACCATAAGCTAATTGAACACGCCTTTTACTTTAGTTTTTCCGTAACATTTTTGTTTCCATTTAAAAAAAATTCACTTTTAATTTTTTTTATTTTTATTTTGATGTGCCTTTTAGCATTTTACTTTATGGTGCAAAGTCAAGCTTTCCTAGATATGTTATGGATGAACTAATATTGCTTTTGAATTTTACTAGATATGTTATGGATGAATTGATGTTACTTTTGAATTTTATTTAGAATTTTATTAGTCTTTTATGACTTTTATTTTCTCCTTATATAGGGGGTGAAACAATAAAAGTTATATGTATTTTTTATCTGGAATTAAAGTGAAAAAAATTAGATGATTAAAATAACAACAACAACAACAAATAAAAAAAAGAGTTGTGTTATTGAAATAATTTCCATCTTGGATTCAAGATTGGAATAAATAAAGAAAAAAAACCAACTTGCATACAATAATGCAAGTTGTAAGCAAATATAACATATAAAATAACAAATCATACAAAATTACACATAAATCAAAATAACTAGTTAGCCTAGACATTATCCTTAGCCTTTTTAAATTGCTATGTTGTTTTGATTTTGATTCATATAAAAAATAGCTATAAAAAAACTAGCATCATCATTAGTCAAAAAGCTCCTTGAAGTTTTTCTCTATAAAAAAATACAATCATACTAGTACTAATAGTATGAATAATAATAATATTTATTACCTTTAAAACCTAGATACAATATTAATAAAACTTAACAGATTAAATTACCCCATCATGTATTTATCCCTTTCATCTTAATAGAATTTATTTAATGAATCTCTTGATTAAAATAAAATTCAAGCAAGACTCACTTAATTATAAGATAGACAATAAAAGTATAACTTCTTTTGAAATCAATCAAAACCGATAAGTATCATGTTAAAAATTGAACAATATTAAAAAAATAAATGAAAAATGTTAGAAAAGTAACATAGAGCTGGAATTAGAGACTAAATTAAAAATAAATTTGAACTAAATAAGATCTAAATTAGGCGCAAATAATACTTGTGGTAAAGTGTCTAATACCTACTTATGATGTATGAAAATTGTTATACATTTTAAATGGATTTGGTTTGGTGGTAGCAGCTTCATCTTGGTTATTTGATTTTTGTAGCGCAACATATGATGAATGACAATATAATGGTGATGAATGACAATGTATGGTGCAAAAAAGACCCTTTCTCTATCTCTTTTTTATTTTCAAGTTTCATGTTAGGCCATTAACATGTGTAAATATGTGCTTGGATTTGTATTTATAATGTCTTACTTAAAATTTAGGGTTTTTCTTCTCAACTTCTTCTTTTTAAACTAGATTGGGACAAACCTAGGTTAACTACTCTAAGGTTTGGTGCATGGCTATAAGCGTACACATATAGGATATTTAGACATGTATTTTTTATTTTTTTCTTTATTTTCATTTTTTGGCTAAAGAGATAAAAATTGATTAATGATACTATAAAAAAAATTATTTTCAAGAACCATATGCAAAACGATCTAGAAATAAATCATTTGAAGTTAACTCATATAAAGATTTAGATTGATAAGATCCCTCTTACAAGGTCAGGTCATTATAGTGACAAATTCTGTTAATTCTATGTGATTACTTGACCAAGAGCTCTCCAATTTTTTTTACCTAATTGATCAAGAACAAAAGAATAGAAAGAATAAGAAGAAGAGAAGAAATGTTTGCATAGATAATTTCATATCTTCCCATTACAATTCAAATGATTATTTATAGCCAAACCATTGAATGCGTAAACCAACTGATACAACAAAATAGAAATAATAGGCATAAATGATAGGTGCATGATTCCCACATGTATTTTGTATAACAATGAAAAACAGGGCACTAAACCACTACTTATTTGCATAACTTAAACAATAACTAATTGTGACATGTCAGCCATATGATCCACCTATTCCGCCCACTTATTAACTGAGGCTTGCTTAGTATGTAGATGTATAATGATGGTGGTATGATGCATATATCATTCCTTTTCCCTTAAAGTATCATTGTCCTCAAGGATAAAGTCAGGAAATGTCTTCAAAAAATGCCACTGATTTTCCCACTTAGCATCTTTAATAACAACACCTTTCCATTTGATTAAAACCTTCATTTTAGGCCAATATTATCCGTTATTTATGACTCAATGATCTAAAACTAACTTAGACTGTGATAGGATTGTAGAAGTCATTGACACAGGTAGAAGCTCAAGCGAGATTATGACCACAAAACCCAAGCATTTTCGGAGACGGCTCACATGAAAAACATTATAAATCTGAGACCTAGCAGGCAAGGCAAGCTTATAGGCTACCTACCCCACTTTAGCTAATATTTGGTAGGACCAAAGTAACGTGATGCTAGTTTGATTGACCTACAAAAAGCAACAAAAGATTGTCTATATCATTGCAACTTCAAATAAACATAATTACCCATAGTAAAATGAACTTCATGGCCATGTCTATCAACTTGTGTTTTCATCTAGTCTTGAGCAAGGACTAATTAGTGACCTAAGTCATAAAGAACTGAATCTTTATCACATAGGTATTCATCGACTGCTTAGACTCGAGTGGTTTCTAGCACATACAAGAGCATGTTTGGTGGGGAAATTCCATAAACTCCTACAAATGGTGAGGTCTTCATGGAAGAGTGAATAACTATGTTATAACTAAATTCCTCCAAAGACAACCAATTAACCCACTTATAAGGCTGATTAACTTGTAAAACATCATAAGTACTACTCGAGTGTCAGATTGACCACCTTAGTTTGGCCATCTGATTGGGGATTATAACTAGAGCTCATATTGAGCTTAGTACCTTGTAGTTGGAACAAAGTTTTCCAAAAAAAGCTCAAAAATACCTTGTTTTGGTTGCTGACAATAGAGGCAAGGATGCCATGAAGTTTAACAATATGAGTGATGAAAGATTTGGCCATAATAATAGTTGTGAATGGATGCTTTAAAGCTATAAAATGGGCATACTTACTCAATCAGTCAACAACGATTATGACCACTATGTTACCCAATGAAGGAGGTAAACCTTCCATAAAATCCATAGACACCAGTCTATAATTTAGTTAGAATGGACAAGGTTTACATTAGTCTTATTGGACTCAAACAATTCATTTTAAAGCATTGATAAGTATCACAACGCTAGAGAAACTCTTTTACATGTTGTCGAAGTTTTGGCCAAAAGAAGGTGTTATGGATTCGTGTTAAAGTTTTATGGTACTTGAAATGACTATCGACTGAGGAAGAGTGACTATCAACCAAAATGGAAGGAATTAATGGAGAAGAAGGGTTCAAATATACCTTTCCATCTTTGAACCAAACACCATCTTTATAAGTATATAGCTGCCATGTTTGACTTGAATTCATCTTGGATATATTATTATAAAAAGAATCATATTGAACTTATTGTTGTAGACGTATCCACCAATCTGGTTAAGGTAAGGAAATTACCACAAAGTTGAACTCTACTTTTCTAGATAGTGCATTTGTGCCTTTGTTTTATGGGTCTTTTTTGTATTCCACCACAAAATCATAACCAAGGAGTTTTGGAAGCCAAAGAGTCTATGCTAGAGTGGTGATGCGTTGTTCTAAAAGAAACTTAAGACTTTTATGGTCAGTCCTAACCATGAAAGGCCTTCCCAGAAGGCAGGTCGCCACTTTCAGATTGCTTTAACAATGGTTAACATCCTTTTTTCATAAATAGAGAGTGCCAAAGTTAAACCTTTTAGTGCCTTACTAAATAATGTTATTGGCTGACCTTGTTGGATGAGAATAACGTCTATCCTAGTGCCTTAAACATCACATTCAATGAAGAAATACTAAGAAAAATTAGGCAACCGTAATACTGAAGGTGAAGTCAAGGCCTGTTTGAGGTTATTGAAGGTTGTGGATTCATTTGGTCCCCAACAGAATCTTTCTTTGCTTAAACATTGAGTCAGTAGTACTGCAATACTGCTGAAGCCACTAATGAATTTTCTATAATATCTCGCCAATCTTAAAAAGCCGCACATGTCTTTTACTATCATTAGCTCTGCTAATCAACCACGGTTTGTATCTTTGATGGATTAACCTTCACCCATTCTCTGATATGATATGTCCCAAATAATTTACCTATAATACTCCAAATTGACACTTTGATTTCTTAACATACAAATGGTTAATTAATAAAATGGTTAGAACACTAAATATATATGAAAGATGGTCATCCTAATTTTTAGAGTAGATCAAAATGTCATTGAAGAACATAATGATGTACTTGCAAAGATAAGGTCTGAATAAATCATTTGTGAAACTCTAGAAAGTAGCTGGAGCATTTGTAAGACTGAAAGGCATTACTAGAAATTCATAGTGTCCTTTATGTGTATGGAATGTAGTCTTTTAGATATCTAACTCATGAATTTGAATTTGATAGTACCTAGAACACAAATCAAGTTTTGTATAAAAACTAGCACTATGTAGTTCATCTAATAACTCATCCATAATCGAAATAGGGTACTTGTCCTTTACTATTATGTGATTAAGTGCCCTAAAGTTAACATAAAATCTCCAAATTCCATCTGCCTTTTTCACTAACAAAACTAGAGAGGAAAATAAATTGTTGCTTGGATGGACTAGATCGGATTCAAGAAGTTCTTTTACTAGTTTTTCAATCCTTTTTTTTTTTATATAGTATGGGTACTTATATGGATAAACATTAACGGGTTTGTTGTTGGGTTAAAGAAGAATCTAGTGGTCATGTGTATGGTTAGGTGGTAAGGTTGTCGGTGTATCAAAAACATGTGCAAATTTGTCAAGGACTACTGTGAGATTGCTAGAATAAATGGTAGTGGAGTCTACATGCTCGGTCATAGTAATTTGAAAAAACAAACCAGTTTGTTGTAGGTTTAAAAGTCTTTATTAGAAAAGGCCTTCATTCTAGAACAACCTAATCCTTGAAACATGTGTTTAGCTCCACCATTTATGAAAGTCATCATGAGATTCAGTAATCTATTTCAATTGGTCCAAGAGTTGCAAGTTATTGAACCCCTAAAACCACTTGGCAAGTAGCAACTAGTAATACATAAAAATCAGCGGTGACAACATGACCTTAGATAAATATTGAGAGAGTGAGATACCATCCTCCATAAATAAATCTTCTCAAGATTAGTCACCATCACTTGAAACTTCTTATCTCAAATATCTTGTAGCCCAAATTAAGAGATAATGGATTGGTCAATGAAATTATGGGTGCTTCCTCCATCTATCAAAACTATGACATCCTTGTTCGTTAGTTTTCTAAGCACTCGAATGGTTTGCGGGTGCTTAGTCCTAGCGAGGGTGTGAAATGATATTTTTGAAAAAAATTCCATAAGTTCAGTTTCGAATGTACAAGCATCATAGGCATCGGTTTCACCTAATGTTAAATCTCCAATCATAAACAATTGTGGTCTCTGACAACAATGCCCTGTATGAACTTTTCATCACAATAGAAACAAAGGTCCTTCTTATGTTTTTCATAAGCTTCCTAATTTGTGATTGTTCTAAATGAGGTTAAAGTGTGTACGGTGGTGTTGATGGATTTGAAAGCTGATGACAGACCCAATACACCGCTGTTTGTTATTGGTGGGTGAGAAATTATAGATGATCAAACAAAAGTATTACCTTTTCTTTGCAGGAGATTTCATTCCTTTACCAGTTTAGCAACTCCAATTGTGTCTCCTAGAGTTTTTGACTGTTTAACTTTGACATCCAGATGGATATCATCGTGAAGTCTTCTAATGAAACATCCAATTAAAAAGTGGCTCTAGAAATCCATCCACACGATGTAATATCCTTTCAAAAGCTTTTTGGTAAGCCGTTACTATTATAATATGTCTGCAACGAGTTAGTGCTTCGGAGGGATCCTTATACTCATTCGATCCAAAATGTTGGAAGAGTGTTGATGTGAATTCAACTCATATGAGTATCCTCTTATATTCAGAAAGCCAATGGTGCCACTACAATGCAAATCTTTCAAGGTGGAATGAAGCAAGTTGCACTAATTGATTACTCATAATATTCTGAAATTTAAAGTATTGTTCTGCCTTATAGACCCATCTTATTAGATCCTAACCACCAAATTTTAGAAATGAAAGTTTGAGTTGATGGTGATTTTTGTCATAGCCAGTGCTTACAAAGAAATACGCACATGGTGGCGGACGACTCTTTTAGGAGGTTTCTCCCTTGGTTAAAATATTGATATCTTGGATGATTGGTTGTTGATTGGAACTGTGTCTTAACGACAAAGTCTGTAATTCATTGATGATGTTTTAGAGGTTTTGAAAGGTGACGGTGACTTGATTCATATTGTTGTTAAGGAGATTGAATCGAGACTTATGTTGGGTTTTAAGAAGATCGAATTGAGACTCATGTTGAGCTAAGGCTTTGGTGACCTCATTGCAGAACTTAATATTACTTTTGTTCCTAGTCTTCATAGAAATGAGTGGCTTTGATACCAATTGATAAAAGTAATTTTTTAAAAAAAAAAGATTAAGAAGAATGAGAAGTAAAGAAGAAATGTTTGCATAAATAATTTCATATCCTCCCGTTACAATTCAGTTGACTATTTATAATCAAACCATTGAATGAGTAAAACAGCTGATACAACGAAATATAAATAACAAATATAAATGATAGATGCATGATTCCCACACACATTCTACATAACAATAAAAAATAGGGCATTAAACCAACTATTTATTTGCACAACTTAAACAATGACTAATTATGACATGTCAGCCATATAATCCATTTATTCTGTCTATTTAATTACTGAGACCTAGTTAGTACGTGGGTGTATAATGATGGTGGTATGATGCATATATCATAAAGTTTTTCAAAGCATAAGAACTAATAGATAATAAATGATTAATACTTAAAAGTGTATTTTTATCAAGGTTTTATATCATCATTTTGCATTTGAAGTATCAATAACTCCTTAACTAAAGCATGTTTTATACTAACATATCTAATAATATAAGATATTTTTAATGTATGGTAAATGTTCATTTTAAATGCAGGCCTATCACATAAATAAAAGGATTGATTGATGAGCTTAAGAATTTAAATTAAAAGGACAAAGAGATGGCTAAATTTAGAAAAGAGATGCCGGTGCAGTCCAAACCAGAACACTGTTCGGTAATTAGGTCATATCTGGAGATGTAGATCTCAAATTTAGGTCTACTTTACATGGATGGAAATGTAAGACATAGACTTACAAATTTTATATGGAGCCAAGATTTTAAAAAGCCATTTTCAAGTTCCAATTGTAGCAACAACAAAGAAGTTCGAATTTGTCCTGTAGCCCGAGTACTGTTTAGTGTTTGATCTATACCTAGAGTTCTAGAAGTCCAGATGACCTCCATTTGTTTTCCTAGAAAGCTGAGACAATTTGTTACATCTTTCATGTTTTCAAGTGGTTTCAATTCTGACATTATCAATGACATTTTGGGCAAACAAGAGAAGATAAAGATTGTCACCAAGTTAAGTATTGGCAACCCATTCATTAATTAGTCATCAAATCAATAGTTTCAATTTTGGCCTATAAAAGGAGACATTTGCCATGCATTTAGGTATCTTAGTCTCCAGATCAAGATCATACTTTTACTTTCTCTCTTTATATTTTTGTAATATTTAAGTTTTGTTTTCATAATATTAAGTTTATGCCTTTCATTTCATTTCATTTCCTTTACTTAGTTAACTTTTATCTTATTTATGTTCTTATTTTATTTATTTATTTATTTTTCTTTCATTATGTTGAGCTAAGTTTATTATGTCAAGGTAAAAAAGTTACACTAATGGTGTAAGAATAAATATAGTATAAACTCAATATGAACTTTAATGTTTGATACTAATATGTTTTGTATTTGTTATCTTATTCACTCTTTAATACTTTGCTTGTTAAATGATTAATCTAGATTTATGTTATATAACACTTGGTACAACAAACGCTTAACACTTTCATAATCTATACTGTATGGTATAACTGACACCTAAGCTATGAAAGAAACTTTATTTGTTGTTAACATAAGTTATAATCATGAATGTCTGACAAGATTTACAAATATTAGCATTAATCGAATACGATAACTAATGTGATCATGTTAACAATTTATAATATGATTGGAACCTCCTTTGTGTGTGGTTTCCAATTGAATAATAAGAGTTTATATTATACTTGTTTGACATACCACTAGTGGATTATCTAACCTTGATATTTGTTGTTATCATTGTTTAATTCTTACATTAATCTTCCTTCTCAAAGTTCTTATCAACTTCTTCTTTTTTTATTGTTGTATTATTATTATTATTATTATTATATAATTAACTTCTCTGGGGTTCGACCCCGGTTTTGCCGAGTTATTTATTACTCCAACACTTCTGCACTTAGAAGAAGATATCAATCTTTTGATTGTGTCAATAAACAATATTAATATCATATAAAGTTCTAAACAAAAACCTTTTTAAAAGATAAACATGTTGACCTATAATTTCTTTTAGATTTGAAGGAAAAAAAGATCACATATTTATTGAATGAAACTCAAATTAAAATAATATAAAAATTGAATAATCAAGTGAGAGTTAAAGAGGCAAAGCCATAACTTCTACTTAATACTACTAAAAAATTAAAATTCATATAAAAAACCCTAATAATTTGGTGATAAGAATAATTATAAAATGATAAATCCAGGCACTTAACTTAAATGCATAGATGAAAGGATTAATTTGCATCTTGCATAACTCATAACTCGATACATATAAATAAAATAAATTATAAAACAATTATTTTTAAAATAGTAGTTCAAAAATAAGATTTTTTACATGTTTTCAAAACACTTTTTTTTATTTCTTCCATGGTGAATCATGAAAAATAAATGTTTTATTTATTCAATAAGTTGATGATTTAAATAATGTTTAGTAACGCGGTGCAAACTGTTCCATAAAAATTAATTTTTTTATATATATTTAAGATAATTTTAATTTGCTAATCTTAAAAATAATTTTTAAAAATTAAAAAATATCATTTTAATATATTTCAATAAAAAATTATTTTAAAAAATAATTATAATTACAATTCCAACCGGTCACTTATTATACATTATTTCTTTTGCTAATCTCTATTGGTACTGGTGGTTCCTCCCTTCCTCTCCTGCGTTTTTTAAAGATAAGCATGGTTCCCCTATTTCTGACTAGCATGATTATTTATAGATGTGATGTTGGACAAATAAAGAAACATTAAAGTGACAGGAAATGCTTGACTTCGTGTTTTTTTTGTTTTTTTATAGACATATGTGCTGGAGTGTTTTATTATTATTATTATTATTATTATTATTATTATTGAATCCCACGTCAAGTGCCATGAATTTGGAGGAAGAAAGAGCATCAAGGATTTAGGAGAGTTAGCTTTTTTTTTTTCTTTCTATTTTTTACCATTTTTTTATCAATATTTTCCATATTTTTATGAGTGATTAGTGTTTTTTTCAGAGGAGTTCTAAAACTTGGGTTTGTTATAGAGATATTAACATTAGTTTTTTTTCTTGACAATCTGGATTAAAAAATATTAAATATTAGTTATATTAATTTTATTTTTTTAATAGTTAATTTTTAATATTTTAATTATTTTTAAAGTTTTAAAATATATTATCTGATATTTAATTGTTGTCTAGATAAATTTTAATATCTTATTCGATTGGAATTAGAATCATAAAAATAAAGATTAGAATAAATAAATGAAATATTTTGTCCAAAACTCCAATTAGTGGAGACATACACTAGAACTTATAACACTTTTCTCAAAATGCTAGCATATTAATGAAATTCATATAGCTTCGTTAGAAAATCTTGTTGAAATTCCTCATGTTTAACTATACAATTGTGTTCTTATGGAAATGAAATGGGTTGTAAGCCCAATTGTACAAGTCCAGCTCCCGAGTTAAGAAGCACCACAAAGGCCTAGAATAAGATGTCCAGGCCCCAGTTGGGGAGCAAAGATTTCACTCACCAAAACTATTTGACAGAAATTCAAAATTGTGATTTTTCGAGAGCAGATCGAAATCAGACCTAAACTGGGAAACTCACTAAAATCCTTGGTAGCAAGCGCTAAACGAAACAAGCGTTTCAGGTTTCTAGCTAAGCTTCTCCAATCTTGTTTCCTCCCTGACCCATTACAAATCTTTTTTTTTTTTTTTATGTATATATACTTAGCAACTTAGCAACTGCATTTGCTTCCGTTTTGTATGGTAGCATTCCAAGCAAAACAGCCTGAGAATCGTTCCTTTTTCTTGTATAGAAAGTGAGTTTTTTTTTGGCGATTATTAAGTTTAAGAGAGGAAAAGAGAAGATGGGCTTGTGCTAAATTGAATTTCTTTAGCAGAACTATTCAATTTTTTTTGTTTATCTGAGGGAGAGAGAGAGGAAGGCGGGGAGAAATGGATGGTGGAGGAGGGAGGAGGATAACGGTTAGTCCGAGGCCGTGTAATGGGAAAAGAGTTGTGGCGAAGAAACGGGGAAGGGGTTTTGGTGGCGGAGATGGGTTTGTTAACAGTGTCAAGAAGCTTCAAAGAAGGGAAATTTGTTCTAAGCGTGACCGTTCTTTTACTATGACTGATGCCCAAGAACGTTTTAGAAACATCCGGTTACAGGTACCCTTTTGGCTTTGGTTTCCTCGGAATTTGTCCTTTTTTTTTTTTAATTCTTGTGGGAATTTAAGATTTTCATTATTGATTTTCCTGCTTGTTGTTTAAGGGTTTCTACTGAGTGTGTCTATTGTTTCTTCTGCATCTGTCTTAATCGTGTTGATGATGAAATTTGTTTTATTTTAAGTCTGTCCATTATAGTTAGAATGGAGGTTAAATCAGGATAGTTATTTATTCTTTGATTTGTGTTTCTTGTTACGTCAGAGCTGTAATTCTCTTATTCATATTTCGTAGCATCATTTTATGGGTCCTAGCTTCCTTAGATGCATTTTTTTTTGCTATTTATATACCAATGACGCTATGAGCACTGAGAAGTTATAGTGGCAGCACTTGTAGCTGTAGCTAGTAATGTTGGTCTTGCCAAATTGTTGCAGTGAGGACACACTAGTCTTGAAAATGCTTGATTGATGTTGACAAAAGCTGTATGAATGGCAATTGTGAGTGATGCATGTTATGGTATTTAGGAAGATAGAATTCTTAAGGAGCCAGAAATTTGATGAAGAGCGTTTTAGTTAGGTGGAATCGAAATTTGGAGGTATTTGGGAAGAAAGTGTTAGGATTAGTGATTGATGTCTAGACACTGAACATTACATTTGAAAGTGGTTTAACAATTTGTCTACATCCACCGAGCAGCCAATTTCATTGTATAGAGAGAAAACAGCGATGGAGGAAGAGGAACACGTCACTCAACTCCCACTCTCTATAGTTGCTTCACATTTCTTTCTATCCCTCTATTGCATGGCTCTCATGACTCTCATGCAACTATATCTTGCTGTGCTTGCTTCTTCAAATGATTCTCATACAACTTCAATTTATAGTGTAAATGGGGGGAACAAACATCCTCATTTCTATCCCAATATTCCTTAACCTAACTTTCCACTACATCTGGCTGTACTTGCATAATTGAAGTTGTTTAAACCTTCTATAGATCTTTGAGGTTAGAAGATAGGTCTGGTGCCTTTTGTCTCCAAGTTCAAGATTGTTGAGAAGTGGATGCAAAGGCCCACACTCAACTACCACACTAACTCAACAATGATGGTAATGGAAAGTTGGGTGAAGAAATATTGGGATGGAAATGAGGATGTTTGTTTCCTCATTTTCAGTATAAGTCATTTGAAGAAGCAAGTGTAGCAAGATGCAGCTGCATGAGAGCCATTCAGCAACTTGCAGTAGTAAGCACAGAGGGATAGAGAGAAATGTGAAGCAAACACAGAGAGTGGGAGTTGAGTGAGGTGTTCCTCCTCCATTGTTGTAGATTGTAGTTTTCTCTTTATATATTGACATTGGCTGTTATATGGATGTAGGGAAATTACTGAACCATGATAAAATGTTGTGTTAGGTGTCTAGGCATCAATCATCGATCCTAACAGAAATGTAGAGGAACCCGTTGACCCCTCCCTTCTTTCATAAATGCCCTACCATCTCAGTACAGCTGAAACAGGAATTTCTAAATTAGAACTTTCTGGTTCAAACCTTTGCAGACGTGCTTGAGGACTAGTGATGAAGAAATTTTACCTGCCTACTTGGAAATATTCTTACTTTCATCATCTTCCCAGTGACGTTTGAAACTAGAACTTCTAAATTAGAAATTTCCAGCTCAAGCCTTTGCAACACCCTTGAGGGCTTGTGATGAAGTAATTCTGCTTGCCTGTTTAGAAGCCGCTTGCTTGTGCCTTCTTCACACTGAGCCATTTCATGGTGAGCAGGATAACTGAAAGTAATAATTCAACCAGCAACCAAACAAATAAGCTATAATTGTTTTTCAAGAATATATAGGTACACATGTTGTGCCTTCTCTCATTAAATTGTAGTGTTTGTAACTGCTTTTCAAGAATATATAGGTACTCTTAGTCCTGCTAATAAGAAAACATATCTTTAACATGGCATGTCATTATCAACACTGCATTTCTATATAACCATGCTGTATGAAAATCATAGTGATGCCTGTTGGATGCACTTAGAACGTACAGTTCAATCACTGCTCATGGAATTTAATGCTAGCATTGCACTACAAGCAGACTCTACTGTTCAGCAATTAATATTTCTCATGTATACATGTCTCCCCCACAGTTGAGTGTTTGAAAGTGTGGTAGCTTTTGCTGTTGTGTGCACTTCACTTGAAAAATCATCAACTTAGTGTTTTTTAGTGCTTTTCGATGGCTTTGATGTGTTGATGTCAAGAATGAAAAAGTAAATAAATTTCATTTTGATGCATTTTCAAGCTAAAAGCACTTTGAAAAGCACCTTACACCACAATACCAATCACAATCGAACTATGCACTTCATTCTGCATCATATTGTTGATGTTCCCACTTTCTGTTGTGAGATGTAATCTGTGAATTTATGAATAGGAGGAATATGATACTTATGATCCAAAAGGTCACTGTACCATGGTACTGCCTTTTTTAAGAAAGAGGTCAAAGATTATTGAGATCGTAGCAGCTCGTGACATAGTGTTTGCTCTTGCACAGTCTGGTGTCTGTGCAGCATTTAGCCGAGGTATTGATTATCTTTCCACTGTCGGCTCTGATCTTTGATTCTTTTTGCATCTAAAAGTGGAATGGAAGGGTTGTAATGTATTCCTATTGTTTTTGGCAGAGACCAACCAAAGGATATGCTTTTTGAATGTCACTCCTGATGAAGTTATACGAAGCTTGTTTTATAATAAAAACAATGATTCACTCATTACAGTTTCAGTTTACGCCTCAGACAATTTCAGTTCCTTGAAATGCAGAAGCACAAGGATTGAGTATGTAAATCTTTTTACACATGCCTCTGCCTCTCATCCCCCTTCCACTCACTCCTCCCTCCTTTCAAAATTATGTACGAAAGACCAAGAGGAAATAAGAGCATCTAGATTTAGTGGTTTCAATTTGTTTAGCCCTACACTTTTATTACTAACAGTGCTTTCTGTTCCAGATATATACGAAGGGGTCAACCAGATGCTGGCTTTGCTCTTTTTGAATCTGAGTCACTGAAATGGCCTGGTTTTGTAGAGTTTGATGATGTAAATGGCAAAGTACTCACATATTCTGCACAGGATAGGTAAGTACATCAATTGCTATATTCAATTGAAATTATTAATTATTACCCAAGTAGCTTTTTTGTTTTTCAATTTGACCTCTTATTTTCTCTCTCTTTCCTTCTATCAGTATATACAAGGTGTTTGACCTAAAGAATTACACAATGTTATACTCGATAGCAGACAATAATGTTCAAGAGATTAAGATCAGGTACGTTCCTTTACATTCTTGCAACTTTTGATTTGCTCAGCAGCATGGTCTCAAATGCACGAGAGATGTGCATGCAGGTACACATGAGCGCAAACTCGTGCACTATTCAAGAGGGGCTGGAATTGCTGCATGCATGAGCTTATAGTTCTTTTGAGATTAATAGGTCGTACACTTGGATTGTAATTCAGGGACTGCTGCATGCATTTCATGATTCTGAATGTCTTGTGTTGTTTCTTTGAGATTATTCATCAGATTTAATAATGCAAGTGCACAAGTTCAATTTCAGTGTTCTGTTTCCATTGCTTCACACGAGCTTAGACTTTCTCCTGTTTGCTTTTATTTTTTTTCTCTTCAGTCCAGGGATCATGTTGTTGATTTTAACTAAAAGTAGTGGCGGTGTTCCTCTTGAGATTCTTTCAATAGAGGATGGCACTGTTCTCAAATCTTTTAATCATCTCCTTCATCGGAATAAGAAGGTGGATTTCATTGAACAATTCAATGAGAAGCTTCTTGTCAAGCAAGAAAATGAGAATCTCCAGATTCTTGATGTAAGGATCATTGATGTTATCTTCCAATTGTATCTCTTCATCCATGCACAAAATCTGACAATACTCTCTGTAGGTGCGCAACTTTGACCTAACAGAAGTTAGCAGAACCGAGTTTATGACACCATCTGCATTTATATTTCTATATGAAAACCAGCTATTCCTGACTTTTAGAAATCGAACTGTGGCTGTTTGGAACTTCCGGGGAGAGCTTGTAACTTCCTTTGAGGATCACCTTTTGTGGCATCCTGATTGCAACACTAATAACATTTACATCACAAGTGATCAGGATCTCATTATTTCTTACTGCAAGGCTGATTCTGATGATCCCTTGTCTGAAGGCAATGGTTAGTTTTTCAAAATTTCTACAATTTTTCCAAGTTTATTATAACCTGCCTTTTGGCACTGAGTTTTTAGAATAAAGAAAAAATGAACATAACTCTAACAATATTTGCATCCATATGCAGCGGGATCCATCAATATCAGTAATATCTTGACTGGGAAATGTCTTGCTAAAATAAAGGCAAGCAACAGCTTCCCAAATGAGAATGAATGCGGTCAGAAGTCAAAGAAGCATAGGCATGCCTCAAGGATTAGAAGCACAGCTGCAGAAGCTTTGGAAGACATAACTGCTCTCTTCTATGATGAAGAGCGCAATGAGATCTATACAGGCAATAGGCATGGTCTAGTTCATGTGTGGTCTAACTGATGTTTTGATTAATCCTTGTTTGCTTGAGGTTCATAATTGTTTAATCAGATGGTTGAATGAGCATGCTTCCTGGATGTGAGAGTTCCTTGAAACTGTACCATGTATTGCATTTTGGCCTTTGAAGAGTCCTCTGTATTTTTCAAAAAAACATTAAATTTTTTTGATTTTTTTTCTTCATTTTTTTTTGGTGTTTTCAGATTGATATTCTTTTGTCAAAAATAAATTTTAAAAAGATATTAGTTTAATATATTTTCAAGCAAAAAATATATTTGTAAAAATAACCGATAGTTTTGGCCCTCCATTGCCCTTTGTTTTTCTCTAAAGGCATTCGTTTTCTGCCACATTGCTCAAGTAGTTCTTGTTTTTAAATATCACGTTGGTGATTTGGTAGATCTCTGGAGCCGTGGATGCTGGGGAGTGTTGATCAAGTATCGACGGGTGGGTCATTGTTGGTGAGAACGCATGAAATTCTTGTCTCTCAGCACTAAAAACATGGAGGACTTTGCATCACATGTTGTAAGAGTCTTGGTGTGCTTTTACCACAGTGCCACATGGGGGGGTAGTTACTTCAGAATCAAATGATTTCTTGGGTCCACTCCACAGTCCACTGAGCCACCATCATTCCATGTAAAACCAGAGTGGAGGTTGCAGAGAAGGAAAGATGCTGGGACGGTGGAGCAAATACGTTGATGGCATCTTCTCTGTTAGTCTTAGGTTAGGTGGGGAAGGAATGCAAAACTAGTTATTGCATTTTCACATGGATTGGAAGGAAAGCATAACCATCAGGTAGATTCAATGCTTTACGATTCGCCAACCTCTTATATTATCATCCTCCCCTCTTCTCGTCTCTTGTGCTTTTAGACGTGAATCCTAGTTTAGTTTTCTGACATGGGACAAGAAGCTAGTTACTGGTAAGTATATAGATATAGGAGATTGCTTGGTAAGTTGGTTCGGTTGATTTATGGAAAGTGTCTTCTTTTGTGATTCAAAAACATTAAAAAAAATTATTTCTTTTTAAATTTATTTTGTGTTGTAATATTATTTTAATGTTCTGATATTAAAAATAAAAAAATAGTTTAAAAATGACTACTAAACTAAAAAAATATTATTAATTCACATAAGAGAGTGCTAATTTACCTTAAAAAATATTTGTTTTTGTATTTTAAAAGTATTTAATTTTTTTTATTTGTTTAAAATTAATATTTTTAATATTTTAAGTTATTTTGATATACTATGTTAAAAATAACATTATTTTATTATATTTTTAAAAAATTTAAAAAATAAAAACTATTATATTTTCAAACACGTCTTCCGTACTAATTGAATGGTGCCTATGAGTTTTGAAATCTTAAAAGGGTGACAGCAAATTGGGAGGAGCAATGGGAGGTCATTTATACTCTCGAAGAACAGGGAAAGCATCGATATGAAAACTTTAATTAAATAAATAAAACACAACTTTAAACAACTTCAAATCTCATGATCATTGATTAATAATAGAGAGAGAGAGAGAGAGAGAGAGGCGACAGAGCACGAAGGGAGAGTGTCATTCACGCATCACCAATACGCGTTGGTGTCCTGCAAGTACTATTTATTGTTGGGTTTAGATTTCCGCGCAATCAACGCGCACCACAGCCACTCTCACTCGGGAAGGATAATACTCGTAGTTTTGAGACCTGGATTCCAGGTTTTTGTCCTATTTTCATGTTTTTTGAATTAATTATTTTTTTAAAAAAATTAAAATAATATTATTTTATTAAAAAATAAAAAATAAATTAAAAAATTACAACCAAATTTTGCTAGGTTATAAGGTGTAGATTAGCCAGTGATATTAATTTTAATTTTAATTTTTTTCTAATCTCGTTAATTTTATTTTTAGATTGATCATATTTTAAATTAATTTATTAAATTAAATTAAATTTTAAAATTATAATAATAATTATTGTTGGATAGATGATATCCAAACAACCTTATTTAAATAATTTTAATAAAATGAAAATGTTGGTAATGTTCGTAATCAATAAAAAAAAAATTAAGATTTAAATATGGATTTAATAAGTTTAATAGGATAAAAAACAACATTAATAATAAATAAAATAAACAAAAGTTTTCAACGATAATTAACTATAAAAAGTAGCTACTAATGCCAAATTTTAAAAAGAAAAAAATATTAATTGAGGTTCTATTGTTATCGTCCCACCACGAGAATGACCCCACCAAATATAACGTGATTCTCAACTTGTAAAATATATATTATTTTAAATGGTTTAATGATACTAAATGCCATGTTATATTATTTTTAATTAAATTGTAACATGATTTAATATAAATATCCATCCAAAATCAAGCTAATATTTTATTGTATTTTAAAGGAGTGCCATATATTATATTTATATTGATTCCAATTCCAGAGAAAAACATTAGCGAGTGCATGAGTACTCTCTGTCCCGTGTGTGAGAATCCCGTTATAGTTTAATGATTTTTTTATATTTTTAAATTATTTTAATATACTATTTTAAAAATAAATTTTAAAAATTAAAAAAAAGGCAATCTCCACGCTTTATTGAGCTCAGCGATGCTTTATGTTTAAAGAACTTCTTAGTTCTTACCGTAAGTTACAGGAGTAGTTAGTTGGGTGTCGTAATACTTGGAGTTACTGCCATTTCTCTATCCTCTCTCTTCTGGAGCCAGTAGCAGGGTGTCTTTTTTACGTTGGAATAAAGATTAAAGAAATAAAAGCCACACATCCACACATGGCATGATTCTTGACGAAGCTCCTCCCCCTTATTCATCAAGATCTCGTGCTATCCAACCCACTGAGAATTTGAGCTCATCAGCCCCCATTACCTTCCCTCCTCTCTTCTTCACTCAAGGTGAGCTAACTTCGTGCTTTCCTTTTTCTTTTTCACTCAAATGGGCCCTTTTCTTTTTGGTTGGTAGTTCCTTCTCTTCTCTATTTCTTTACCTGCCACTCCCATTTTCTGTAACGCAGCACAAGCTCTATCTCTATGCTTTGTTGTATCAGTGAACGTCTCTTTAGATTCTAAATGCCTTTTCCCTAGTGTAAAATTCGCTGTCGGTGCTGAATGGTGGAGTGGTGACCCTTCATTTCTTTATTAAATTTTTGTTCTTTTCTTTCTTTTGTCCTGTTGTTTAGTGTAGGATTGAACATTTCATCGCCTAGATCTGATTCGATGCTTAATTTTCTAGTAAAAGGTAGTTAGTTTGCTCTTAATTATGCTGGCACAGATCAACTAAAATAATAAATAAATCCCCCTTCTTAGTTGCACCTAACAGAAGGCTGCTCTTTCAATTGTTTTCTCGGCTGAACATTTATATGTTTTTTTATCTTTTTGGTTATTTCTTGTTCAGTCTCAAGTCTGTGTATCAATGAGTGGTGAATTTTGAATTTTGTCATTGGGGTTGAGAGCATTTTGCAAGTAAGTAGATGATGAAGTTGTTTATGGAATAATTTTTTTCTGACGAACAGATTGGATCCCATGCCACTGTTAATAACCAATCCGCTTGTATTTCTTGACACACTCCTCTACGCTAGTACTAAGCTTTTTAGCTTGCTATTTATTTTTTTCTTTTTAAATGTAGCACCACTCGTTTTCGTTTATGTTTGTCCGGCTGTGAATCACTTTCACTGTATGAACTTAAATTGGGTGTCTACATCTTTGTGTCTGTCTATCACTCACTTAATTGTCTCTATTTTGTTGTTGTTGTTGTTGGGTTGAATGTTATAACAATCTGATTTATACTTCGTAGCTTTCATGTTTAATGCAATTAAGATTTTTAATGGATATCTCATTTTAATCTCTCCATCCGTGCACAAATTTCCTGGGATTTAAATATTTATTTATCCTTCTGTTCTTGCACCTCCTTGTCCTTTTTCTTTGAGCTTGTTGTTTTGTCAGTCTTGAGTTTTGGTATTTGTCAATAAATATAACTGGCAGTATATATAACAGAAGATCGAGAGTTCTAGTTCCATTGATGTGTATTTTTTAGATCCATAGCAAGCACTTATTTTTTATAATGCTTGTTAAAGTAATGCATATACTTGAAAAAATAAGTTGAAGTATGGCACGATGTGAGATTGGTCTTCTGTTTCTGCAAAGATGAAGTTTTCTTTCCTTTCAGGTTCTTATGATGGACAGCGGAATAGATCCTGATGCATCTCTGGATTATGCTACGATTCAGATCTTTCCAACTAAAAACAAGTTAGTTGTTTTTGCATAAACATTGTTTAAGCATTTCAACCAAGATGCTTGATATCATTGAACTGTAGGATATTTTAAGCTGATTTTTTTGTCACTCTGCCTTGTTGGCATGCAACCTTGACGGTTCTATGCTGACTGTTGATAGAAATAACTAGGACTTAATGAAGTTGTGAAACATTGTCAGAATAACCTGTTATTTGAGTCATATGGACATTTTAATAGCCTTTCATGCATCAGCACTGCTAGTCCAAGAGACTGAAAATATTGCATTTAAACCAAAGAAAATATACAGTGACCTGTGCATTTATTTCATTTCATTCATCTAGACTTGTGTGTGAAAGCACATATTCATCTATGTAAGAGACCGCAGGATTTTATAGGACCCATTATATAATCCAAATTTTCTTCAGCCCAAAGCAAAAAAATGATTTCCCAGTCAAAGTGCGTGACTTTGCTTCAAGAACCACCATTTCATATTAAAAGAAGTCGAAGTACCAAGTACTGATGTTTGTTCATTGAGAACGGAACCCATTTTATATCTAGATCATCCTTCAAAGAGCCCTATATAAGTAGTTCAAACATTGAGTAATGTCCTGTCAATATTCAAGAGGTATACAAGGCTTTGCGTAGCACTTCTTTCCATGAAACAAATATGGTTACTAATTAAGTAAATCTATTACTGTGCCAATCAGGTTTCAGGATTTGTTTTTTCTTTTGGGTGAGGGGTGGGGTGTTGAAGTAAAAATTTTCTAGTGTTGTGGCTCTACTTGCGTTTGTTAGTTAGCTTTGTCCTGCATCTAAAGCTTGGCGCCATTGTTGCCATTCCTCCTTCAAGTTTGATAGATATTTAATCTCATCTCTAAGCATATATAAGCATTCCTTTTCAGTTTTTTTTTTTAGTGAACCCCTCTGATGTATCCACTGCTATTTTAGGTACGAGATATTTGTTTGTGGTGATGATGAGGTTGAGAAATTAGCTGTTGGCCTGCTGGAGCAACTCTTGCCACATTTGCCAGAAGTACGTAAATTGTACACTAAAGGAACTAATGCTATCTTCAAACTCCAAGTAACAGGAGAACTCAGCAATGTACCATGGTTCACAAAATCAACTTTGAACAGGTTTTTGTAACTTAGTGTGAATTCTGTTTATGTTTGAATTGATTGTGGGTGCTTGTTTGTTCTGTTATTAAAATAATTATAATTCTTCTCAGATTCCTGAAAATTGCCGGTTCACTTGATTTAGTGAATACCAGCAAGACCATTGAGGGTGAGATCTCCCAATTGGAGGAGGCCAGAAAATTTCATCTTTCTTTATCTGCTCAGGTCTGCTCCAGTTTCCTTTCATATAATATATTATATTGCCTAGAGTGTCTTGTTAACGAAAATTTTCTTTTGTCAGGGGCGTCAGGATCATTCTAAAAGTGGAGAAACAGGTAACTTATTTAAGGAAACATGGAAGTTTACCCTTGTTTTGTTATTCTGGATTCTGGAAAGTACAGTTACATCAGATATATAATCAAATATTCTTCTTATTGGTAATTTTCCATTGCCAACAAAGGAATTTCTCAAACAAATCAGTTGAAGATCCAATGTCGTTTTATCACTTCATCTGTAACAAAATCATGGCAATAAAGTTGTTTTATAAGCAGAGAGATATATGGGAAATATAGAATAGTCATCAACTTTGGTAGTTTTAAAGTACTCATTGTCAGTCATCTACTTGGTAGTTTTAAAGTACTCATTGTCACTGGCTGGCCACACCATCTGCATCAAAGACAAGTGATGCTGTTTATCATCTCAATTTGTAAACAATGTGTCTCCATGAACTAAACTTGTTTTTGCAGGTGATTATCCAATTCATGCCACATTTACCCTTGACATAAATTCATAATGTTAGCATCATAGGATGTCCAAGCATATAAGTCGACTTCAGTGTCATAATAATAGTAGTTAGCTACTGTGCTCAGTGGACATACTGGCTTATCCAATCTGCTGAGATCTGAGTTTCAGTTTTTATCTGATATTTATTGTATATCTTTCCTTATTTGACAGGTGGCTATGACTCAATTGAGACTGAATCAACAGTCAAAGTAATTGCTTTTACCTCCTTGTTTTATGAGTTCTCTCTTATTTGTACTTTGGATTATGTTATTATTGTGAATATTATAACAACTAAAATAAGTTGTCTGGACCTGTTTAGGCTGAAGCGAAAATTGCATTATCAGATACTTCAAGGTAAGTTCTTCTGATTGCTAGTATTTCCAATGAGCTTCTATAAGGGCTGCATATCCTCTAAGCTATAGATGATTGTATTGCCAGAAATGAATTGCTGCGAGCTATGGACCTGAGGCTTACTGCATTAAAAGCAGAATTGGCTACAGCCCTAAACCATGCTTCTGGTGCTGTCTGCTCCAGTAAAGAAATCACTTATTTGGTAGAATTTTGTGATTATTTCGGCGCAACAGATCTAAAGTAAGTCACCCACAAGAACAAATTGTGCATAGGTGGTCTAAATTCCTAGTTGCTACAAAAATTTTGTAGACTCAGCCTCACATTACTTATAATTTTTATTTGTCTTTCAATGTAAAGAAGATTATATTTCTGACTCTAGATTTCATCTGGTATAAATAGGAATTCTTTGTGCAAAATCTTAGAATTGAGCCAAAAGGGCGAGGCAGGTGTACTTCTAAATGACGACAAGCATTCTTCAACAATTCACAATGCAAGCAAGATGGATGAAGACACTCCAATTTCAAGACCTGTATATTCATTACCACCAGTAAAATATGGTGTTTCACCAGCAAAGGCTGCCCAGGTTGAGCGACAGAGCTCAACTGACAGTGAAGAGTCTTCAGATTCGAGTGATGAAAATAAAAAATCTGTGGAAAGAAGTCGTACTCTTTCAAGATCCGCAGCACCTAGAAGGTCAGCTTCTCCAATGCGGAGGGTTCAAATTGGGAGAGCTGGCTCACACAGGGCAGCTGCACTAACAATTAAAAGCCTGAACTTTTATCCTACCAGAGAAAGGACATCATCTCATAGAGACGTAGCTGAAATTAGTAGTGAGGAGGAAGGATCTGAACAATCCAGTAAGAAACCTGAAACTAATGTCCGAAGGATGAGTGTTCAAGATGCGATCAATCTTTTTGAAAGAAAACAAAAGGATCAAAGCGTAGATGCCCTAAAAAAGAGCTTGTCATCAAACATTTCTCTCTGTACAAATAAATCTGTTTTAAGAAGATGGAGTTCTGGTGTTGCAGAAAGTTCCGGTCTCTGCCAACAAGAACTTAGTTCAGAAGACTCTGTTCCTCTTCCTTGCAATGATATTGCAGATAAAGAAATCTCAAATAATTTGGTTGAAGAAAAATTAGAGTCTGATTTTACACCAGGAGGTCAAGATCTTTCTGAGACTGCTGAAGTTGATGGAGAGTTGGAGAGATGGGAAGAGAAGGAACAGCATGCAGTAGATGTTGAAACAGATGCTAATGCAGCCCAAGGAAAGGAAAGAAATGGAAGAACAGCAGACTCAGTGGAATGGAGTCGACAAAAGGAAGCAGAGTTGAACGAGATGTTGATGAAAATGATGGTAAGCAGGCCTGTGAAAACCCAGAAGCCTAAAACTGTCAAAAACCAAAATATCCCTTCTGAGCAGAGGGGTGGGTTTTATGATCACTACAGGGAGAAGAGGGATAGGAAACTTAGAGGAGAGAATACTGAAAAGAGAGCTGAAAAAGAAGCACAATTTAGAGCAATGCAGCAAATTCTTGATGTGAGAAAAGCTGAAATAGCTACCACAAGTGTGAAGGATGTTGGTAAGAAGCATCCACCAAGCAAACCCCAAAAATCTCTCAAAAATCCATCTCAATCTGCAGATCTCCGAAAAGACAGCCTAAAATCTTCTGTCACAAAAAAGGTTACATCTAAAACAACGACCTTGCCTGCCACTCGTAAATCATGGCCATCAACACCACCAACCAGAGGGCCAGTGTCATCTCCATCTAAAACTCCTTCAGGAATCTCATCTGCTGGTACCACACCAAGGAATCGAAAATCCCAGTCAACAGTATCGCTTCCTCGATCAAATGCTAAAGTTGAAAGATCCCAGCCACAGCATAGAATTGTAAAGGAAACACGAGCTGATGCTAACAAGAGCTTAAAGGGGGTAAAAGAGAAGATGCAGCAAACTGTAACAAAAAGTGGAAAAACAACAAAAACAAAAGCTGCAGCAGTTCCTGAAGATGGTTCTGCCATGGTTCCATCAAAGCCTAGTTTCTATAATAAGGTTACCAAAAAAAGCACTGTTGTTCCAGTGGAATCGAAACCCTTCCTCCGCAAGGGATCGAGAAGTGGCCCTCCCATTGTGAACAAGACAAAAGATTCTTCCCAGCCGGGGGAGTCTTCTGTAAACTGTGGGAGCATGTCAGAAAGTCAAGAGAGTGAGGTGGTTGTTAATGCTTCTGTCCAGGTTAGCGAGCATAAAGATCAGGATAATGTGGCAGTGAGTCATTTTGGTGCTGCTATGGATTCAGAAACAGTGGGAAATAGCCATCAGAATTCAGGTGAGGTGGAGAACTTCAAAGAGCTTGCCACTGATGTTGATGATGGCTTCAAAGATACAGTTCAATCTTCGGCAAACTTTCAGTCCCAAGAAGACTCGGTTATCTCTCCCAGTGCGTGGGTGGAAATAGAAGAGCAGAAGGACCTGCCTAGCATGCATGGAGATGCCACAACTCAACTTAGCCCTCCAGTCCGTGCTGCACCTGTGGGATTTCCTAGTCAAGGTGTTCGTCATTCTCTTTCTCAGATGCTGCAAGAAGACAACAACAGTGAACCTGATATTGTCGAGTGGGGAAATGCTGAAAATCCTCCTTCAGTGGTCTACCAAAAAGATGCTCCAAAGGGGTTGAAGAGGCTTTTGAAGTTTGCTAGGAAGAGTAAAGGAGATGCAAATATGACAGGTTGGTCTAGCCCATCTGTTTATTCTGAAGGAGAGGATGATGGTGAGGAATCTAAAGCTATCAATAAGAGAAACACTGACAATCTTCTGAGAAAGGCAGCTCATCATTCAAAGGACAGCGGGCAGCAACAGACTTCTTTCTTTGAAGGATATGACAGAAATGTGAATACCCATGAACATCTGCTGGGTACCTTTTCTTCCTGGCTTTGGCAATTCTTTATTTTTTGTTTGTCTTTTTTCAATAAAAAATTGAATGATTATAGGTGACTGTTTTTCTTTCTTCCACGTGCTAACTTTTCATTTTGTCATGTATTATTTGATATTCTGGAAGCAGCTCAATCAAACATAAGCAAATTCAATGCCCAGAGTTCGCATCAGTTGCACAAGGGCAATGTATCGACTGCAACCTCTACAACTAAAGGTCAGTTGTGATTCTTTTTCGCTATACTGTGTTCTTTATTGTTTTTTACTTCTCCTTTCATGCACTCTAGAGTAATTTGTAGTTCTTTTTTTATTTTTGTCTCCTCCTCTAGTGTTGAATTTAAGTAGACTTTGACATCCTCTAATATTTTTGTCTCAGCAACAAGGTCATTCTTCTCTCTTTCAGCATTTAGGGGCAGCAAACCAAATGAGACCAAGTTCCATTGATGCTGGAATGAACGTAAAATATCGGTCACATGTTTCCTCCTAGGAACCACGTACAAGGTTAGACTTGGGCTTGAGGAAAAATATTACTTCATCTTCACTCACAGTTCCTGTCTAGTTCTGCATGAATTTCAGAGGGCTGGACCATCCATGTGTTTCATACTGACCAAGGGTATTGCACATAGAGGCACATGTCTAGTATCAGTATATGTATTAAGCAGATCATACGGATTCTTGCATTTTAGAAACTCAGTTGAGAATGTTAAATGCTAATGAATCCATTAACATCTGACCCATTAGTTTGTCTGTGTTAATTCACTTCATTGTATGATTTTTAAGTTGAAATCTTCGAGGTTTAACTTATGTTTACATCATGTATGCAGCTTGTTTGTGTTATTACATGGGATGCTTTGCAGCTAAAGGAAGCGCATTCCTTGAGCACTAATCAAAACCATTTTGTTTGTTTTGAGAACCAAGATAAACTAGGATTGTCACAAATCAATTTCTAAAGAATAGCATACACAGTAGTTCATTTAGCAGAATCTCTACACTATATACCAAGTAGAATTTTATGCAATACAAGAGTAGATGGATACACTATCCAAATACAACTTGCAAGAAGTCATGCTAAACATGTTGGGAAAAATAACAAAAGGGAGAAACAAAATAAACATGTCCCAGGAAAGTTGCATCATTAGTCGTAAGCATAAATAATAATGAATCAGGAAAGTTGCATCATTGGTCTTAAGCATAAATAATAATGAATCAGGAAAGTTGCATCATTAGGCGTAAGCATAGATAATAATGAATCATGCTTGTTATTCACCAAGTATACTAGCATAAATAATAATGAATCATGCTTGTTATTCACCAAGTGTACCTTGTTTGCAGAAATAGTTCTTTTATGAATTATTTGCTTTGACAGTCGCTTCTTTTTTTGATGGAGAATACTTTCTTTCCTTCTTTTTTTAGAAAATAATTAAGTTACTATATTGAATTAGTTCTTTGATATAGTATCAGAGTTTTATTGATTAAGTAGTCATGAATTCAAATCTCACTATCTCATTTTATTTAATAAAAATCAAATACAAAATAATATAAGTTTATGTAAGTTTCAAGTTTAAAATACTTTTACTTAGGGAATGTGTTAAAAAATAATATAAAACTATTTTTGGAACCTTATCTAAAATGATTTTTTGAAAGTTAACCTAATAGTTTAAGCTATTGGATTAAAATAATTTTTTGATAATATATTTATAAGGGTGAAAAGTTATAACTTTTGTTACTTAATGTTAGGATATAATAATTCATCCTTTTTCTTTATATTATCTTAATAATATAAATAATATTTATATGGATTAGGTTGACCCATCATGGGTGATCTAAATCCATTTTTTCCTTCATCTCCTGTTCATATATGATTGTTCATACATGATAATATAAATAATATTTATATGGATTAGGTTGACCCATCATGGGTGATCTAAATCCATTTTTTCCTTCATCTCCTGTTCATATATGATTGTTCATACATGATGAGATGAACTCTCATATTATTTTTGCAAAATTCATACTTGACATATAGATTGTGTGACTAGGCATACTTTAAAAGAGCTTAATTGCTATATATATTTGTTAGTAATTTATAGCTTAAAACATAGAGTAGATGCAATATGCAGTACTTTAAATTATTTATCACATCTTTTATCTCTCATAATCTTATTCATTATATTTCATGTATTTATAATTATATCATATCACATAATCAAATATAATTGATGTGATAATTTCAAAATGATTTTTCTCTTTTCTTGATTCTTTTAACTTCTACTTGACTTGCTTTTCTAGTAATGTCATGTCCATTAAATCATTCATAATCCTTTGAAAATATGCTATGATAACAAAAATATAATCTAAGTCTTCAAAAATAGACAATTACTAATAATCTTTAAGGTCACATAATATCAAATTAAAATCTTGTTTTGCATTATCTTTATTTGGTTATATTATGTATGTGGTATTATACACATCCTATGATATCATCTCCGGAATATATATATCTTCATTAATATTATTGTACATATAATAGTTCATACACATTCAATGTCTAATTTGGAGTTTACTTATTTATTTATTTGCTTTTGATTCATCAAAACTCACATTTAGAGATAAGACAAACATAGTGATATTTTAAATAATCATTTAGGTCAAAATTATAACATATACTTCAATGATCTTTTTTTCAATTGAGAAGAAACTTTATATATTAAGCTTAAATGCTCTCTTATTACTTATATAATAAGTTTAAAATTATCTCGCTTTTATTCATCACAATATAAAGGAGGCAATTGTTCGTGTGAGAAGGTTAATTTTTTATTTATCTGATATATTTCTCATAGTTTATTTTTAATATATGTATTAAACACGAACATTTATATATATATATATATATATATATATATATATATCTTACAACTTATGTAATTAAGTATCAATAACATCTTTATTAATAATAAAAATAGTCATGAACATTTTGGGAAAAATATTATATATTAACACATCAATATCTATATAATCCAAGTGACTTAACATGCCTATTGAAAACATCTCTTGGAATAAGCTTTGTAAATTGATATGCAACCATTTTTTCATGTAAATATATACTTCATGTTCAATTCCTTGTATGCAATCATGTCCTTAATAAAATTATACTTGATATCTATGTGTTTGGTTTTTTCATGGTACTTAAGGTTTTTTGTATATGCTATTGTAGCTTGGCTATCATAGTTCACTTGTACTAAATTAATAATAATATCAGATACTCCCAAATAAATCAGAAAACATTTCAATCAAATAACTTATTATACTGTAATAAAAAATGCCACGAATTCAATTTCCATTATAGATAAGGTTATACAAGATTGTTTATTACTATTCCATAATACAATGCTATTATTTAATAAGAAAACAAAACTAAAGGTAGATTGTCTTTCATCATAATTTCCTTCCTAATCAGCATCAATATAACCTCTTAATCGAATATCATTTCCCTTGATAACATAATAAATAATTGATTATTCTTTTTAGATATTTTATAATTCTTTTTATTGCTTTTCAATATGCTTACCAGATTAACAACACAATAAATATTAGGTGTTGTATAAATAATTGCATACATTAAACTCACAACTATATTGGAATGAGGAATTCTACTCATTTGTTTCTTTCTTTTAATTATGTCATAAGACTTAATTTATGGCTTAAGGCTTCAACTTTCAAAATTAAAGTATTTATGAGTTTACAATTTAACATACTAAATTGCATAAGAATTTTGTTGATATATGACTTTTGTGAAAGAAATAATAACTTTCTTGAATGGTTTCTTGAAATCTAAACTTCAAGAATTTACAGAGCTTTACTTATGTCTTTCATCTTAAAATTAGATGATAGCCATCCTTTAATTTCATAAATATACTTTTTATTATTTTTAGCTATTAGTATGTTATCCACATACAATGATAAAATCACAAAATTCCTTTTGCTTTAAACCATAAATTGACTTCAAAAGTCTACACACTTTGTGTTCTTAGCCTTCTTTGACAAAACCTATTTATATAGATTTTTTCTTTTAATTCTTCATTAATAAGAATTGTTTCACATTAATTTGATGTAATTTAAGATTGAAGTTAATTGTTATAACTAGAATTAATATTATTGAGGTAAAACAAGTGAAAATATCTTATAATAGTCAATTCCTTTCTATTGTGTATATCTTTTAGCCATTAATCAAGCTTTGTATTTCTTAATACTACTAGCAACATTTTGCTTTTTTTATATAACCCACTTGTTCCCAATAAGCTTATGTCTTTTCAGTAAATCAATCAATTTTTAAACTTGATTTAATTTTATAGATTTACACTCTTCTTCTAGAGCCTTAATCTATTTTTTCTTAGTAGAGCATAAAAGAGCTTCATTTATATTTCTTAACTTCTATTCATTTTATCTACTAACAATAAGTGATTCCCCTTCGATCTCAAAATGATGATAAAGAATGAATATGATGACTAATTCATCATAGCTATAATTGATTCATTAATGAATCAATGATAATATTACTCCCACCCAAGCCAATAATCATAAATATATTCACTATAGATAGCAATTAATATTCAATTGAAACTAATTCATCTATTTATAAATTGCTTCTACTTGAAAGTGAGCCCATTTGAATTTGTATAGCTGAAGCATTTTGGTCTTGAGTTTCATAAAGAGATGAGTTTTGATCTACTTCTCTTTGTCTAGGAAAATTATTATTTAAAAATATGACATCTCATGTTTCAAATTTAGGTATATTTCTACTTTTTAATATATATATATATATATATATATATTCTTCCCTCTTAGACCTAGTTTTCCATACTTAGAAGAAGAAGAATAAGCATAAACACCACAACCCTCAAAGGTTTCAAAAAACTAAAATCAGGTTTTTGTTTTTTCTATAATTTATATAGTGTAGTTGTAACTGATTTAAAGATTATATAATTAATTACATGCATAATAGTTAATACTGCATCACCTTAATAAATTATAGATAAATCTACTTGTTTCATCATTGACCTAACCATTTCAAATAGGGTTATATTTCTTCTATATGCAACATCATTTTATTATAGTATTCCAGGAATAGTTAATTGTCATTCTATTTCTTTTTCATTATTAATTTTCTAAAAAGATCAGACAAATACTCACAATCTTGATTGTTTTTTAAAGTTTTTATTTTCATGTCTAATTGATTCTTCTTTAGGTTCATGAACTTAATAAAGCAACTTAAAGCTTATGATTTATGACAAATTAAAAAAAAAACCATAAAATCATACATAAAGGTAATGAAATAGACATTTCTATGTCTTGCTCTCATATTTATTAGACCACAAATATCATAATTATCCAATTGCAATGAAAAATCATCTTTGGCATCTTTTTTAAATGGTTTTCTTGTTGTTTTTTCAGTTACGCAATATTCGCAAGTAGATAAATATATTTTCCAACATTTTCCAATAAATTTTTTTTGGCTAGACTATTCATTCATTGTTGGCCTAAATGGCCTAGCCTTGTATGCCATATAGTCACATCATTCTCACAATTAATAGAAGATGTAAATAAAAAAAATAATGCATTACTTATAAATCAACATCTAATACACTATTTTCATGAAAATACAAATCGAAACCTAGCTTTAGTAGAACCAAAACAAAACTAAATTTTAACGAATATCTAAAACATATAATATATTTATAGAATTAAGGTTTGTCCTCCACACATGACTGACATATATGTTCTAATTCCTCTCACATCTACTTTAAAGTTGTTCCTAACATATATCCATCGTGTTTCTTGTGGGACTGATTGAAATTCCATGAAGAGATCCTTATCCTTCATTACATGGTTAGTGAATCCTAAATCTACAAAACAAATGATTGGATTTAGTTAGAAAAACAAAACTAGAAACATTTATTATACTCATGGGTTCATAAAGGTCTTTCAAATTTTTAAGCTTGCTATAATCACGAGAAAATTATTCTTTATTACCATAGTTAAAGCACTTGACTTTTGTCATATTATCATTTATTTTAAAAAATGTTTTTCTTTTCCTAGTTGGTTAAAATTTTACTTCTTAGTGGCTTTTTTTTTTACCTTTTTTGTGTTAAGACATATTTTAATGCTTGCAATTCTTTTATCTTGCACCATGTGAATTAGAGCTAACCATGTATATATGAGTTCTAGGTTTGTTGGCTTTGAGAAGATACTCTTCCATGTCAAGGTGGTGTATTGCATCTTTTATCATTTTGATATTTTTATTGTAGGTCAAATACATTTTTATTTGCTTCAAGTTACGAGTTAAAAAGTATAAGACAACTTTGAAAATTTTTATTATTATCTAATGTCACTAGACTGTTTATATTCTTATATATTGTATAATTGAAAAAAAAATTAAGAAGCCAAGTTATGGATATGATATATTTGCATCATTTTAGGTTAGAATCCTAGTTGCAACTTTTGTTTGTTATCAAATAAAATTTATAATAAATATTTTCTTGATAAACATACCATTTATTGTATAAACAATTTCTATTATGCATAGGGTACTTTTTTTCTTTTTTTCTCTCTTAATTTATATAGAATTTAAGAGGAATAAAATATCCACTCCACAGTTCTTTCTAAAAGAAAACTTTAAAATTGAAAAGGATAAAAGCAAACAAATCACTTGGAATTTGTAGTTTTGGAGAATTTCATTTTGCACATAAATTCAACACAGAAGATAAATTTAGGATTTCATAAACATATGTAATATCCACAACTTAATATTAATAAGTTATAACTTATACACATAATTAAAGTGAGCAAACAACTTCCAATATTTAATTTTTTTTAATCTAAAACTGTATTTTCTTTTTAAATGTATGAGTTATGTTAAAAATAATTGGATCAAACATGTTATTTAGACTTGGAAATACATAACAATATGCTTTGATACTAATATTAAAAAAATAAAAAAAAAAGACAAAAACATAAATATCTCAGGAAATTCATATTACTAATCTAAGTATAATTACATCAAATAATAATAAATAATGCTTGTTATTCACTATTTAAGTATAATTTATTTGCAAAAATAATTCTTCAATAAATTAGCAACGAGTTTGATTTGAGAGTCTTTCCTCTTTTTCTTGTTTTGATAAAGAATTAATGTTTTTTTTTATTTTCTTGTTATTATTTGTTACTTTCATAAATATATTTATAAGAGTAAAGAATTACGATTCTTTATAGTTATTGATCCTTCTTTCTTTTTATATATTATTGTACTAATATAAATAATATCAATATGAATTAGGTTGACTTATCATGCATAATCCAAATCTTTTTTTTTTCACGTACTTTAATTAAACATATGAATTTTATACGATACAAGGGTAGATGAATACATCATCCAAATGCAATTTGCTACAAGTCATACAAAACAAATGAATTGGAATTGAAACAAAGAAGCAAAAAACAAGAAGCACAAATTGTTTGACTTGGAGAGGTAAAAAACAAAGAAAAAGAAGAAGGAACTGTAGCTCAACTTTATGAGGGGCAGATACTAAAGAAAAGCAATCTGCAAGAATTTTGGATGGGTAAGTGAAATGAAAATTCATTATTTATTTTTATTTTGGTTAAATTGCTCAATGGCTATTGGCAAATGGCTATACTCGCCCTCACTACAATAGTTTTCCGTTTGACTCTATTACCCTTTAAAATTGATTATAGGTTCTCTGTATTCTCATTCTGCAGAGAAATCAGAAAAGAACGGACCAAGGGAGACATGGGCTTCTCGGCACTAGCAGTAGCTGCTAAGCTTCCTCTTCATTATTCATCAGTAAATAAAAATGGGGAACGTTTTCTGTGTCAGCAAAGGAAACATGGCCACATTCGTTATTGCAAGAAGCCCGTCTCTTGGAACATGAAGTCTAACATCACTGCTGCTGCCACCAGCAGTGATAATACTGCTACTGCTGGTGCCACCTCATCCTCTTCTTGTGGTGGAAAAGTCTTGGAGATTAAAGAGATAAGGGAAAGGTGCAAGAAGTGGTTGTGGAAGGGGCAGTTCTCCATCAATTACTTTGTTTCTTGTAATTCTGATTCACAGTCAAACCCTGGACCTCCTCTTCTTCTTGTTCATGGCTTCGGTGCCTCCATTCCTCACTGGCGCAGGTTAGTTGATTTTCGAAATAATTTAGCCACATATTAACTGCATACCCTTATCTTGATAATCTGCCTTCTTAGCCAATAGCCACTAACTATTGGTGGTGATATGATGTAGGGTCTGGTCTGTCTTAGGTTACATTTTGTCAAATTCAAGAAAATCCATTCGCTCTTAGAGCTCTTCTTCTATTAACCTCTTTGCTGTATATAAGATAAGATAGAAGCTATTTTCACACTTCACATGGATTGTCCAAGCTACCTTTAATGGAGACCGAAGAAAAACGTTGCCATATCCAGTTCGTAATGCATGTTTCATCGGTTTAGGAAGAATTAGTATGTTGGGGCATTTCTCAAAGTAGCTTTTACATTTTCGAACACCTTTTAAGTAATTACTGTGTTTTCTGTTCACACAATTGAGGTTTTTATCAGGAATATCGATACATTGGCAAAAAATTATACAGTCTATGCCATCGACCTTCTGGGATTTGGTGCTTCGGATAAGCCAGAAGGCTTTTCATATACCATGGAAGCATGGGCTCAGGTACTCCATTATCAGAAGTTAGGTTGTCTTGTATTTTTACAGCGAGCATTTCTTGACCTTGGGAAAATGTTACACTGCTAATTCTGGACTCACTGTGCAGTTAATTTTAGATTTCTTGGATGAAGTTATTCAGAAGCCAACTGTGCTGATAGGGAACTCTGTTGGGAGTTTAGCTTGCGTAATTGCAGCCTCAGGTAGTTGAAGCTGTACATTTTGTTTCCGGAGAGAAGATAGTTTCTACGAAACATTCCCCTGCAAAAACTTCTCCATGCAGTCAACTCTATGGTTTTCCTCATGCCTACTATACTTTCTGCAATTATAGATTCTAGTCAAACTCTGGTTCGAGGGCTTGTGCTGCTGAATTGCTCTGGTGGTATGAACAACAAGGCGATTGTTGATGATTGGAGGATCAAGCTGTTGCTGCCTCTGCTTTGGTTAATTGATTTTCTGCTGAAGCAAAGGGCAATTGCATCGTCGATCTTTGAGCGTGTCAAACAGAGGTATGCCATGCACTTTCACCAATTATAGCATAGAAATACAACAGTGACTGCGAAAATTTAAAACAAGTGGTATGATGGATGCAGAGATAATCTGAGGAACATTTTATTGTCTGTTTATGGAAATAAGGAATCTGTGGATGAAGACCTTGTAGAGGTAACATCTTCATATAGATTATTTACAGATTTAACAGAACATCCACTCAGAACTTTCATTTCCTCATGATACTTTCAGATTATCAGAGGACCAGCATGTGATGAAGGGGCACTCGATGCTTTTGTTTCAATTGTGACAGGGCCACCAGGGCCGAACCCAGTGACACTGATGCCTGGAATTTCCATACCAGTTCTAGTTCTTTGGGGCGATAAAGATCCGTTCACGCCTATTGATGGACCTGTTGGCAAATATTTCTCTTCCTTGCCTTCTCAGCTTTCAAATGTGAGACTTTGTATGCTGGAAGGCGTTGGACACTGTCCTCATGATGACAAACCAGACTTGGTCCATGACAATTTGCTGCCTTGGTTGGCTCATCTTGCTGCTTCATGACACATTCTGCTTCCTAGAATGAATTTAGTTCAAGCCATTCCTTGTGTATTGGAATTTAAGAAGCTTATCATCCCTGGCTAATTTGTATAGAAAATTATGATACTCCGGATACGGAACCGCACTTTAATGCGAGTCAAATATTTTTTTTTTAAATAAAAAAATTGTATACATAAGTTTTTTCAATATGTTTTTGTATTTAAAATTTCTTTAGTGAAAATAAAAAAAATTATATATATGTATAATCAGATAAATTGAGAATTATGTGTGTTAATAAATAAATAAAATAATATAAAAGGGTAACTAAAAATTAAAAATTAAAAAATTAAAAAATAAATATAAATCAAGATATTTAATCTCACAAGACGAGATATTTACATGATTGTATTTATTATATTTGTTTATTAAAATAATATTTGTATTCATGCAAACAATAATCGGAATAAAGATACAAATTAAATTGATTGAATAATAAAAAAAAAACATTATGCAAGGCTATCAATATTAGAAATATTATTTCTATTGCAACGATTGTCCACCCTAATTTTTTTTAAAAAATAAATTAAACAATGCATTGCCTACTAAGTTAGATGACATGTATGATTTGACTAGATTCTAGCTATTATGGTGGCTAAAAAATCATGGCTTAATGTTTTTGACCCAAAAACTAATTTTTCAACCCATGTTTTACCCTAAACACCTTTGGAATCATTATAAACATATCCATGGCCTAAAAATCAAAAAATTATCCCAAAAACCAAAATAAACTAGAAACAAAAAATCAAACCAAACTCAGATTTATTTTTTCATGAACTTCAAAGGTAAAAAAAAACCTAATATGAACTCCTCTTATCAAGTGGAACCATTTGATACAATATCAATTGTTTTGATAACATATATCGATGTCAACAATATTTTTCTCTCTTTACCGCTAGAATTTAATGACTTCTCTTTTTCCTTTCTCAATTAAGAACTAAAAAATAATAAAAATAATTTTTTTATTAAAATTAAATTTGAAAAAAATTGAAGCACCAAAATCATAGAATTGCATTATTTTGAAAGTTAAAGGATCAAAATATGTCTTTCCTGAAACTTTTGGAATGCCACCCATGTTTAATGTCTTTTTCATTTCAGTTTCTATTCTTCTAATCCCACCATTGACTAAGAAATCAAAAGCAATTGGCCTTAAATTAGAATTAAATTACTTAAAATTACACTTTGAGGACCAAAATGAATTGTCAAAAAATAATCATGGTCATCCACTGTGATCTGTGTGTGCGTGAAGTTTATAGTGAATATTCTATGCATTTTAATATTTAGTATAATATGTTATGTTGTTATCAAAATGATGGAGACATCAAACTTGAGACATGATTCAGATGTCTATATGATTTATGATAATGAAGGATAACTCAACCCTTGTATTGTTGGATTTTACCTTAAAGCCTAGCCCTTACTAAACTATTCTTTTACTTGTTACAACTTTAAAATATTAATTCTTAACTATTAATTCTTAACCTATGCATCAAGTTTAGTTACATTACATAAAGTCATAATTATAAAATTCTACCTAATAACAAAAGCTATGAAATCCTAACAATAAGATCATTGTTGTGATAACAAGTGAATATATTTTACTTTTATATTTGATTCCAACACTTAGGTACAAACACAATTACTATAATTTTATTTCATTCAAATTATATATTCTTAACTATAACTCTATCATTTCATCATCATATATAAACCGTCAACATTACAACTAAATTTAAGTTTATTAAGTTAGTCTTCGTCATTATGGTTGACTATGAATTTAATCATTAAATCTCTGTTATAATGATTGATTTTGATATCTAGCAAGTCTGTTATTATAGAGAACTTTGGATTTATCTAACAAGTCTCCATTATTATAATCGACTTTAATATTATGTAATGAGTCTCTATCACAATGATCAACTTTAATTCATCCCATATGTCCATCATTACAACCGACTTTAGAATTATTCAACAAGTCTTCATTATTATAATCAACTTTAAATTTATTTCAATAAGTCTTTGTCAGTATGGTTGAGTTTAAAATTATTCAAAATTTCCCATAATATATTTGGAAGCTTATGACACACACATACACATGAATTAATAAGGAAACATTGCAATAACAATACTTAATTAAAGAAATAAGGTGGCAGAAACTATCTGGTACTCTAGTAATATGCACTCCTTGAACTATTGATCCAACCTCAAACTTCTCATTTAATTTTCAAGGAAACATCCCCAATTAGTATCCTAAATTATTTAAATAATTGTTCATGCTTATTCAATCACATCCTAATTCTTTTCATTCTAGTAATCACATCTTAAATTATAATTTCACTTTTTTCATTGCTAACTTGTCAACTAAAATTCAATATATATAATCTTTTAAGCTGCAAACTCTCAATCAGTTTCTAATCATAATTACATTATTAAAACACCAACATTTATATAATTTCTTTCCAATTCCTTACTTCCATCATGTCACATTCAACTTAAATAATTCCATATCAAAAAACTCAATTCATCAAGAATAATAACCATCATTAAACATAATTTCACATCATAAGTTTAAGCATCACATCATCAAAATTAATAGGAATTTTCACCCTCATTCATGATAAATTTTATTTTATTTATTATGTTTTTGGTTGGAAACTACGTTGTTTAACATATTTTTTACGTATTATATTTAGGCTTGGATGTGCATTTAACATCTAACCCTTTATCCTTTAAGTGTTACGCTAATTCAACTATACTAATTCTTTTTATTGCTTGCTTTTCAACAACATGTCTTTAAAGTATATGAAGATTTAGATTATCTTTGCTATAATGCAACCTAAAAGGTATTAAACTACCCAAGTATATGTTAAACGGACTATATATAATGTGGTAGAGCTATGTAATTGGCATGATATTGCCTATATATTTGTAAGGTATGTAGTGTCCTATGAGAGATGATGTCTAAATTGTGTTGAGCTTGTTGTGGTGCCTATTATAAGGTAATGTGATACTTAGGATATGGATAAAAATTTTCATGCATTTCTATTAGAGTGCTTGTTATCAAAATAGATCCTAAGACTTACCTCTTGGGAAATTGGCTAAAAAAAGTGCTTGATGAGTTCTACATGTATTAGTTTTAGACTTGATTGAGCTAATTAACCATAATTTGTATAGTCTTGTTGAATACCATAATATTATTATAGCAAGTTATGGTAAGTTGTGTTTGATGTATTTTCTATTTCCATCTAGATAACTAGTAAAACAATATTAGATAAGTTTAAGTTTTGATAAAAAGATATATCTTTAAAAAAAGCCATCACTAACAAACTAGAGTTTGACCAAACTGGTTGTGACCATCTTATCATAGCAACAAACCCTAAAAAAATAACCATAAAGTTGTGTTAAAGGTATAAAAACATCAACATACCTATTAATAGTTAGTTGAGCCAATAATGGAAAAGGTTGTGACTATATATTGTGAAGTATATAAGAATATAATGATTCTATCTATGTTTGGTTCTTTGTTGTTGTAGGGAATTAGAGGATGAAGATTCATCATGTGATACATTTAATAGAGGATATTCTATTGGCCTCTGTGTTTATAAGTCATTTTCGAACTTTTTATGGCCATAAAAATGACATTTATTAGTTGCATCTAATTGATTGTTAGTCATTATAACCATGTTTTAATACTTTGATTTTTTTTGGCGTGATTACTAATATGTGTTATTTAAAAAAAATTATTCTCACTAAGAGTGTCATTATGTTGATTGATGGATGAATTTTTCAATCAATATATTACTTATTATTCATTCCTTTACACACACTCACACTTAAAGACTTAACCTTAAATAAAGATAACTAACAACCTTACAAATCAATTGAAGTGTGTAATTCTTGACTTGGTTAAATAGGTTGAGAGATAAATGTGTGTGATGCCAAGGAATCCATAAACTAAGCAATAAAGATAAAAGAAAGTTGTAAAAGAAAGCTATAAATTGCAATAAGTAAAATAAAATGGTAAATTATAGAAAAGTAGTAAAGAAATTATATATATAGGGGTGGCTATTATTTTCATCTATAAGACAACTTATTTATAATGTTATAAAGGTCGAGTTTCACATAAATTATAAGTCTGAGTCTTATACAAAATGTCTATTTTAGATTTAGATTTTATAACTTGAATCCTAATACAATTTATACTTCATATTCTATCACCTACTCTTGATAATAGTATATGTTAGGACTCTAATTATGCAATATTCATTAATTTTAACTACTAAAGACTCCTATTTTAAATTAGATTTATCATCAATCAATAAATTGAATCTTATTATTCCTGGTCGATGGTTAATCTCAACAAACATCATTGAGTTTGATGAGAAGCAACAAATTGCCTATTTTAGTGAAAAGCCTAATGGAGCAACATTGAATTACCCAACTTATGACAAGAAGTTTTATGTATTGGTGAGGACTTTGAAAATTTGATAACATTACTTATGGTCAAAATAATTTGTTATCCATTTAAATCAATAATCCCTGAAGCACTTCAATAGACAAGGTAAGTTGAATATAAGGCATGTCAAGTGACTAAAGTTCATGAAATCTTTCTATATGTTATTAAGTAGAAGCAAGATAAGGATAATATAGTGATTGATGTTACTATCTAGGAGGTGCATTTTTCTTTTGAGTTTAAATACAAAAGTATTAGATTTCTATGATTAATTAATTGTGCAAGAAGCTCATAGGGGTGGTTTAATGAGACATTTTGGTTTTACAAATACTTTAAAAGTTTTGCATGAATATTTTTATTGGCCTAAAATAAAACGTGATGTATAAAGGGTGTGTGATAGATATATCACGTGTAAGCGAGCTAAATCTAAGATTTTACCACTTAGGTCATAAACTCTTTTCATATACTAAAGGAACCATGGGTAGATGTTTTCATGGAATTTGTCTTAGGCTTGCATAGGTTAAAGAAGGGTAGGGATTTCATTTTTATGCTTGTAGATAATTTTCTAAGAAGAAACATTTTATATCATGTTATAAAATTGATGAAGTCACCAATATTACTAATTTATTATGTAGAGAGATGGTACAATTTCATGGTGTTTCTAGAAATATTGTTTCTTATTGTGATGTTAAATTTCTTAATTGCTTTTGGAATGTTTAATCGGAAAAGTTAGAAATTAAATTGTTGTTTTTAACTACTTATCATCCATAAATGGATGGTCAAATGAAAATGATAAACATGACTTTAATATTTTATTATGTGCTGTTATTCAAAAGACTTTGAAAAATTAGGAAGATTATTTGTTGTTTTGTAAAGTTTACATACAATAGGAGTGTATTTTACTACTAATCATTCACTATTTGAGATTTTTTATATTTTTAATCCCCTAAATCTTTTGAATTTGATTTATTCTCCTATTGATACAAGGGTTAGTCTTAATGACAATAAAAAAACAAAGATAGTCAAGAAATTTAATGAAATTATTTGATAACAGATAGAGAAAAAACAATTAACAACACATTACCATAAAATTAACAAATACAAATGGACACACCTATGAAAATATTTCATCGATAAATTGAGATTAATTTTTCCTCCTGAATATGCCCTCGCAGAAGCTATCAGTAAATAACAACAAAAATATCTTCTTAGTATATATACTAAAGGAATTACAGTGGTAAAGAAGATATGAAAATAGAAAGCTAAAAAATATGATGACGGTTATTTTATAGACAAAATTACTGACAAATTTAAATTTATTGGTAAATTCGTCTATAATATTTAATTTATAACCTAATGAGCAACACTCTTCTCTCCTTTCCTTATTTTTTCTTCCTTTATTTTCCTCAGCAAAAAACATCACAACCCCCTTAATTTTATTACAAATCAACCTTTCACTACAAATGCAGTCATCTCAACACTCAGTTTGATAGTATTTTTATTCTAATTATAATTTATTGAGGATTTTCCACTTCAAGTAAGTAAAACTACCCATTTTTTATTTGAACTTATTTTTAAAATGTTAATTTTTTATTGCATATTTTTGTAGTATATGTATTTTGTGTGGGCATTTACTTATTTTATAACTTTTTTCCATTGAAATTTATCGTATGGATGTATGATTTATACATGTTAGGATTTGCTTAAGATTTTGTAACATTATATTTATTTGTAAATTAATGAAATTTAATTTGAATTTATGACTTAAGTGTTTTGTGATGAAATAAATAATAATTTATTTATCGAGTTCGTTTTATATTTTTTCAATTTTATTGTTGAGTTGAAATTTTTGTAAATATATAGAAATTTTAATTTATGTAGATAATTGGTAATGAAGTAGTTGTACTATTAAAATAGTTTGAATAAGTTTGAGTAAAACTAATATTCTATTATTTATTTAATTTACATAATTAATTAATACATGTTATCATTATTATTCTATATAGGTTTGACATAAGTAATGGATAATCATTCATGGATGTACCGAGATTCACTCTAAGAATTGATATTAATGGATGTGATATTATATGTTCATGTAAGAGGTATAAAAATAAAAAGTTTTCCAATCCAGATATTGTAATGATGCAACTTCTTAAAAAAAAAGGTTTATGGAGGGATACATTTGTTGATTTATATACAAAGAACCATATGTTCCTCACAAGACCATAATAGAAAGAATGGTTGGGTAAACTTTTAGTTCTAGCAAAATGCATGAAGTTATAGATGATAATAATAATCCTTATAGAATATAGTTATAGATGTAATGAGAAAGAATCATAATTATGTCGATTAATGTTCAATAGTAGATGAAAAACCTAATGCAAACAGGCTTTTTTCTTTTGAAAGATTATGACAAACCATTATGAAATGAGTGCACAAATCATAGTAAATTATTGGTCCTTAAAAAGGTGTTCACTATCAAGTCAGATCATGGGTTGAGTGAGACCGATTATGAAAAAATTATCAAATGAGCGAAAAGTATTTTTCCTAAAAGGTATGAGTTGAAAGAGAACTTTTATAATATTAAATCTATGATGAAACCTTTCAGGCTAATATACTAAAAAATCAATATGTATCTAAACTTTTAAATGTTAAACTACCTTGAAAATACAGAATTGACCAAGTCCAGAACATGTGGATATGCTCATTATAAACCCACAACTAGTAGAGGAAAAACTCTTGTTACACACAGAAAACATAGATATTTTTCAATAACATCTAGACTGCAAAGGTTATTCATGTTATTAAAGACTATTAAACATATGACATCATTCATATGATGCAATGGATGAAGTGATGATGCACTATTATGATGATGAAGCCTATAAACATTTTACTAAGGTGCATTCTTAGTTTTTAATGGAATAAAAAAATATATGTCATGGATTCAATCTATTCAAGTTATTTATTGCTTTTTATTCTTATTGGCTAGTGATACTCATGGTTTACTACTTGTAATATTATAATGAACATAATAGTCTTTTTTTATTCAAATGTTATTGATATGATACTATACTAACAAGAGAATCATAATGAATCTCTATCATGGTTTGGTCGAAATCAATACAAAAGCTAGACTCTGCAATATTGATGATGTCTTTGTTTTCACCAAGCAATGCTAACAAGTTTATTACATATACGCTTCTTTCTTTAGAAATGATCATTCAAGAGTTGATTGATTATCCATAATGAAAACCAAAACTCATGGGTCATGTCCAAGTTTTTTAGGATGGCAATGATGAATTAACTATGGGAGATGATATCTTTCAACTTGATGAATTGATTTATCCATATCGAGTTGGTCTGTCTAATAACTTAAAAGAAAATTCAAATTTTTGTATCCTCGAGAATACTTTTGTTAACATTGAATTTAAAGAGTTAAATGATGTTTTGAGGACCAACGAACACACATAAGTCAATGAAGATTATGATAGTAACAAAATCAACGTATAAGATTGCGATAAATATGAAAATGATGAAATTGAAGAAAAAGATAATTTTGAATAATTTGCACAATACAAATATTTACTACCATAAACTGTAATGTAATATTTCAAGATGAAATTCACTTTAATGTAATGATAATGATGTTTATTTGTTATTAAATCATAATAAAATATTTATTATTATAAAAATGATGTTATTGTATTATGTGTGCTATTGTGATTTAAAGTATAGGAGTGCTGATATAATTTGACAAAAAAAAACTGTTTTGCACCAATAAAAATAGTGATAACCCTGTAAAATACAAATAGATACACTAACGAATTTAGTCCGTAGGTATATTCTAAAAAGCATCGGAACTGTTTCCTTCTTACTATCACTGTTTCTTGTGTTCAATACATATAGGAACACTGGCACTTAATGTCTATTAGTATTTTCCCGAGTGTTAACGTACTGTTCACTTCTTAGTTGGACTATTAATTAATGTTCACTATATATGGAACCATCAACAATTAATATATGTCGATATTTTCTCTTCACTTCTCACTTGCACTATTTATTATTAATCAGTACATACAAAATCACTAACAGACAAAAAAATAGTCAATGATAGTTAAAGGATTTCTAAAACTTTTTTGCTAAATTAAAATTTTCAATTAGACTTTATAGTAGATACATCAATGAATTGTTTTTTTTTAAGTTAATATTTAATTATCTATCGGTAAAACTATTAGTAAAAAAAACCCAAATTAAAAATCTAAAATCCCTAAAATCAGAGTAAACGGACACATTTCTCTTATTCTTTCTTTTTCTACAACTTCTTCTCTCCTCCTCCCAAATCTTTATCTTACTTTCCTTTCTCTTTCTCTTTTTCAATCCTCAACCCATTATCTTCTTTTCCTTTTTTTCCATGTGAAGTGTGTCTTCTCCTCTCTTTTCCTTCTTTTGTTTTCTATTTATCATTTTTTTAATTTTTCTATAATAAATAATTTCATAAATGTTGATGGCAATTTCTTTTAAATTTGTCTATTATTAATAATTGTATAAATGTTATTAGGAGTTTTTAATTTTCTTTTTAATTTTTATGTTTTTTAATGATTGTATATAGATTATTTGAATTATTTAATTTTGTCTCTTAATTTTTTTATTATTTAATGATTGTATATAAATTGGTGGAATTTCTTAATTTTTTGTTATTGAATGATTGTATATAGATTCTTGATTTTTTTTAAATTGTTTTTGATTTTTTATGTTCTTTAATGATTGTATATGGATTTTTTATTTTTATTTTTATTTTTTTGAATTTTTATATTCTTTAATGATTGTATATAGATTGTTGGAATCACTTTTATTTTTTTAATTTTCTCTTATTAATATGGTTAACTATTTTATTTATTGGTGTTTACAAACAACTTTTAATTTCACAAAAAATGAAAAATATTTAAAAATAATAAAAAATAAACAAAATAGTAGCCATTATAAATTTAAAAAATAAAAAAGCTAAGATAATATTTAAAATAAATGAATAGTTTTTAACATTAAATATTGATACTACAAATCCTTTAATGTGTTTATATTAACTTCTTATGATCATTTTGAAAAAAAAAAACCATAGTAAAGTTTATGGAAAATTTGATTAAATTAACATAATTGAAATCTTTCGTTTGAAATAAAGTCAACTAGTTTGTAGCAATCTAATTTAAATTGTTATGTATTTGCATGTTTAATATTTTTAGATAGTCGTTGCCAATTATTTTTAAAATAGAAATGCTTTACAGTATCTTAATCCTTTAATTTCAATAAATACTTAAAAAAAAGTTAATAGCATGTCGTATATACAATATTGCTACTAGTTCTTACAACAGAGCTTCTAAAGATCATAAGTTGTTAGGTGCTAATCAAGAATAGACACCTGAGACACAAATATCCACCCGTGATGTCGCAACTTCTAGGGGGGTCCCTTCAAAATAATATTCATTTACCTGAAAGTTCTAGGCTCAATGAAAGAATAATTTTTTTATGTAAGTTTTTTTCTATTCATATTGACATGTTTATAATTTTTAAAAAATTAATTTTAATTAACAAATATAGTTTTAGGTTTGCAAACATTAAAGCTGTCAAAACCATAACATCAATGATGAAATCGCTGATGAAAATTTCAATGTTTCAATGGAGTCAGGTTTCCAAACATTCTAAATGGAAACCTATGATTCATGCATGGCTCGAAAGTTTTAAGGTTATTATTAACTTAAATATTTTTTTTATTATGTTAATTTGGTTAGTTTATTAACTTATTAACAAAAATTTTCTTGTACAAATTTTAACCACAAGAAAAAATTTGAATGGAAGAGAGCTAACAACACTATTACAAGAAGGGTTTGAGGGAATCACGCTATAACTAGGTAAAATTGAAATTAAGATAAAAAAAATAATCTTTTTTATACAATTTTATTTTTCATTTATTAAAAGATAGCTCATTTGTACTATATAAGATATGTGATTTTTGGTATGAGATGTAAAAGAATATATGAGAAAAAGAGAGCTTCTAGGTTGGAAAAAGCTGGCAATTTGGAATGATTTCATATCTTTGTATATTTTAGAGGATGTGTGAGTGGAATACATGTAGCACATGATATTTAATCATTTCTTGCAATGATCACACTCTAGTGCAGAGAACCAGAACTAACGTGTTCATAAATTAATTACCATGCACATCAATAGCTTCATTTCGTTCGTTTTGCATGTGAAGTAGATTGTAAGATTCTTTTTTAATTTGTTATTTTTGTATAAATCTATTTAACTAACAATAATTTTCTCTTCCAAGCTATAATATTTGGACGCGAACCAAGTCCGGTTAAACTTTTTTTGGAAATGCACGTGTGGATTGATGACTGCCAAAAAGAGATGCAATAGCTCGAGGATAGCTAAGCATAACACTTTGTGGTATATTGTCTTCAACTATTTTTTTCTTAATTTTTTTTTATTTTACCAACCTTTTTGTTTCCAGGATACAAATAACACCGGGTTGAAGGAGAGATACGATGATGATCCTTCAACACATCTAGATCTCAATCTAGATTTATGATTAGAGGTAAGATCGTCTAGTAGACTTGATAGAAATCGGGTGTACGGTCTCTTTAAACCTACAATTGAGTTCCTATGGACAACATGTAGTGTTTTATGCTCGTTATTTGTTTCGAGTACTCAAACTCTAGAGTTTGAGGCGATTTTAGACTAGCAAGGTAAAGATCGAATGACTCATCTTGCTGCTGATTATGAACTTAATGCTTAGACGACTGAATTCTATCAATTAGTAATGGAGATGAGATCATAGATTTTTAATATTTTTTCTTAGCATTTTTGTAAAAGTTTTGTCTGTTTTCAATATAGTCATTCAATTATAATTTTTCATATAATTATTTTTTTCAATTTGTTTCTTATTCTTATTCTTTTGATTTATTTTCTTAATCTTTTTATAAAAATTTTATAGGTTTTTAATTTTATTCTTCAATCCAAGTTTATGGTATATTATTTTTTTCAATTTGGTCTTTATTTTTCTTTTGCTAAAGATATTTTTCTTTTTCCCAGTTTAACCTTTCAATTAAAAAATTTTAGTTGACGTTTAGTTTATTTTTTATTTTTATTTTCACCTTTATTTTTTTAATTATTATTTTTTTAGATTATTTTGAGTATTTTTTTTTCTAATTTTATTCTATAACATTTGATTTTATAAGGATTAAACTTTAAAGTTTTTTTATGTATGATATTTTCAATTTAATAATCAGTTGACACGATTAAAAAGTTAATATAATTAAACATGTTTTTTTACTTATTTTTTATTTGATTATTTACATTGACATATATATATATATATATCCTTATTAAAATTAAAATAATTTATTAAATATTAATTAAATATATTCAATATGTACTTTAACAGTGAGGAAAAAAAAGATAATATTATTAAAATCACACTACTGAAAAAATTGCATAAAAAATACCGAATATAAAAGAATAAAAGTGATTGGTTCGACCACTCATCAATCATTTATTAGTAAACTAATTTACTAGTTCAACTAGCCGATTCAATCATCTTTTTTGAGAATCGAATGTATTTGGGTCCCGTTCCTTAGCTCTCGGTCCGACATCTGGCCTTCTGGGGCTAGTTCTTAATTAATTCCATTTAATGAGGGTACTATTGAGTAAAATCTGAAAAGTTTAGGCCTCATTACTTTAACTTTGAACCCACAGGGACTCAACTGAAAATTACACATAGTTTAGGCACTGGTTTGTAGTTTACTTTTTTCCTTCTTGGAGAAAGAAAGTATAAAGGCAATCGAGAAATTCAATTTCGGAAGAGAGTGTTATTTTCCTCAGACAACAATGGCTTCCTTTGGGACAAACTGAAATCACCTCTATGTACCATTAAAAGTAATACTTACTGATTCAAGAAAATGGCAGTGTCAGCTCATTCGCTACTAAAATCAATGCTTCTCCTCAGACTTCCAATCACAACCAACACCATTGTTCCTCCCCGCATATCTCGTCCATCTTCTTCTCCTTTAAATCTGATCTCTTGCCATTATCTCAACGCTTCTAACAGAACCAAATCAAGACATTTTCACTCACCAACCTTGTACACAAGAACTGCAGAAATCCCAAAAAAACACTTAATTTGCTTCAATTATAACACTTCTGCAAGTCATGGTAATGGTACAAACTACTTAGAATTGACAGATGATGAACTAATGAGACAGTGTGAGATGGACACGTTCAAGGCCTCAGGCCCAGGTGGTCAGCACCGTAACAAGCGTGAGTCTGCTGTCCGTCTCAAGCACCTCCCTACTGGGATTATTGCTCAGGTCACCACTAGCTTTACTTGCTTCATTTTCTGCCAAAACTGTACCATGCCGAATATGCATATAACGTGTTTGTTGTTTTGTCTAAATGGTTTTTATTTGGTTCTCGTTCTTTTTACTGTATGTAGGCTGTTGAGGACCGATCACAGCATATGAATCGTGCTTCGGCTTTGAAACGCCTGCGCGCTCTATTAGCTATCAGAGGTAGAGACTTTTAAGTGCCTTTTGATTCTTTTAGTACTCTTTTTTATTGCTGCTTGAGTGAAGATGGACAAAAGTGTATGTTTTGTTTTGCTTGTTCAGATGCTCCTTATTATTATTATTATTATTTTGGTAGTTAGGAACAGTTTGGATATTGATTCGTATACACCTCCATTGGAACTGCTTCAAATTCTTCCTCTTAAATCAACACTCAGAGGATCAGATTGTGGTCCACAAATTGGACCCAAGAATCCTAAATTTATCTTGGTAATAAAGTTGTTTTTCCTTCTAAAAGTTACATGTATTTCTATCCATTTTGAAGGGTTGGAAAACTTATTTCAAGTTTTATTCCTTAATATAGGGAATGCAAGCGTTGCTGGATCTAATCTTTGCTGTTGATGGCTCTATATCGGAAGCAGGGAAATTACTAGGGTACTTAGGAATGAGCTTTTCTATCCTATATTCTTTTTCTTTTTTTTCCTATTCTTAAAACAGACTATAAGCCTTAAAAACTGAAACTTGATTATCTTCTAATGCTAGCCTAGAGGCTCTAGACACCATGATGCATTCTCGACTAGATTTTTAGTGGTTCATTTCTCATACCTGCAGAAATTAAGAATTGTTTTTCACTGGTCCAAAAAATGTATCATTTCCTTTTAAACCATCATTTGTTGTATTATCCATTCTAGTTTTTCTTGATCACGGAAAACTTTCATGCTAGCCAGGCTTAGTGCAAGTAAACTTGATTCTTGATTATATATGGTGACTGACTAGGTTAGAACAATCCCGCTCTCATGATAGTCTCTGCTGAATGTTGCAGGTTAAGCACAGGGGCTCTGTCACGTTTGATATTATCAGATGATTCTCTTAGGATGGCAGTGAATGATTTGAGGAATTCGAAGGTATAGTTACTAATTATTATTGCTAGAGTTATTGCAATTGGTAACATACTAGGTCATAGCAATTACTATTTCCAGCAGAAGAAATGGATAAATCTTAATTACAAATGCATGCTAGATCTTAGATGAGAACAGTTTTGACACTTTGCTTTGTTCAAGATATCCATGTCTTTGTAGTAGCTTGGTTTAAACTTTCTTTTCTGAGCTCATGGAGATGTATCATTTTGATGAGCAAATAAACTGATAATCTCCATTTTTGAGCTCATAAAAAACTAGTTTTCTTCACCTTGTTTTAGCCAAATACAACCTCTTAATGAGCTTATGCATTTCTGTATAATTTGTATTTTCTTATCAACTCATACACAGTGGAGCTTTATATTTTTTATGTCTGGCACTTAATGGAGACAGGAAAGGAACTAAAACATTCATAACTTTATTACAGAACATTTCAACCTCCACATCTCTTGATATCTGTAGCATCAGCTTAGGTTTTTGGTCCAACTTGTACGTGTCACAATAAAAACAAAAGAAAGTTAAAGAAAAGAAGAAAAACTTATAAAAATGATTTATTGTCAGCATTCCTGAATGTGGCATGATGAAAACTTTTATGAGAACATCCACTTTCCATGTCTCGGCTTGTATTGGCACCAACACATTCATAAATTTATTACATAACTCTTCTGCCTCCAGACACAACTTGATCTGAAGCATCAGCTTAGGTTTTTTGTTTTAAACTGCCCCTATTAAAATAAAAATAAAATGAAGTGGTGCAAAGGTGAAAGATCTATAAAAATGGCATCACATTAAGTTTCCTGAAACCTTCTCTTTTCATGCATCAGCCCATCTAGTTGATATGATGACCTGGATCACATGGTGATATATGAAGAGAAACCAGACACATTTTGCCATTGACTTGATTGAAAAGTTAAAACCAAGTGTAAAATGATCTCTGATACGAATATTACCTGTTAACTGTTATACCAAGGAAGTTGCTTTTCCATGTCAGTTAGCCCTCTCTATAGCCACCGTGTCAAAAATTCCAGACCTTAAAGCATCCCATGAGAACTAAGGGTAAAATATAATTTTTCTTTTTTCCCCTCTGAATGAGATCAGTAAAAGAAGTAAAATGCAAAAGCTGAAAACTGTCATTTCTTCACATTTTTAGGTAAAATTTGTTCTCTCTGACATCAGTAGGAATTTGCTTGACCAGAATAGAAACACAAATTTTCCTTCATTTTGTTGAATTTTTTATGCCATGTGTGTAAATGCTGTATTTTATGTAGTTTGAGCATCTTTCACATGCTTTTTAACTTCTTTTTTTCTAAATTTATCTATTATGAGGTATCAATAAAAAATCTGACCTTTTATGAGACTTTTCCAGGGTTTAAAGCCTCTAAGGTAGGGCTTTCCAGAGGCTACTTACATTCAGGTATAACAATTTCTTGATTTCTTCTTGTTTTTTAAAAGCACCGTTTGTTTAATTTACAGTGACTATGCACGGAATGTCATTAATTAAAATAGCATAGCAGTTTGCATAGTCATGACATCATGCAGTGACAGAAAATATGAGATGGCAGAATGTTTTACCCAGAGGAACCACGGATTTATATGCGTTGCTGTAATGCTTTTATTTACTGATTAATTTCTCAAATTTATCCAGATCCATGTATTGCTATTTAATGAATTTATCAACATGCTCTCGGGGGCCTTTTCTTGTGGAGGCAACTAGAGTACAAAACTAGGAGTTTAAGATTCGTGACTTGTACTGTCTGGAATCACTTTTGTGGTGTCTAGAGTAAAACATGGGAATAGGTTCGACAGGAATCATTTTTTTGCTTTAGTTGATTGGCCTCCCTTCACAAATGTGGTTCAATAATTGTTTTCCCTTTCTTTGAAGAGTTCAGCGGGCCTTGTAGTGAAATGCTGTGTCTACCACACGCTCTGATTGTAGTTTTTGAATATGTTTTGCCTATTGATTTTTATTTTATTTTTTCTTGCTGAGGCTAGCAAAGCACAAGTGTGGGAGGATAGAATGAAAACAACAGAAAAGACAATGAGTTGAAAGAAAAATTTCATGTCGTGATAATCCCATTGCCTATCTGTTGGTGATTCAACTAGTTTTGACAATAATGACGTTAGATAGTGTATTAAACTTAATGTTTTTATTGGAGTGCATTTTTAACATGCGGAAGTCGAGACTGCTGAGAATAGTGTTTAGATCACTGGATTTGAATAAAACAATAAATAAGAGCTAACACATTTACATCTAATGGCATCTACATTTGCCGTTGGTGGCATTATAGCAAACCCTTTTATCATGAGTGCAAGCGTCCAATTTCAGGGCTGTTGGCATTGTGTGCAGACCTTTCATCTGCTCCAGGGTGCATGCATGGATAATGAGATCGGACAATTTCAACAATCATAATTGTCGAGTGAAATTGTCGTTTTTGGTACAAGTAAGCTTAGCACATCGTCATATCTGTCTTTATTCATAATATAAATATTGACCATTGACCATTGTAGTCGGGCTTGTTCTATAATTATTCGCTTTGTATCTTGTACTTGCTAGCCTGGAAATGTATTCTCACAAGTTGGTTTTGACCCCAGACAATATCCAACTTGATTTGGGGAATATAGAGGATAAAAAAGAATCGTTTCATTCCCAAATACAACCTGTCAATTCACCCTGTGATGAAGGTTTTCAGAATACAGAAATGCATGATATTTTTTGATTTGATGGAATATGAATGTATGAAACTGCTGTTAGAGATCTATTCAATCATTTATCCACGCAATTCAATTTCTCCACACAATTCAATGTCTCCAAATCGGCCACTAGTGACAGAATAACCAGGCTAGAGAGTAGGCTCAGTTATCCTTCCACCTTGACATGTGTCGACATGATGAAATTTGTTTTGTTTGATGTGATGGCTGCCATTTTTCCTCATCTTTTTTTCCATAATTAATTGGGATTGAGGAGGCTTATCAGTCTCGTGTTTTACAGTGAAGATTGCTTTCATTTTTCAAATTCCCATCCCACTTCTCTCTTAATTTGAACTTCAGAAATGCACATGAAACCCCAAGTTTGAACTTTTGAGGTGTCCGCTGAGAGACTATTAGCTGTCACGATTTAGCCATGGCTGAAACATCTTGAACCGTTACTAAATATGACAAGGCATTTCACCCCGCAATATCTTATACGGGTCATGTTTTGCCCCTTGAGTGGCAGCTGAATGGAAATTGAAAGTTGTATCATAATGAATGAAGAACCTGTGGATGTGAAAAGAGAAGATATCATAACCAAAAGCCAAAAAAAAAAAAAAACAAAGAGAGAGAAGATATTCAAGGTAAAAAATGCTTGGTATATTATGTTGTTGCCAATAGGAAGAAAGCTTGATGCTGGAGAATCCTATTCCTAAGGAATGAGGTTCTTTCTCCCACCACTACAAGAAACCTTTTTGCCCGTTGACTCTTTTAACATGTAGCAGTTTACTTGTTTATATCCACACTCCCAAAAGTTGAAAAGAAGGAAAGGAAGGCCTTGTAAAGCACTCCTTGTTTCGGTTTTCAAATTCACAACAAGTTCACCTGGAAAAGCTAAATATTAATCAACACTAGTGATTGATTTGAGTTTACAGGGAGAGAATCCAAGGCCTTTAGTGGGATGGCAAATGACCGCATTTTTCCTGTTTTCTTCCATATCATTAATTAGAGTCAAACATGGGGCTGCGATGTATAATCCCATAAAGTTATGAAAAACAAAGATTTATGTAAATTCTATCTGTACTTGTATGTTTCTCATGTCCAGTACAAATCATTCGCATGTTCATCAAATTCATTGTTCAACTAGTGGGACCCTTTTCAAGAGATATTTGAGATCAGAGCAAAGCAATATAAGATAATCCCAAGCACTTAATATCCTTTCGCTTGCAGTACTCGCAGGCATGTGATTAATCACTTGGTCTGGCAAATATTTGTCGAGGATAAGCTAGTATCATGGTAGATTTGCGAGAATTTGTTCCTGTTGACTTGTGCATGTGAAATACTTGGTACCCTATACAGCAATATAATAGTAACAAAGCATGCAAACTGTGATTTAAATTTCTTGGCAGAACATTGTGGCCCATAAGGTCTCTTTTGTTACTGGGAGACTTTTTTAAAGGCATAACTTGGCTTGTTTTAAAATCAAGATATGATTCCCCATTGCCTAATTCTTCAACTTCCCTCCCCACACTCTCACTTTTATAAATGCTTTCTTCTAGTGAAACACATCTACACATTTTCATACAAATTCAAAGAAAATGGGGTTGGACATACAAGGCAAGCTCCGAATAGCTCTTGGCGCAGTGAAGGATCATGCATCAATTGGGAAAGCCATGATCTACAGTCATCACGAAAGGAAGGATTTTTCCAGCATAGAGGTCGCAGTTGTGCGTGCAACTGGCCATGATAGTGGTCCCATTGACGACAAACACATGCATGAGATCCTCTTCTTGGTCTCAAACTCTCCCGGATCCATCCACTTTCTTGCCGAGAGGATTTCTTGCCGCCTTGGCAAGACCAGAGACAACCTGGTTGCCCTCAAGACACTCTCTCTAATTCATCGACTCCTTCGTGGAGGTAATCGATGCTTCGAGCAGCAGCTGCGTAATGCGCATGCTTCAGGCCATCTCCAAATAAGTACTCGCTGCTTCCTAAGGAACATCTCAGATCCTTCCGTGAGCTTCATACACAAATATGCAGCTTATCTAGAGGAAAGAATAGGGTGGGTCATCAATCAAGCAGGGAAGCTTGAACCTGTTACGTCCCAAGGTGATCTGGAATCTCGATGCTATGATGAAAAGTCCATCGATTTGGTGTTCAGAAAATTGCCAAAATGTCAAGTGTTTATAGATAGAGTTTTAGATTGTCCGCCGTTCAATATTTCGCCTTTAGATAATCTTGCTCAAGCGGCTATGAGCAACACCTTGAAAGAGAGCTTCCAAGTTTACAAGACATACAGTGAAGGTGTAGCAGCTCTTGTTAATATGTTCTTTGATTTAACAAGGGCAGCTAGAGCCTTGGCCTGTCAAATACTAAGGAGGGCTTCTCAGCAAAGCCAGGAGCTTCATAATTTGTTTGAGAATTGCAAACGAATTATCGAAAACAAGAACTTGGACTATCCAGTGGTACAAATCATCACCATGGATCATCTTATGGCACTGGAACAGTTTTCGACCTATATTGCAACTTCCCGCAGCTCGCCAGTTCTGAACAAGAATGGTTCAACACCTCCCATTTTGGATTGCATAACAAAGTCAGAAGGTGATGAGAAGGATGCGGGTAATTTTAGCTGGTCACCAACTCTTTTCTCTTGCACATTGGAGACTAAAATAAGCAAGGTGTGGGTGGTTTTTGAAGATTAATAATCATGAAACTTCATACGCCCTTCGTTTGTGGCACACGGCCAGTGATGATCTTTCTGCCAACCCAATATCTGGGAAATTGTGAATAAAAAGTAATGTATCAGAGAATGAACATGGTAGGCCTTGCATTCTAAACCATTTACAAGCGAACCTTTCAAAAGTACGAGCTAGCTTGGATCAAGAAATCCATTGTTTGTAATTTTGGACTCATGATGTTGTTGATTCTTGATGTTGGATCTTCAATGAGAGTCAATTGTTTGTTTTGCAAGGAAGAAAACTTGAACGTGGACGTGATGGAATCACAAGAACAACCCATTATTGTACTATCTTCATCTTGTCTGTGAGCAATTAAGTGTAGAAGTGAATACACTTATAGGAAAAATGATTAGGGCTATTTTCTGGAAGAATTAAGTGTTACAATTAATGTATAAATAAACTAGTAAACTACTCCTGATTCAGTAAAGTAAGTTCATTAGATAAAAGCTGCTAGTGATCTGATCTATGAACACTACTATATATACCTCTCCCTTAGGCTCCATTCCTTCATCTCATTCAGCTCTGGTAATTATTAGCCAATGCATGAGACAGACTTCTGTTGACAAGCTTGATAGATGATTGACACATGAGCCAACTTAATCAGCAAGCTTTTGTCATGATTGCACTGTCAATACCATTCGTTTAAACTAGTATTTCGATAGGTAGCAGAAACTAAGTTAGTTTCCAGGAGCAAGGCATGGATACTATAACAGGTAACTTGGATTTTCTGAGACAATCCCTGCAGCTATTCCACTTTCCCCTCATCCTAAGTGCAGAACTGGGATTGGCTTGAGAAGTGATTGGAGATTATTGGTGGGTTTCACGGTTCGTATTTGAGGACGAGGAAGTGTTGTGTTCTTGACAATCTCGAGGGAAATGGGGCGTTTCGAGGACAAGATAGAATAATGCCTCGAGGGCGAATGCGGTGCTCGAGGACAAGAAGGAATAATACCTTGAGGCCAAACATACGAGTCCGAAGGTAATCTTAGAATTTGAGGATGACACTTGTTATAATGTCGAAAGAGATATGATAATCTTAGAAAATAAGACTATAATAGTTCACATGTGTTTGGAAGAAAAAATGGGATAAAAAGAAAATATAAATAGCAAGAAATGGACGAAAATATTTGTAAAAAAAGAAGAAGAAAACTGTCATTATATTCTAGATTTAAAGCTAATATCTCAATTATAAAGGATCGAATTGTCATTTTCTTGCTCACTTTCTCTCCAAACTGGAGAGAATGGTTTATGTAGATTATGAAGGAATTTTCCCTTTACTTTTCTACATGTTCCCGGGCATGAGAAATGCCTTAGAATATTGTTGTTTAATCTAATTTGACTCGCGTAAATTAATTTAAAAAATATAAAAATTAATTTTGAAATTAAATCAATTAAAATATTAATATGGTAAAATAGATTAATTTTATTTTTATTTAGACATGTCAACTATAAGATATATATAAAAAAATAATTAAAATGATGTTGATATAGTTATTTATTAAAAAATAGAAAAAGATAGTTCACTTTATAAAAAGGTGGTTGATCCAATCTGATGATTTTAGTCCTTCATTAAGTCAAACTTAGGTCACATCTAACTATTATGCTTGGAATTTGCATTTTCCTCTTTCTTACTTTCCTTCTTTTCAAACAACATGTAATTAAGTCGCAAATAATATAACATCTTAATGTTGTAATATAATAATTCAGTTCAAAAAATTTAGTTTGTTTCCAAAAATTCAGACTATTTTTTTCCTTCAAAATTCTAAGTTAAATCCTTTGAAAGAACTAAATTGATAAGTTCCTTTTTATATTTGCTAAAATAAAATAAATAAAATTTGAATTAATACTTTGATTTAATATGTTTTTAGTTTATAATGGATTTTTTTGGTGTTAATATTTTTAATTTATAAAATTTGAAACTAAAATGGACCAAACCAAGTTTTTTATTTTTTTAACCAAAACTATCCAATATCATTCAATTTGATTAATTTCGGATAAGTTCTTATGAATATTTTGGATAATATTGACTAAAAGAGTATCTTTTAAAGATATATAGTAAAGGCAACAATCTCATGGAGAATATGAAGAATATATAACTGTTGATCTATCAATGGACTCTTTGATTAATATAACATGTTATTAGTTCCTTTCTTCTAAACTACGCTTAAGAATTTAATTCGAAGTGAAGGCAAATAACGAATCAAACAAAAAAACAAAAGTGAGATAGTTAGCTTGGTCTAATAGGTTAAGAGGTAAGAGTGTGTAATCCTTTGTTAGCTTGGTTTAATAAGTTAAAAAGGTAAGAGTGTGTAATCCTAACGAATATATATATATATATATATATATATATATATATATATATATAAGTATAGCAATAAAGCAATAAAGTTTTTTTAAAAAACCTATAGAGGAAAATTATCAATTGTGATAAGTTAAAAAAAGAAGAAGCAATAAATCATAAAAAGCTTGCAAAGAAATTATATATACGAGATTGTTCATTATTTTCAGCTTCTAAATGATATATTTATATTGTTATAGAAATTGAGTTTTATATAAAATAAAAATATTATATTTTCACACAAATTGTCAATGGAAAATAAAAATGAAAAATAAGAATTTGACAATTTGGATCCTAATAAAATTTGTGTGTGTGTATATATATATATATATATATATATGTGTGTGTGTGTGTGTTTTACAACATTCTTCAATGTTAATGGCTAAAAACCCTTGTTATGAATAGTTTTTTATAGTTGATAAAAAAACTTCCATCTTTTTCTTCTTAGTTAATGGATGATCTTAGTTATTTTTATTAGGTTGTTAAAAAACACAAGATAAATAATTTTTATATTTGAGTTATTAAATACTTTTTCTCAACCTATATAACAACTTATAAAGATTTAATTTTCCCAATACAACAATTCATTCTCAATATTAAGCCCTAGGCTAATCGATAAATTAATCAATTTATAATAGTACACACCTATTAAAAATTTATCAAGTACATTAAACAATTTAAACTTACATTTTCATGAAAAGGCCATTACATTATAAATATTTTTTCATATTACAATTCTCATTTGAATTAAAATACACTATAATAATATACCTAGTATTGTAACTACGCAAATTGGTTATCTATCTCAATAGGTTATATCCAATGACAAGAATTTATAAAACTTCTGAATTTAAATAAGACATTTATCACAATACAATTATAATGTACTAGATACAAACATGCACATGATTCTCTATAAAACAAACTTAGATATTTTCTTTTAAATAGTAACATAATTGACGATCATCTTTATCATAACCTCTACTAATATTAAGTATAGTATTGTCACCTTACCAAGATAATTTCAAATTGTATCTTTCCACTCAGAAGTTACATTTCATTCAAGAATTCATCTTGGTAACTTAATCTATTATATCACATCTCAAGGTTTTATTGATGGCATGTCTATTATTCATTTCTTACCCTATATCATATGTCAGATCAATAATGAATTCTTTTTTATATTCTTTATCATGCATATTCTTGAACACATTGCTAAAAAAGCCATCATTTCTACTTATAATGAGTACCTAAATTAGCCACTGATTTTACCTATAACAGGTTACTAAAAAAATATTATTTCTATTATAAATAGGCTATCAAAACAATTATCATTCCTGTTATTATTAGTTTTTTAAGCTTATATTCTTATCATAAAGAATTGCCCTTTCAACATATGACCATACCTCAATAGATTTATCCAATCAATTTACCTTATATTATAAGTTGTCAACCAACCTTATTAGATATGTGATTAAGTCTTCTAAATCTAGTTCATCAAGATCGCCTTTTTGAAACTCCATACCATAAATAAATATATTCTTAATTCCTTAGAGTTTATCCCAAATCTTTATTTAGTAAAAGCCTCTAACCTCCACTCATATAGGTCATACCACAATGCCAATATCAATTGAACCGATATCATTAGCCTTTGTATATATGAGTGATTAATTAAATCAATGATGATATCAATCAAGTTGATATCACTAGCCTTTACCGAGTTGATGACTAATCATATTTATATCGATATTAGCCAAAACTAATATCATTAACCTCCATACACATGGATTACTAATCAATGTCGATATTGAAAACTTGATATCAATAGCCTCCATCAAGTGGACACCTAATCAAATTTATACTAATATTTATCGAAGCTGATATCATTAGCTTCCATACATATGAACAACTATTGAATACAAAATCAAAAACCCAATATCATTAGCGTCCACCGAGTGGATGACTAATCAAATCATTCTATAATCCTTCCAATCCAATCCATAATTTGTTTTTTCCAATTTTCTTTTTGTAGCCTTCCTTCTCTTTATTTTTTTTTCTTGTTTTCAAGCACAAGTTACAACATTGCATTCCAAACAATCCATTTCAATACCAAGACTATATTACATATCCAAGTATTCATTTTAACAACAAAGTGAAATATTTCATTTCATTATTCATTCTACCAAATTTATTCATTTCATAATAACATGACACTAAAAGAATAATAATTTATTAAAGAAACATTTAAGAATTTTAGAGGAAAAAAAAAGATATCGAGCACCTACCTATAACATATGTAGATCTTGCCCTACTAGTATGTTGTCCTTCTCCTGTAATTTCTTTTGTATCAACAAGATTTTAAAACTATTATACACATATTAAATCAACCTAAAAGTCTTATCCCGACTCTAATTAAATATAAGATTACAAATGTATTATAAGATGGGTGTCTATGATTTAATACTCATTTATACCATCCAAAATTTTCATTGTTTATAAAGATACAAACCTACCATTTATCTAAGGCATATTTCTTTATTCACACATCAATGCATAATCATACTTTTAAACATATTAATTAACATTTATGTACTCGACTTTGCCTATTTCCACATCTTAACACACTCTTTTTATTTAACACCTAAATATTTTTTTATCAAAAAATTTTATACTTGTTATATTATTATATAACATTAATCGTCAACATAATTTAACTTAGTATAACAACTCCTGAACTTTATTTTTTTATTTATCATGTATTTTTCTTAATCTAGAATTAACATTTATATCTTATGGCCTTTATTTCCTTTTTTGTAACATATAATCATTTTAACTATTTGAATTTAAGTCTCAACAAAAATTTGAAACAATGATGCATTCGATACCTTATTTTAACTGGTTCTTAGCATTAAACTTAGTCTTTCACTATATTACCATAACCAAATTAGCCAACCCATTTTTACACAACTTAAATCATCATTTAACATTTATCATCAACTTAATTTCATGAAGAAAAATAACTATCATCTCTCTTTCTCTTTTTATTATTTATTTTCTTAGCTAAATTTAACATTTCATCTTATGGTGTTTTCTTTCATTTCTCGAATTCAAAAGCCGATAACAAGTTCTAATATACATTTCAATGAAAATTTAAGATGTTATATGATTGATTAGTACTTAAAAGTGTATTTTTATTAAGGTTTTATATCATCATTTTGCACTTAAAGTATCAATAACTCCTTAACTAAAGCATGTTTTATAATAACAATACCTTTAATTTCTGGTAAATGTTCATTTTAAATACAGGCCTATCATATAAATGAAAGAATTGATTGATGAATTTAAGAACTGAAATTGAAAGGACAAAGAGATGGCCAAACTTAAAAAAAAAAATGTCGGTGCAGTCCAAACCGGAACACTGTTCTGTAATTGGGTCATATCTGGAGCTATAGATTTCAAATTTAGATCTAATTTATATGGATGGAAAGGTAATATATAGGCCTATAACTTTCATATGAAGCCCAAATCTAAAAAGGCCATTTTCAAGTCCAAATTGGAGCAACAACAAAGAAGTTTGAATATGTCCTCCAGCCTGAGCATTGTTTAATGTTTGGCCCATATATGGAGTTCTAAAAGTCCAAATGATCTCAATTTTTTACACAAGAAAGCTTAGATAATTGCTTACAACTTTCAAGTTTTCAAGTAGTTCTAATTTTGACGTTATCAATGATATTTTGGGCAGATAAGAGAAGAAAAGGATTCTCATCAAGTCAAGAGTTGGTTGTCCACTCATCAATTAGTCATCAAATCAATAGTTCATAATTTTAGCCTATAAAAGAAGGCATTTGCCATGCATTTAGGTATCTTGATTCCAAATTAAGATCATGCTCTTACTTTCTCTCTTTGCATTTTTTTGTAATGTTTGTACTTTGCTTTTATTAATATCAAGTTTATTTCTTTCATTTCCTTTCATTTACATAGTTAACTTTTATCTTATTTATGTTCTTATTTTGTTTATTTATTTTTCTTTCTTTCATTATGTTTAGTTAAGTTTATTATGTTAAAGTGAAAATGTTAGACTAATGGTGTAAGAATAAGTATAATGTAAACTCAATATGGACTTTAATGTTTGATACTAACATATTTTGTATTTTTTATCTTATTCACTCTTTAATACTTTATTTGTTAAATGACTAATCTAGATTTATGTTGTATAACACTTGGTACATCAAATGCTTGACACTTTCATAACTCATACTGTATGGTATAACTGACACCTGAGCTATAAAAGGAACTTGATTTATTATTAACATAAGTTATAATAATGAATGCCTAATAAGATTTATAAGTATTAACATTAATCGAATAAGATGACTAATATAATTATGTTAACAATCTATAATCTAATTGGAATTTTCTTTGTGTGTGGTTTCCACTTGAATAATAAGAGTTTATATTATACTTATTTGACATATCATTACTGGATCCTCTAACCTTGATATTTATTGTTAGCATTGTTTAATCTTTACATTAATATTTTATCTCAAAGTTCTCATTTTCTTCTTCTTCTTCTTTTATTATTATTATTATTATTATTACTACTACTACTACTACTACTACTACTAGTAGTATTATTATTACTAGTGTTATTATTGTTACTATTGTTCTTGTTATAATTTATACAATTAACCTCCCTGTGGTTCGACCTCGGTCTTACCGGGTTATTTATTACTTCGACACTTCTGTACTTAGGAGAAGACATCAATCTTTTGGTTGTCATTATGCTATAAGAAAATCCATTTCTCTTTACCTTTCATTCTTTTGGTTGAACTTACAATTTATATTTTTTGACAAATCTTACTTTAAAGTTTTGTTTAATACTTATCCAACTTGATTAGTCTATAAGGAATAATCCTTTCAAACATATATTTATCAATAAATTTAATTCCTTCCCTTAATAGGTAAATTTGGTTGAATGTCCTCTTCAAATATTCCATAAATTCTTTCAATCATCATAAAAACTCATTTCACTATAACTAAATAACAAATTGTCATACATTTAAACACTGGAAAATCAAATTAAAAACCCTATAGACTCATCACCATTTGGCTAAACCTTTTATTGAAGAATTCAATAGGCTCTTCCCAAATCTCTTTACAATTTATATTTTCTCAATCATGATTTACATAACATATAATAAATCTTTTAAGTAAGCATTTAACACAATTTAGTTCCCTTCATTTTTTTTTCAATGTTGGTTGAAATACCTAAGGAAGAAATCAGATTTTTTTTCTTTTAATTTTTCATGCAATTAACACTAAACCTATTCATTAATCATCTCAATTAACCTATCTAAAAAATTAAAATAATAGTCATGCATCAATTCATTAAACCCTAAGCATCAATCCATTAAACCCTAAGTCTACTCAACTTCCATAATCAACATATGCCAAAAAGACTTATAAAATCAAATAAAAGAAAAAAAAGTTATCTTATCTTCTAAACACAAAAATTCTAAGAAATATTTCAAGTTTAATACAAGCTTTTCTTACCTTGCAAATTCTCACTTTCTTGCTTAAGCCAAAATTTTCTCTCTCCTCTTTTCCTTAAATTATTGTTATGCCTTCTTATGAATTTTAGAGAAATTCACTCAAATCCTTCTCTTTTTTTCAAGTTTACTCTCCATTTTCTATTAATTCAAGTTCTTATCATCTTATTTTTTTTTACAAGCAAATAAGAGGAACAACCCCTCCCCCAATACAACTATTGCTAATTTTGTTTTATTTGTAAAGATACCTTATAGCGTCTCCATGAAACACACCTGGTTACTAAACTATATTATAAGACCTTTTAGAACTTTAATTAAATCAAAATTTTAACATAAGGTAAAATAGTATATTAAAAGACTCTTTATAAAATTTTAATTTAATCTAACAGTTAAATTGAAAGTCATGTACAATAGCACAAAACTGATAAATAAGTGATTTTTATATCAAAATCCAAATCTTCTTTTCAATCCATGCTTAAATCATACTAATTATCTTTCTAAATCTTTAGAATTATTTTCTCATTCCAAAATATATTTATTTTTTATTATTTATTTTATTTATAAACTTATTATTATTTCACGATAACCTAACATTTTTTTTTCATTCTTTTATCCATCAAAACCCATTACCGGGTGTATTGACATTAAGAGTTTTAATCTAAATTCATATCCCTCATCTTAACCTTAATAATTCTTTTATATTATTTATGGATATAATCATCTCCATACACATCATATTTATTATTATTTCAACTATTTATTTATTTATTCTCATCCCAAGTTTCAATTATTAGTCAAAGTTTCATTACATCATCCCTGTATTTATATGAGATTTTACAAAGTAAATAAAAAGGTTAATAAATAAAAGTTATTTAATTTAATAGACTATATAACTTAGACCACAAGATTAGAAAATTGATTTGAGTTCATAAATTGATCTAAGTTCATTATAATTTATAGTTTTAATTTTTTTTAATTGAATATTTTTTTAAACTTCATCTTTCAACTTTAATTGCTTTGTAATTAAGTGTTATTGTTTATTTTAGTTTGTGTTTTTATAAGAGTTATAATAATCATCTAGATTATAAGTTTAACTATTTAACTTCAATGGATAAAAATCAATATAATATATTATCATTTTAATATTTTTTTTTTTTTAATGTATCAGTGTCTTGCTATTTGAAAAGAAAAAAAAAAAGTCTTCCAATATACGTTATATGTTTTCACTATCTTCGGATATAAACCCTCTCTTCTTAGAAAGAACAATATTAATGCCTACATATTTTTCACGTAGAAAAATAAATAAATAATTCGGCTCACGGTAGTGCTGTGATCTCTAGATGAATCAGGTTTTTTAAGGATAATAATCGATATATATTAAAAATAAACTTAGCCATTTAGAGAGTGGCAAAAAAGAACAGTAACTGAAACAAGAAGAAAGAAACGAAAGAGAGGAGGAGGAAAGGCAAGAATTCCCCGATTACAAAGTAATTCCTACAAATCTAGCTAATTAGTCCAAAGAAGAAGGCCATTTGCTCTTTGCACTAGATCGTTGCTTGTGTGACTGAAGTTCCATATGAGACTTCACAACAACGAAGAAGGCCAGTTTGGTGTTGGGGAACAGAGACTCTCTGTCATCCTGACATGTGAGACTGCTCTGTTTATTTTGGTGTAACATGCTAAACATACTGCAAATTATGATGCCGATTTCTTGACAGGCTCTGAACAGAGATTAAAATTCCTCTCGATAACTTCTTGTATGGTAGCTCTTCCCTGCGAACTCTGACTCTGTTGCTATTCTGTAATCCTGTTTTGCTTTCCTCCTTTAACCCCCTCACCTCCACATCTCAGGTTTTGTGGTTTTATGAAGTACTTGTCTCGAGAAAATAAATGCAGAATCTTGCATGTGTTTGATCGCAAGCTACTGCTGAATAACGCACTAGATTCACAATGGGTTTTCTATTTCATTCAAGCTCTCGTATTGAACTGCTACGGCGAGCGACCTATCTATTACATTGTTTATGTACTTTTTCCTGTAGAAAACCATGTGCATTTCATCAAACAAGTTGGCCTTGATTGAATCATCATCGCCTTGGAAGAAAGGAAATCAACTTCCTTTCTAATTTCACCTGGAATTGCTTAACTGTACAGTCCTCCATCGACAAGGTCAACGTGAAAAAGAGGAGCCCAGCTGACCTGGTTTCTTGGTGTTCTGTCTTTTACGATAAATCCATTTGACATACATTCTAAAGCAATAAAAAAGTGATTAAACATCATAATACTGTTATAATAATTATAAATTCATATTTGCAAACCTAAACCTCTTGTTAGCATATGAAGTTTGGAGTTACTCGAAACCATCATATTAACATATATACTATCCTTAACATTTTAAAAGATTTTTTTTTTTTTAATTTCATCTTCCAAGCTGAAATTTACAAGGTAGAACATAAATTTGGTCACTATTTTCCTCCAACGAAAAGACAAAAGATCCCATAAATTAAGTGGTTAATTCAATGTGTATTGTTTGTATTGAAATATACCATGGGTCTAATGAATTGTGATCAACATATATCTTGGCATGAAAAAAAGTCACTCATGGGAGGTTTCAATATCGAATAAAAAATATTTCAGCTTTGCACTTTGCTAGTGAGAGGTTGAGGAGGGATAGCCAATTTAGTGAATCAAAACAAATTTATTAAGAACAGCATACCATAAACTTTTAAAGACGTAGACAGAACGGTGAACAGAGATTATCTGCAATGGCAGAGAAATCGAAAATTAAAAGAAGAAATACACTAAGTGCATCTCTTGGACAAAAGTTTTGGACCCAAGAAAATAAGGGAAGTAACATCTAGTTGGCCTTGGACTTCACAAGTGCAAGAGCATCAGAACCAGAAGGCAGGGCTGGAATTGCTCCTTTCTGAGTGGTGCAAATGGCTCCACATGCATTTGCAAATGACAAAGCCTCCTTCAGTTTCTCTTCATTCTGCCATACCAAATGCAAGGATAATTGAGTTATAAGATTAATTCCAAATCAAACAGAATAGGGGTAAAGTGTTGCTAAATAGAAAAGAGGGGAGGAAAAGAGAGTACATCAAAAATTGAGGTATCCTTGGCAACAGAAAAAAGAAGTGAACCAACAAAAGCATCACCAGCTCCAGTAGTATCAACTACCTTCACTGAAAACCCAGGCACACTTCCTTTGAAACTCTGCGCATTGCAAAAAACGTATTATCAAGCAATGAGGCGAAAATGGAAATACCTTAGATTATAGCGATGAATTACGATCATTCAAGAAATTATGAGGCGCAAAACAAAGCATATAAGAGATCAGAAACGGGACTAAGAAATATGTAGACAAGAACAGTGCCTTAGTAAAGTATCTGCAACCCTTTTCTCCATCGGTGACAACAAGTAGCTTGAGGCGATCATGCCAGAGGGACAGGACCACTTCTTCCTTTTGGGGATCCCCTTGTGTCAGGAATGCTACCTCATCATCACTAACCTGCGTCATGTAACAGCAAGCAATTCAGTTACTTGAAAAAAGAAGAATTAAAAGCAAAGCAATAAGATATATAGCTGATCTTAACTATGCTTGAGCTACCAAATCATTGATCAGTGGATAAAAGTAACTGTGGCACGAACTCAAGATCATATAAATAAATGTCAAGCAACTATCAAATTTCATTTCAATAAATTGATAAAATCTTTGTTTTTATATTATTTTCTAATTAACATATTTCAATGAGTGAAATCTTTTACACTTGAAAAATTATTAGTATTTTTATAATTTAATTAAATAATTATATAGAATAGAGACGTTAAGATTTAAACATTAAAAGATCTGAATCCATAAGTTTAAAATAGAAAATTAGACTAAACGATCTGAGTTAAGGAATTAAGGGAATATAATTGATTTTCTTCAGCTAAACCATTCAATACCTTGGCTGAAAAACCACGAAGTCGTTGACTTTGCTTTCGACCCCATGTTCAATACACAAAAGAAAATTGGGACAATGAGGATCTGGGTCCAATTCGTTTTTATGCTGTTACGGGTTTTTATAACATCTAGTCCAACAATGTGTGTAGCTTTGGATTTTATCAACATAATTACCCAGGCAGCTTTTCTTAAGAAAAGAATTCCTCAGTAAGAGACTTGTTTTTTGGGTAAAACTAAAAGATAAACTCGATTAAACTGTGACATATTAAATAATTTGGAGGAACGATTTTAGGTAGATTTACCTTGATGAAATCCGCTTCATTCCAGATGCTCTTGATCCCATCTCTAGCAGCATCAGAAGACGGCCACAGAGGCAGCCTCACATTTGGATCATAAGAAAGCAATATCCCAGCTTCCCTGGCGGCTTTCATGGCTGTCAAGTGAGCCGATCTGCATGGCTCAGATATCAAACTTATAGATCCGTAGTGGAACACCTTGGCCTGCTTAAGGAGACCCATGTTCAACTCAGATTCCTGCAGTAGCATATCAGCACTAGGGTTTCTATAGAACATGAACTCCCTCTCTCCATTTTTCTTCAGGGTCACAAATGCCAAAGCAGTTCTGGCATGTGGATCATAGCACACGCCTTCACTGTTCACACCATTCTTCTTCAAGATGTCAACTAGCATGTGGCCAAACTCATCATCTCCAACCTATCATATTAAAAACATAATCATTATTACTGGTACATTATTATTATTTGAGATCCATATGTTCTTGCATGAAAATCATTACATTTTATTTAACATATCTCTTTATTTTTTATTTTTTTGAAGATGATGTGTAAAAGACGTGTACAAATCTCACGATCTTAAGGCTCACAAAACAGATGGTGAAAAGTAAGTGCCTTGCATCGTGCACAAACGAGCTAGGAGCAAGAGATTTACCTTGCCAATGAAGGCAGATTTTCCACCAAGCTTGGTGATGGCACAAGCAACATTAGCAGGTGCGCCACCAGGTGCTTTGATGAAGCCAACAGACTCTGCCAATGAAACTCCAGCAACATCAGGCACAAAATCAATGAGCATCTCTCCGAAAGAGACGATCAATGGGGTAGGGTTAGTAGTCATCTTCTTCTCTTAAATTAATTTTGAACAAACTTTCTCTCAAACAAGCTAGCTATGATCGATCTCTTTTGGTAAAGGATAATTGCAACGAGTACCGATAAACTCTCAAATCAGAGACCCTTTTATACACACAAAGGCAGCAAAAACAAGGATAGGAGTAAATAACAATCCTTATTTTTTGCTTAATTATATCAACACTGGCATAAGTTTTTTTTGGCTTATTCTTTTCAGAAAGAAATTACATAGTAAAGCAATCCATGCGTTGCTTACATCGTGTCCATCCAATCTAAGTAAACTAGGGTATCAGGAACATTATGGACCGGTTGATGATAAATCAAGCTATCATATTAACTCATTTCCTTGGTTTAATGTTGTCGGATTTTTAGTTGAGACATGGTCATGTGATTTGTTATTATTTACCTTAAAAACTGGGTTTTTTATAGAAAGGAAAATCCTGATCAACAGTTGCCCAGCAAGGTAAATAGGCAACTCTCGTATACTGTTTGTTGTTTGGATTCCATGCCAATTATATCGGGCTTCCATAAACGAATTATAGTAAATTAATAATTAGTAATTATATTTTCTTATTAAGCCACGCACAGTGATACTGCTAATCTTTCAATTTGTTATTGTAATTCTACTCCATAATATTTCGTAGTTAATCACCATTGATAGCCTTTTTCTTTCATTGTTATAGAAGGTAAAAAAAACCCAATGAAAGGGCAATTCAGTAGTTCAATAACCAATAGATGTTTAGTTCAACTATGCTCTCTTAAATGAGAGGAAATGGGGTTTTGGATTGGGAAAAAAAACAAACATCGTACGTAGGTTGTCCAATTTAATTATCAACTAGTCATTAAAATCCTATTTTCTTTATTTTTTTAAATTAAATAAATGTGTACTTTCTTTAAATTTATAATCCTTATTTTTTCCTGTGGATCTCTAATTATAATTTATGTTGGTGAATGACAATTTTTTATTTTTTATTTTTTATTTTTTATAAAAATGAGTGTGCAGGTAGATTGATTAGACATTCAATGAAGAATATAGCCAGGAATAGATTTAAGAATTTGAGGTTGGAGAGCAGAAAAAATACTTGTATATAAAAGTTATTTATGAAAAATAATTGTTATAGATGTTGGACTGATATATTATTATTTATTTTAATTAAAAATGACTATTTTATAGAAAATTAAGAAATAATACTTCTATAAAATAACTAATAAATACATATAATTAGATGTGCAAGCATGCCCCTCTGAAAACCAGATAATCATAAAATTAAATAATAACTCTTTTTTTGTATTATTTTTACTTTTTTACGAATAATTTATCTCAATGTCCCATGCAAAAAATTCTAAAAAATTCTTTACATAATGTTGAAAATGCCTCTAATACACAATTTGATGAACACGTGTTGTTCGAAGTGAAAATTAGTTCTTCGGAAGTTAAAAACCGGATTTTCAAATGATACTTGTGTTCCGAATGCTTTTGAAGGAACAACAGTCAAGAATTGGAAGATTAGACGCAGGAGGACGTCTTGTTCCTTCTTTGAGTCTAATTAGATACTTACTATTTTGTTGTTTTTCATGAACACAACAAAGAAAGCTGCTGGTTCTTCTCCTCACGGATCAACCAGTCCTTTTAAACTTGTTTTTCTGCTCTTGTTTTCTCTTCTTCTTCTTTTTCTTTTTTTAACTCTGTTCTAAGACACTTCAACTCGTTTAAAATATTCCCAACCTTTCCCAAGCGCCTAACCCCCCTGTCCTCTCCTACGAGCACATCACATTATTAGTTAGTAAAATGATCGCACCAGGTTGCGAGCGCAGCGTAAGAAAACATTGAATTCGAACTCAAGGTCTCCATTTTTAGCATCAACTTCGGCTCCGAGTTTAGAATTAGATTGCGAAAGTCGAAACATCTATTCCCCTGGTTGTTCTACCGAACATGGGAAATGTGAAGGAACGCTTATTTCATATGGTCAAGAATTGTTCTCCTTTTTTCAACAACTAAGATTTTATTCATAGTCTTAAAGAGTTGAGAACAAAAAGTGAACTTAATTGAAAAGAAAGGAAAAGCTAAAAGAGTGGCCATATACAACCATTGTCGTTGTATGAAGACATAACACTAAGAAAAGAAGATTTGCCTAATAATTTATTGAGTCCCTCTTCACCTTGAACTTGGCCAAAATCTGAAAATATATTTCTGTTACTTCAAGTCTCTGTAAGTCTTTTCACGTTGTTTTCTTTGATATCTGTGTCCCCTCCCCATTTTCTTATTCTGTCTTCAGCAATAGAAGCCTGCATGCAAAATATATAAGATGCATGTATTTATGAAAGAGTAAAACGATTAAACACAAGGACTGGGAATGATTGAAGCAGCTGCTGGGAAAGTTTAACATTGAACATACCTCTTTGTTCCAATTTGTTTTATAAATTATCAAGAAGAGGATCAAAGTCTGGAGGACAGTCCCTGATAGCATTCCATACCAAATCCCCTGAACAAAACGGATCAAAACTTAGATTTGAATAGCATGTATATATATATATATGAACTGTTGAAACTCACCATCCATTAATAATTGATAGTGTCAGTTGTCAGTGTTTAATTGAACAATTGATCAAAGCAAAGAATAAAGTAAGAAAATGTAGTTTGACTAACCCTAACTCCTAGATCGACTTTGAAACCCAATATGAGACCCAAAGGGATCCCAAATATATAGTAACACGCAATGTTTACATAGGCCACAACAGCCTGCCATCCAGCTCCAATAGCCACACCTGAAAAGGAAACAAAAAAAATATATGGATAGATAGATATAAAGATAAAAATAAAAAAAATAAAACAATGTCAAGTAAATAATTGTTTTAATGGTAAAGTTGAAGAAATTTAATAGTTAACCTAAATGAGGTTTTAATATAAAATTTATATTATTTTTTAGTATATATTTTTGTATAGGGTTATATTATTTTTTATTTAAATTTTATTAAATAAATAAAAATAATAAAATTTAAACTCGGATTATCAATTATTAAAATTTTAATATTATATTAAAAAATTATTTTAATTTAAAAATTTAATTATTAAATAAAATTTTAAAATATAATTTATATTATCCTAAACGATAGAAGACTGATAAACGGACAAGCATAAAGATTGAGATTTTTCATAAAGTTGATAATGACTAGGATCAGTAATTAATTACCAGAGAGAACTGGCTGAACGTTGTCAATAACAATGCAAAGGGCCAACAATGGTGTCAAGTCTTGAACAAGTTCTTGCACAGCCACATCACTTGAGAATAAAGATGGGTAAGTCTTTCGGAAAATAAGAAGAATGGCTGCAAGAATGAGACCAATGATGAAGGATGATATAACAGCAACCACCAGTGCAAATTTTGCAGTTCTCGGATGAGCAGCACCCAGTTCATTCGACACTCTTACACTGCATACAGATAAACATCATTTAGCAACCATATATCAGCTTGATTTTGCTTAAATGTATTTATTAAATTAATATAGGAGCAGATATAACAAACCTTATGGCTGCATTCATTCCCAAGGCTACCATGACCGTCCATCCCAGTATGTTCATGCTGCAGATTTTCAATACATCACGGAACAATTTTTATCACAGTACCCCAATTTGTCTCTAGCATTATAATTAATTGTCATATGACAAGAAAACGTTGCTTTGCTTATCAGATTTTCCCATAACATCTTGAATGTTCAGTAGAGAAAGAATGGTAGCTCGAAAAAATATATTTTTTTTATGTTTTTTTTTTCCTTGGTGCTGAGAAGCCGAGGAATTGCAGACCTGTGGTTGAGAGTGTTAATCGTACAGCAATTTGTTCACTAGGTAGGACGAAAAAGAGAGACGTCTGAAGAGAAAAATCATAACTTGCCAAATGCATGCAGACAAATAACGTGTCTGACACAACTTAAAAGCAGCATTAAAGTAATAGCCGTATTGGTATTTATATTTGTTTTTTTTTTTAAATATTATTTTTTATTTTAAATTAATTTCATTATGTTTTTAAATTGTTTTGAATACTGATATTAATAATAATTTTAAAAAAATTAAAAATATTATTTTAATATATTATCTATGAAAATATACTTTTAAAAATAATTATTATTATTATGCTTTCAATTACTTTATATATATATATATATATATATATATATATATATATATATATATATATAAAAGTTTGTCTTGTAGACACGTTAAGTTGTAATTGACTTTTAACACTATATCTATAAGTGTACCTAGGGAGAGACACTGACAGTGTCCATTTACACGTGGGGTCCCCTAAGGAGTGTCAAAGTCAGGGGCTTTTGGCAGGTGCTTGGGTTGACTGGTAGCTCAAACTTGCGCTCTATTCTTTGACTGTTAGCTTCTACCTGCAATTCCTTATTTTCCTTCGGCTCCTTTTTTTTTTTGGTTTTTTCGAGGAAGCCTGTGGCTTGTTATTGACCGCTCATCACTGGGAGACAACGTGGAGTCCAGAGAGCTGAGTGTTATGACATAAGCATGGATTAATTTAAAAGATGGAAAGCAACAGGACTGGCCCAGTGACAGACATCTCGGCCGCTATCTGTCGTTTCGGCGATGACTAAAATGAACAGCTTTTCTCACAAAGTGATATGGTTCCGGGGTTTTTAGTCGGATAAAAACGAAAAAAAATGGCAGTGAATCTGATTTGGTTCCGAGGAAGCCACATGGTTCTGAAATTTTACTCACGATGGGACAAATTTATGGTTGATGTGCGCCGGGAATGGCGCTGGCTAGGTGGGAAGACCTCAGACATCCGACATCGAATTTGAGACACCACCTGGTAACTAGTTAATGTTGTCTGTATTGAGCAATTAAGGTTGTTTATTTAGTATCGAAAAGTTCTTCAATATTAAGATTATGAAAATAAAAAATAAAGTAGTTTTACTCTAATGACTGCTCCGGAGAGAGATTGTTTTCTAAAATTTTATAAAAAACAGGTTAAATCGTAGAACTTATACGGTAATATTGACTAGAAGTTCTGCTGGCGAGTGATCATCTTAGCTAGGGAATCCCTTTCTATGCACTTAAAAGCAGATAAATTTCATCCTGAAAGGGGCAAAAATAACACAAAAAAGAAAGAAACAGAGAGTGATATTGCAATGTTGAGAGTCTGACCATATCGACAAGGCATCCACCGCAACTTCTGCGTTCTTTAGATATCCAGCAAAGAGTATCAATGCCATAAAATACCAGACCTCTAAGCTGCAAGAAAATTTACAATAATGGTGAAAATGTTGATCAAATCTTTCGAGTCTTGGGATAAATTAATAAAAAAATTATATAAATTTTGGAGTTTTTCTGTGTTAGATCTTTCCAAGTACAAATAGGGGATTTGGTAAACGTTGAACAGCTTTGTACTGTGCTGATTATAGTCATATTTGCAAGGGCCACGCTACCATGTAGCTATCCATTACATCAAATAGCAAACTCTAAGCTACACGATAAGATTAGACTAAAACATCGCTTGGAGCTGCACTTAAACTGATTTTTTTATCGAATTTTAAAATTTATTTTTATTTAAAATTATTTTTTTAATGTTTACTAAAGTTAAATATATTATTTTAAACAAAAAACAAACTTTAAAAAAGAGATTCGTCACACTCCCAAAACCAAAATGATCATACTTCTGCTTCATTTGAAAACCAAGAGAATAAAGAATTGATTTCCTATAAACTTTTTGAAGAAGAGTACATTTGCAGTCTCCCATGGTACATTTTGATATTATTCTCGCAATAATGGTGATAAGATACATGCGCTTAATTTATGATTTGGGATCTTGAGATATATAATTAAGATCATAAAATGTAAATAAATAAGAAAATGGTAGTGGTAAAAATTAATTAATAATTACGCAAAAGGAAACTTACCAAAGCATCACCGCGGACGCAAGAGATAACCTGACAAAACTCCAGAGACTTTGAAAGGCCTTCCACGAGAAACCATTCCACGCTCGACCACAGGTTCCACTGATAATATACACAAACTGCGATATGTCTATGATCACCCATGACGCATTCAACACCACAGCTGCACCCACCAGACCCCATTTCAACTTGATCATCAGTAACCAGCTGAAAACCGTATGCAAAATCAAGACCACAACCGAAATCAAAGCCATGACCATGATCTTGCTCTGAGATTGCAAGAATTTTGCCATTGGGAAGTTGAACGCATAGGCGAACAATTGTGGTATCATCCAGATTGAGAAAATCCCTGCTGCTTTTGATATGGATGCAGTTTGGCCTATAAGCCTTAAGAGTTTTGCTGCGAAGATGTAAACCAGACTAAGTAATAAGGCTGTGGTATTGAGTATGAGCCATGACCTCTGCATATAAATTCCTAGCATATCAAGCTGTCCAGCTCCGAAAGCTTGCCCACATAATGTTTCGAGAGCACTTCCCATGCCAAGCTGATCACCATTCAATTCTATTTAATTAGTGCATGATCATATATACCCTTTATAATTAACCGAATTAAACTTGCATAAATGTGTTAAGAGATGGATTTTAAATTTGCTTCTGTACCATGAGACCGAAGGAGAAGCCAGCGATGACTGAGTTCTCGATGGAGACGGCAGCAAGTTCTAGAGTGCCAACATGGCCTGCAAAGACTTGAGTGATAGCGCCAAGGGAATACTGGCATACAGAAGTGAAGATGGCAGGGGCGGCTAGGTACCAGAGCTTGACGGACTCCCTGCAGAATTCTCTAAAAAAATCGCGGACACCATTGATTGGTTGGATGTCATCGGCATCTGCAACGAAGGAGGAGGCAAATGAATTGTTCGTGATTGATCTGGTAAGTGACAGGAGTTGGTCATCACTTTCGTTTTGGTTCCCTCTTGGAGAGAGAAGTGGCTGCCTGGAATCTGCCATGTTAGCTACTGAGAGAAAGGGAGATTTGCCTTTTGCCAACTTGAGGCGAATGCTTTGTGTAGATGCTACTCTGTGTGTGTGTGTGTCTATATATATATATATGCAATTTATTAATTGATTAATTAAAAACAAAAAAAAAAAAACAACAAACAAAAAATGTCGTCCAAATTCACTGTATCAAGTGAGTAGATTTTTTTCTTATTTAATTCAAGTAGATATTTATCTGGCACTAGAGTAAAATTGCATTTATTTTTTTATGGGATTTAAATATCATTTGAGAATCCATCAGGGGTAAAGTTATCATTCACATTTATACTGCAAAGTAAAAATACTTTTTCTCCTTCGAAATCTGATAAAAAATGGTCTTTTATTAAAAGTTTTTTATCTTTTTTTTTTTAATTTGCATGGTAAAATAACACTTGTACTGTTGGATAATTAGAAGAAAAAAATAGTCTTCTCATAAAGGGTTTATTTGTCTTTGTATTATTTTGTATAGTAAAATTACGTTGCTAACCTTTAACTTTTCGGATTTAAAAAATAGCTTCTTAAGGCATTTTGGCTCCATGGTTTTTTTGTAATATTGATATGCCATTAGACTCTTTTTTGTAATTTACCTTATTAAAATATTAATAAATTGATAAAATGTACTGACATGTGTCACACATACATCAATATGTTAGTGAGCTTCACGCTATTTTGGAGGCTTGTGTGGCTAATTACTATGGAAAAATAAAATAAAATTGTTCACCGTTTCATTCGATGCGCAAGGATATGGCACTCCAAGGCAGGCGGTGGTGAGGTTTCTTCCCTTGCCTTCAGTTTTCACTCTCAAATCTTGATTTTCATGTCAAGCCTTGAAAAATGTAGTTTTATTCTTCATTTTGTATTTGTTCTAGTTGTGTTTTCATTTTTATATATATATTTTCTTTAATTTTAATGCATCTTTAAGTTTAATTTAATTTTTTTTGTTTACAATTTGATTCTTCTTCCTTTTATTGTTTTTTTTTCATCCTTCGCATTTATTTTATTATATTATATTAATTTTTTTTTTAGAATTTTAATTTATTTTTTTAAATTTTGATCCTCATTATTTTAATTTCTTTTCCCATCTGTTTCTTCATTTATTTTGTTTTTAATTTTGTCCTTAATCAATTTATTTCAATTATTTTTTGTGCAAGATTTAGTTCTTATTATTTTTTTTAATTTTTATAATTGAGAATTTTGCTTTGTGATTATTTTTGCCTTTTATAGGATTGTCTTATTTTTAAGACCCAATTCACCAGTTTCAATAATATACTTGGTTTAAGTCGGTATTTTTGTTAAATCCTTTTAGAATTTATTTTTAATTTTTTTATTTGACATTGAATTTTTAGGCTATGAACTTTGTGAATTGTTCAACTTTTTTTTTTTATAAGGTTATTCTTATTCATATGTCGGGTTGTAAGTTGGTCGGGTTAAGTTTCTTAATTTAATCCAAGTATAGAATTTAACAGTTTACAGGTTTAAAAGATTCACTTCAATCAACAAAGTTGATACGGACATGGGTTTTTGTGGTTTTTTTAATTTTTAAAAGGTTTTTTTCATCTTTTTTGCTATTTTTTATTTGTTTTCTATGATATTTTTGTGGTCAATTTAAAAATAACAAGGGTTGCCTTGCTTTTAGGTTTTTTGGCATTATTAAATTTAGATTTTCTAAGGAAATTTTTTTTAATTAAATTGAATTAATTGATTTTATCATCAAACATCTAAAAATTTAGATGTTGAGCTCTTGAGTTGAGCCCGGGTTAAGAATTTAATGGATTGTAGGATTAATAGTTTAACCTAGATTTACGAGGTTTGCATCATTTCAATAATTTTTGTTCGATGAAAAATATGATTGAGCCTATTTTGGTTTATTAAATTTATTAATTGCATCTCTGTCATTTAATTTTAGACAACACTTGAAGGAATTTTGTTCTTTTAATTTTCGTTTTTGAAATTAGAATTATTTGTTCATTTATCTTTTTTTTCTATTTAATTATTCTAATATCATATCTCATGTAATGGGTTTAGCAGGTTCATATAATTTGGCTCAACCATTTTTTTTATTTGTTTTAAATATTTTTGGATCTCAAGTCAATGATTATTATCTTGGGTTTTGTTCTTTTAAAAAAAATATGAATTGTCTTGATATCTTATCTTTTTTACAATAAAAAAATGATAGGTTTGCATCATTACACGAGTCATCTATCAAATAATTATCATTCACTTGAATATCACTTTGTTTTCTTGGTGTTTTGTTTTCTAATTTTTTTTTATAAATTTTTTTTATTTCATCCTTCTATATTTTTATTCCAGGGATTGACAATTATTTTTTGTAGCTCTCTTTCCATGATGTCGAGTCATGATTTTTTTTTTCGATCTTTAAAATCTAATAATAGCATTTCAGCATTATTTTTTTACTTTATAGGAAAAAGAAGGGCTCGGTCTCCATCAAAATGCAATTTATCTATCTAGTTATAAACTAAAGGATAATATGGAGTTTTCCTCTTAACATTCTCACAAAACTATTTATTCATTGGAATAGTATTATGTTTTGTTTTTTGCTTTTATTTTTTAATTGATGTTTTTTTCTTGTAATTTTATTTTTTAATGGTAAACTTATTTTTTATGATATGGATCACAGGTTTAGCAAGTTAACCTGATTTAATGGGTTTAACCTAGTTGATTTATTTTTTATTTTTTCTTAATTGTTTTTTTTTTATTTTTTAATATTGGGTTAATTATGAATTACATTTCATGTAGGAATTAGATTTCATAATTTATATATATATTTTTATTTTTTATTATGTTATCTCGATCTCATTACTTGAGAATAATGCTTAAAAGGTTATCTAAGTAGAGTTAAGTCATTTTTCGTGTCTTATTTTTAATTGGAATTCTTTCTAATTTAATTATTCAATATTGTGCTATTTAGAATTAAGTTTCATAATCTATTTTTATTTTTTTCTATAAGAATGTCTTGGTTTCATGATTAAGGTTGCCAGTTTTGGTGTTTTATTGCTAGTTAAGTTGGGTTTTTTTTTTTTCTTCTAAAAAGTCATCACATTCTCATGACCCGGATCATGGGTCCTTTAACATTGGATTTTGTTTTTATTAGGTTTTTCCCATCTAATAGTTTGAGATACAAATTTGACAAGTTAACCTAATTGACTCAATTTTTTTTAATTAACTTTTTCCCCGAATTTATCATTCAACATAGTGTTAGATTAGGAATTAAGTTTTATAATTTATTTTGGTTTGCTTTTTATTAGGTTATCTCAACTTTATTATCAGAAAATAATACTTAACAAGTTAACCAAATTGACTTGGATCATTATTTATGTAATTTTTTTAAAATTAAAATCTTTACAAATTTCATTATACAACATTGAGTTCAATAGGAATGATTAAAAATTAATTTTCATAATTAATTTTAATTTTTTTTATAGAGTTATTTTAATCTCATAATCAAAATCACATATTTGATAAGTTACATTAATTTTTTTTTCTTTTCTATAAGGTTATCTTGGTCTGATAATCAAGGTCATGGGTTTTACGGATTAATTGAAGTTATTTTTTATATTTTTTAATTGGTTTTTTAATCGATTTGTTTTTCATAGTATTATCTTACTCTTATTACTTACGTCACGGGTTTAACAAATTAATTCAAATATTTTTTTAAGTTTTTTTTTATTTTTTTTTAATGTCATCTTTCAATATTGGTTTGATTAAGAAACAAGTTTCATAATTTATTTTGATTTGCTATATATAGGGTTTTTATAGTCTTATAAACCTAATCACGTATTTAACAAATTAAACTAGATTAATTCAAGTCAATTCAAGATGTTATTATTTTAATATTAAAATAAAAGTATATCTTGAATTTTGTTTACTCAAATTATATTTTTATAAGTTGTGTAAATTATTTTTAGAGCCACTAATTCAATCAGATTATATCATATTAATCCTCGTACTATTAATTCTTTTTATTAAAATAAAATTAACAATAATTTAATTAAAAAAATTAACCCAACTAATAATGCGTAACGAAGCACGGGTAAATCATCTTGGATAAACCAACACTTGTTGTCGTGTGCATAAAATTTATTGCAGAATAAAATATTAACGTCACCACTTGGGTATTCACATGGTCAGTTGATGGCTGTCACGGTTCATTATATGCTTAAATGAGATGTTCAAGAAAGATCTTACCCGACACATTTAAAATACCAATAATCATGTGGATACTTGTAGATATGTGACACTTATTTAATCACTCAGGCCTCGGGGCATCTTCAACGCTGAACCTAAAACAAAAGCCACAAAACAAAAATATTATTCTCACATAGCTCTAGAGCCATTGATTTACTGTATAGAAAGATTAAATATTAGAACTTGAACTTAATAAAGTGATGAGTTAAAGAATATTTTATAGTTTATAGTTTGGTAGGGGTTATTTTTTAAAATGTTTTTTGTTTAAAAAAGTATTAAACAATGTTTTTTTATTTTTTAAATTTATTTTTAACATTAGTTTATTAAAATATTAAAAAAATTAATACCAAAAAACCATCCATTATTATATGATAAATGGATTTTTGGTGAATTTCTCTCTTGGGTCACACTTTCTCACCTATAGTAAGGTGCTATCACTTTCGGATCCATACTTTCTTCTTGAATAAACCTTTATAGCCTCATGTAGACATTACTTCTACACCTTTTTTCTGCCACAGCATCGGCACCTCCTACCCTTCCCTTTCTAGTAAGATCGCCTACTCTTCTTCCTTTGATCCCTTCCTCAATGTAGCATCTGTTCTTCCTAAAAATAATTTTTTTTTATTATTGGATGTTTTGGTTAAGTTGCACGAACATCCATTAATTCTATAAAATTTTAAATCTTAAATAAAAACTAAATAAAATCAATATTATCCTCAGATAGTTCCAGAGCCATTGATTTACTGTAGAGGAAGATTAAATATTTAATTGTACGGTAGTAATTGTTTTTAAAATATTTTTTATTTCAAAAATTATTAAAATAATATATTCTTTAAAAAAATTTATTTTTGATGTTAACATATCAAAACAATTTAAAAACATTAAAATAATTAATTTAAAATAAAAAAATATAAATTTTAATAAAAAAACAGATTGTTAGTCACTCCAAAATAATATTGTAATCATCTAACTCTATTAAATAATATTTTTTTATTAAAATATACAATTAAAAAAAAAAACACATTTATACTACTAATAAACTTTTTCTATCAAAGATGTCCTCGTAAAAGGAGTTTATATTCTTCTACTGCATCTGAGTTCGAGTCCTGGTGTGTACATCTGTCATTCCCGCGGTATTTTACATGCCTATTGAATTTGCAAGATATTTAGTGGGTCGTGAAAATTAATTGTGATACGCGCAAGTTGAATCAGACATTCTACATAAATAAAAAAAAATAACCTCATAAACCAAAAGACTTGTAGAATCTTGATGGTCCAGTGTGATTACATATACGATAGATAAATCATCCATTATTATACCATAAATGGTGCTTTTCACTTTCGGATCCATACATTCTTCTTGAATAAACCTTTGTAGCCATGAGCAGACAGTACTTTTCTGCCGCAGCATCGTCACCTTCTACCCTTCCTTTTCTAGGAAGATCGTCTACTCTTCTTCCTTCCCTTCCTCCCTGTAGCATCTGATCTCTCTCTGAATATTGCTTCTTCTTTTTTTTTACTGTGGGTTGGGTTAGCTTACACGAATATTGATTAATTTATAAAAATTTTAAAGTTAATAATTATATAAAATTTTAATAATTATAAAATTTATAATGGTAAAACTTAAAAAATTTACCGATTAAATCATATCTTTTAAAATTAAATATTTTTTTTTAATAGATAAGAAGACTGCCTCACCCTGTGCCAACTGGTGGAATCCCTTGTCAACGTCCCACCATCCACCTCCAGCTTAAAAGTCGTGCGGGTTTCTTTTTCTGTTCTTGGTAGATGAAAGAGAGGTGCCCCTTCCTCCGAGCCATACCCTGAAATAGGAAGTTTATCAACATATTAGGTATGTTCATCATTTTCTTTATTAAATAATATTTTCAAACTAATTTGGACCTCAATTAAGATTTTATATCCTCTTTTAATAATCTTACTAACACAACCTTTGTATTAATTTAAGGGAATAAATCTTGTGGCTAGAAGTCAAGAAAGATTTATTGACCAGTCACTACCGCCATACCCAACGTTCATACGATTAGCAACCCAATTGGACGAATATATATACATTTGTTTTTGTTATAATCAAATCAGAGAGCACCCAAGCAAAAACAAGAAGAAGAAGAAGAAGAAGAAGAAGAAGATAGGAAGAGGACACAGAGAGAAACCCATTTAGATGACACCATTGGATATGGGATGGATGTAACAACCAGAATTTTGTATGATTCCAAAGGAATAATTTGTCAGTATATAAACATTATTCTGTCAGGAAAATATTTAAATATTTACTACAAAGTATTTACTGCATTGGATATGGGAGATAATTGTTGAAAAACTTATTTGGGTTGATTTTTATTATGTAGGTTATTTTATTATTAATATAATTACTAATAAATTTATAAATAAAAAATATTATCAACATCATTAATATAATTATCATTTTGGGCCTAAGCTTGCTTATCTTATTATATTGGGTTGTCTAAGTTTCAATTTATTTTTTTACAATTTCTTGGACAAGAGATTGGAAGCTTGAATGATTGATATTATAAATTTAATTTTTATCAGGTTAATAACATAATTTAGCCTTTGATCACAAATCTACATTGAGTTATGGATGAGTTGAAGATTATTTTTGTATTTCTCCTGCACTTGGATAGTATATTTTTCTTGAAAAAAATAATCAGCTAATTTAAAATAATAATAACTAAGAAAAAAATTATAAAAATTCAACTTACCATGAATTTCTAAGCTCAATGATCCAAAATTTTAAATGCTTTGTTACAAACCAGTTGTTTTTATATCAATTTGATTAAATTTTTCTAACAATTTGGTTAATTTTTTTAAATTAAATAGTAAAAGTGTCCTTTTTTTAATCTCCTATAATATTATTGACTTACTTTTTATAATTCCATATTTCAACATTCATACACAACTTGTGCTTTTCTAAAAGCTATTCAAAACATCAAAATTAACACAATTTTGCATCTAAATCAAAATTTTCATAAACCCTTAACTTACAACTACTCGAAATTTTATCAATTATCTCTTAATTTTCAACAACTGAAAACCCTAAACTATAAATTATACAAACATGAAATTAATCACTAAATGAAAACCATACATTTAACAATTGAACCCTAATTTTCAAAAATCCAAAATAATAATTAAAATTAATCATATACATTTAATTGAAATTAAAAAAAATAAAAAAAACAACTAAAATTCAACAAAATTTTTCTCATATGAAAACAATTCCAACAATAACATTCATACAATTATTAAGAATAAAAAAACAAAAAAAAAACTTACCTTATTGATTTTGTTGTGAATTTTGGGTAAGAAGAGAAAAAAACAATAAAAAATAGGAGAAAGATATTAATTAACTTAAAAAAATGGAAAAAATGAGAAAAGAAAAGCAGAAGAGAAGAGGACATACCTGACACACGTGGAGGAGAAAAGAAAAGAAGATAAGGACTTTAGGAGGGAGAGAAGAGAAAGAAAGAAAGAGAAATGCAAGGGAATAGAGAAGAGGAGAGAAACATCTATGTAGTGATTTTAGTTTTTTAATTTAGGGTTTTTTATATACCAACTGTTTCATTGATGAATAAGTAAATATTAGTATTTTTAATATTTTTATATGTATTTCATTTATAACATCTAATTAAACTTTTTAATTATATACAAAATTTTCAAAAACTTTTCAAATATCATCGATAATTTTTCATTTCATTGGAAAATCCATATGTAATGAACAATAATTAAAAGTGACATTGAAAAGTGAATAGTCTCATTACTATGTGGAATATACCAACAAACATACTTTGTTGGTGTTACCGTATGAATTGAACACAATAAACAATGTCATGAAGACAAAAACAATTTCAATGCTCTCTGGAATATACTGAAGCATCCAATCTGACAGTCATATTATATGTATATCCAAATATTATTGTCTTTATCATTAGAAAATTAAAAATTAATATTTTATTTGTTCCATCGATAACTCCACCTATAAAATCTAATTGAAAATTTTAATTTAATAAATTTTTTCATAAACCAGTATAAGATTTCACATTTTTACTAATGAAAATATTTTGTCTGTTTGTGATTCAGAGTTTGTTGGTAATTGTTTTATCGACAAAATCCCTGAAAAAAAATGTTCGTCAGTGTTCCTTACATCGGTAATACCTTATTTCATCACTAAATCGGTCAATTAAAAAAACTATTTATCGATGGTTTTATATACATAAATTGCACACAAAAAAGAGAGTTAAAGTTATCAACTAATTTATTATATTAGTGAGTGTGTGAAATACCGATAGTATAGTCTGTTGGTAACTATGTCAATAAGTCTGTGAAATACCGATCGAAGATATCCGTCTATATATTCGTCAGTGATTGTGGCAGCTATTGTAAAATGCCGATGGAATAATGTCGTCTGTAAATTTGTCAATATAATGTTAAATGCCGATGGATACAATTCGTTAGTAAAACCCTCTGTAATTATTTTTAAATATGTTTTTAATAAATTATTTAGAATACATAATATAAAATTATATAAATTAATAGTAAAAAAACCAATTATACAAATAAATTTTTTATTAAAAATAAAAAAATACAGTTAAATAATATTCATTACAAACTGAATATGTTTCAAAAACATATTAAATTAAGTATAAATTAACATAATGGTAGAGTTGGAGGATAAGGAGGAGGCTGGTTGTTAAATGACTAAAAAGGAGGAGACACACATGTATCACCATGTTGTGATGCGATGTTTATGACCATTTGACGAAACTGTTCATGATCTGCTTTGAGTTCTATATACTTCACTTATAGGTGGTCGTATTTTTCATTGAACTGAGTCGTGTGTTGCTTTAAGGCCATGAACTCCTTAGATTAAGTGCTCGATACTGATTGGAACATTACGGGTCATCTTCAAGTTCTCGGGCGTAATGTTGCAGAGCCTGTAAACCAGATTTTTATCGGGTCCACTAGATAATCCAATCTTTATTTATAAATCTAGATCAAAATCTGGGTGGGTTCAAGGATCGTCTCCATATCTCTTACTCAACCGGCTATTATTGGTCTTCTAAAAATGAAAAAAGTAATCATCATATTCAATTCAATAAAAATAATAACTTACAAAATAAAATGGTTGAACAAACATACTATAAAATATTAAGCATGGTTGTCAACGAACTGTTGCGCCCCCTTTTGACGTTCTTGACTCCGCAAGTGCGTCACAATAAAAACCTTCATCGGGCTCATTTCACGTCCAAAAGACGTAGCCTATAACAAAAAAAGATTAATTAATAATATATTAATTTAATAATATATTTTATTTAAATTAATCTTATCATCCGTTTTACATATACAACAAACAAAACGAAGTCGCAGGTGTGCATTCTCATCGAGTCATGAATTGGTCGGTTCCTGTTGCCAACATTAGACCATGAGCATCGTGTGAACCATTCTGACGTTACATGCTCAAGATAGTGTATATTAGTTTCAAATCCCTTGAAACCGCCATGTCATTCCAACCTTGGAGAACCCTGTCTCTTAGCGGGTTTTTTTTTTTTGCCTTTTTTTATGTTTTATACCAAAAATCACGCAACCTATTTCCATAGCGAGAAATTAGAGTTTGAAACATAAATTTTTGCCTAAACAAATCTTGTATTATTTTTTATGTTACCTAGTTGCCACGTAATTTTTCCCACTCTCCTTACAATAGTGTCTTGTGCACTATCCTAGTCAAATTTGTCCTGAGTATAAATAATTAATTTTAAATGAAAATAATAATTTATTTACAATTATATTAATAATTTATTAGAAATAAACAGGAAATTAGAAATTAACACCAACATCAAATTTGTCAAACCATGCATTGATTTGAGGTATCTATTCAGGATGTCTGGATACTTGACTCCATTGAAATAATATAATCTTCATTGATGATTTAAATATTGATGATATTACTTAGGCAACCTCAATATTTGTAAACCTGAAAATAAATTAAATTAATAAAAATATTGATTAGTTATTCATAAATTATGTTATAATTAAAAAAAACTAAAACTTTAACAAACTTGCATTCAAAGGTCATCCTTTCATTGTGCCTCATATTTGTAGGTGAATTGATTTCGCTGCAAAGGCATGCTGTCCCTGCGCTGTGAAATCGTACTCGAAGAGGCAGTATCGGTTAACAGCGCAAGTGGTGTAGGTGCCTCTTTTTAAGAGGCTTTACTGCTAAAAGAACTAGTTATGACCATACTTAAGTGGTGAGCTATGGATTTATTTCTATGCATTTAGACAATTTTATATGAATAATTATATAATTAAATTTGAATGTTAGAAAAATTCGATAGCACTTTTCCTACACTAGATACTACCAAAATTCACAAACTTGCAAATAGTAAGAATAGTCATAACCAATTGATCCCATCTATACTAATATTGTATAAACATAACATGTATACAAATAACATTCATACTAATTACAAGGTAAATTCAGTATTAACAATTACAATTCAACAAATTATTCAATTATTATGGAAATACAAACAATAAAATATATTCAAAAAAATTCCAAAAAACTCTAGGCTAACAATTAAAATCAATGGAAATAATTAAACACAAATCATGCAATAATAGAGTAAAATTACTAATTTTTCCAACATATTCTATTACTAATTACAAGGTAAATTCAACATTAACAATTACAGTTCAACAAATTATTCAATCATTATATAAATACAAACGATAAAATATATTCAATAAATTAAAAACAAAAATATAGACTTTATTAATGAAATATGTTTAACTAAATAATGTGTTTATTTCAAGACTTCATCTATATTATAAAAATACACCAAAACAAAAAACATACAAAAAAATAGCTAAAAAAAACCTTAAAGTAAAATGAAATAAAGGAAACACATACCTTTTAATTTGATGAAGATTCAAAAGAAAACTAGATTGCAGGTAAAGGTCTTAAAGAAACTAGAGGAAAAAAAATCAAAATTGAAGGGTGAAGAACGAAGCAGATGAAAAAATAAATTGAAGGGGCGATCACTGGGGTTTATAGAGCAGTTTTACTGATGGAAATAAAAAATAATATTAATATAACTTATTTTGTGAGTGAAGTTTTGAAAATCGATCTGTAAAATTTGAATATTGCACCAACGTTTTTAATTACTCTTGATATTTTTAGTAGTCCTTTAGTAATTACGTCGACACAATTACATGGTCAGAGAAGCCTTTAATGCACCGCTCCTTAAAATTCACATAGTTTGTCAATAAGTTTTCAATAATATTGACCCACCGACAACATACCTACGGACTAGAATCCGTCTGTAAATTCATCGGTGATTATGGCATTTGTGGTGATTATTTTTCAACTCTTTGTGAAATACTGACGAACATTAGTCCATCTACAAAGTTATCAGTAATTGTGGCATTTCAAGAAATTATTTTTCAATTCTTAGTGAAATGCTGACAGACGTTTGCCTATCGGTGATAGTACATGTACTGCCTATAAACACTTGAATGCTAAATTGTCCATCACACAAAACAATAATAACAATGCTTAAACAACACATAAACTTATAAAATAAATATTTCAGGTTATAAAATATATCATCCATAATATATATTACATGGAAAAAATAGTTAGTGAAAATTTTATTCTTCTTCATTGTCAATTGAATTGTCATCACCTTCATTACAATTTTCAATATGGATATTATCATTTTCATCGACATTTTTGTCGACATTTTCTTCTTTACTAGAGCTCAAAACAACATTCAACTCATCTGTGTTAACATCAACAAGACTATCATCGAAAACATGAAAATTTGAATTTTCTTCCAAGTCAATTGAAGGAGCAACTCGATATGATTCAACCAACTCACTAACTTGAAAGACTTCATCTCACACACTTGTGTCTTCGTTCTCATCCTGACCAAGCTCGGCACAACCCCTGAGTTTTATTTTTAAAATAGACAACTAATCCACTCTTGATCAATCATTTCTAAAGAAAATGGTGTATGTGTAATAAACTTGTTAACATTGCTTTGCGAAAAAAAAGACATCATTTACATTGTGGAGTCTAGCTTTTGAGTTGATTTCAACTAAACCATAGTGTGGATCAACTATAATTCCTCTATCAATATGTCGAACCTATAACATTTGAATAAAAACACTCTATTCTACTCACTATGATATTGCAGTTCGACAACCTCTTTTAATCTACCATAATAGTCAACTTCTATCTTACTATTAGTCGATCCCTTAATGATTAATACTTAAAAGTGCATCTTTATCAAGATTTTATATCTTCATTTTGCACTTGAAGTATTAATAACCCCTTAACTAAAGCATGTTTTATAATAACAAGTTTGATACCATAAGATACCTTTAATTTATGGTAAATGTTCATCCTAAATACAAGCCTATCACATAAATAAAAAGATTGATTGATGAGTTGAAGTACTAGAATTGAAAGGAAAAAGAGAGGGTGAAGCTTATAAAAGAGATGTTGGTTTAGTCTAAATTAGAACACTATTCGGTAATTGGATCATAACTAGAGCTATAGAACTTGGATTTAGGTTTGCTTTATATGGATGGAAAGCTAAGATATAGGTTTAAAATTTTTATGGGAAGGCAAGACTTTATTTTGCTGTTTGAAAGTCCAAATCTTAGCAACAACGTAGAAGTTTGAAACTGTCATGCAACTTAAACACTATTTAATGTTCAGCCCATATCTCGAGTTTTAGAAGTCCAAATGACCTTAATTGTTTTTCATGGAAAGCTAAAATATTTTCCTAGAATTTCATGAGTAAGGCTGGTTGAAATTCTAATGTTTTGATTTCTCTTTTTGTGTTTTTATAATGCTTAAGTTTTACTTTTATTTACATTTTGTTTATGACTTTCATTTCCTTTCATTTACTTAGTTAACTTTTATCTTATTTATGTTCTTATCTTGTTTATTTATGTTGCTCTCTTTTATAATCTTTGGCTAAGTTTATTATGTCAAGCTAAAAAGGTCACACTAATGATTCAATCTGGTTTTGTCGGGTTATTTATTATTTCAACACTTCTGTACTTAGAAACTAGAATAAATGAATAGAAAAAAAATTGAAGAAAATCACAAAGCCCTATATCCTAACTAAGGCAAGTGGTCTGCTGTATTCCACGAACCAATCTAAAGTTTTTTCAACATAAAAAAAGACACCAAGGATATGCAAACACCTCTAAAATTGAAAAGAAATCAATACTCCATTAAATGGCTCAACCAGGTTTAACAAACTTGGCTAACCTAAAAAGGATACAGGGATGTTTTTAGTGCCGCCATAGGAAAAGGTATTTGACCTCCCATTGAAGCCATAAATGTCACCTAAAAGATATGAACACCCCTCGTGCACAAGCGAATATGGAAATGTGTTAGCCATCTTTTTTCATAAATAATACTTATTAAAAAAAAATGTCAAAGTACCTTTAACTAGAATGATAATAACCAAAAAAACATCAAGATAAAAAAACCAAAATACCTTTGCCTACCAGTTCAAACAATTTTAATCAATAACATGGGAAAAATTAAAAAAGGTCCTATATTACAATTCAATTAATTATGGTTTAAAGGGTAGTTAAGTGATTTTGTTATGCTATAAAAATTAAAAAGATTTTTGTATTTCTAGTAAATTTAACAATGACAAGTGGATCATAATGAACAAATTATCTTACCCGCAATTCCATGTTAAAAATTTTAACTTGTAAGGAAAAAATAAAATTTATACTATTTAAATGAATAATAATCTATTAAAAGGAGTGCAATAACTTCATGAAGGGTTAAACTTTTTTATAATTCTTTGGTTATTTAGAAATATTTGGGATTTACCCTAACAAAATAATGAGACCATTTATATTTAAATTATTTAATGCTCACTCTAATTTATTTCTTACTTTGTGTTTCTTGCACTTTTGCATCCATAAATTTTTTTCTCTAGTATTTAAATTGAATTGTTGGACTTTTTAAATTCAAAGATTAGATTTTGATATATTAAAAGAGTTGTTATCACATTTTTTTTTATGGTTTATGAATAAATAATCATATTTTTTAAAGGATTCATCTTCTTGATGGATAACTAAAAATGTTAATTAAAGGCTACTCATTATTATAAAAACAAGTTATTCTGCTCTTTTAAAACAATTTTTTTCTTTCACTTTGTTCTTGCAATAATCAAACTAAGTTTTTTATGTTTTATTAAAGAAGAATTTATCTTATTGCTATGAAATTAACTTTTGGCATCTTTTTATTAATCATGAAATTATATTTGCTTTCAATATTTAATTAAAACAATATTAAATCTCTTTAAAAAATAATTATTCACCAAGATTCAGAATATTATTCATTATAATAATATAGTAATAAAATTATTCATGAGTAATACAATCCTTGAACTAGATATTAGAGGCAAAGTAGCCTTTTACAATGACACAATTATCTTTTACATATTATATTGGGGGCTAGATTAATTATTTTATTTTTTATTACACAATATAATTATTAATTCAACCTTAGAATAAAAAAAAGTATAATTCCCTTCACTCATGAGTGTTTTGATCTTTTTAATTTTTTTTCAAAATAGTGTAAATACTTTATTGTCCTTTAAGATAAAATCAAATAAATTCTTTTGCAGTGACTTTTTAGTGTTTTTGCCATAGTTTTTTTTTATAACATCATGTTAGTTTAAGCGTATTGTTATATTTTAATAAATATTAAATATTATATAAAAAAACTTTGTTAATATATTTGTGGCATGCACCAATAAAGAGATGGTTATTGCACCCTTCAAAGGGCACGTAGGTGGCACTTAGTCTTTAAAAACCACCTTCATCGATAGTGTTGGAATCCTCACACTACCCTTTTCATGATGGAGCAATGCATGTTTCAAGATTTATATCGGTTTGGTGTTGACAACCTTTCCCCCCCTTCCTCTCTCTTTCCTTTTGGATTTCTGTGTAAGCCCCTTTAAGATTCATAAATACCCTTTTTATTTTTTTCAATTCTTCACATTCAATCCATTTTTTTATTATAATTTTTTTATTTTAAGTAATTTATAAAATTGAAATGTGTTTTCAATTTTACCCCTCTTTAAGTTTTTCATATTTCAAATGGATTCTTATTCTTTTTATTGTTATTTCTTTTGTTTGAGATGATTTTTTATTTTTTTTTTATTTCACACTTATTTGTTTTTTTTCTAATCAAATTCGATCCTTATTTTTTTTATTTCTATTTTTTTTTGCTTTAACAAGTTTTTCAAATTAGCTGGTAATAAAGCTTCTTTATTGAACCCGGATCCATGATTTTACAGGTTACGAGTTTTAAGGATTTGATCAAGTTTGAGAAGTTTTCTCGGGCTTATGAAGTTTTCATAGTTTTCTTTGACTATGTTAATTTTTTATTTATTTTATCCTTTAATATTTATTCAATTGGAAACTAAGTTATGTGTTTTTTTTAACTTGCTTTCTGTTGAATTCTTTTTTTGTCTTGAAAATGAACCAATTATCTTTAGTTTTTTGTACTTATTTTTTTATTGGGTCTTGTGAAAGAATAATAACATGACGAAAAGATTAATCTCTTCTCCTAAGTGCAAGAGTGTCAAAGTAATAAATAACCCGGCAAGATCGGGATTGAACCATGAGGAGGTTAATTGTATAAATTACAGATAATAATAATACAACAACAATAACAACAACAACAACAACAACAACAACAATAAAGGAAGGAGAAGGAGAAGAAAAAGATAAGAACTTTGAGATGTAATATTAATATAAAGATTAAACAATGATAATAACAAATGTCAAGGTTAGAGGTTCCACTAATGGTATGTCAAACAAATATAATATAAATTCTTATTATTCAATAGAAAACCACACACAAAGAAGGTTCCAATCAGATTATAGATTGTTAACATGATTATATTAGTTATCTTATTTGATTAATGCTAATACTTGTAAATCTCGTCAAACATTCATGATTATAACTTATGTTAACAACAAATCAAGTTCCTTTCATAGCTCAGGTGTCGGTTATACTATACAGTATGGGCTATGAAAGTGACAAGCATTTGTTGTACCAAGTGTTATACAATATAAATCAAGATTAGTCATTTAACAAGCAAAGTATTAAAGAGTGAATAAGATAACAAATACAAAATATGTTAGTTTCAAACATAACAATGCATATTAAGTTTACACTATACTTATTCTTACACCATTAGTGTAACCTTTTTACCTTAAGATAATAAACTTAGCTAAATATAATGAAAGAAATAAAAATAAATAAATAAAATAAGAATATAAATAAGATAAGAGTTAACTAAGTAAAGGAAAGGAAATGAAAGGCATAAACTTGATATTAATGAAAGAAAAACATAAACATTATAAAAAATATAAAGAGCGAAAGCAAGAGTATGATCTTGATCTTGAAACCAAGATGCCTAAATGCATGATAAATGCCTCCTTTTATAGGCCAAAATTGAGAACTATTGATTTGATGACTAATTGATGAGTGGGTGACCAACTCTTGACTTGGCGACAATCCTTATCTTCTCTTGTCTGCTCAAAACATTATTGATAACATCAAAATTGGAACCACTTGAAAACATGAAAGTTGTAGGAAATTGTCTTAGCTTTCTTGTATAAAAACTTCAGGTTATTTAGACTTTTAGAACTCCAGATATGGGCCAAACCTTGAACAGTACTCAGGCTACAAGATAGATTCAGACTTCTTTATTGTTGCTTCAATTTTGACTTGAAAATGACCTTTTTAGATCTTAGGTTTCCTATTAAAGTCGTAGGCCTATGTCTTACCTTTCCATCTATATAAAGTAGACCTAAATCTGAGATCTATAGCTTAAGATATGACTAAATTACCGAATAGTATTTCAGTTTGAACTACACCAGTATCTCTTTTCTAAGTTTGACCATCTCTTTGTCCTTTCAATTTTAGTTTTTAAATTCATCAATCAATCATTTCATTTATATGATAGACATGCATTTAAAATGAACATTTACCATAAATTTAAGGTATCTTATATTATTAGATATATTATTATAAAACATGCTTTAGTTAAGAAGTTATTGATACTTCAAGTGTAAAATGATATATAAAACCTTGATAAAAATACACTTTTAAGTACTATTCATTTCCTCTAATTTAGCCTATCTCGAGTTATCAACAAAATCAGCATCAATCCCTAATTAACCATTTCCACAGTTCAGTTTTTGTGTTATACTCTAACATATATTAATCAACAATATTTCACTTTCTCTAGCATATAAACTCAACGAATAATTATTTTGCTAAAATAAAAAAAGAATTATCTTAACCATGATACTCAAACCATAGATTATAGTTCCATTCCAGGATAACTGGCACACAAGTTTTTCATTTTTAAAATAACTTATCATAGGAAAATCTACTACCATTCCATAAAAAAATTTCGTGATCGAGCAAAAATTTAAATATCTAAAGTTCACAGAAAGAAAAAAAATATTTAAGATATTAAACACCTATCTAATGTTTGCGTCCTGTTAATTGGCATGTTTGCTGAGTGGTTCTTGTAATCTCGTCCAGTCCTGCAGGTTCATTTTATTACCAATTAAAATTTTATTTCAACAAAATCAACTTGTCATCAATTTAATTATTTCATCAATAACATCACCACAAAACCACTTTACTTATCAAACTAGTAAAACAACTCATTATTAATTTAATTACTTCATCAACACATCACCACATAATTCATTTAATTATCACTCAACAATATTAACTCATCACTAATATAATTTTTTCATCATCAATATTATCACATAACTAATTTAACTATCAAACAACAATATTAACTCATCACCAATATAACTCCTTCATCATCAATATTACCATATAACTCATTTAATTATCACTCAACAATATTAACTCATCACTAATATAATTTCTTCATCATCAATATTATCATATAACTCATTTAACTATCAAACAACAATATTAACTCATCACCAACATAATTCTTTCATCATCAATATTACCACAAAACTCATTTAATTATCACTCAACAATATTAACTCATCACTAACATAACTCCTTTTTCATCAATATTACCACATAACTCAACAATTAATTATTGATCCAACATTTTCATTCATTTTCTTTCTCTAAGTCGGAACCTCTCCTCAAAAGAACCTATAATTATTTTTCTTTAATTTCACAAATTAAAACATTACCCATTATTATTTCATTTATTAAAACATTAATTCATCATAATTTTATAAATTAACCCATTTTACCTCACAACTCATATTATAATTATACACTAATATAATTGAAAAAAATCTTAACACACTAAATATATCAATTTAATTGAGAGGAAAAGATTTGTTACCTTTTAATTCAAAGAAATAAGAGATGGAAAGCTTGAAACCACTACACAAATTTCTTTCCTCCTTCCCCTCTTATTTTCCTCTCAATGCCTCCCCTCTTTAAAAAAAAATCTTTTGTTCCCTTTTTGAGATTTTCTTGTTCAAACTCTTCCTAGGAAACTTTAATCACCAGTTATATCTCTTTTTTTTGTGACTTTATTTGGATAAATTTTGATAATTTTCACTTAATTCTTCTCCCTCTCAAGCCCTACATGTCCGGCCACATCTCCCATAAATTCTACTCCCCACTTGTTTATATATAAACAAGTTTTCCCCCGCTTTTCATTTACGCCCTTCCTTGTTTTGTTTTAAAACCATTTGGCCTAAAAATTTGAGTTGTTCAATTTAAATCCTTGTCCTACATTCACATTATTAGATAATAATTTCCACTCCATTAACTTTTATATATATTCAATTATTTGCCCCTTTTTTTTAAATTAAAATATAAGAATTTACTCAGGAATTACACACATTGTTAAAGTTTTTCAACACTTTGCGATCAAAAGGATGCACCATCACTCCATCAACCGTATCATGTGATTGGTGCCATATCATGTACTTAGCAGTCTTTAGTGACATGGATAACCTCTGCAGTCTAGGTATGATTCAGAAATATTTAAGTTTTTTATATGCCACTAGAGTCTTTTCCTTATCAGTTTTGGGTTTGTAACAGGAATGCCCGCATGTCATACACTCAGTCATCTCAGCATTTTCAAGATAGTATAACATGCAGAAGTTAGAGAATATCCCAATTTTTTAGTATCCTAAACTAAGGGGAATATCATGGACTTCGCAACATAGAAGTTCTCTTTCAGCCTATTCTCTTCAGGTAAAATGTTTCTCGTCCATTCAATAATCTTGTCATACACGGCCTCATTTAACCCGTGATTTGACTTGATGGTAAACACTTATGCTATTGCTGATAATTATTGTGATTCGTGTAGCCATCCTATAATGGTTTGTCAGAATCTTTCAACAAATCAAAATACTTAATTGCATCTGTATTAGGTTCTATTCTACAATTGGACATTATCTGACATTACCTTGATTCATTCTAATTGCATCCATAACGATATTCTTGTAAGGATTAGTGTTGTCATTTGCAGCTTCATGCACGTTGCTAACACTAGAAGTTGACCCAACCACCCTTTCTCCCTTTCTCCTCTTATTAACAAATACTTCTCCATATGCATACTAACACTAGAAATTCTTCATAAACCCTTTATGTAGAAGATGCATCATTATAACATCTAAATGCAAATAACTTTTATTTTGACACTTCCTATATGGATACTTAATACCGCCTCTAGTAAAATTTCTAGAAATAGATACTGTGAAATTAATAAAACCTTGAACCCCATTACAATAATCCATCCTTCACAATCATTGGAGTGAATCTTGATAAATCCACAAACGATTATCCATGACTTTTATCGAACATCTATAAAATTATGATGATAACATGTATTATTAACTATATTCGGTAAATAAATTTGTAAAAATATTGGTTTACCTCAAGATTATCTAACAAACTAACAACAACTTCTCATAAATATTACATATTCATTATCAATTATCAACATTTATACAAATTAATACATATAAATTTATAAAAATTACAACACCACAATACCATTGATAAAAATTAAAACGGACTCATTAAACAAACTATTAATTATTTCAAAACAACACATGTAATTCGATAATTCAATAAAGTTTCAACAACTTACAAAAAATACAATCTTACAAATCTAAAACAAACCATAACAAGTATAAAATTATACATTCATATACTGCAAGTTTGTTTGAGAAATAACAATAAAACACATCTACTAACAAAATACATATACTAAAAAAACAATAAAATTAACATTTAAAAAGATAGAATTACTTATAAAAACTAATAAAAATCCGTAAGTAAATCAGAACACTGATATTGCAACCATAAAACTTTAAGAAATATAACTTGTTGTGCTGAGAAGAGAGAGATTTGTTTTTTAGAGGACATGTTTGTTTGCATTTGGAAAGAGTTGGCATGGGAGAGAAGAAGGAGAAATAAGAGAAGAGAGGGTTGGCAGAGTGAGTATATATTAACTCTTACCGACAACTTCACCGATAGAATTATTTCATATGTGATTCTATCGGCTATTCTAATGGTAAACGGTGCATCTGATAGTATAGAGCTGCCGTTTTGAATCCTTTGATGATTCCGTCGGCATTTTAAACTGTGAATTGGTCACGTCATTGTACGGAGCTGTCTTTTTGAATTTCTTGTTGATTTTGCTGGTAAAAATCACCCGTAAAAACCTCCATTTTAGCGAACTATCTTTTTTTTTTTAATTTTAAATATTTCATCTGTAATTGTAATTCTATTAGTAATTATTAACCAAATATTTTTATTGATATATACCAATAAAATGATGGATGGATAAAATTTTATGGGTAATTAAAAACTCAAATTACTGATAAAAGTATTCTTATTAATAAGGTAGTTGGTATTACATGAATTTCTGTAGTGAAATACATAGCTGACTGTCATCTCGTTAGTTGCCTTTAATAGTTTTTTCTTTCTTTTTTTCCGTGATGGGATTTCCTTAGCAGCCAGTCCAAAGTAAAACTCCAGACTCAAATGAACAACAACACGAGGGACAAGCATGCTTCTCTTAAGGGGTCAGCTATCTGACGCAAAGCTTATTGCTTTTACACCTAATGTGCATCGATCACTTTCAATTTTAGTTATTGTGACATCGAGAGATCTTTTTATGTGCGTAAGTGTATTGCTGGAAACTAAGTTTCAAAAACACCACAATTCCCCATCTCAGCTCCCAGATTATTTATTGCTTTGATTTAAAACAAATGCGCATTTAAAGCACAATAAAGACAAGAATATTATCAATCCATTGGTGGGTCAGAAGCTATTCATCGTTAGGAAATGATTGATAGTATAGTAACGTTTGTGAGCTAAAGTGTTATTTGCTTGTAAACATATTAAAATAATATATTTTTATTTTTTAAAATTATTATTATTATGTTGAAATAATTTAAAAAATATATGATAAAAAAAACAAGTTTGGTTGATAATCTGCTTGGAAATTCCACTGTTTCCCAAAATTCAACTGTTCATACAAAGGTTAATGTGCAATGAAAAGATGGCACAAAAACTCATTACAAAAAACATAGTAATAAAAGAAAAAAATAAACTCAAATTTCAGCTGCAAAAAGATAGTGATCGAAATATATCGTTTGAGTTGCTTACTCAGTCCATTTAGGTTTTTTCACTTGCTAATAACATTTGGAAACAGATTTGGTAAAATAACTTATGTAGCGGAAGTTTTAACAAATTATATATAACAAAAAAAATATGTGAAATTTAAAATTGTCATAATTAAAAATCGCAACACTTCAAAGAAACTATTAACTAGTTGGTATAAATTAAAAAGAAAAAAAAAAGCAACAAAATACATACTAAAATTTTAATTACAACATTACTAGTATTACAAAATAGATTTCAATATTACAAATTTAATAATATAAAAAAATTACAAATAATAACTAAAATAAACTATTTATACTACTCCAAAATGATGAGTGACTCATTTATTTTTGAATAGCATATATAACCGACTCTATTAATTATTAATTATATTTTTAATTTTATTGAATTATTTTTAATATTATTATTACTGGTGTCATAATTGCACCTTAAGTAGATTTATAATATTTATTTTTCATTTTAATTTTGTCATCTCATTTAAAAATTTCTTTGAAATCTCGCATTTCTTGCTAGCGACTTCGTAAATGTATTCTGGTTGGGTCTAGACTGGTTCAGTAAGTGTGTGTTTATTTTAGAGGTGGGAGTTGTGGTTTGAGTGTGGGACCCATTTAAAAAGCTATAAAAAGCAAGAAATATTAACTTTTGTAGTTGAGTTTATGCATAAATAGATTGTACCCAACCACAAAAGCTAAAATAAACACTCCCTTAAGTGGTGTTGATGCCACCGGCATATGCTATTTTGTTTTCATTTGACTCTCTAGTCTATGGATTCCTCTGTGGGAAGAGCTAAAAGGGTTCAGGGGAGGATTTGCCTGATTTTTACAAAGGCTGTTCTCAGCCCAATTTCATTATGGGCCACTCATCTATCATGTTTAAACACTAAGTAGTTTTCAATAATTTCTTTAGGCTCACAATCTTTGGTTCCATTATTTAATTTTCATGTTTTCTAGTTTTTTGGTTTTAAATTAACTAGTTTTAGTCAGTCTTTTTATATTTTAATTTTTTAATAATTCTTTGAAGAACTCTAAAACAATTTTGGATATTATTCTTATATCATTATATTTGATTCAATGAGTTCTATATCTTTTCATATTTTTGGCATTGTAATATTTTATGAATATTAGTTTTTAAAACCAAATTTCAATTGTACTATAAATCTAAAAATAAAGCTTAAACGTGTTCAATGATATTCATTTATTTCATTCTAGGTATAATTACCGAATAACTATCACTTAAATAATCATTAAAAATACTAAATATAAATACTAAATATAGTTAATCTTTTTTGTTAAGATTTTTTTCATTGCAAATTAATCATGTTTTTTCTCCAACAAATTGCAATCGGTAGCGTTTTCTTTTAGGAATGATGAGAAATTTATTAAGAGTTGATATAACCATTAAGAGCAAATAACACGATCAATAGATTAATGTCTTTTTTTAAATGCAGAAGTGTCGAATTAATAAATGATCCAACAAGACTAGAGTCGAACTACAATGAGGTTAATTGTATAAATTATAAACAATAATAATACATTAACAACTAATCCATAATAATAACAATATAATACTAAATATTAATACCAATAGTAGTAGTAGTAGTAGTAGTAATAATAATAATAATAATAATAATAAAAGATGATGATGATGAGGCTAAGTCAGCTGGTTAACAAGGTCCAGGGAAAGAGAAAGCTCAGGCATCTTACTGTGACGAAAGGGCAAAATAGGTAGAAAGGGAAAGATATTTGTAAGATCTTACTAATTCTTATTCAAAAAGGACTCTAGACAGGATTCTTTTCACCCCTAAAGGAAGAAAGAGAAGGAAATCTCAAGGAACTTCTAGTTTTTGCCTCGAAGGGAAAAAAAGGAACTAAAGGTTGGCTCGTGAGAGAAAAGGGATGAGATTGACCAAATTGGAATGCACACCTTCTTTGTAAATTTTCATGCCCCTTCAATGCCTCAGTTTAGGCTGTGACTAATTGACGAGCCTTCTATCTCCTTCGATCAAGCAAGGCTGAATGAGGATGAACAACTTATAAGCTTTCTGCCTTTTCTTCTAGCTCATTCGATACCCTATAGTTTATAGGTCTATGCAAAGAGAACTGGGCTAACTTGACTTGCTCTACTCCCATCCACTAATGTAAAGATTGGGCGTGAGAGAGGTGAATTTGATGAAAGAACATGAGGTGGATCTAGAAAAACTAAAACAAAAGACCACTAGAGATGCTTTGGAAACATTATAATGATATAAATGTCAATTTACCAGAAGAACTCAGTTTCAAAGACATAATGGAACATTTAGCTTATTCATCCAATGCGAACCTAGTTCTCTAAGGCTAGAGAATACTTGATGACCACTACTCCCCCTAAGAGTGTATAAAGTCAAGCTAATAATTTAAAGAATACGACAGGAAAGTAAGACTTGATACTACCCTTGAAAGGGAAACCAATTCCTTGCTCTCTAGCGTTCTAGACCTCCTAGTAAGACAATGAAGGTATCAGAATAGTTAAACATTGCATTCATTCAAGCAGACATTATAAAGACTTGTAGTTCCTCTCTAATTATTTTTTCAATGATGTCCCTTTGTGCTAGAGATGACCCCTAAAACTTAATTACCTCTAAAAAATATAGCTATTGACACACCTCCTATTAACCCAAGACTGCCTCCCCCATATACTAAATAAATTTTTCTCTCAGCTAGCACCTAACCAAGATAATTTGCTGATTCTAAAAACTCCTTTTCTTTCCTAGGACTAGATCCACTGAAAACACAAATATTTCTTATGTGATGACTTGAGAAACTTGTCATTTCTACAAATTTTTATATTTGTTGAATGTATGGGTTGAGTAAAAATGAAGGAAGGAAGAGAGGATTTTATAAATAAGAAATTAAAAAGGCAATCATACCATCTATATATAAGCCAACTAAAGTCTAACACACATTCTCTCTCTCTCTCTCTCTCTCTATTTATTTATTTTTGAAAAAGCATGTGTATGTACAGGGAGTTGTGATTATGGCTCACATCTTCCCTTGGTTTTAATCCAAGAACAACTTAAACGCCCTCTATGGATCGGGGATAGGCTTCTTATCTAGTTTTCTTAAAAACTGGCCAATAAGGTCTTTTTTAGTTAGATTCCCAAGACCAAGTCAATCATGTTCTTTATGAAAATGAGATCATAAATCATGAATTGCACAATACACATCTCCACTAGGATGCGTTTCAAGAGTTAATAGAAGATTATCTAAAGTCTCCTTACTCAGACCATCCTTAATTAATTATATTTTATCTTCACGGTTTATAGATACCATTTCTAAAAAATGACATTGTGCAGTACAAGTCTATCTGGTACATCGATGACAGACTTTCAGTCGTTGTGCACGATGTTTCTTCACAAAAGTGTTTTTACTTGTTCTAGGCATGTATGAAATGAAGGAATTAGAGGACTCACCTGATAATTAGACCTTTGCTTCAATCAACTAGTGAATATCTTCAGGAATTCCATGATTCATTAATAACCTCAATCTTGCACATCTAGCACGGTAAATTTTTGTAATCGCATTATGAGGTAGAGCAGGAAAATACTTTTTTAATTTTTTAATATTAGTGTCCATTATCAAATGAGAATTGGAAGAGAGATTCAAAGAATTGCACAAATATATACACATATATCAATTATTATGGAAAACTAAAAGAACTAACTTACCCGTCATTTAACTAGGGTGAGAGAGACTAGCAAACCAAGAGTCATAAAAAAAAACACAAAAACAATGTGAGAAAAACAAAATAATCAACCTTTATCTATAGGATCATTCAAACGAGTGGATTCATTTTCACTAGAAAAATTATCAAAGTAAATTTTCAAATAATATCCATTTATCTTAAAAACATTTTCATTATTTGGATTCTCAATATCAAAGGCCCCATAAGGATTGCTCCATCTTGATTTTAGCTCTCTAGGAAATAAATAGAGTCGAGAATTATAAAACAAAATTTTTTGTCTAGTATCAACTTTTTAATAATTTTCACAAGTTTTGCAAAATGCATGCGTGTCCTTGAACATGGTGGGCTAATAAAATCTATTTTCAAAAATTTTCACAACTATCTTTTTTGACGATAAATGACTCCCACATGCTTTAGAATGACAAAGTTTAATGACACCACTTACCTCATTGTCAACAATGCATCTTTGAAATATTTGATCAGGACAATATTTAAATAAGTTAGGGTCATCATAATAAAAGTTTTGCACGTCTCTCAAAAAATTTCTTTTATCCTCTGTACTTTAGTGAGTTGGCAAAAATCCTGAAGCAAGAAAATTGAGATTTTTATCATACCAAGGCATTGGATTTAGAGAAATTAAGGATTCGTTAGGAAAGTAATCATCGATTGGTTTGATATCAGATGTCGAATTTGTTGTCACTCTTGATAAAAGATTCATATCAACATTTTTGGTGTTTTTTTTATCTATGATTTCTTCTTGAGTATAAATCATTTGCACATCTTCAGATTCATCAAACTCTATTTTACTCACGGTAGATTCAAATTGATCATAAACTAATTCATCAATAAGATCTACTTCTTGTGAATCATTATCATCTCCAAGTTGTTTGTAAATGTTGAAAATATTCATCTTCAATGTCATGTTTCTAAAATATAGCTTCATATGTCTATTCCTACAATTAATCAATGCATTAGAAGTTGCAAGAAATGAACGTCCTAAAATAATAAGAAATGAATTACATACTTCAATAGGTTGTGTGTCCAAGACAATAAAATCCACAAGATAAATAAGTTTATTGTTATGAAAAATGACACCTACTTGTTCAGCTAAATAGGTTTTCTTTTTCACATTCAATTTCCTTTTTATCATGCATAGATCTTTTAAAAATGTAGTATAGGAAGGAACCTGTTTAATAACATCTAGCAAGGTATATTGATGCTTACCTGTTTGAAGATTTCAAAGATTCTAGAGTTGTGATTGACTTTTCTTTGTTTGGTCATGGCATGAGGAAATGAAAGTGGTGGTGGGGAATTAGTCTTTTCTTTACAAATTTCAGATTCAACCTCTTCCTTACACTAAGAGATTGACTCATTATCTTTCTCACAAGGTTAAGAGTGGGTTTTTCAATAACCTTACCACTGCAAAGAGTAGTGACTGATTTGACTTGATCCATGTGTTGGCTTCTGGAACTACTTGCATTTGCATTATATTTCCCCATGGGATTTTGTTGTGGTTGAGATGGAAACTTACCTTTCTCTTGGAAACTAAGAGCAGATGTCAATTTTGCAAGAGTATCTTTAAAATTTATCATGTTTTGAGTAAGTTGAGTATTGATTGTCTCTTGGTTTTCAATGAATGCATGTAATGTTTCCTCAAGATTTCTTATAGGAGGTGGAGCATAAGGAGGTGCATATCCATGAGAATTTTGAAAATTGTGGTGTGCTTGAAACGGTGGTTATGAAGTGTGTACATTGTTATTATCACTCTTCCAATTGAAATTTAGGTGATTTCTCCAACTAGGATTTTATGTTTGTGAGTATGAGTTATGGTTGGACCTTTGAAAACTATTTAAAGCATGAGCTTGTTTATGGAGACATTCCTTAAAAGAAGACAAGGTTGGACAATTATTGGTTGAGTGTTCATTTGTTTCATATATTTGACACACAATGTTTTCAACAGATTTTAATTGATCATTTGACACGATGAAAAAATTGATGTCTTCTCCCAAGTGCAGGAGTGTCGAAGTAATAAATAACCTGGCAAGACCGGGGTCGAACTACAAGGAGGTTAATTGTATAAATTATAAACAACAATTATAAATAATAACAATAGTAACAATAACAGTAGCAATAATAATAATAATACTCGTAGTAGTAGTAGTAGTAGTAGTAGTAGTAGTAGTAATAACAATAACAACAACAACAAAAACAACAACAATAACAATAACAAAGAAAAAAAAAAGAAAGAAGAAGAAGAAAAGTTGATGAGAACATTGAGATGGAAAATTAACGTAAGGATTAAACAATGATAATAAATAATGTCAAGGTTAGAGGATCCACTAATAGTATCTCAAACAAGTATAGTATAAACTTTTATTATTCAATTGTAAACCACACACAAAGGAGGTTCCAATCAGATTATAGATTGTTAACATGATTACATTAGTCATCTTATTCAATTAATGCTAATACTTGTAAATCTCGTCAAGCATTCATGATTATAACTTATGTTAACAACAAATCAAGTTCCTTTCATAGCTTATGTGTCAGTTATACCATACAGTATGGGCTATGAAAGTGCCAAGAATTTGTTGTACCAAGTGTTATACAACATAAATTAAGATTAGTCATTTAACAAGCAAAATATTAAAGAGTGAACAAGATAACAAATATAAAATATATTAGTATCAAACATTAAAGTCCATATTAAGTTTACACTATACTTATTCTTACACCATTAGTGTAACCTTTTCATCTTGACATGATAAACTTAGCTAAACATAATAAAATAAAGAAAAATAAATAAACAAAAACATAAACGAGATAAAAGTTAACTAAGTAAAGGAAAAGAAATGAAATGCATAAACTTGATATTAATGAAAGCAAAGCATAAACATTACAAAAAATACAAAGAGAGAAAGCAAGAGCATGATCTTGATCTGAAAACCAAGATGCCTAAATTGAAAAAGCCTTACTTGATCTTGGTGCTAGTGTGAATTTACTTCCATATTCAGTTTTTCAGAGTCTCAATCTAGGTGAGTTAAAACCAACTTCTATATCTCTTTTACTTGTCGATAGATCTGTAAAGTGAGTTAAAACCAACTTCTATATCTCTTTTACTTGTCGATAGATCTGTAAAAGTGCCTAGAGGAATAATTGAAGATGTGTTAGTACAAGTCGATAAATTCATTTATCCTGTGGATTTTATTGTCTTGGACACAGAACCTGTTGAAGCATGTAATTCATTTCCTGTTATTTTAGGACGTCCATTTCTTGCAACTTCTAACGCATTGATTAATTGTAGGAATGGACTGATGAAACTATCATTTGGAAACATGACATTGGAGATGAATATTTTCAACATTTGCAAACAACCTGGAGATGATAATGATTTACAAGAAGTAGATCATATTGACAAATTAGTTTATGATCAACTTGAATCTACTTTAAGTAAAAATGAATTGGATGAAACTGAAGATTTGCAAATGATTTATTCTGAGGAAGAAATCACGGATGAAACAAGCACCGAAAAGGTTGATGCGAATCTTTTATCAAAAGTGACAACAGATTTGACATCTGACATCACACCAAATGATGATTACTTTCCTAACGAATCCTTACTTTCTCTTAGTCCAATGCCTTGGTATGATAAAAATATCAATTTTCTTACTTTAGGAGATTTGCCAGCTGATTGGAGTACCCAAGATAAAGAAAAGTTTTTGAATGAAGTGAAGAATTTTTATTGTGATGACCTTACCTTATTCAAATATTGTCCTGATCAAATATTTCAAAGATTCATTCCCGACAATGAGTGATTTTTGCTAGTTTCTCTCACCCCGGTCAAATGGCGGACAACGGTACTCCGTGACTTAAGTAGGTTCTTTCAGTTTCCCACAATTACTGATATCTGTGTATATATTTGTGCAATTCTTTGAATCTCTCTTCCAATTCTCATTTGAAAATGGACACTAATCTTGAAAAATTAAAAAAGTATTTTCCCGCTCTGCCTCAGAATGCGATTACAAAAATTTACCGTTCTAGATGTACAAGATTGAGATTGTTAATGAATCATGGTATTCCTGAAGATATTCGCTGGTTGATTGAAGCAAAGGTCCGATTATCAGGTGAGTCCTCTAACTTCATTTCACACATGCCTGGAACAGGTAAAAGCACTTTTGCAAAGAAGCGTCGTGCAAAACGACTGGATGTCTGTCATCGATGTGCTAGATGGACTTGTAATACACAATGTCGTTCTTTAGGAATGGTATCTATAAACCGTGAAGATAAAATACAATTCATTAAGGATGGCTTGAGTAAGGAGCCTTTAGATAATCTTCTATTGACTCTTGAGACGCATCCTAGTGGAGATGTGCATCGTGCAATTCATGATTTATGGCCACTATTTCATAAAGAACATGATCGACTTAGTCTTGGGAATCTGACTAAAAAAGACCCTGTTTGCCAGTTTTTAAGAAAACTGGATGGGAAGCCTATCCCCGACCCATAGAGGGCGTTTAAGCCGTTCTTGGACGTAAAACCAAGGGAAGATGTGAGCCACATTCACAACTGCGATTTGAATTTTTTTTGTTTGTAAAAACTTGTGTCTTTTGGTTTTATTATTGTGTTTTGTTATTTCTTATTTTTGTTTTAGTGTGTTTCAGGTTTTGTCAGTGTTTGTTATTTCAGGTGATATCTTCTATACTCTATCTTTCGACCTTAGAACATTGAGGACAATGTCTCGTTTTGGTTGGGGGGAGAGGGTAGTAGTTGATAAAAAAAAATATTTTTCATTTCATAAAGCATGTGCATAATTGTTGTTACTAGGATGACAGAGTAAAGGAGTTCTTTTGTTAAAGTGACTCTTGAGACGCATCTTAGTAACCATTCTTAACAAGGTCTATTATAATACTTCCTGAAATATTCAGATTTTCAAACTCTCATATTGTTATCACTTAATTCTGCTCATATACTTATTTAACATGTATTCTTAAACCTTAATTTACACACACACACTTTAACATATGATTGTGGGTTGCATATTGGATGATTACATTATTTATGTTCTTTTGTTAAAGGTAACAACTAAGGAAAAAGGATTGTATATAATTAAAAAACAAAAACATGAAAAAGAAAAAAGAAAAAAAAAGAAAAAAGAAAAAAAATGATGATAATAAAAATGTAGATAAGTTTGGTTTCGTAGCCTCCCTAACCTAAGCAATTAAGCCCGAAGGGGTGTTTTAACACCTAATACCCTAAAGTCAACTGACTTGGGAGCTATTGGCCCAACGCTTGTTACATGGGTTGAGGAGAAAAGGTTAAGGGAATCAAACATTGTACTATCTACATATCAGTATCTGCGACCCGAGTTACTAAGCTCGTAGGGGTGTCTTAACACCTAATGCCCTAACACCAACTGGTCTGAGAGTCATTAGCTGAAAGCTCATTACATGGGTTAGAGATGCATGATGTTTTTAAATTATATGTATATAGATTTAAAAAAAAAACAAAAAAAAAAGAGACAAAAATAGTAATCCCAACCCAAGGAAGTTAACCTTAAACATTAGAACAAAAATTTTATTTTCTTCCAAGAAAAGCCCCATAATTATGTGTTGATACATTGAGCACCAAAAAAAAGGGTTTATTAATATCTTGTTAAGAGGTATTGAGCTGATATATAAATTTAATGAGAGTTTGTTTATCTGGATAGATTAATGGAAGTTAAATGATGAATACCTTGCTTTGTGAAAATTGCAAATTGTTTTAACGCTTTGATTACTAGGGACTAGTAATAAGCTGGTTGGGGGGTGTGATTAGTACTTAAAAGTGCATTTTTATCATGGTTTCATATCATCATTTTGCACTTGAAGTATCAATAACTCCTTAACTAAAATATGTTTTATAATAATGTATGTAATAATATAAGATACCTATAATTTGTGGTAAATGTCTATTTTTAATGCAGGCCTATCCCATAAATGAAAGGATTGATTGATGACTTAAAGAACTTAAATTGCAAGGATAAAGAGATGGCCAAACTTAGAAAAGAGATGTCGGTGCAATCCAAACCGGAACACTGTTCGGTAATTGGGTCATACCTGGAGCTAAAGATCTCAGATTTAGGTCCAATTTATATGGTTGGAAAGGTAAGACATAGGTCTACAACTTTCATATGGAGCCCAAGATCTAAAAAGGCCATTATCAAGTCCAAATTGTAGCAACAACAAAGAAGCCCGAATCTGTCTTCCAGCCCGAGCACTGTTCGGTATTTTGGCCATATCTGGAGTTCTAGAAGTCCAAATGAGCTGAATTTTTTACACAACAAAGCTGAGACAATTGCCTACAACTTTCATGTTTTCAGCTGGCTCCAATTGGGACGTTATCAATGACGTTTTGGGCAGACAAGAGAAGATAAGGATTGTCACCAAGTCAAAAGTTGGCCACCCACTTATCAATTAGTCATCAAATCAATAGTTTCCAATTTTGGCCTATAAAAGGAGGCATTTGCCATTCATTTAGGCATCTTGGTTTTCAGATCAAGATCATGCTCTTCCTTTCTCTCTTTGTATTTTTTGTAATGTTTATGCTTTGCTTTATTAATATTAAGTTTATGCTTTTCATTTCCTTTCCTTTACTTAGTTAACTTTTATGTTCTTATTTTGTTTATCTATTTTGCTTTCTTTCATTATGTCTAGCTAAGTTAGTTATGTCAAGGTGAAAAGGTTACACTAATGGTGTAAGAATAAGTATAGTGTAAACTTAATATGGACTTTAATGTTTGATACTAACATGTTTTATATTTGTTATATTGTTCACTCTTTAATACTTTGCTTGTTAAATGACTAATCTTGATTTATGTTGTATAACACTTGGTACAACAAATGCTTGGCACTTTCATAGCCCATAATGTATGGTATAACTGACACCTGAGCTATGAAAGGAACTTGATTTGTTGTTAACATAAGTTATAATCATGAATGCTTGACGAGATTTACAAGTATTAGCATTAATTGAATAAGATGACTAATGTAATCATGTTAACAATATATAATCTGATTGGAACCTCCTTTGTGTGTGGTTTCCAATTCAATAATAAGAGTTTATACTATACTTGTTTGATATACCATTAGTGGAACCTCTAACCTTGACATTTGTTATTATTATTGTTTAATCCTTACATTAATTTTCCATCTCCAAGTTCTCATCATCTTCTTCTTCTTCTCTTTCTTTATTATTATTATTATTATTATTATTATTATTATTACTATTATTATTACTACTACTATTACTACTACTATTACTACTACTACTACTACTACTACTACTACTATTATTATTATAGTTGTTGTTATTATTGTTATTGTTGTTGTTATTATTGCTATTATTATTGCTTATAATTGTTGTCTATAATTTGTACAATTAACCTCCCTGTGGTTCGACCCCGGTCTTGCCGGGTTATTTATTACTTTGACACTCCTGCACTTGGGAGAAGACATCAACCTTTTAGTCGTGTCATGCCTCCTTTTATAGGCCAAAATTAGGAACTATTGCTTTGATGACTAATTGATGAGTGGGTGACTAACTCTTGACTTGGTGACAATCCTTATCTTCTCTTTTCTACCCAAAACTTCATTAATAACATCAAAATTGGAATCACTTAAAACATAAAAGTTGTAGGAAATTATCTTACTTTTCTTGTGTAAAACATTCAGGTCATTTCGACTTCTAGAACTTCAGATATGGCCAAAATATTGAAGAGTGCTCGGGCTGGAGGACAGATTCAGACTTTTTTATTGTTGCAACAATTTGGACTTGAAAATAGCATTTTTAGATCTTGGGTTCCATATGAAAGTTATAGGCCCATGTCTTACCTTTCTAACCATATAAAATAGACCTAAATCTGAGATCTACAACTCTAGATATGACTCACTTACCAAATAGTGTTCTGGTTTGGAGTGTACCGACATCTTTTTTCCAAGTATGGTCATTTCTTTATCCTTTCAATTTCAGTTGTTAAATTCATCAATCAATCTTTTCATTTATGTGATAGGCCTATATTTAAAATGAACTTTTACCATAAATTAAAGATATCTTATATTATTAGGTATATTATTATAAAACATGCTTTAGTTAAGGAGTTACTAATACTTCAAGTGCAAAATAATGATATAAAACCTTGATAAAAATGCACTTTTAAATACTAATAAGTTCTTATATGTGTGACCTATTAGGTTTTCAAATAAATTAGCCTAAATATAGATCATAATTGTTAATAAAATAAGATTAAATAAATTAAATAATTTAATTTATTATCAATTCAATAATTTATATTTGAAGATAAAGTGTAATATCTTGTAATTTTTCATGATCCTCTCAATATCAAGAAAGGCATAAGTGGTTTGACTTAACATTTTAGTAACCGGTTTCTTAGTATAATTATTATCCCATTATCAAGAATATTTTGATTTAGACATTACAGCCTAGAGTCTGTCTATTTTGTTAAATCATTTTCCAATTATGTTGAGAGCTTTTCTTATACCCTCAAAAGAAATATTTCTCCTCATATAGTTTGATTTGACCTTGAAGTAGTTCTTCTCTTTTATATACTAGTTTTTCAAGTTGGACACTAAACTTCCATCATTTAAGCCAAAGAAAAATAGGATTGATTCTATCCAAGTAATTTCTTTCCAATCTTATGTTTTAATACCCAGCTCAGGAAAAACTTGATTTAGGATATATACAACTTCATTTCTCAGACCTAGATAAAACCCTTTAAATGTAGCTTATATTCCTCTAGTTTTTGTATCTTAGACCGACCTAGCAGTAAAAAGAGTGTGAAGATTTTTGCAAATGATTTAATTATTCTAGGCAACTTGCTTGATGATAAAATATGAGGAATCTCATAAGTGCTCTAATTGTTCTAGGCAAATTGCTCGATGATAAAATGCAAGAAATCTCACAAGTGGTCTAATTACACCTAATGACTTGCTCAATAATGAAGAAGAAATACGAAGAATTTTATAAGTGGTCTAATTACTCAAGGTGACCTGTTTGATAAGAAGAAGAATGCGAAGAATTTCATGAATGGTCTAATTGTTCCAAATGACCTGCTCAATGATAAAATGCAAGGAATTTCACAAGTGGTATTATTATTCTAGATGACTTGTCTGATGATGAAATGCAAGGAAACTCATAAGTGATTTAATTGTTCTAGGTGACTTACCCGATGGTGAAGATGAAATACAAAAAAATTCACGAGTAGTCTAATTATTCCAAGCGATCTACCTGATAGAAAGAAGAATGTGAAGAATTTCACAAGTTGTTGCTACATATTTTTTGCCTTGTTGAATAATTTAGGAGGATCATTCATTACTCCCCGTCATACTGCTAAAAATATTTAGTATAACTTGTTCAAAGGATCAAACTAGCCTTTGTGAATCAAAATGTCCCCTTGTCTTATTGTAGGAAATGTTCCCTTTTTCATAGTTATCTAGAAGAGATCAAATTTCTCTCTAGACACAATGTTTCCCCATTGTATTGGTCATTTCCTATTTGTATTGGCCATTTCCCTTAAGTGTGCTCTATTGGCGACTTAGATAAATAATGGTTTCAAGTAACCATTCTCTCATTTCTCTCCTTTTCGGTTTTGATAAAGGGATATTTGTCTAGAATGAATCTTGAAATCTTACATTTTGAAAACAAAAATTATTTTCAATATAAGTTTAAAATAATTTGCTTTTGAAATCTTGCAACTCCCTGGTTATTTCTTGAAAATGAGATGATTTGCTCTTGTCTTGATGACATTAATGTTGATAAAAGTACATCATGACTTGATCTTCTGCTTTTGTATGTTTCAAAGTGAAGGGCTCAAGAAAAAACTTAAGGTTTTTTTTTAAGAAAAAATTGTCTCTTTTTTAGCAATCATTTTATCAACATGAATAATACTAAGTAGTTTGTTCTTAATGTCATGAATCTTATGAAAAATACTTTTTGCATTTTGAGAGCATCATTTATTATTTTAGGTAGTTTGCTTGCTTGATTGGAATAAACTTTTATAGGTATGTGATGTAGATTATGGTTTTTGTCCATAAGAAAAAAGGATTTACAAGATTCAAAGAGTGTTTCAAGATTTTAAAGAATAAGGATCACTATTAGCAGTTTGACTCTTTGTATCTTTCATCTTCTTCTTTTTTTCAGCTGCTCTTCTTTGATTTGTCCTTTTTCATTATTTTGGCAAGGACATACTCACTTTATTTTCAACTATGATTTTTTCTTGTAATTTAGGCATGCCCCCTAGCATTTGAGTTTCTTAGGCTCTTTTGTCTTTTTGGCTTTCCCATGGCTTTTCTACTTCTTTTTTCATTAAAATTCTCACTTGCCCCTAGTGTGAGGTATGATCCTAATTGGGGTTTTCATGAAAGAAAATTTATTCAGGCTCAAAATGGAATCGCAAGGGATATATTCATTTTAGAATATGCAAGGAATGGCGAAGATGATGTTTTCTCATTTCAAGCACAAGCAATTAAGATCAATAAATTTTGACTTTGTTTAGTGTGATAGTTTGGACTTTCACAAAGAAATGCATTTCATCAGTCTATGAACAAGAAGTCCACTACATAGTATTACGCATACATTCAAAACATACAGCTTAAGAGTCATGATGTGAGGCTGACAATTTATTTTCTATTCGTGCATTTTGGTTTAGAGTTTAGTCACCTTAATGAAAAATTTACTTGATTCATATGTCATTTTATAAGTAGAATGTCAAAAATATCATTTTAAATAAACATCAAATCATTTTTTAAATTCAAATACAAGTTTAATTTTTCAAAATTTCACTAGCGAAAAGATTTTGGTAAAAAAAATGAATCACGTCTATAAGATCACGCGAGGATTTAAAAGTGTATCTATAAGTTCTTAGAGGGAACCCCTTTCAGGATTTTTAGCTATAAATTAAAGGAAAAAAAAACATAATTGAAAGACAACTTATTATTTCACTGAATTTTAAGAAACGAGGCTTAATAACAAAAACCTTATGCTAATATTTTGGGTTATGATTACTAGGAAGGTAACATATAAAAAAGCTTAACACTTAGTAATAATTAATTGAAATTTCTAGAATCTTCTAACTGTCCCTCTCCTATGAATTCCTTCATAAGAGCACCTTCCTAATAGTTAGTTGAGGTCATGCGTAGACTAGTTTTGGCCTAATTACACAATAACTTCGTCTTTAAAATGATTAATTTCTAGGTGTCTTTTTTTGGTAGTTTCTTTCTTTTTTTAAGTTAAAATTTTCTTATTAGTCAAGTCATCAATCCTTCCTAACTGGATGACTTGTTCAATTCCCTTAGCTATAACAACCAAGTTAGAAAAGTATTATACAAAGCTTCTAACCACGTATTCAAAGTATGAGCTCTTGAAAGTGTTGGCAAATAAATTGATCATTTTTTTTTCAACAAAGAAGAATTAACCTGTATAACTACCTCACACTACCTTTAGGTGTATTTTCTTATGGACTCTTTATTGCCTTTTTCTATAGCTTGCAAGTTTGAACTATCATGACCCATATCTATATTGAACTTATATTGTCTAATGAACGCATCAACGAAGTCCTTCTACTTTTTTACCTTAGAATTATCCAACCGCATATACCAAGTAAAGATAACATCACTTGAGCATTTTTAAATAAGTGAATCAATAATTTCTCATCATAGACCACCTTAACCATTTTATTGCAATACCTTAAGATGAGTTACATGACATCAAGTTCTTGTATATTTGATGAATTTAGGCATTCTAATTTTTTTAGAAATGATCACATTGGGTACCAAACACATCTCAACAACCTTTATATGGTCATGAAGGCTAGTTCACTTGAATGCCCATACCCTTTACTATAAGATAACCAATTTGTTTAGGCCATCTTCTTTTACCATCTTATTGTTTTAAGATTTCTTCACTGTAAAGTCAATGATAAACAACATTCTTATAGGATATACTGGTTCAGGAAATTAGAAATACATAGCTTTTTGAGATTCAAATAACACTTTATTTGCCCCTAGATTCTATGGATTTGCAAGTAAAGGTTCAGGCTAAGCTGTAAATTTTACTTCAAATTTAGATCCCAAGGTCTATTCAAGTAGAATAGTAAGTGTTGCGACTTCTTATCTAAAACTTTCCAACTCTTTTCGGTGTTGGGCGTCCAACTAGGCTCTTTCTTCATTTTTCATTGTTCTTTTTCGCAGTTGAGTGTTATAGGTGTATTTCAATAAGGGAACCTATATTTCAGCCTATTAAATAAAATTATGTAATCATATATGAGTGATGATGGTATCAACAAGGAAAATACATATTCAATGTAGACTCACCCTTCACACGATGATAACGGTTGTTTATTCATGGACTTTAGGGACTTGATGTCGTCATCATGCTAATAAGGGGATCCTTGTCCAATCTTGCTTAAATTTGAGCTTTTGATAAACCTTTTAGCTTTCAATTCAAGTCGGTCCCCTTTTATTAACTGTAACAACTTAGGCTCTTGTATTATATGTGTTGAATATTTGTACCCAGTGATCTTGAAATTCAAGATGCCGTATATTAGGCTAGTCATAATGAGATTACACATGGTATAACCTAGTAGGTTGATTCTAGATGTTAAGTGTATCATAGGGGTAGGTTACTATATAGTCTCAAAGGGGGAATAAATATATAACATCTTGTTCCTCAAGAGAAAAGTCTAGTTTGAGAAATTACCACGTAGTATTATGGTCACTAGGAACCCTAACTGGTCAACAAAGATTCTAATTATACAAGGCTAATTACATGAAAAGGAAGATGCCATCACCCCTAAGCGTGCTCTCTGAGACAGATTGCATTGCTCATTTTGCCTAAAATTGCTAAGAATATGTTCTCTATTTTCTTTTTCTCCCTTGTTTTTTTATTCTTCCCATCATGTTTTTGAATTTAGTGTCAGTGAACAGTTCATATGAATATTTCCAACTCTAGTGTCAATGAACAGTTCATACAAATATTTTATACTCTGGTATTCATAAATATTGCACAAACCCAACATATTGCAATATTTTTTACTCTAGCATCAGTGAATAATTTCATAAAAAAGAAGAATTTTTGAAATACCATTTTCTTTTTGTTTATCCTTTATTATTATTTTCCCTTTCTAAATAGAAAAAAAAATATTGCATAACAGATTTACATTTAGTAGTAACAGTCCACAGATTGAGCACATAGAAAAAAAAAACAACATGAGAGGGGCCTATAAATAAATCAATGAAAATCCCCAAATATTTTTGAAATTTTACATAAAATAGGGGTTTGTTTGGCCAAATATCAAACTACAATAAACATAAAAATTATGGCCAAGGCATAAAGGTGTGTTTTGCTAAACACACCCTTAGTAAACACAATTTGGGTAGGCTAGGCCTATAGCCTAGATCCGACCCCTGCATTTTTAGTTATTATTTTTTTTAATAGGCTAGGTTTGGCTCAACGCAAGTGGGCTGAGCAGAACCCAGCTAGCGTGGCCTCGTTATTGGCCTAGGCAGTGACTCAATAGGGTAAAGCACGCGTGAAATTGTTCAAGCGTGCATGGCACAATGCAAAGGCAATTAATTTTCTTTACACAATACTTAAAGGTGAAGAAGATTTAAAAGGAAACAAACAAGGGGATGAACTCTTACCTTATCTAGAGATAATTTTGGAGGTGAACGAGTGGAATGGATGACCATAGCTTAATGACTGCTAATATTCCCTTCCTTTAATGTCTTCTCTACTTCTTCTTTTTTGGTTTACCTATTCTGCTTAAGTTTTGGGGTGAAGATAAAACTAGGTTTAACTCTTTGTGTTTTCTTATCTTTTGTTTTACTCTATTTTTACTTGCCCCTTGATTCACTTTGTTTTTTCTCCCCTCTGTTTTTTTATTTTTTTTCCTTTTCTCCTATCTTTTTTTTTTCTCTTCATATTTTTCCTCCCTCTTTGTTCTCTCTGAATTGTTCAATTTATAGAGGTGTTACTTCTCTGCATAAGCCTACGCCTCTCCTCTAGATAAGCATGGCTTGCGGAGTTGGTTTCCTGCTAGGACTCAGACACCAACAGTCCTACCATGGTTGGACTATTGGTGACAGAGTTTGACTTGAACTTTAGGGCATGTTCGGAGGGGGAGCCTGATTGGATTGGGGACCTTAGTAGACCAAAATCAATATGTCCTTGCTTGTTGTTGTTACCTAATTTTTGACCCATCTTTTTGATAAATTTTTTAGAAAATCCAAAAATAGCAAAAAAACAACAAAAATCCAAAAAATATGTTTTTAATATATTTGCATCATTTTTAGCATTTTCAACATCATCTCAAAAAGAATTTAAATTTTCAAAGTTCTTTTAAAAATGTTCGACTTTTCACGTGTTATTTTTTAAAATCATTGATTTTCATTATTGATTCGACATTGATATTACTTATTTTTAAAAAATAAAAAAAATAAAAAAAATCAAATTTATAAAAAAAAAGAAGGAAGTTAAGGGAGAAAGTTTGGAAACCTAGCAATATTTTTACCTATAAATAGAAGTTTACAACACATACACAAAGGGCAATTTTGAAATAAAAAGAAAAATCCTAAGTCTATCTCTTTGACACCAATTTGTCGCCCCCCATCATCCAAAAGTTTTTTTTTTCCTTTCCCCTAGTTTCCAGCCGACGCTCACCATCTTTGATTCCACCATCTCCCCTTCACTCTTACCTTCTCCTCAACCAAAAACCAAGACCAACCCCTCACTTCATTTGGTTTTCCCTAGAGTTGATTAAGATTAAGACAAGCCCTTATTTCCCTTCCATCTACCACACCCCGGTCATTAACACACAACTCTTATTTCCAGCTTCTTCTCCCAAACTAGAGTAGCCACATCTGTACTCCCCCATCTCCCCGTTATCTTCCCTCTCTCAATTGTCTCTCCCTATTGTCTTCCTCTCATCCTTCAAAACTAGAGTCATTCCCCCTCTAGTTGATTTAGAGCATCTAACTAAGACCAAAGAAAAGCCATTGCTCCCCCATTCACTTTGTTAGGACAAAATCGCTTCACTCATTCATCTCAATCACTAAGTCTCTTCTCTATTCGGCCCCTAGTGGTGGCTGAACAACAACAGCCAGCAACCTCTTCACCTTCTTCAACCAACCTCACCGATCGGTCAACTACCTCTCATCTCCATCACAGCTCTAACAGTTATAGACTTCAAGAGCAACCAGATCTGCCATTAGCAAAAGAAAAATCAGACCTAGAGGAAGAGAGGACATGAATCTGGAAAAGAGGAAAACTATAAAATGATCTGGACCAAGAAGAAAGAAAAATTAAAATCAATTGCTTGCTATGTTTTTAGGTGCTTTGTAGGTCACCGCCAGTAAGGAAAGGAAGGGAAGAAGAAATTAAGCCAGATCCACCTATTTTCAAGGTTTTTCTTGCATTAGATGGAATGTGGAGAAGACGTGTCGCCACTTTCATGTAGTTCCAGAAGGTTTTCCTTGCAACTCCTAGAGTTTTCAGGGTTTATTTTATAAATTTAAAATTATTTAATGTAATTTTTGTTTAGTTTTGAATTTTTATAATTTGTAGTGTGCAAATGTGGATGTATAAGAGGGAAAACAAAAAAGGAAAAATATAGTGTAACTAAATGTGTTGTTTGTATTTACTTTTTTAAAGATATTTTTTATGATAAAATTGCAAAGAATAAAGAAGAATTTAATAATTTGATTTACTCACGATTAAGGATTATGAATTTACATGTAAGTTATATTTCTAATATCTGATAAAAGAATAAAACTTTTAAAACTTTTTTATCACATCAAAGTCACAAAATAGCTTATCTCATATAGGGTGCATTAGGGGTGCTAATACCTTCCCTAACCACAATCAGTCACTTACCCGTGAATCTTTGACAAGATCAGTACATCTAGGTTTCTTAGTAAACCTTAATGAAATACTAGGAGGCAATTTCCAAGAACAAATCAAGCAAAATGAACAAAAAATCACTAAATGACGTTGCGCGGTGACGTGCGACACTTGTGTTGAGCTATCTACCTAGGTAGGATTTCTTTTTTTCTTTGCTAGTTGTTTCATTTGTTTCTAGAGGAAGAATACGATGGCCAAAAATGAAAAACAATGTCGTTTCTGATTTGGATGGTTGTTTTTCAATCTGGTCCTCCGAGTTTCAAAAACTCTTAATCTAGCCCTTGGGCAAAAATGCAACACCTTTTACAAGATGGTCCTTGGACCTTAATCACTTGTAATTTCAACCTTAAATAGCTCAAAAATTTAATATTTATTCAATTATGCCCTAATGTCATTAATTAAACTAATTCTAAGTTTAATTAAGTCCTAAAACTTATACATTCTTTAATCAAACTCCTAATATTATTAATTAAACATAATCAAATTTTGATCGAAACCCTATACCTATTAATTCTTCTAATTTCTTTCAAAAATAACTTCCAAAGTCATAAATCCAACATGATTAACGCCTCAAAGCTTTGTTTTTAAATTTAGCCCCTAGGCAAAAATGTAATGCCTTTTATAAGATGGTTCCTAGACCTTAATAACTTGAAATTTTAATCTTAAATAGCTCAAAAATTTAATATTTATTCAATTATGCCCCTTATTTCATTAATTAAACTAATTCTAAGCTTAATTAAGTCCTCAAACTTATAAATTCTTCGCTATCATTAATTAAACCGAATCAAAGTTTGATTGAAGCCCATACCTATCAATTCTTTCAATATCTTTCAAATTAACTTCCAAAGTCATAAATCCAACATGATTAACCCCTCAAAGCTTTCAATTTGTGTTGTCTTAATCCAAACCTCAATTTTTCATTCATTTCAGTTTTTTGATTTTATGTTTTATAAAAATTGAGTTATGACAGTTGCCCTCTCTTTACTATACTTACGGTGCAAAAGCAATGGAAAATTCATTTTCTTCTAACTTTGTATAGTAAGTTTTGTATAGAAAAATAAATGTAAAAACCCTTCCTTTTTTTGTTTTGATTTTTGTTTTTCCTTTTAAATGGTTTAATTATTCTAGACGACCTGGCCAATGATTAAAGAACGCAAAGAATTATGTGAGTGGTCTAATTGTTCCGGGTGACCTTCCCGATGAAGAATAAAACTCAAAAAGGGTTTTATAATTACTCTAATTGTTGCAAGCGACCTACCTCATAGGAAAAAGAAACACAAAGGATTTTATGAGTGGTTTAATTATTTCAAATGACTTACCCGATAAATAATAAAATGCGAAAAGGGTTTTCATGAGGGGCCTAATTTCTATAAGTGACTTGCGCGATGAAGAATAAAACACAAAAAGGATTTCACAAGTGGTCTAATTGTTCCAAACAACCCATCCGATGAAGAATAAAAAGCTAAAAGGGTTTTGTGAGTGGTCTAATTGTTCTAGACAACCTACCCGATAGGAAAAAGACATGTGATGGAATTCATGAGTGGTTTAATTATTCCAAGTGACCTGCTCGATGAAGAATAAAATGCGAAAAGAGTTTCGCGAGTGATCTAATTATTTCAAGCGACCTACTCGACAGGAAGGAGAAACACAAAGGGTTTCGTGAGTGGTCTAATTGCTCTAGGCAACTTGCACGATGAAGAATAAAACATGAAAAGGATTTCATGAGTGGTCTAATTATTCTAGACGACCTACCCGATGAAGAATAAAATGTCAAAAGGGTCTCACGAATGGTCTAATTGTTCTAGATGACCTGCCTGATAGGAAGGAGAAATGCAATGGAATTCGTGATTGGTCTAATTGTTCCAAGCCTCCTGCTTAATGAAGAATAAAACCTAAAAAGAATTTTTTGAGTAGTCTAATTATTCCAAACAACCTAGCTCATAGGAAAAAAAAACACGAAGGATTTCATAAGTGGTCTAATTATTCTAGATGACCTACTTGATAGGAAGAAGAAATGCGAAGGATTTCACAAGTGGTCTAATTATTCCGAGCAACCTTCCAAATGAAGAATAAAATGCGAAAAAGGGTTTTGCAAGTGGTCTAATTGTTCCAGGTGACCTACCTGATGAAAAATAAAACACGAAAAAGTTTCATGAGTGGTTTAATTGTTCCAGGCAACCTACTCTATAAAAAGGAGAAAAGTGAAGGATTTCATGAGTGGTCTAATTGTTACAGGTGACATGCCCAATGAAGAATAAAATGCGAAAAGGGTTTCGTGAGTGATCTAATTATTTCAGGCGATGTACCTGACAGGAAGGAGAAACACAAAGGTTTTCGCGAGTGGTCTAATTGCTCCAAGCGATTTGCACGATGAAGAATAAAACACAAAAAGGATTTCAGGAGTGGTCTAATTGTTCTAGATGACTCACTCGATGAAGAATAAAACACCAAAAGGGTTTCACGAGCGATCTAATTATTCCAGACAACCTGCCTAATAGGAAGGAGAAACATAATGGAATTCGTGAGTGATTTAATTGTTCTAAGCGTCTTTCCTAATGAAGAATAAAATGCAAAAAAGGTTTTGTGAATGGTCTAATTGTTTGTGACGACCTAACTCATAGGAAAAAGAAACACAAAGGATTTTGCGAGTGGTGTACTTATTCCAAACGAACTGCCAAATGAAGAATAAAATGCAAAAAAGAGTTTTGTGAGTGGTCTAATTGTTCTAGGTGACCTGCCCGATGAAGAATAAAAGACGAAAGGTTTCATGAGTGGTCTAATTGTTCCAGGCGACCTGCCCGATAGAAAATAGAAAAACAAAGAATTTCATGAGTGGTCTAATTGTTCCAAGTGACTTCTCCAATGAAAAATAAAACATAAAAAAGGTTTCGTGAGTGATCTAATTGTTTCAGGTGACTTACCTGATAAGAAGGAGAAACGTGAAAGATTTTGTGAGTTGTCTAATTATTCTAAGTGACCTACCCAATGACAAATAAAACCTGAAAAGGGTTTCACAACTAGTCGAATTTTCCAAAGGACCTGCCCAATAGGAAGGAGAAACGCAAAGGATTTCATGAGTGGTCTAATTGTTCAAGGTGACCTATCCGATGTAGAATAAAACACGAAAAAAGGTTTCACAAGTGGTCTAATTATTCCAAGCGACCTGACCGATAGGAAGGAGAAGCGTGAAGGATTTTGCGAGTGGTCTAATTATTACAAGCGATCTACTCGATGAAGAATAAAATGCAAAAGGAGTTTCATAAGTTGTCTAATTGTTCTAGACGACCTGCCTAATAAGAAAGAGAAATGTGAATGATTTTTCAAGTGGTCTAATTGTCCTAGATGACCTAGCCGATACAGAATAAAACACGAAAAAGGGTTTTGTTAGTAGTCTTACTTTTTCCAAGCAACCTGCCCAATGCTAAAATACGAGGAACCTCACAAGTGGTATCATTGTTCTAGATGACCTACTCGATGATGAAAAATATAGAGAGAGATTTCTCTTTTTTTTTGAAAAATACAAAGAAAGAGTCTCATTGTAGCGGTTGACCTATCCAAATGGAAAAATACAAAGAAAAAGTTTTATTATAATGGGTGATCTATCCAAATAGAAAGACACAAAGAAAGGGTGTCTCATTGGTGCATTATCCCCAAGATAAGAGATTAAAGGAGCACTCGAAAAGGAGATAAAGGGCTTAAAGACACACTTGAATGAGGGTGAGGGCTCGAAGGTGCACTTGAAAAGAGATGAGAGCTAAAAAACACACTCGAAAGGAGATAGGATTAAGAAACGCACTACCTTAGATAGTCGAGAGCTTGAAGGTGCACTCGAAATGAGATAGGGTTAGGAATCATGTTACCTTAGACGGTTGAGAGCTCAAAGGTGCACTTGAAAGGAGCTGGGATTAGAAACACACTATCTTAGGGATGGAAAATGAAAGGTGGTGGAAAATACAGAGTTTTTTTTGTGGTCTAATTCTCATGGGCGGCTTGCTTAGGTTGAAATTTTCTCAAAAATAAAATTTTTTCAAAAGCAATTTCAATCTTTATCATTTCAAGGTGGTCTTCTATAATGAGATTTCATATGACATAACCTAGCAGGTCGTTTCTAGTTGTTAAGTGTATCATCAGGGTAGGTTACTATATAGTCTTAAAGGTTCTCTTACATGCTTAGTTATCATCCTTGAAAAGTCTGTCACACCTGGACATTGTAGCAATTGATTAAAAAAAAAATTATTGAAAAAAAAAACAAATATCTAACATGTTGCATCTTGTATCTTGTTCTTTGGAGAAAAATGTCTAGTTCAAGTAGTCAATATCTAGTATTATGGTTACTAAGAACTCTAAATGGTCAACACGGATTCTATAGTACGGGATTGATTACACAAAAGAAAAGATGTTATTACCCATAAGCATCTTACCTAAAGTAGATTCCATTAATGGTTTTGCCTAAAATTATTAAGAATTTTTTTTTATTTTTCCTATTATATTCCTAACTCTGACGTCAATGAATAATATTTATGAATATTTCTAATTCTAGCGTTAGTAAATATAGCACAAACTCTAAAAAATGTGATATTCCTGGCTTTGACATCATTTAATAAATTCACAAAATTTGAATTTTTAATGAAAAAGAATCTTTCCTATGCCTTTTTTCTTTTTTATTAATCTTTTTTTTTACTTTTTTTAGATAAAAAAAAGTATTGCACAACATATTTATATTTAACTATAATGGTATATAGATTGAACACATAATAGAAAAAACATGAAACATAAAAAAAATAAATTCACAAGAGCCCTACAAATATCTCTAAATATTTTAGAAATTTTCTAACATAAAAAAGTGACTCATATTACCAATTATAAAAAATAGAATAAGAATAAAATAGATGAAAAAAATTAAAGGATTTATTTTATGAAATATATTTTTTTAAAAATAATTTGAGGTGGTTGAACCTAAGATCCAGACTTTGCCAGCTTTTCTTTAATATTAGGCTGTATCTAGCCCAGCCATACAAGTTAGGCTGGATCCAGCCAGCTCTGCCTAGTTATTGGTTTAGGCCAGTAACCTGGTTTTGGCAGCGGGCAAACAGCACAGTGCTTGGTTAATTAAATTACTGCCGCTCTTGGAGACGAGATGGTGACGCTCGTTGCTGGGGAACTGGGGTTCCTCCTGCCTTTTGTTTTCCTCCCCTCTGTTTCTTCTTCTCTTGTCTTTGTGTTGTCTCTCTCTCTCTCTCCCCCCTCTCTCTCTGTCTCTCGTTTGTTCTCTTTGTTGTTCTGTTTTTTTTTTTTCCCCAAGAGTTCATTCCCTCTGCTGCTATTTATAGAGCCAGAACCCCGTCCTTATCTTCCTGTGGATGTTGATCCTGTTTTAGGCACGATTTTGGTGAAATAACAACACCAACAGTCCTGCCGTTATCGGTCTGTTGGGGGCCAAATTTCCTGCCTAAACGGAGAGTCATGGAGGCGAAGGAAACTGCAACAAACTGGGCATTGAAATGGTTCTGTTTTTTGTGAGAATTTGATATTGGCTGGGCATTTTTTCGTTGCCTTCTGCTGGAACGACCGTGTTCCCGGGTGGAAGAGGATGAACAGTACTCCCTGGGACGACGACGTAGTCTCGCTGCTGGGATGGGCAGTTCGAGTTTGGTCCTTGAAGTTTCGGCATTATTTTAATGAGAACCCTGGGTAAATTGTAATTAGACATGCATTTTACAAAACGGTCCTAGATTTCTAATTTCTTTCAATATTACCTCAGCCCCAAATTTTAATATTTCTACCATTAAACTTATTAAATCATCAATTAAACTCTTGATATTATTAATTAAACCAAAGTTTAATTAGGTCTTCAAATCCATCAATTCTTTTAATTTCTAGCAAAATTAAATTCTAAATTTACAATTCCTCCCTAGCCTAGTTGATGTGTTGTCTTGAAGTAAATTTTAATTTTTCTTTATTCATTCTAATTTTTCCATTTCATTTTATTTATTATATAAAAATAAAAATAAAAATATTAAAAATTAAGTTATAACAACAAAAATTATAAAAACAATTTTAACATAATAAATTCAATATTTATATAAAAAAAATCATCAATAATGATTCATTTATACCATTTAAAGATGATGGTTGACTCCCCTGTCTTTGAACAAAACATGTGTTTCATTTTTGATATTGATTTTCTTTGAAAAGTAGTTTTGATTAGTTTCAGTATTATTAAATTTATCTTATCAAAATATTTCTAATAATATTAATAGTGTTATAATTAGAATTTCAATATATCTCTCATCCTTTTCTTTTTCTTTTATCTTCTCATTACAATTTTGTCATCTCATTTAAAAATTTCTTTGAAATGTCACATATCTCACAAGCGACTTCTTAAATGTTATGTTTTTGTATTGCAACATGTACAAAACAGTGCTTTTTTGCCAAAAACTTGTTTCGCTAATTTGTTTTTAAATACACTGTTATAACCCAATTTTTAACAACATCATCACCGACAGTCCAGCAATGGCGGGCCTGTGGGGGCTTCCAATCCTGCCAAAACAAAAAGTCTTAAAATTCTATCCTTATCAAGAAAGGATAAGCAGCGAGAGGGAGTGCCTCTAAAGGGCACGGGAGGGAGTTCACAAGGAGACGGAAAAAAATAAAAAATACAAACAGACGGCAGAGGAGAGAACAGATGAGAAAACGAAAGAGAAGAAAGGGAGTAAAACAGAGGAAAAACCAAAGAGTGTGATAGAGATCGAGAGAAATAAGAGAACAACAACAGACAGAGAAGCGAGATAGAAGAGGAGGAGGGTCATCGCAGGGGCGCCACCCGCCAGTCTCCATCGCCATCCGCTTTGCTCCCAGTAGCTGCTCGCCCAGGTAAGTTTGTTTCCCCCCCTCCCTACATTTTAATTACCATGTTTCTGTAGCATGTGTTCGTGAATAGTTCTGGTCAGTAAAAAAAAAAACAAAGAAATAAAGAGAAAAGGACGGAAACCAGGTTACTGGCTTGGGCCAGTAACCGGGTTTGAACCTGCTGGGTGTGGTGTAGCCCAGCCTGTACCGATGGGCTAGACTGCGCCCAGTAAATAAAGAAAGAGTGGGCTGGGTCCATCCGGCTCAAGCTACTTAGCTATTTTTGGCTATTTCTCATGTATTTTATTTCCATTTTATTTTGATAAATAAATCTTTTTTTGATATTAAAAAATTTCAAATATATTTTAAAATCTTTATTGATTTATTTATAATTTCTTCATGTTTTTTTATGTATTATTTTTTTAATATTGTTCAATTTACAGATTATTATTATTATATACAAATATGTTATGTAATACATTTTTTTTTTTGTTTAGAAAGAGTAAATAAAAAATTTAAATAAAAAGAGAAATTTTTTTTTTGAAATTAAAAATCCAAATCTTACAAACTTATTCAACTAACATTAGAGTTAGAAATATTATGTTTTTTGGATTTATGTAATATTTATTAATATTAAAATTTAAAATATTTGTAGGTAAATATTTATTAATACGAGAATTAAGAAAATTATAAAAAGAAAAAAAATAAACTTTTAATAATTTAAGATAAAATTAACAATATAACTTATCTCAAATAAGATATTTAAAAAATAATAATATTTTTTTTATATAACTAATTTCATATTATAAAATCTCTGTTAACCTGTTAAAATTTTTAATTACTATAATATTATAATATTATATATAACAATTATATAAGACTCATATATATTATCAAACTTAGAATTACAAGGAAAATAAATATAAGATCATAAAAACCATAATCATCTATGATTAATTATAATACAAGATTACAATAATAAATATAAAAATAGTTACCCATAATCTATACAAGATTATAATAAAAATATAAAAACTTAATATAATCTAATATTACCTAACGAGAATATTTTATTAAAATATTTTTATCTTTGTATATTCTCATGTTATCATGAATAGAAGTTAGTGACTGCACCTTTCTTTACACATCAACCCACTAAAAAATAACAGCTAACCAATCAAAATTAAAAATATATTTTTAATTGAAATTAAAATATTATTTATTTAAAATTTAAATAGTTTTATATAGAATAATTTTTTAAGTAGTTTTTTTTAGATTTTTTTATATATTAATATCAAAAATAAATTTTAAATAATAAATAAATATTACTTTAATATATTTTTTAATAAACAATATTTTTTAAAAAATAATTACCATAATAATATTACAGACACTAATAATCTAACGCATAAAGGAAGTTTATTGGATAAGACATTCTATATTAAAAAAAATATTAGTAGCAAATATCGTGAGGATGTTATTTAAAATTAATAATTTATAGGAATTTGACGAATTTGAAGTTCTTCAGCCAATCATTTAAGTTTTTCCTGGAAAATCTTAAGTATTAATGTTTTACTTCACTAACAGCATGGAAGTTTTCCAAAATTATTATCAAGATGAATTTCGTGTTCTCTTGGGCCTAGCTGAAGCAAACACTTTGTTTTCTCATGTATTTATGGTATTATTAAAAAATAATATTTAAAATCACATTATTTTTTTCCTCAACCATCTTTTTTTTATTAGGTTTTTTTTTGTTTTTTATTTAAAAATTATAATTCAGTTTTGTAAAATTAATACTTGATAAATTATGAAATGGTATTTAAAATCATGAACATGAACATGTAAGGTAATGTAAAATAAAAAAAATTTAGAAAAACATGGAATAGAAAAAAAAGCATGAATATTATTGTAACTCAATTTTGGATTCAATAAAATTTTCTTAAATATTATTTTATTTTATTATTCATAACAATAATAATAATAATAATAATAATAATAATAAGCTTAAAATATATTTTCTCGAGTCAACCGTATCTTTCAATTAAAACTGAATCCACCAAGTCAATATAGGTTAAATCATGTCGATTGGGATGAGAAATGAGTTTCGGGTCAAAACCGAGTTTATCAGGTCAATACGGGTCTCACCATGTTGACCAAGATGAAAAATGAGTTTCGGGTCAAAACCGTCATTTTCAGTCAAAGTTGAGTCCACCGGGTTAATACGATTCCCACCATGTCGACTGGGATGAAAAATGAGTTTCGGACCATTTTTGATCAAAACCGGGTCCACCGGGTCAATACGGGTCCCACCATGTTAACCGCGATGAAAAAATAAGTTTCAGGTTATTTTTGATCAAAACTATTATTTCTGGTTAAAAAACTCGGTCCACCGAGTTGATACTCGTAAAAAGATTTTTTTATAATTAAAATTGATTTTTAGCAGTTGAAAAGCTTTTTATAATACTGATTTGATTTTTTAATTTTATCCATATAAATAAATATTATTATTATATATAATAAAACAAAAAATAATACAATGTTGTCACAGTAGGCAGAGATTTCTGCCGATGGTAGGCAGTGCAGCTGTACATTGAAAATTTTGTACAATCCGTGATTACTTGCACAATTCGTGATTCGTTATCCCTGTTATTGGCTATAAATAACCAATGAAACCAAGCCAACCAAGGAAAAAAAAAAAGAAAACAAGAGAATTCTGAATTCGAGAGCAAACTATTTATATTACTATTTGATATTGTTCACTTATTTTCTACTTTTTCTTCACGCGAGTAAAATATTGATTTTTTTAAAACAATTTGAAAATACCAAAAATATCCTAACTGTTAGATCTAATAGTATTTAAATCTGAGCTTTTGATTTTTTAGTATACAATAGGCTTTACCACATCAGATTAAAACCCAAATCCATCTAAGCCTTTAAAATAATCTATTTTATGGCTACACAATGTCAGGTAACGAATTCACTCTTTTTTGTTTGTTTTAACAAAAAGAATAATTATTTTTTTTCTTAATTAGAGGAAATAAAGATTTTATTGGAGTCACCATCTAATAATTTGAAAGAACTAGAAATCCAAAATTAGACACTAGTCCCAGAAATTCAGGTATTAGGTTAGTTATGATTAAAGGAAGGTAGACATCACTCTTAAAATATCCTTTCAGATAAATGTTACTCTTACTTGTGTGTTTTTTATTTGATTCAAATGCTATTGTATTTTGAATTTATTTGTAAATTTTTTAAGATGGTTAATGTCAGTATCTAAAAATAGAAGATAGTAAAAAATGACATCAGTCCCTAAAATTAGAAGATTTTGTCTAAAATGACGACGTTTATCCCTAAAAATGAAAGTTACGTCTGATTTATCAAAGAAATAATAATGAACATAATCCATATTTGGTATTTAAATTTTTGACATCGGTCCTTTTCTGTAAATAAAAGAGACGTGTCGACAATTAATATTTATTTTATAAAATAAAAATTATTTTGATATCATTGAGAAATGGGTATATCCATTCTTGAGAATTGAGTTTTGACCCATGAATAGTAACATGATAAAATGGGTGTTGGACCCGCGTCGTTATTTATTTTAAATTTATTTTTGTTTTTTTATAGGTAAAAATTTACAAGTATTTATATATAAAAATATAAAAAATACCATAAAAAATCATAAAACATTACCTGAGTGCCACTGTATAGGTAAAAGACTGAAATACCCTCGGATTTCTCTGAAATTTATGAAAATGTCACTGGTGGCGCATGTGGCTCACGCGCGGCTACTATTGGTGGCAGCAAAATTTTCTAGTGAGATTCCAACCAACAGATGGTTGATTCTGGTAGATCTAAGGACGAGGATTTTGATGGTGGTGGTCTCAATGGTCGTTGATGGCTAATGAGGGAGAATCGTCCACTTGAAGCTCGGTTGGCCGATGACTATCGCGACCTTTTTCTGGCCAGACTCTCCAGTGAAAACATCTAAAACGGCCAGGTTTTTGCTTCAGAGGAGGCGATGCACCTTTCTGTGATGATTTGATCGCTTGAAATGGCTGAAAATGGAAGATCGAAGGAGAGAGAGAATCGCTGACGAGAGGAGAGAGAGACTCTGAGCTTTGCTATGGTGTGAATGCACATATGGTGCACTGGTGCATCTGAAGCCTGGGAGCTGTTTGATCGCGGATGAACAAATCGTGTGGTTGTGATTGACTTGATCTGCAAGTTGATTGGACGGTCCGGATGGGCTGGGCTATGATCTGGTGTGTCGCAGTGTAATGAGTGTTTGGTACACCTGATGACGTGATCGAACATGATTAAATGACAGATTATTTAAAAGGCTAAGATGGATTTGAGTCTTAATCTGGTGTGGTAAAGCCTATTGTACACTAAAAAATCAAAAGTTCAGATTTAAATATTTCAAATTAGTTTTGTGAAATATATGAAAGTGATTTCAATGATGGTTTTGTGAAATATATGAAAGTGATTTCACTATGATTTTCAGCGTTAATGAAAACTTTTAAAGGAAGTCATATTTGTACAGCTCAGATCTGATTTGTAAAAATTGATCTCAAAGATGATGAAAACTTCTCACGAAAGTCTTATATCTACGGTTTAGATCTGATTTACAATCGATCTCAGAGATAATAAAAGCTTCTCAAGAAAGTCTTATATCTACGGTTGGGATCTGATTTGTAAATCGATCTCAGAGATGATGAAAGTTTCTCAAGAAAGTTTTATATCTATGGTTGAGATTTGATCTTCTGTTCAAAATAATAGTAGGAGTAGAATCCTTATAAATCATGTAGTATTTGGTGACAGACATCATCAACTTCTTGTATTTCAAGTCTTTCAAAGTTTTCAACTCTTGAAGCTTTAATCATGTCTTCCTCTTCTTCCAATGCTAACCCAAATCTTGTTCCTACAATAGAGCCTATAGTTTGGCGTACTACTTTTGAAGTGAATGGTCATCTAGTTACAATAGAAGATACTGTTGTAGCTATGGCTAGAGACATTATCCTTCCCCGTGATGAAACAATGCTAGCAGCTAGGAGCGATATTGAAGTAGTGAATCAGTCATTTGCTCTCACTATTAGAGCTAGTTCGTCGTTGGTGAACGTTGTAGAGCATCTTCATGCTAGAACACTTGAGTTGAATACTCAAGTTCTTGATCTCCATCATCTGATCGAGAATTTAAGGAATAGACTTCGTGATGAAAGACGTCACAGAAACGACTTGGAGAGGAGAAACCAAGAGCAGAATACACGTGTTGACTTTTGGAAGGACTATGTTAACACACGACACCTTGAATTCGAGGAAGAGATGGAGCGCATGCATAAACAATTTGAAGAATTTCGAGGCATGATTAATGATCAAGATGACAATATCCCTGATCATCCTCGTATTATTTAATATTTGTACTTTTAAACCTTTTATCATGAATAAAAAATCCATCTTTCTTGTCTTCATTTATGAATTTTGCTTTCATGAAATTGCCATATTTGATGTGATTAGAATAACTTCATTTCGTCTGAATCTCGTTGGATCCCGTTGGGAATTTTGTTTCAAGAAATATCTACAAGAAAAATATGCAATGCTTGTGAAGTTAGATGATATGCAATGTATCTTACCTTTTTCAAATATAAATCCCCTAAAAGAGATAGATTTTTTATTCTCCAATGATGATAGGTGAGAAATAGATTTTGGGGAGAATGTCCTTCTGAGCAGGTCATTGTAACCCAATGTTGGATTCATTAAAATTTTCTCGAATGTTATTTTATTTTATTATTTATAATGATAATAATAATAATAAAAAGTTTAAAATATATTTTTTCGAGTCAACCGCATCTTTCAAATAAAACCGAGTCCATTGGGTCAATATGGGTTAAACCATGTCAATCGGGATGAAAAATGAGTTTCGGGTCAAAATTGTTATTTTTTGTCAAAACCAAGTCCACCAGGTCAATACGGGTGCCACCATATCGACCGGGATGAAAAATGAGTTTTGGGTCAAAATTGTTATTTTTGGTCAAAACCGAGTCCACTGGTTCAATACAGGTCCCACCATGTCGATCGGGATGAAAAATGAGTTTCGGACTGTTTATGGGTCAAAATCCGAGTCCACTGGTTCAATATAGGTCCCACCATGTCTAGCTTCCCTTAATCATAACTATCCCAGTACCTGAATCTCTAGGACCAATGTCTAATTTTAGATTTCTAGTTTCCTCAAATTACTAGATAACGACTCTAATAAAATCTTTATTTCCCCTAATCAAGAAAAAAAAACAATTATTCTTTTTGTTAAAACAAACAAAAAAGATTTGAGTCGTCGCTCGACGTCGTGTAGCGATAGAATGACGACTCCACTAGGGACTTAGGGTTGAACCAATTACTTGTGTTTGCTTTTCATATGTTTTTTCTTATTGCTATTTATTGTTGACATTTGTTTTATTTGTATTATTTATTACTATAATTCTTTTTAATTTTTTATATTGCCACATGCATGTATATTATTTATTTGTGTATTCACACACTTCACGGTGAACCCATAAAAGCTCTAGACCCGAGCTCATCCTTTTTAAGATTAGAAAAGAACAATTCAAGTGGCAAGTATGACTTATGTCCACAGATACTCATTTGGACTTTCGCTTCGATTATAACTCACCCTATACAACGAGTATTGTGGAATTTTTTCCCATACTCATGTTGTATAAGGTTAAGAGGTCGATTACTTCACGAGTAATTCAGGCAATCTAAGAACCAAATAATTTCTTTAAGGATAGAATAAACTGAGCCAAACCTTATGAGTTAAATCTTATCAAGTAGGATGTACCCTTTAAGACATAAATAAATATCAATGCATTAACATATATTTTTATAAACATTCCATATTCTTATTATATCTCCACTGATCCTTATAGGAAGTATGAGATGGAAAAAATCAATACTATTGAGGAATTTTTTACCAGATCAGAATTGAGCCAACATGATGAAAGGGATTGTTTGCCATGAGAATTTGATCCTTAATTACCAACACACGTTAAATTAGATGACAGACCACTTTGTATAGGACAGCTACTAGACTATTGGGAAATGTTATCCATTCATGATTAGATCAATTTTTGGAAACAATATGGCAACTTGTCATATTTACTGAAAATTAGGATCCAATATGCTTGTTTTCAGGCTATGATAGGTTTTTGGGATCTAGAATATCGGTGCTTCACTTTTGATACTGTGGATATAACTCCTACTATCGAGGAGTATGAATCTCTGCTAAATTGTTCCAAGTCAGAAAAGGTGTACTTTTACACACCTAGAGAGCATGCATTTTCTAACTTTGCTTGGATTACCCATATAGACTATTAACTAACAAAATCACATGCAACTAAACGAGAAAATAGCTAGGGTTGGTTTTGGAATGAACTAAAAGCCATATTCAAGAGGAGATTACATGATGAAAGCAATGAAATTGGATTGAGAATTTTGGCCTTGGGCATATACGGTTTGGTTCCTTTCCCATCTGCCGAGGGAATGATCGATTTTGAGGCTATTAATGTATTTAAAAATATGGTGACCCTTAAAATTAATCTTGCTACAGCAATATTGGCAGAAACTCTCTCATCCTTGAATTATTGTAGAAAAGCCAGAAAGGGTCGTTTAAGATGTTGCTTGCAATTGTTGTTTGTCTGGACTGTGAGTCACATGATTGAGGAGAAGATTTCAAGTTTGGTTGGTACCCCATGGCATCTTTATTCTAAGCTAGAGAATTTTGCTGAAAAACATTTGTATGAAGTAGGAAGAACTATATGGGAATCAATATTTCTGAGTCTGAGTAAATCTCAATTTCATTGGAGGAGTCGATATTCTTACTTCAAATCTTGGGTAAATGTCCTTCTGAGCAGGTCATTGTAACCCAATGTTGGATTCATTAAAATTTTCTCGAATGTTATTTTATTTTATTATTTATAATGATAATAATAATAATAAAAAGTTTAAAATATATTTTTTCGAGTCAACCGCATCTTTCAAATAAAACCGAGTACATTGGGTCAATATGGGTTAAACCATGTCAATCGGGATGAAAAATGAGTTTCGGGTCAAAATTGTTATTTTTTGTCAAAACCAAGTCCACCAGGTCAATACGGGTGCCACCATATCGACCGGGATGAAAAATGAGTTTTGGGTCAAAATTGTTATTTTTGGTCAAAACCGAGTCCACTGGTTCAATACAGGTCCCACCATGTCGATCGGGATGAAAAATGAGTTTCGGACTGTTTATGGGTCAAAATCCGAGTCCACTGGTTCAATATAGGTCCCACCATGTCTAGCTTCCCTTAATCATAACTATCCCAGTACCTGAATCTCTAGGACCAATGTCTAATTTTAGATTTCTAGTTTCCTCAAATTACTAGATAACGACTCTAATAAAATCTTTATTTCCCCTAATCAAGAAAAAAAAACAATTATTCTTTTTGTTAAAACAAACAAAAAAGATTTGAGTCGTCGCTCGACGTCGTGTAGCGATAGAATGACGACTCCACTAGGGACTTAGGGTTGAACCAATTACTTGTGTTTGCTTTTCATATGTTTTTTCTTATTGCTATTTATTGTTGACATTTGTTTTATTTGTATTATTTATTACTATAATTCTTTTTAATTTTTTATATTGCCACATGCATGTATATTATTTATTTGTGTATTCACACACTTCACGGTGAACCCATAAAAGCTCTAGACCCGAGCTCATCCTTTTTAAGATTAGAAAAGAACAATTCAAGTGGCAAGTATGACTTATGTCCACAGATACTCATTTGGACTTTCGCTTCGATTATAACTCACCCTATACAACGAGTATTGTGGAATTTTTTCCCATACTCATGTTGTATAAGGTTAAGAGGTCGATTACTTCACGAGTAATTCAGGCAATCTAAGAACCAAATAATTTCTTTAAGGATAGAATAAACTGAGCCAAACCTTATGAGTTAAATCCTATCAAGTAGGATGTACCCTTTAAGACATAAATAAATATCAATGCATTAACATACATTTTTATAAACATTTCATATTCTTATTATATCTCCACTGATCCTTATAGGAAGTGTGAGATGGAAAAAATCAATACTATTGAGGAATTTTTTACCAGATCAGAATTGAGCCAACACGATGAAAGGGATTGTTTGCCATGAGAATTTGAGCCTTAATTACCAGCACACGTTAAATTAGATGACAGACCACTTTGTATAGGACAGCTACTAGACTATTGGGAAATGTTATCCATTCATGATTAGATCAATTTTTGGAAACAATATGGCAACTTGTCATATTTACTGAAAATTAGGATCCAATATTCTTGTTTTCAGGCCATGATAGGTTTTTGGGATCGAGAATATCGGTGCTTCACTTTTGATACTGTGGATATAACTCCTACTATCGAGGAGTATGAATCTCTGCTAAATTGTTCCAAGTCAGAAAAGGTGTACTTTTACACACCTAGAGAGCATGCATTTTCTAACTTTGCTTGGATTACCCATATAGACTATTAACTAACAAAATCACATGCAACTAAACGAGAAAATAGCTAGGGTTGGTTTTGGAATGAACTAAAAGCCATATTCAAGAGGAGATTACATGATGAAAGCAATGAAATTGGATTGAGAATTTTGGCCTTGGGCATATACGGTTTGGTTCCTTTCCCATCTGCCGAGGGAATGATCGATTTTGAGGCTATTAATGTATTTAAAAATATGGTGACCTTTAAAATTAATCCTACTACAGCAATATTGGCAGAAACTCTCTCATTCTTGAATTATTGTAGAAAAGCCAGAAAGGGTCGTTTAAGATGTTGCTTGCAATTGTTGTTTGTCTAGACTGTGAGTCACATGATTGAGGGGAAGATTTCAAGTTTGGTTGGTACCCCATGACATCTTTATTCTAAGCTAAAGAATTTTGCTGAAAAACATTTGCATGAAGTAGGAAGAACTATATGGGAATCAATATTTCTGAGTCTGAGTAAATCTCAATTTCATTGGAGGAATCGATATTTTTACTTAAAATCTTATCTAGCATACTGTGGTGAGTACCCATGGGTCCTGTTGATAGAAGCCCGCTGCTGTATTAATTATTTTCCTAACATGGTTTTACAACAGTTTGGATTTGAGCAATTTTTTCCAAGGACTACCAAACTGGCAACATTTTATGAAGATTTCAAGACCTCGAAGAAATTATTAGAGTCAGTGAAAAAGGCATGGAAACATCCTAGTAGGGTTACTTATGCTAAGAGAGTAGAAGGAAAAACAACTAAAGGATATGCAATATGTTAAAAGAAGAGAGGGAAAGGATACAAAGTTCCTCCATTTAAAGGGTCATCCAGGTCTTTGATTCAATATACTAAAGACATACACGAAGAAGTTCACGCTCAACAAGAATCTTATAACCTAAATTTGAATGCTGAAGTGAAAGAGTTAGGAGCTAAAAAAAGAAAGTTAGCATCTAATTTAGCCATTCGAGAAAAAGCATTGGCTATCACAAAATAGGAAAAGAATGACTTGTCAACTCAGGTACAACATCAACAACTTGAGTTCCAGCAGCTACAAGAAAAATATGTATTTCTATCAGAAGATAAGAGGAAGCAAGATATCAACATGAAGAGATGGGTTAAAAAAGCATCAAAATCTAAGGAAATAGCATTAAAGTTGGAAGAAGAAAATAAATCACTTCAGGAATAGTGTCAAAATCAAGATACAGTAATTGCCAATTTAGATGAGCAGGTGGACCATTTGCTTTCCATTGACCAAACCTTATCATCACAAAAAGAAAATGTAGAAAGAGAAGCAGAATGTTGGGCTTCTAAAGCTATGCGCTATCATGTACAAGCAGATGATGCCAAGAATTATGCTTCAGGATTAAGAAGCATAGCCCAACAAATAGCAGATGGTGAGCCAATGACTAGAAATAAATTCCATCAATTTTTTAGGTTAATTAGAGATGGAATTAATGAGATCGCAGCATACGACGGTCCAAGGCTTTGGAAAGATTGACTTGTTGTAATTGTAATATTGTAAACCAATAAAAGATAATTTCATCATCTTTTCATTATGAGAAATTTTTATTTTGATATGGATTTATGGCATCAAATTTCTTCCCTAAATCGGTTCAAGTTCCTATAGGTTTGGAGTCCTCAGTGAGAACTTTTTTAAGAGAATCTGATCTGGTCTGTTCCTCATCATAAGTTAAAGGAAAACTGAAACAAATAACAAGCATGCATCATCCATATGGCATTTTGCATCCATTTCATTCATTTTACTTGCATTCATTCAGGTTGAAATATAGGTCCCCCAAAAAACCAAAAAATTCATTACACTCGTCTACGAAGAAAAAGCACATCTAGAGGCTCACTATCAGAGGGAGTTGGAGAGCATAAAAAATAATATTGCACAACTTACAAGTCTACTCAAGCAGACCCTGGTATCCAATTCTAGAGAGGACACCTCTACTCAGCCAGCAGTTATAACTCCATCTGTATCTACGCCAATAGCTCCTTTTGTATTCACTTCTCAAAATTTAGGGGCAAATCCTTCTTCATTTGAACAGCAGTTCACTACCAATGTTCCACCAACACAAGGGTCGATTGTAAACTTGACAATTGATGACTCATATAGGATGAGATACTCTAAACATGTTGATTATGATAAATTGACCACTCTAGAAGAAAGATTGAGAGCAGTCGAAGGGGAGGACTTATATGATCTCGTTCATGTTGCAGAGATGTGTTTAGTCCCAAATGTAGTTGTACCCAAAGAATTTAGGGTACCGGAATTTATCAAGTATACTAGAACTGAATGCCTAGTCACTCATCTTAAATCTTATTGCAATAAGATGGTAGAAGTGGTGAATGATGAGAAACTTCTCATCCATTTCTTTTAAGACAGTCTTTTTGGATCAACGTTAAGCTAGTATACAAAGCTAGATAATACAAAGATCAGAAAGTGGAAAGATTTGGTCAAAGCTTTTGTGGAGTAGTATAAATTCAACATGGAGGTAGCCCCAGACAGGTCAAGCATGTTAGTCATAGAGAAGGACAACAAAGAGACTGTAAGAGAATACACTTTAAGATGGCGTGAAAAAGCATCTCATGTGCAACCCTCTTTGTTAGAAAAAGAAATGGTCACTCTGTTTTCCAACACTTTTAAATCTCCTTACTTTGAACACTTAGTGGATAGTTCAGCTCAGCATTTCTATGATGTTGTAACTATTGTTGAGAGGATAGAACAAGCAATAAGAATGGGGAGAATGTTAGAGCCTACCGAGAAGAAAGGCTTTACTGGAAAAAAGAAGGATTCCGAGGTGAACAATGTGGAAAGAGGGTACAAGGGTAAGAAGAAAAATTACCATTATTATAACTTCCAAATACCTACCCAACAAATTGCAAGTGTAAACTTCACTAAACCTTTTCCTACTGACACGACTAAAAGATTGATGTCTTCTCCCAAGTGTAGGAGTATCGAAATAATAAATAACCCGGCAAGACATAATGAAAGAAAGAAAAATAAATAAATAAAATAAGAACATAAATAAGAAAAGAGTTAACAAAGCAAAGAAAAGGAATTGAAAGATATAAACTTGATATTAAGGAAAGCAAATCATAAATATTACAAAAAATACAAAGAGAAAAAGCAAAAACATTATCTTGATATGGAGACCAAGATGCCTAAATGCATGACAAATGCCTCCTTTTATAAGCCAAAATTGAAAACAATTGATTTGATGACTAATTGATGAGTGGTCTCACAAGATTGTCACCAAGTTAAGAGTTGGTCACCCACTCATCAATTAGTCATCAAATCAATTGTTCCCAATTTTGGTCTATATCTCCAGATCAAGATCATGCTTTTGCTTTTTCTCTTTGTATTTTTTGTAATATTTATACTTTGCTTTCCTTAATATCAAGTTTATGTCTTTCAATTCCTTATCTTTGCTTTGTTAACTTTTATCTTATTTATGTTCTTATTTTGTTTATTTATTTTTCTTTCTTTCATTATGTCTAGTCGAGTTATTTATTATTTCGATACTCCTACACTTGGGAGAAGACATCAATCTTTTAGTCGTGTTAGTAGGAAAAGGTTTAGTGAAGTTTACACTTGCAATTTGTTGGGTAGGTATTTGGAAGTTATAATAATGGTAATTTTTCTTCTTGCCCTTGTACCCTCTTTCTACATTGTTCACCTCGGAATCCTTCTTTTTTCTAGTAAAGCCTTTCTTCTCGGTAGGCTCTAACATTCTCCCCATTCTTATTGCTTGTTCTATCCTCTCAACAATAGTTACAACATCATAGAAATGCTGAGCTGAACTATCCACTAGGTGTTCAAAGTAAGGAGATTTAAAAGTGTTGGAAAACCGAGTGACCATTTCTTTTTCTAACAACGAGGGTTGCACATGAGATGCTTTTTCACGCCATCTTAAAGTATATTCTCTTACAGTCTCTTTGTTGTCCTTCTCTATGACTAACATGCTTGACCTGTCTGGGGCTACCTCCATGTTAAATTTATACTACTCCACAAAAGCTTTGACCAAATCTTTTCACTTTTTGATCTTTGTATTATCTAGCCTTGTATATCAGCTTAACACTGATCCAAAATGACTGTCTTGAAAGAAATGGATGAGAAGTTTCTCATCATTCACCACTTCTGCCATCTTATTGCAATAAGATTTAAGATGAGTGACTAGGCATTCAGTTCCAGTATACTTGATAAATTCTGGTACTCTAAATTCTTTTGGTACAACTACATTTGGGACTAAACACATCTCTACAACATGAACGAGATCATATAAGTCCGCCCCTTCGACTGCTCTCAATCTTTCTTCTAGAGCAGTCAATTTATCATAATCAACATGTTTAGAGTATCTCATCCTATATGAGTCATCAATTGTCAAGTTTACAATCGACCCTTGTGTTGGTGGAACATTGGTAGTGAACTGCTGTTCAAATGAAGAAGGATTTGCCCCTAAATTTTGAGAAGTGAATACAAAAGAAGCTACTGGCGTAGATACAGATGGAGTTACAACTATTGGCTGAGTAGAGGTATCATCTCCAGACTTGGATACCAGGGTCTGCTTGAGTAGACTTGTAAGTTGTGTAATATCATTTTTCATGCTCTTCAACTCCCTTTGATAGTGAGCCTCTAGATGTGCTCTTTCTTCGTTCTCCATTATTTTTCTTCGTAGTCGAGTGTAATGAATTTTATGGTCTTTTAAGGGACCTATATTTCAACCTGAATGAATGCAAGTGAAGTGAATGAAATGCATAAATGGATGCAAAATGCCATATGGATGATGCATGCTTGTTATTTGTTTCAGTTTTCCTTTAACTTATGATGAGGAACAGACCAGATCAGATTCTCTTAAAAAAAGTTCTCACTGAGGACTCCAAACCTATAGGAACTTGAACCGATTTAGGGAAGAAATTTGATGCCATAAATCCATATCAAAATAAAAATTTCTCATAATGAAAAGATGATGAAATTATCTTTTATTGGTTTACAATATTACAATTACAACAAGTCAATCTTTCCAAAGCCTTGGACCGTCGTATGCTGCGATCTCATTAATTCCATCTCTAATTAACCTAAAAAATTGATGGAATTTATTTCTAGTCATTGGCTCACCATCTGCTATTTATTGGGCTATGCTTCTTAATCCTGAAGCATAATTCTTGGCATCATCTGCTTGTACATGATAGCACATAGCTTTAGAAGCCCAACATTCTGCTTCTTTTTCTACACTTTCTTTTTCTGATGATAAGGTTTGGTCAATCGAAAGCAAATAGTCCACCTGCTCATCTAAATTGGTAATTACTGTATCTTAATTTTGACATTGTTCCTGAAGTTATTTATTTTCCTCTTCCAACTTTAATGCTATTTCCTTACATTTTGATGCTTTTCTAACCCATCTCTTCATGTTGACATCTTGCTTCCTCTTATCCTCTGACAGAAATACATATTTTTCTTGTAGCTACTGGAACTCAAGTTGTTGATGTTGTACCTGAGTTGACAAGTCATCATTTTCCTGTTTTGTGATAGCCAAGGCTTTTTCTCGAATGGCTAGATTAGATGCTAACTTTCTTTTTTTAGCCCCTAACTCTTTCACTTCAGCATTCAAATTTAGTTTATAAGATTCTTGTTGAGCGTGAACTTCTTCGTGTATGTCTTTAGCAGATTGAATCAAAGACCTGGATGACCCTTTAAATGGAGGAACTTTGTATCCTTTCCCTCTCTTCTTTTAACATATTGGATATCCTTTAGTTGTTTTTCCTTCTACTCTCTTAGCATAAGTAACCCTACTAGGATGTTTCCATACCTTTTTCACTAACTCTAATAATTTCTTCGAGGTCTTGAAATCTTCATAAAATGTTGCCAGTTTGGTAGTCCTTGGAAAAAATTGCTCAAATCCAAATTGTTGTAAAACCATGTTAGAAAAATAATTAATACAGCAACGGGCTTCTATCAACAGGACCCATGGGTACTCACCATAGTATGCTAGATAAGATTTTAAGTAAGAATATCGACTCCTCCAATGAAATTGAGATTTACTCAGACTCAGAAATATTGATTCCCATATAGTTCTTCCTACTTCATACAAATGTTTTTCAGCAAAATTCTCTAGCTTAGAATAAAGATGTCATGGGGTACCAACCAAACTTGAAATCTTCCCCTCAATCATGTGACTCACAGTCTAGACAAACAACAATTGCAAGCAACATCTTAAACGACCCTTTCTGGCTTTTCTACAATAATTCAAGAATGAGAGAGTTTCTGCCAATATTGCTGTAGCAGGATTAATTTTAAAGGTCACCATATTTTTAAATACATTAACAGCCTCAAAATCGATCATTCCCTCGGCAGATGGGAAAGGAACCAAACCGTATATGCCCAAGGCCAAAATTCTCAATCCAATTTCATTGCTTTCATCATGTAATCTCCTCTTGAATATGGCTTTTAGTTCATTCCAAAACCAACCCTAGCTATTTTCTCGTTTAGTTGCATGTGATTTTGTTAGTTAATAGTCTATATGGGTAATCCAAGCAAAGTTAGAAAATGCATGCTCTCTAGGTGTGTAAAAGTACACCTTTTCTGACTTGGAACAATTTAGCAGAGATTCATACTCCTCGATAGTAGGAGTTATATCCACAGTATCAAAAGTGAAGCACCGATATTCTAGATCCCAAAAACCTATCATAGCCTGAAAACAAGCATATTGGATCCTAATTTTCAGTAAATATGACAAGTTGCCATATTGTTTCCAAAAATTGATCTAATCATGAATGGATAACATTTCCCAATAGTCTAGTAGCTGTCCTATACAAAGTGGTCTGTCATCTAATTTAACGTGTGTTGGTAATTAAGGATCAAATTCTCATGGCAAACAATCCCTTTCATCATGTTGGCTCAATTCTGATCTGGTAAAAAATTCCTCAATAGTATTGATTTTTTCCATCTCATACTTCCTATAAGGATCAGTGGAGATATAATAAGAATATGGAATGTTTATAAAAATATATGTTAATGCATTGATATTTATTTATGTCTTAAAGGGTACATCCTACTTGATAGGATTTAACTCATAAGGTTTGGCTCAGTTTATTCTATCCTTAAAGAAATTATTTGGTTCTTAGATTGCCTGAATTACTCGTGAAGTAATCGACCTCTTAACCTTATACAACATGAGTATGGGAAAAAATTTCACAATACTCGTTGTATAGGGTGAGTTATAATCCAAGCGAAAGTCCAAATGAGTATCTGTGGACATAAGTCACACTTGCCACTTGAATTGTTCTTTTCTAATCTTAAAAAGGATGAGCTCGGGTCTAGAGCTTTTATGGGTTCACCGTGAAGTGTGTGAATACACAAATAAATAATATACATGCATGTGGCAATATAAAAAATTAAAAAGAATTATAGTAATAAATAATACAAATAAAACAAATGTCAACAATAAATAGCAATAAGAAAAAACATATGAAAAGCAAACACAAGTAATTGGTTCAACCCTAAGTCCCTAGTGGAGTCGTCATTCTATCGCTACACGACGTCGGGCGACGACTCAAATCTTTTTTGTTTGTTTTAACAAAAAGAATAATTGTTTTTTTTTTCTTGATTAGGGGAAATAAAGATTTTATTAGAGTCGTTATCTAGTAATTTGAGGAAACTAGAAATCTAAAATTAGACATTGATCCCAGAGATTCAGGTACTGGGATAGTTATGATTAAGGGAAGCTAGACACCACCCTTAAAATATCCTTTTAGATAAAGGTTACCCTTGTGTGTTTTTTATTTGATTCAAATGCTAATGTATTTTGAGCTTATTTGCATTTTTTTTAAGATGGTTAATGTCGGTCCCTAAAAATAGAAGACACGTTAAAAATGACATCAGTCCCTAAAATTAGGAGACTTTGTCTAAAATATCGACGTTTAGGAGACTTTGTCTAAAATGGATTTTTATTCATGATAAAAGGTTTAAAAGTAGAAATATTAAATAATACGAGGACGATCAGGGATATTGTCATTTTGATCATTAATCATGCCTTGAAATTCTTCAAATTGTTTATGCATACGCTCCATCTCTTCCTCGAATTCAACGTGTCGTGTGTTAGAACCATCATTTTCAGTCAAAACCGAGTCCACCGGGTCAATATGGGTCCCACCATGTCGACCGGGATGAAAAATGAGTTCCGGGTCAAAACCATCATTTTCGGTCAAAACCGAGTCCACCACGTCAATACAGGTCCCACCATATCGACCGCGATGAAAAAATGAGTTTCAGGTTATTTTTGGTCAAAAAACTCGGTCCACCAAGTTGATACCCGTATAAAGATTTTTTTTTGTAATTAAAATTGATTTTTAGCGGTTGAAAAGCTTTTTATAATACTGATTTGAATTTTTAATTTTACTCCTATATATAAATATTATCATTATATATAATAGAACAAAAACATAATACAATTTTGTCATAGTAGGCAGAGGATTTCTGCCAATGGTAGGCGGTGCAGTTGTACATTGAAAATTTTACACAATCTGTGATTACTTGCACAATCCGTGATTCGTTGTCCCTTGTCATTGACGATAAATAGCCAATGAAACCAAGCCAACCAAGGAAAAAAAAGAAAACAAAACAAGAGAATTCTGAATTTGAGAGCAAACTATTTATATTACTATTTGATATTGTTCACTTATTTTCTACTTTTTCTTCACGCGAGTAAGGTATTGATTTAAAAAAAAACAATTTGAAAAATACTAAAAATATCCTAACTATTAAATCTAATAGTATTTAAATCTAAGTCTTTGATTTTTTAGTATACAATAGGCTTCACCATACCAGATTAAAACCCAAATCTATCTCAGCCTTTAAAATAATCTACCCTTTGATCCTGTTGCACCACATCATCAGGTGTACCAAAGACTCAGTACACCATGACACACCAAATCATAGCCCAACCCATTCAGACCGTCCGATCAACTTGCAGATCAAACCAGTCACAATTGCACGATCTGTTCATCCGCGATCCAACGGCTCCCAGGCTTCAGACACACCAGTGCACCATAAGCGTGTTCACGCTGTAACAAAGCTCAGAGTCTCTCTCTCCTTCGATCTTCCATTTCTGGCCATTTTAAGATGTCAAACCACCATAGAAAGGTGCATTGCCTCCTCTAAAGCAAAACCCCAGTCGTTATACATGTTTTGACTAGAGAATTTGGCCGGAAAAAGGTCGCGACAGTCATCGGCCAACCGAGCTTCAAGTGGACGATTCTCCCTCATCAGCCATCAACGGCATTCAAGACCATTCCCTTAATTGACATGGATATCAACAATGTAGAGGAAGGTGAAGGGAAAGGCTGGAACTATGATGATGAGCAAAAAACAACAAAAAAAGATGAATTGTTGAGTTAGTTAACTGTCCATTCTGTAGAAGAGGCTTCAACCAACGCCTTTGTGCCAAAGCTTTCAATTGAAGAAGTATTCCAAAATTGGGAGATTGAGGAAGCTCCAGTTATTTTCAAGAAGTAATGATTAAACATCTATTCATATTTGCTTTTATGTGCTTTGTATGCTTTGCATTGTAGTTTGCATTATAGTTTGCTTTGTATTTTTATACCTAGTTGGAAATCTTGGTACAAGATGACAACATAAGGTCTTTTCATAATTGTTGAGCCAACTTTTAAAATATTATTGAGATCAAGCATTTTCATCAGCAATTGTTATCTTCTTTTTGTTTTGTTTGGCTACAAGATATGCATTCACTCTAAAAACACCTTCCGCTTTTAGGAAGTCTGAAAGTGAATCCTCCATAAATCCACAAACATGTTGCATTGAAAATAAATGACCAAACTTTAATAAGGATAAGATTGCAATGGATAAAGAGGAATGGAAGGAAGAGTTTGCTAGATGGGTAGAACAGTCGGAGCATGCTTGGAAACCTGCAAAGGAAGAATTAGAGGTGATAAATGTAGGCACTAAGTAAGATAAAGAGAGCTAAAGATTGGAACTCTGATGACTACAGAAGAAAAATGTAGTTTAACCTCACTACTACAATAGTATATCGATGTGTTTGCCTAGTCTTATGCAGATATGCCTGGTTTAGACATTGATATTGTAGTACACAGATTGCCTTTGATCGAAGGATGTAAACCTGTTAAGCAGAAATTAAAAAGAACTCGCTTAGATATTGTGCTCAAGGTCAAGGCAGAGCTAGAGAAGTAGTGGGATGCCGGTTTTCTAGAAGTTATTAAATACCCTCAATGGGTATCTAATATAGTGGTAGTACCATAAAAGGGTGACAAAATCAGAATATGTGTAGATTTCAAGGATCTAAACAAAGCTAGTCTAAAAGATGATTTTCCTTTGCCTCACATAAACATCCTAGTAGACAATGCTACTAGGAGTTCAACTTACTCCTTCAGGGATGGATTCTCCGGTTATAACCAGATTCAAATGGCTGAAGAAGATAAAGATAAGACCACTTTTATCACACCATGGGGAACATTTTGCTACAAAAGTGATGCCATTCGGGTTAAAGAATGCTGGAGCCACATATCAAAGGGCAATGATGATACTTTTCCATGATATGATACATAAAGAGATTGAAGTGTATGTGGATGATATGATTGCCAAGTCTAAGAATGAAGAAGATAATGTTCAGGTTCTAAGAAAATTATTTGAAAGACAAGGAAGTATCAGTTGAAGCTGAATCCTTCCAAATACTTATTTGGGGTGAAGTCTGAAAAGTTGCTAGGATTTGTGATAAGCAATAAAGGAATAGAGGTCGATCTTGATAAAGTGAAAGTAATTCAGGCTATGACAATTCCTAAGACAGAGAAAGAAGTAAGAGGCTTTTTAGGACGTTTGAATTATATCGCTTGATTCATATCTCAATTAACAACAACATGTGAGCCAATTTTTCAATTACTTCGAAAAAAGACCCCGGGACATGGGATAAAGATTGTCAAGAGGCTTTTGATAAAATAAAGCAATACTTACATAATCCACCTTTCCTAGTGCCACTTGTGCTTAGAAGACCTTTGATCTTGTATTTGACAGTAACTGAGGTAACAATGGGTTGCGTGTTGGGACAACATGATGAGTCTAGAAGAAAGGAGTAAGCTATCTATTATTTGAGTAATAAGTTTGCCGATTGTGAATCCATATATACTATGACTGAGAAGCTATATTATGCGCTTGTATGTAGTATGAGGCGTCTTCGACAATATATGTTGTATTATACCACCTGGTTGATCTCAAAAATGGATCCTCTTAAATACATCTTTGAGAAACCCTACTTGTCAAACCGAATAGCAAGATGGCAAGTAATGTAGGCTGAGTATGACATTGTATATAAGACAAGAAAATTTGTAAAAGGAAGTCTAATTGCTGATCATCTAGCAGATAAAGCTATCAAAGATTATGAGCCTTTGAAATTTGACTTCCTGGATAAGGATGTGTTGATAGTAGAAGAAGACAAAGAGAAGAATGATTGGTGGATCATATATTTTAATGGGGCAGTGAATGTCTTTGGTAATGGAGTAAGGGCTGTGATAATCTCACCTAACAAGAAGCAATATCCCATCTTAGTCAAACTACAATTTGAATGCACTAACAATATTGCTGAATATGAAGATTGTATCCTTGGATTAGAAACTGCTTTGGAGATAAAAATAAAGAAGCTTGATGTCTATGGGGATTCAATGTTAATAATCTGTCAAGTGAAAGGCAAATGGCAGACTAAGGAAGAAAAACTGATACCATATCAACAATATCTCTCAAAACTTACTAAGAGCTTTGATTAGATAGATTTTACCCACATGGAAAGAGACAAAAACTAGTTTGCTGATGCTTTGGCAACCTTAGCTTCTATGGCCAAGACTGATTATGGAATCAGGGTACAACCAATCTGCATTGAGATTAAAAATTTTCCAGCTCATTGTTGTTTAATTGAAGGAGAAATAGATGGGAACCCATGGTTTTATGACATCAAACAGTTTATCCAATATCAAGAGTATCCCTTGGGGGCATCTAAAAACAGATATGAAGACCTTGAGAAGGTTAGCTCTGGAATTTTACCTGCATGGAGAAATTCTATACAAAAGATCATTCAATGGGACTTTACTAAAATGTCTAGATGAAATCAAAGCTAAGGTAGCATTGCAATAAATTCATGAAGGAATTTGTACAACTCATGCAAGTAGGCATATGATGGCTAGATAATTACAACGATCTAGGTACTTCTAGATGACCAAGGAGAAAAATTGTATCGATTATGTCAGGAAATGTTATAAATGTCAAGTTTATAGTGATAAGATAAATGCACCTCCAGCTCCTCTATTTAATATGACATCACCATGGCCATTTGCAATGTGGAGAATAGATGTGATTGGGCCAATCAACCCAAAGGCCAGCAATAAGTATCAATTTATCTTAGTAGCCATTGATTACTTCACAAAGTGGGTGGAGGCCAGCTCTTATGCCCATGTAACTCAAAAGGTGGTCAAGAGTTTTATTGAGAAAGATTTGATCTGTCGGTATGGTTCACCTGAGAAGATAGTGACCGACAATGCCCAGAATTTTAATGGAAAAATGATCACAGAATTGTGCATGAAGTGGAAAATTAAACATTCAAACTCATCTCCCTATAGACCAAAGATGAATGGTGCTATTGAAGCTGCAAACAAGAATATCAAGAAGATTATCCAGAAGATGGTAGTCACTTACAAGGATTGGCATGAGATGCTTCCCTTTGCTCTACATGTATATCGCACAGCAGTAAGAACATCTACTGGAGTTACACCTTATTCACTAGTATTTGGGATGGAGGCGGTGATGCCTTTGGAAGTAGAAATTCCATATTTGAGAGTACTAATAGAATCTAAACTAGAAGAAGCTGAATGGGCTAAAGTGAGATATGAGCAGCTAAATATGATAAGTGAGAAGAGGTTGGCTATAATTTGTCATCACCAGCTATACCAAAGAAAGATGGCCAAAGCATATGACCGAAAAGTCCGACCAAGAGAATTTAAATAAGGGGATCTTGTACTCAAAAAAATCTTACAACTACCAAGTGAAGACCGAAGCAAGTGGGCACCAAACTATAAAGGCCCATACGTAGTGAAGAAAGCATTCTCCGGAAGGGCTCTATTGTTAACTAGGATGGATGGAGATGATTTACCTAGGCCTGTGAACTCTGATTCTATGAAAAAGTATTATGTATGATGTGTTTCATCCAATCAAAATCAATTAAATGAAGTTTTGGTCAGGAAATTCTCTTTGCATATACCTCACCAAAAAGCCCATACATGATCTCAATGGCTCAATAATTTGATCTTTCAAACTTTTTTACAAGAGAACCCATTCTTCTTAAATGAGGTTTTAAAAGAATTGATTTTGTTTATGATTTCAATAAAATAAATCAATGATTTGTTTAGGATAATATTAAAAGCAATTCCCTTGAAAGAGATGACCATACAACTCAAAAACATGCAATTGGAACAACTATCACTCAAATTCTATCTTGGACTTACATTTTATTAGCATGAATAATGGTTGGTAGTATATTAACTTGTCATGGACTCGTAAAACATGGTATCTTATAAATCCAAAGCATAACGCTGGATGTGGACAAAGTTTATTGGTTTTAACTGATCTTACTTGAAATGAGGAAAGACCATCTTTGATATTCCTTTCACTTTCTTTAAAATTATCCTTTGCAGTCCCAATTTGAGACGAGTCTATTTAAAGCTTTTTTTTTCATAAAAACCTCAACTAAGATCACACTCTACACTAGGGATAAAGAGAAAGAAATGATCATGGAAATCATCTTAAAGACATGTGAGCTTATGAAGTCTGACAACAAGGAATTCAACAAAACAAATTCCAAATAATTGAGAGAATTCCTAACAAAGAAAAGAAAAAGAAATTCCTAATTTTAAAATTTTAGTATCATTTTGTTGTCAAGATAGCAAAAGAAAAGATGAAGATAAGATAACAGTGATCTAGTTTTTAAACCCTTAAACACTTTTTTTGAGCTTATAAAATCCTCTTTATTTTACAACCTTGAGCCATAAATACATTACGTGCCTTTAAAGTCATCTCTAATCAATAAAGCAACCTGGATCAATAAACAACATTTTCAAAATATAAGAGACTTTTTCATAAAAAGTCATGACGTAGCAAATAATTACTCATTATTATTCATGCTGTTAAAAGGAGTGTTTCTAAAAATAAAAGGCAATTGTTCATTTTCTCTCAAAATACATTCAAGCAATTACTTGAACACTTTGAAAACCAAAGCAAAAGGTCATCTCATCACTTACCTTCATTTGAGATTACTTTTACTAAGAGATTTCATCAAATCCCTAGAGTTATTTGAACATTGTTGTAAACTGACATTGAGAGTTTCAGTTTTTAAAAACAAAAGAGATCTTTTGGAAAATCATATTTGAAAAAAAGGTTTTCTTTGTAAAAAAAATGAATATATGACACGCCAAGAGGCAGTGTTAGAAAATCAAAGATTCTAACAACAACAAGAGCAAAGGAGGAAATGAAAAGAGACAGTTAATTCTTTCAGGGGCAGAGAAGTCATCACTAGATTCCTAATGGCACAAAGAAATTTGCTTCCTTAGTGGGAGATACACATGATAAAACTGTAGACTTCTTCTAGTATGATTATACAGTATCTATGAAATGAGATTATTACCTCTCATAATATGATCAGTTAGACAATATGATAACTGATACATCTTCAGATATGAAAATCCTAGGTGAAACAGGATAATCCTCATATATTGATCATGTGAATTGGTTAAAGAATTCTTAACAATGGGAATGTTACCAACAACACAATGTCAGGCTAGAGAGAAGTTAATGCTCTCAGCAAAGTAACCAATAGAAATAGAGGTAGTGACTATTGAGAAACTCAAACAAAGTTTATCTTGGAGAACTAAACAACATGGGCCAGCTTGAGTAGATTTGAAAGACATGTGAATCAAAAGAGCTTACTAAAATTCAAGATCCTCAAACAAGATGAATGGGGGATCTATATTTCAAAAAGGTAAGATGCATTGCATATCATCTAACTCTACAAGCATTGCATATTTTTCTTGTAGATATTTCTTGAAACAAAATTCCCAACGGGATCCAACGAGATTCAGATGAAATGAAGTTCTTCTAATCACATCAAATATCACAATTTCATGAAAGCAAAATTCATAAATGAAGACAAGAAAGATGGATTTTTTTATTCATGACAAAAGGTTTAAAAGTATAAATATTCAAGAAAAAATGAGTTTCAGGTTATTTTTGGTCAAAAAACCCAGTCTATCGAGTTGATACCCATATAAAGATTTTTTTAATTAAAATTGATTTTTAACAGTTGAAAAGTTTTTTATAATACTGATTTGAATTTTTAATTTTACCCCTATAAATAAATATTATTTTTATATATAATAAAATAAAAAAATAATACAATTTTGTCATAGTAGGCGGAGGATTTCTGCCGATGGTAGGCGGTGCAGCTGTACATTGAAAATTTTGCACAATCCGTGATTTGTTGTTCCTTGTCATTGGTTATAAATAGCCAATGAAACCAAGCTAACAAAGGAAAAAAAGAAAAGAAAACAAGAGAATTCTAAATTTGAGAGTAAACTATTTATATTACTATTATTTTCTACTTTTTCTTTAGGCGAGTAAGATATTGATTTAAAAAAAAAAACAATTTGAAAAATACCAAAAATATCATAACCATTAGATCTAATAGTATTTAAATCTGAGCCTTTGATTTTTTAGTATACAATAGGATTTACCACATCAGATTAAAACTCAAATCCATCTCAGTCTTTAAAATAATTTGTCATTTAATCCTGTTGCGCCACGTCATCAGGTGTACCAAAGACTCAGTACACCACGACACACCAAATCATAGCCCAACCCATCCAGACCGTCTGATCAACTTACAGATCAAGCCAATCACAGCCACACGATCTGTTCATCCGCGATCCAATGGCTCCCAGGCTTCAGATGCACCGGTGCACCATACGCGCGTTCACACCGTAGCAAAGCTAAGACTCTCTCTCTCCTCTCATTGGCGATTCTTTCTCTCTCCTTCGATCTTCCATTTCTGGCCATTTTAAGCTGCCAAACCATCACAGAAAGGTGCATCGCCTCCTTTGAAGTAAAACCCCGGCCATTTTACACGATTTCACTGGAGAATCTGGCCGAAAAAAGGTCGCGACAGTCATCGGCCAATCAAGCTTCAACGGCCATTGAGACCACCACCATCAGAATCGTCACCTCAGATCTACCAGAATCAACCATCTGTTGGTCGGAATCTCACCGGAAAATTTTGCCGCCACCAACAATAGCCGCGCGTGAGCCACACACGCCGTTAGTGGTATTTTTGTAAATTTCAGAGAAATCCGAGGGTATTTCAGTCTTTTACCTATACAGTGACACTCAGGTAATTTTTTATGATTGTTTATGGTATTTTTTATATTTTTATATATAAATACTTGTAAATTTTTGCATGTAAAAAAACAAGAAAAAACAAAAAAAAATTGAAATAAATAACGACACGGGTCCAACACCCATTTTATCATGTTGTTTTTCATGGGTCAAAACCCGATTCTCAAGAATAGATATATCCATTTCTCAATGATATCAAAATAATTTTTGTTTTATAAAATAAATATTATTTGTCGACACATCTCTTTTATTTACAGAAAAGGACCGATGTCAAAAATTTAAATACCAAATATGGATTATGTCCATTATTATATCTTTGATAAATCATACGTAACTCTTCTTTTTAGGGATAAACATCGACATTTTAGACAAAGTTTCCTAAACGTCGATATTTTAGACAAAATCTCCTAATTTTAGGGACTGATGTCATTTTTAACATGTCTTCTATTTTTAAGGACCGACGTTAACCATTTTAAAAAATTTGCAAATAAACTCAAAATACAATAGCATTTGAATCAAATAAAAAACACACAAGTAAGGGTAACCTTTCTCTAAAAGGATGTTTTAAGGGTGGTGCCTAGTTTCCCTTAATCATAACTAACTCAGTACCTGAATCTCTGGAACCAGTGTCTAATTTTGGATTTCTAGTTCCCTCAAATTACTAAATGGCGACTCTAATAAAATTTTTATTTCCCCTAATCAAGAAAAAAAATAATTATTTTTTTTGTTAAAACAAACAAAAAAGAGTGGAGTCGTTGCCCGACGTCGTGTAGTGACAAACATTATAAAGTTTTTTATTTATTTTTAATTTAATTCTTTCATGTTAAATTAACTTAATATTAGGTTTGATGTTTTATTTTGGTTAGCATTTATTATATGGGACTCTCAATGTTAAAAATAATTTTTGATATTGAGTTGATACTTAGATTTGATCAAATATAATTTAATTTTATTGATTCAAATCAATTAATACTTTAAAGATATAATTTTAAACCGAGATAAATATTCTACCTTTTTTTCTTCTTCTGAAAATAACAAATTTGTCTTAATTTTGTACTTAATCATTAATTTGAATCAACAAATTTATTATTATTTATTGTTATATATAATTCTAAATTTATTTTACTAAACTAAGGTATAAACTTTTCAGTCTACTGTTAAATTGTTTTTCTTTAATGGTAAAATAAAGTTAACAACACACCCACGAGAAAAAAAATGATTCATCCCAATCATAGCATGAAAGAATCAAACTAGTATATATAATATAACACCTAATGGAATGTCCATAGAAATATAGGTTTGTCCAATTGTGCTATGCTCTTCATGAACCGAAGGAACAAACGCTAATGCGCCATTTTGCTGGGAAACTACTGTTCAAGATAATCAAGAGCAGGGGTCCATATATTCCGTTATGCTGTCCAACTTTTATTACAAATAATGATGGTCTTTTGGAAAATTTTAATGCCGCCAATGATACATCATGTTAACGATTTTGATTGAAAACCTTATTATCAAGAACAGCATTAATTTGGATGTGAAATAGGATTTGGAGTCGCATGTAATTGAGGGCGAACGGCATCAGCCGAAGAACGAAGCCCAAAACCTAGCAACCTAGCGGTATGCTGGGATGCTCTCTTCATCGCGCTACAAAAGAAAGGGACTGAAAACAATGAAGGTGTCTAATTTGTCGTGCGAGTGTGAGACAAGCTTTTTGACAGTAATCATCGAAAGCCCCACCAGCAGAGGTTGCGGTAAGACTCTGTCAAGTCGGTGTCCAACGAGGGTCGGATTATCATTAAGAGAGCCTCGATGCTAGCGATTGGCTTCACAAATTCTTGCAAGCAGGGTATTGCTTAGTTGTCTTGCTCACTCCTGTATTGTTGATTTCGAAATCTTGGCTAGTACATCCAGAAAGGGATCGCCATGGCCTGAAGTTCATCTTTCATATGTGTCGACCCTACAAAAACTATGGCTGAGAATATAGCTCAAAACTCGTGAAAAATTAACTACGGCTCTTCTTTTAGCCCACAATTTGATGCGTGGTTGACTAAACTTTCTCATGCGACAGCCGACATGGATCACGTCGTTCCTTCTACGACAAGAACGGTGAGAAAGGCCAAACGTCTCCTCGAGTTCATGATTCTTCAAAGAAACAAGACACTTGCGCTTTGATTCTCCCTAGAATTTTGTTCTTATCAAAAACAAATGTGTCTTGCTTGTTAGAGAACGAGTTCATTGGACATGGTTAAGTTGGATGAGAACCAATCTGGTATTTACCTTCTATCTATGGAAATCTCATGAGTGTAACTTCTTCTGGTTGACTGTTTTTTTTATAGACTCGTTATAAACAACTTTATAACTTTTCATTACATTTGTAAATTATTAAATTGATTTATTTAAAAGATTGTAATTCTCGTATTTATAAACTTTTAAAGTGTTTCATTAAAAAAAAAACATTCATATTTATAAACTTTTGATTCACTTATGATATACTAAATATATAAGACATATAATCATTAAAGCTTGTGCTATAAATACTGTTATTTGATCTTGTATTTACTTAATTCCTTAAAGTTTTACACTATTACATAGAATGAGTAGAGTTTGGAAATATCAAATATATATAAAAGAAAACAGCAAATATATAAGGAATATCAATGGTTGTAGATACTATTTTCTTGTCATTAAGACTTATAATTTTATTATAAATATATTTATTTCATATTATTAAATCGTTAATTAAGTTTTACAGTTATCAAATTATCTTATATTAGAGATGGGATACAACAAAGCCATGTGAAGATTTATAAATATCTAAGATAGAATTTGTCACTTTTAGTAAAGAAAGTTAGTGGCCACTCATTAAATGGATGACTACAAAATCTATATATATAGTGGGAATTGATTTGAGAAGATTTTAGAAGGGTTCTCAAATCATAAGATAGCTACATTCTAAACTTTATATATATCTTTTCATTATCTCCATTTTATATAGTATTTATTTTAATTTATATTTCAAAAGAAATAGATTCATAAAATCATGGGCTTTGAAGTCAAATTTCAGTATTCATTCTTGGAATTCTAGCTATATAAAACCCCTAATTGAATTGAGAATTAAGACAATGAAAAAGAAAATTAAATGTGAAAATCTACTTTGAAGAGATTTGATTGACTTGTGTACATGTTTTGAAACAAAAAGAGAGGGAAATTAAATTTTGTATTGTAAGAAGAAGGAAATTTCCTTACCAAAAGTCTAGAAAAAAATATTTCTTTGTAAATCAGGTATAACTTTCACTACATATATCCAAGTTAACTACTTTTAGTGTCAAAAGAACTCTAAGAGGTAGTTCTCTAACTTTTATATATATGATTTTCTCAAAATAAGTCTATATCACAAAGAAAATACCTCTACTTATAACAAGTAGTCAATTACACATCCTAGTAGTCAATTATATCGATGCTACTAGCTCCAATTAAAATAAATAATCAATTAAATACTTTGGCAATCAATTACATTAACACCACTAGCTTCACTCAAGATGGCTAATTAATTAAAGATCCTAACAAATAATTATATTAACGTCACTAGCTCCACGCAGAATAGCTAGTCAATTAAATATTTTACAGTTAATTATATTGATGTCACTAGAGCAACTCATAATAATGAGTTAATTAAATATCCCAGCAGACAATTATATTAACTCCACTAGCTTCATTTAGAACAACTGATACAATCCAAGTCAGGTTCAAATTCAGCCTTTAAATGTTTGTTGATCAATTTTGTAGGATCATGCATATCTCTCAAACCATATATCGGATCGGGCTGGAATTTTACAAGGAAATAAATACACATAGATATAAAAACCCTTGAGTCTCAAGAATTTTCTTAGATAGATCTAGAGTTGTTTAAGGTTTTTTCAAAGATTATTTAAGATCAGATATTGTTTTTGGTTTTGAATAATTGCTTCAAGTCTTGATTGTTACAAATCATAAGTTATCGCAGCGTTTGGCCTCTAACACTAATTTACATGAATCACTAATAAAAAAAAATTTAAACCCTTTTAGAAGAGAAAGATTTCTATATCTTTGAGTGCTATGTTTTTTTTTTTTGGTCTTTCAGGTGTTTCTGCAACTAGTTTAGTTTTCCTCTATGTTGCACTAAAAATAGAAGGCATAACATTCTAATTATAGAGAAACCTAAAAACTCTATAAGAAAAAAAAATACTAATTTTCTCATTAAATGATCACACACACACACACACACACACACACACACACACATATATATATATTATAATAATTTAAAAATTTATTCAATCAAGTCCCTACGTGACTTTTTCTATGTTTAGAATTGTAATCCCTTGTATTAATCACTTTCTAACTCTCAATTTCTAAAAGTTATTTAATTTTCTCATTAAATGTTCTCTCTCTCTCTCTCTCTCTCTCTCTCTCTCTCTCACACACACACACACACACACACACACACATATATTAGAATAATTTAGAAATTTATTCAATCAAGTCCCTATATGACTTTTTCTATATTTAAAATTATAATTCCTTGTATTAATCATATTCTAACTCTCAATTTCTAAAAGTTATTTACAATTAAGTTATACTTGTTTACTCATTCTATTTTTTTTTTTTTGACTAATGGGTTTTATATGTGTGACCCATTAGGTTTTCAAATAAGTTGGTCTAAATATAGATCATAATTTTAAATAAAATAATATTAAATAAATTAATTAATTTAATTTATTATCAACTCAATAATTTATTGATTTATATTTGAAAATCAAGTATAATATCTAGTAACCTTTAATATTAAAAAAGTCATAAGTGGTTTGACTTAACTTTCTGGTAACCAGTTTCTCAATGTATTTATTATCCCTTTATCATGAATATTTTAATTTAAACATTATAGTCTAAAGTATGTCTACTTTGTGAAATCATTTTTTTCTCAATACTATAATTATTAATTATTTAAATAAGATTTAAAACTCCTTTTCAAATCTCATTCCATCTTAACTAAGGATTTCACAATCAATACTGTTTAAGAATAAATAAAACTTTTTTAATAATTTACTTATGGTGATGAATTCTCTTTTGATTAATTAAACACTTTATATTATATTATACTCAATATATGCTTAATTATTACCCTTTATTGGGACAACATGTAGTTAGAATCAAAATGTAGCACTCCCTGTATAAAATAACTTAGTGATCTCAAGTTTAAGAATCACTTACATAACTGTCACCTAGCCTTTTTATAAACATAAATAATCTCTTTATATGAGTTTCTCATGTGTATTAGTTAAATGTACATGTTACCTAACAAGCATGCATCTACCATATTATTATTTTTAGATATTTTCTATACCTCAGCTTATAGGAACAGTTGTTTCCTTTCATAAAAGAAAAAAAAATATAATATGTATTATTCTCAATAACTTTAATTAATATTTAATATTAAAAAAACATTGATCATAAGCATTTAAGAATAATGCTTTAATGTAATAAAAATATCATAATTATAACAACTTTATAATTTTCTTTACAGAATATTTTTATCTCATAGACTTTATTTTAACTTTAGATTCATTAATAAAATATAAATAAATAATAAAAATAAAAATATTTATTAATAATAAATAAATTTTATGTGAATAAAATTTGTGCTATATAAAATCAACCAATTGTATTTATTAACTCAAAAATTAAATATAAAAGATGTAATAAAACCATAACCATATAACTAAATCAGCTTTCCTAGTAACTCTCTACTTGCTCAAATGATTTGCTACATTATGTTATTGAACTCATATTGTGATTATCATGACATCATAATATTATATTGTTGTTATTAATCCAAGTAATGTTTGTCATTGTGTGAATTAGACTCACAATATTCTAGTCTTTAGAAGAAGTGTAATAATAATTAATACTCAATTAAAAAGCTTTTCAAATCACCAAAACCTCATCTACAGTGGACTTTTTAATACCCATAGAATATGAGAAGATACAAAGAAAATCTACCTCATGTTCTTTTAATATGTACACCACCAATTCTTGAAGGCTTAATTGCAACTAATAGTTTATTCCATTATTTCTTGATATATGTATCTATCACTCCAATCCAAGTTTTCAAATGAAACAAATGAATTAAGAAAAAGTAAAGAGAAAGTTGTGCTTTACATCCAAAATAAAACATACCTCGATAAAAGGTTTCGTGAACTTAGAGGGAATTATTATTATTATCATTAATGTGTTATTCGGGCATTAATTTTGAAATAGGCTCTCGCTCCTTTTTTTTCTTAAATGTCATTATTAAAATTAAACTAATTGAAAAAAACAAAAGCAATAAATTTTAAAAAATACAAAAGAAAAATAAAATTATAATAAACTAAGACACGCAAGTCACACCAAATGTCTTTCTTGATACATGATTACATTTTTATTAATTGAAAAAATGATAAAGCGAGAAGATAATTATGAGTACATTTTTATCAAATGCAATAAAGAGAAATGAAAAGCTGAATAGAAATACGACAAGATTAGTATTTTTTTTCTTAAGAAAAAAATAAACATACGAGATTTTCCTTCTTTTCTGTGAATGATTTTATCATTAATTTTATGCTCTTATTTAATTTCCTAATTTGAGAAGAGGTAATTATATGTGAGAGCGAGGCCCCGTGGAAGCAGGAGTGCTCAAATTCCAACCCACATCACACAAAATATATATACAAGAAGGATGACAGCAAGAGAAGGAAATTTACATATACAGCACACTCACACAGAAGAGAATAATAAGTATCTCAATATGTCTAATATTCTAGTTAATACGGCTAAGAGATTTGGATTTAATGGTTTCGAGCACAAGCCTGTTTTGTACTTAAATCTCGGCTCTGAAACTCACCGCCGAGGACACCGCAGGGGGGATGCTTTGTTGATTACTGAAAACGTTGTCTGGATCAATATATGTCTTGACTGCAACCAACCTATCGTAGTTTCTCAAGAAGTACTTTTCTCCCCAAACCCTAGCAACCTCGACAGCATCTCTTTTTGGAACCATACTGGTTTTGTCATGAGGCAACTCCATCACTCCAAGGTCGAAGTCCATGTAATTGATATAAGCAGCCCTCGGACCGAAGGACACAAAGGGTGTCATTGCATTATAAAATTCTCTTATCCAGTTAATGTAGTCGTTGCTTTTGTTGTCATCTCTCTCTTTCCATTCCACCAGGTACTGAATTGTGAAAAGGTTACCCTCTCTGTGAGGGAAGGCAATGGCATAGCTGCTTATATTTTGCATAATCCCTCCGTAAGGGTCCAAGATGACATACCCTTTAGGCTCCTTTTCAAGTATGTCTAGAGCTGTTCTTATGCCCTCGAAAGAAATATTTCTCCTCACATAGTCTGATTTGGCCTTGAAGTAGTTCTTCTCTTTCGTATACCGATTTTTCAAGTCGGACACTAGGCTTCCATCACTTAAGCCAGAGAAGAATAGGATTGATTCTATCCAAGTCATTTCTACGCAATCTTCTGTTTCAATACCCAGCTCAGGAAAAACTTGATTTAGGATAGATACAGCTTCATTTCTCGGACCTAGATAAAACCCTTTAAATGTAGCTGATATTCCTCTATTTTTTGTCCCTGGCAGACCGGCTCCCACAAAGCATGACAAGTAAAAATCTCCATCTAAGCTGGGTGCTACCCCTTGCCAACCATTCACTAACTCGGCTACTTGGTTTTTTGTGCCAGGTCTAGAGACTATAAAACCAGTAACAACTTCCGGCACTTTCAGCAACCTTATTTTCCAAGCATAAATAATGCCCCATGCACCTCCTCCGCCACCTCTAATAGCCCAAAACACATCCTCTCCCATGGCTCTTCTGTCTAACAACCGTCCATTGGCATCGATAAGAAGGGCATCAACCACATTATCTGCTGCAAGTCCATACTTTCTAGACAATAGCCCAAATCCACCTCCTCCAATATGACCACCAACTCCAACAGTCGGACATGATCCAGCTGAGAACCCATGAATGCTGCTTGCCTCGGAAATAGCAAAGTAAGTCTCACCAAGGGTTGCACCTCCTTCCACCCATGCCGTTTCTGTCTCCAAATGCACTGAAACTTCGTTCAGATTCATCATGTCTATAATCACGAAAGGAGCTCCATCATTAGCTACTGATGAAGTCCCCTCGTAGCTGTGCCCACCACACCTTACCCTTATTTCCAACAACCCTTCCCTACAACACATCACACTCTTGACTAACTCATCTAAACTCCCAGGTAGGATAATGGCTAATGGCTTGGCAATAGTTGGTTCTGTGAAGCGAAGGTTTTGAATGGAGAAATCAAGGATCTTATAGTATGTTTTTGAGTCGTCATCTTTTTTTGTGCTAGGCAACGTGGTGAAGTTGTTTATGTCATGTGCAGTTAAGCAAGATGTAATTTGGTCCTCTGGTGCACATAGAGATGGAAGTACAAGAGCGAAGGACATGAAGAGAAACAGAGGAGATGGGTATTTCATCAAGTTAGCCATGGTTGTTTAGAGCCTTAACCTCGGGAGAGAAGGTTGGTTATGGAGTGGTGGAAAAATGGGTTATATTGAAAAAGTGGAGAATCATATCACACGTTGCGGACACAAAGATGGAGAAATCAAAGTTAAGAGCATATAAGTGGCCGGCAATTCATTTAGCAGTCGCCTAACTTAGTAAAGTGGTATCTCCCTCCAATATTTAATTGCCTCAAAACTACCATTGAAAGGCGACAAAAGCCACATACAACAATTTGCATGAGATACCATATAGGTAGAGAGAGAGAGAGAGAGATTAGGTATGGAAATAAATTAACTTGACCATGATTGTACATGAATATAATAAGCGAGAACAACTAGGTAAAGATAGTAGAGCTATAGAGGCAAGACAAATATAAACATCCAAGGCCTGCCTTCGTTTGATCAGGTGCTTATTACTCGTATTTCTTCTGACGTATATTAATTATAGCTAGATGGAAAGCATGCACAAACTGTTCGCCTTTAGTTATTTCTGTATCCATTTTTTAGAGATCCATGGTGTTTCCACATGCCGAAGGATAAAGTGGCTGTACCATTTCAGAAAAGATAGTAGTCCATAGAATATTCACTTTGTTTTGGTGTTGTTCTAACTTCGATTTGAATGCATGCACGCCGTAACTCTATCCGGTGCTATTGCTATAATTGATATGGAGAAAACACATAATTGGAAAACCTCAATTTATCCATTACTATATTATTCAATTAGCAGTTGCATTCTATTCTTTTTTATATATATATTATTTGTTTTACCCAAATGCAAGGCATTAGAGAATGTCTTGCCACCCGTCCTTCCATTCCTTTCCGTTGATTATTATATATTTTAATTTAAAATTTGAAGTTATTAAATAAAATTTTAAGATATAATTTATATTATTATTCAACACTTACATTAAGTGAAAGCTCTTCATATTTAAAAGTTATACAAACTCACACTATTTTGTGCTTAATTTTTTATATAATAAATAAAAATAATTAGATTTAAACTCATAACCACTTGATGAATAAGATTTTGATACCATATTAAAAAATTATTTTAATTTAAAAATTTAAACTGTTAGATGAGATTTTAAAATATAATTTATATTATTATCTAACATATTTAATTTGCATATGATCATTAAGTGTTTGGGATTAAAATGTAATATAAGAATTAATTTATTATGGAAAACAATTTGAGGATGAAATAATAGTATATTTTTCCCACCATTCTAAAGACAAAATTTATTACTATTTGATGGTAAATTTTTTTTATTTAAAATAGTTTGGAGTTTATTTTCACACCTTGAATAGAAATACTATTAGAACATATTCTTTTAATTACGAGTAACAACAATCGAGAGGTGATTTGTTTAATGTCAATTATGTTTAGGACAGAATTGATAAAATCAAAACATATGAGATTCAATGCTTAATGGTATGATACTATATGGACTAGCTTAAGGCTTGTCCTTAAATGATTGACATGCCATGATTGCATGACAGTGTAAGCCCTAGAAAAATGTCCTGTTTTTGTATTAATCAAACCATCAAGATATTTTATTAGATTTAATTAAAAAAATTAAAAATTAAAATTAAAAATTAAATGTTAAATTTAATTTTAATATAATAAATCCTTCTTATAACTTCAGACTTGTAATTCCAAACCTCCAATAACATATTAAAAACAAATTAAAACTTGTAAAGAAATCAAATAATCTAAATGCTTTAAATTTAAAAGATAACTTTACAACTTAGGATTAAGAAACTTAAATTCATTGAATAATTCTTCATTTGATTAGAAACATACAATGAAATTTCTTAACATGAAAAAAATATTTTATGACACGACTAAAAGATTGATGTCTTCTCCCAAGTATAGGAGTATCAAAATAATAAATATCCTAACAAGACCAAGATTCAACTATAAAAAGGTTAACTATATAAATTATAAATAATAATCATAATAGTGGTGGTGGTGGTGGTTTAAAGAGGATTTTGAGATGTAAGATTAATATAAAAATTAAACAATGATAAAAACAATTATCAAGGTTAGAGGATCTACTAATGGTATTTCAAATAAGTATAATATAATTTTTTTTATTACTTAACTAGAAACCACATACAAAGAAAGTTCTAATTGGATTATAAATTGTTAACAAAATTATATTAGTTATCTTATTCAAATAATGTTAATACTTGTAAATATTGTTAAGTATTCATAATTATAACTTATGTTAACAACAAATCAAGTTTCTTTCATAACAAATCAAGTTTTTTTCATAGTACAGGTGTTGGTTATACCATACAGTTGGGCTATGAAAGTGCTAAATATTTGTTATACCAAGGGTTATACAACATAAATCTAGATTAACTATGTAATAGACAAAGTATTAAAAGTGAACAAGATAACAAATAAAAAACACGTTAGTATCAAATATTAAAGTCCATATTGAGTTTATATTACATTTGTTCTTACACCATTAGTATAACTTTTTTATCTTGATATAATAAACTTAACTAGACATAATGAATGAAAGAAACATAAATAAAAAAGATAAGAATTTAAATAAAATATAAGTTAACTAAGTAAAGAAATGAAAATGAAAGAAATAAATAAGAGATTAGTGAAAGCAAAACTTAAGCATTACAAACATATAAAAAGATAGCAATAACATGATCTTGATCTGAAAACTAAGATGCCTAAATGCATGGAAAATGCCTACTTTTATAGGCTAAAATTTAAAATTGTTAATTGGATGATTAATTGATATAAACCAAACTAAAATCCAAGATTTACAGCTCCAGATATGACCCAATGATTGAACAATATTTTAGTTTGGACTAAACCATCATCTCTTTTCTAAATTTAGCCCTCTATTTGTCTTCTCAATTTTAGTAGTTAAACTCATTAATCAATCCTTTCATTTATGTGAGAAGCCTGCATTTAAGATGAACATTTACTATAAATTAAAGGTATCTTATAGTATTAAACATGTTGTTATAAAACATGCTCTAATTAGGTAGTTATTGATACTTCAAGTGAAAGAGATGATATAAAACCTTGATAAAAATGAACTTTGAAGTATTAACCATACTCCTCAACTAGCTTATTGCTAGTCCCTAGTAATCAAAATATTAAAATAGAAAAAAAATTTGCAAGTTATATAAAGCAAGATATTCATCATTCAACTTTCTTTAATCTATCCAAATAAACAAACTCTCATTAAATTTATATATTTGATTAATACCTTATTACCAAGATATTAATAAACCTTTCTTTTTATGTGTTAAATGTATGAAAACATAGATAATAAGGCTTTTATTAAAAGAGAAAAAAAATATTTTGTTCTAATATTTAAGGTTAACTTCTTTGGGTTGTGATTATTATCTTTTTTATTTTTTTAATTTTAATTTTAATTTTTTTAATATAATAATAATAATAATATATCTTTAACTCCTGTAACGAGTTTTCACCTAATGACTCTAATATCAGTTGGTCTTAGGACATTAAGTGTTGAAACACCTCTACAAGGTTAATAACTCGGGTTACAAATAATGATATGTAGATAATGTAATGTTTAATTTCCTTAAATTTTTCTCCTTAACCCATGCAATTTTGGGCAGACAAGAGAAGATAAAGATTGTCACCAAGTCAAAAGTTGGTCACCCACTCATCAATTAGTCATCAAATCAATAGTTCCTAATTTTGGCCTATAAAAGGAGGCATTTGCCATGCATTTAGGCAACTTGATTTCCAGATCAAGATCATGCTCTTGCTTTCTCTCTTTGTATTTTTTGTAATGTTTATGCTTTGCTTTTATTAATATCAAGTTTATGCCTTTCATTTACTTAGTTAATTTTTATCTTATTTATGTTCTTATTTTTTTTATTTATTTTTCTTTCTTTTATTATGTGTAGCTAAGTTTATTATGTCAAGGTGAAAAGGTTATATTAATAGTGTAAGAATAAGTCTAGTATAAACTTAATATGGACTTTAATGTTTGATACTAACATGTTTTATATTTGTTATCTTGTTCACTATTTAATACTTTGCTTGTTAAATGACTAATCTTGATTTATGTTGTATAACACTTGATACAACAAATGCTTGGCACTTTCATAGCCCATACTGTATGGTATAACCGACACCTGAGCTATGAAAGGAACTTTATTTGTTGTTAACATAAGTTATAATCATGAATGCTTGACGAGATTTACAAGTATTAGTATTAATTTAAGCCTTAGATCTTAACTAACTCAAAACCCTAAACTGAAACAAGTCTTAGATTTTAACTTAAAGCAAAGTTTTAATTAAGCTCAAATATTTAAAAAAAATAATAAAAATAACTAATATGTCATTAAATATTATTAACCCTTCTTTCCTTGTGTAGCTAGGACGAATAAGAAATCCTTATAAGAAAATGATTTTAAAACATTAATGAATCCTTATCATGTTTAGAGATTATATTGCAGCTTATTAAATATCCTTGTGGAATTAGAAAATTTCCAAAACTAGTTACCACATCTTTGTAAAAAAAAAATCTCAACCAAATAAAAAACTCATAAATCAAATAAAAATAAATAACAAAATTCATATAATCTCTGTTTATCAAATAGAAGCTACTCGCCAAGGTTATTGATTGCTTTAATGTTCATTTTCTTTGGTCAGAAAAGAATTCAATATTGTAATGAAAAGAAGAGTGAGTGCTCCTTTTGATAAGAAAATTGTCTGTTCTAGCTCTAGGTTCGATCTGAAATTTCTTCCAATAATGAGAAGCGTGGCAAAAAATATATCTCATAGCGGTCAACTGTTAGCTAAAGATTGGATTCAGCTTGACAACGAAAGATAGTGACAAAAAATGTAGAAATAAACATGCAGACTTTGTCATACATCTTAAAAGAAAGTTCAGAACGATTACTTAATAACTTAAATACATAGAAGGTACGAAACTTCCGTCAATAATCTTATTTATCTACTAAATTATAAACCTCGAATCTAAACAACTTGGGGTCAACTATGTGGATCCGTTCTCTTGTTTTGATCTTATCTTGTTTAAGGTGATAAATATATGGCCATTACTATAGATGAAACAAATCCTGTTACTCCGGCATTTATGATAGAATTTTAATTCAGGGTGGATTCCTTCTCTATAGTCTATACATTTTTCTACTCACTACGATGTTCAGCAACATTCCTAATTTCAGAGTTAGAGTTTTATTTAAAATCATGGTTAATAAGTATATATAGAAGCTTTTGACAACTCTTTAAAACCAAAAATGTCACGTTTAATTCTGATTTTATATAAGGTAATCAAAGCTGTGGAGGGAATTCCATTAATTAGTTTTGCTTTCTAAAATTATGTATCAAAAGGAGCTAAAGAAAAGTGTTTCTATTTTTTTTTTTAATCTTAGACATATTATTCTATCGAAATTTAACACTCTTCTTTACCTATTTTTTCAACTTAACTCTTCCAGATTTTTAATCTCTATTCTATTTTTTTTGTTTTGCTAATAATCTAAAGATTAGGTTCTTTTTTTTAGGGAGACATGAAGTACAATTCATTGGATTTTATCTAAGAGTGTACTTAAAAAAGATAATTTTGTTGAAATCATGTGAGATTGTTTGTTGTTAGTTTTTTTGTATTAGGTGAGAAATAATAAAGCTTAAGGACAAATAATTAATCACTAATAAAAAAAATTAGGTTGGATATATTTTAAGAACTTTAACAAGTAATCTAAACTAGTTTTATTTAAATATAATTTCTATACATGTTTTGTTTGCATGCTAAGATTGTATTCGTACAAGTTGTTTGGAACCAGTTTTGTTTTGTAATTCAATTCATTTTGTTTTCTACATTACCTTCATTTTATTTATTTAAAGTTCTAAAAAAGAAGAGGGCTAGATTAATATTTTGGTAAAATTAGTTTTAATATTAAATTTTTTTTCTTTGAAATTATAAATCAGAACACTCGAGAGTATTCTAAAAGAATTTCTTTTATTAAAATTTCTAAATTAATTCAATTAAGATGATTCCAAACACGCTATTATGTTTTATGCAAGCTGCATGATTTGTTTACTTTGCAAACTTACCATGTTTTTATACTTTTTCTTAATTGTAAACTAAACAACTATGTTTCCTCGTTTATTATAATAATTATTTGTAATTTTTGGACATCATTCATTTCTTGAAACAGTCTTTTAGTCTGACATGTATTCTATTTGTAAGCTAGCTCTCGATCACTCTTTTGCACGGATCTGAACAGCCTTCCAGATTTCCGGAAGATAGAAAAATATCTGCATTAGCTTTGGGAAAAAACCGTCAAGAATCCTTCTCCTGGGCGGCATATCCAGGCTTTGCGTCCTATTCTTCGGAGTCCGCCCCAGAATGACAGGCCTTTCTCAGCAGCCGCTGAAGGATGTTTCTGATACTCCAAATTTTTGTGCTCAAGCTAGCTTCAACGGCAAAAGGAACTTCGAACACTACTTAATAACTTATCAAGTTAATTTATAATGGCCTTACCAGCTTTGTGGAACCCTGCTCGGTTTTCAGTAATTAGGAACATTGGACTGCAGGCTATAGATCTAGCATCGACACACTAGCACCAATCCTTCTGAAAACACCATTGATTTTATTAGAGGTTCAAATGGTATTTTAAAATGACCAAATAAATAGGTTTTAATTATTTGTAGTTCAGGTTTGTTTTTGTGTCTATAATAATCATTACCTGTTTTTTGTGTTTTTTTTTTCAGGCTAGTTTGCCATTATCTTCATGGCACTAGCATCAATCAACAAAATTCCTCAATTATTATATATAAAAAAGGAATAAATATATAATAAAGGTATCTGTTAAGCGTCTCCCTCGTCTAATCTGCATGTGATACCATACAAGTTGAGAGAGAATGGAAGCGGCATGGAAATAAATTAAATTGAACATGATTTTGCATGAATATAATAAGCAAGAACAACGTGGTAAAGATAGTAGAGCTATATAGGCAAGACAAACATAACACATCCAAGGCCTGCCTGTGTTTGGTCGGGTGTTTTTTATTCATATTTTTTCTAAAGTACATTAATTATTGCTAGATGAAAAGCATGCACATACTGTAGGCCTTTAGTTGTTGGGTTATTTATTTATTTATTTTAAGAGATTCTTGGTATTTTCAGAAGCCGAAGGATCGATAAAGTAGCTGTACCGTTTTAGAAAAGACAGTAGTCTAAATAAAATTTAATTTGCTTTGTTGTGCTTCTGTATTGATTGGGAAGCATGCATGCTGTCGATATACCATGGAAGGGTGTTAAAGAAACCAGCTAATATTTGTATTATATATGAAGTTAAAATAAGATAATATATGAATATTCCAGGAATAAAAAAAATCTGAAAAATAGATATCATGGGTTAGGAATCAGTTAACCCAACGTAATCCGTACCATATATTATTTTTATCTTTATATTTAATAATTTATAAATTAAAAATTTATTTTTATTTTGTTTAGAAATGTTTTGGCTTCACAATTCTTGATACATAGTGGGCTTTCTATTGGTTTCTTTAACATAATAATGTCTTGGTCACATTAAACCCATAACCATGACAAAAAAAAATATATAAAAATGAACTTTATATAAATTTCAGAATGAATAATGCTAAATGGATTACACAAATCTATGAATTTTCACAATTGAAAGATTTTTGTTGTAAATTCATATGAATAGTACACAATAATTACTAAGATAGGAAGAATTTAATACACAAATATTAAAAAGAACATGTAGAAATAATCACCTAAATATACTAGAAGGAAGCTATTAATTCAAATTTAAATTTAAATACAATTAGATCAACCATGTAAAGTATATATACCTGATATAGCACATCAAAGGTGCTAAAGGTAAAGAAGGAGGGGGAGGGCGGGGGAGGGCGAGGGGGAGAAAAGAATGTTAAACCATAAAGTATGGGAAAGGGAGGTAAATGTATATTCATAGTTTCACTTAATTGAGCCTAATACATCCCATTTTTTTTTGAGGAATTGTGTACTCATCTTTTCCATCTTCATAGACGTGTTCTGAAAATTTTTTTCTGCATAATCTCATATGTGATAAATAATTTAGGTGAAAAAGTGGTGTGTCTAAAATTAAAACTTTATGTCATTATTTAAGGATTATAGTGATCTTGAATTACCATTTAATAAAGAGATTTTAATGATTAGGATACCACTTAATGTTCGGATCCAGGATGATGATGTTGAACAATAAAGTGAGAATATCTTCTATACTAGATGCAACAAAAGTAACAAGGTATAAAATATGATTATTGATTGTGAGAGTTGTTGTGCTTCACTTGTTTGAAAATCAAATTTGAACACTATTAAGCATGAAAGACCTTATAGACTACAATGATTGAATGATTGTGAAGTAAGATTTACTAAACAAGTTTTGATTTATTTTTGATTAGAAAGTATAAGGATGAAGTTTTGTGTAATGTGATTCATATATATGTTACTCATCTATCATTGAGGTGTCCTTGGCAATTTGATAAGAATTCCAAGAATAATGAGTTTAAGAATAAAAATTTTCTTGAAAATGATGGAAATACTTTCACACGATGTACCATTATTACCTAAACATGTTTATAAAAATCAATTAAAATGGGAAAAAAAAATGGTGAAGCTGGAAGTTTAGAATAACCATGTAAGAATGTGAGGAAAAGTGAAAAAATATAGGAGTACTGAGAGAAAATATTTGGCCATGTGGAGAAAAATAAAGTTTCAGTTGAGAGAGGAGAGAAGAAAAAAAGGATGAGAAAAGAAAAGAATATAGAAAAAAACATTAGTTTTTATGCCAAAAAGAATTGAGATTAGGATTGCTTATTTTTATGACATATTTATTATTTGACTTATGTATATGGCATATTTTAATACCAATGAACTTGATCCTTGTATTCCTAGTGCTTTTATTTATTTGTTGCGGGATTATAAAGGTATTTTTCTTGTGAGATTCTTAGTGTGGAATTGAATATCAAATTGTTTGTGTTTCTTGTACTTGGATGAGCAGTACCTAACTGACTAGTCTATAGAAACAACCCTAACGAGATAAAAGGAATTTAAAAAAAAATGATGGATTTAATGTCATGCAATTAATGAATTATATCTTATGCAATTTTATTAGAAAATTTATTGTGGTTTATTTTAATGATAATTTGATTTAAGCAAGAATTCAAATGAACATGATGAACCTTTATGAAATATATTGGATGTTTTAAGAAAAGAATGTTTATATGTTGTTTTGAAAAAAGTATAACTTTTGCATAGAAAACATTATCTTTCTTGGTTATTGTTATAACTCAATGTTGATCCATTTGCTTTTAATTTAATTTTAAAAAAATTAAAATTTAAAATTAAAAAGTTAGGGACTAATTTCAATTAAAGGTGTGATTTGTCAACTTGTGGAAAAACAAACCACCTTCTCCCCACACCTACTTCACTAACACAAACCTACATCTTTCTTTTCCAAGTACCGCAAACCATGTCTCCTCTCCATTCACTAATCATCGATCCAGCAGTCACGACCTCGTTAACAAAAACCCATAACCTTTTTTAACTAGATCTTTTTTCTCTAAACCAGCCCCCCATAGATCACCTCTTATTCTCTCTCACCCTCAGATCTGATTTGTCTTCTCTACCCAACCGATAAAGGGCCACAACAATTCCAACATCAGCCTCTCTATAACCCTAATTTGATCCCTATCATGATAGATCTGAACCAAGTCCCAACCATAAATTGCAAAGCCATGTTAAACCTCACAATTCAGCCACTCTATTAGAACAATAACCAGTAATGGACCCGAAAGGAAGAAAAATAGAAATAGATTTAAAAAAAATTAAAATCAACTGTTGGTATGATTTCTTTGTTTTATAGGCGATGGTAATACTCACCATCGACAGAAAAGGAAAGAGAGGAAGGAGTCAATATAAATCCCTATTTCCTGACTTTTTTCTCATGGCAGCACATGAACCCATGCGCTGCCACTGGTCGTGACGTATGGGTACACAAGCCACCATTGTTCCTGCAACTTAGGGACCTCCTAACATTGTTCTAGAATTCTCAATAGACAGACTTGTGTTTTTATTTTATTTTTTTATGAATTTTAAATGTGTTGTTTGAATTAAGTTGAATTTTGATGATTTTTAAATTGATAATTTTAATGGTTAAATGATCCTAGTATCTACTGATGTCGAAGTCAGAAATATCAACCATGATATTTACTAATAGTAGTGATATTCACTGACACTAGAGTTTGAAATATTCTACGTTTTGGGTTACACAATATTTACTAGTGCCAAAATTGAAAATAATCATATATAAATATTCATTAATATCAGAGTCAGAAATATTATATAAGGATTATAAAAAAAAAAATGGAACAAAAACAAACCTATAGCAATTTAAAACAAAACCAGCAATGCAATCTATCTCATATAGGATGCTTAAAGTGTGATAATATCTTTTCTTTTATATAACCACTGTCATGCCAAATAATCTATGTTGATTAGTTAGGGTTTTTAATTACCATAATACTAGATGACGACTCCATAAACAAGATTGTTTTTCCAAGAATAAGATGTTAGGTATATATTCTTTTTTCTTTTTTCTTTTTCCTAGAATATTTTTAATTGGTTATTGTGATGTCTGGGTATGAAAATTATATTGTTAATTCAAAAGGTATTGAAATGGATAAGGAAAATATAAAGGCTATCTAAGAATGGCTTACAACTAAGTAAATCATAAAGGTAAGAATTTTTCATGATTTGACTAGTTTTTATCAATGATTTATTAAAGATTTAATCACTCTAGCCGAACCTTTAACTGAAATTGTTAAAATGTTAATGGGATTTAAATGGGATAAAGAACAAGAGCACATATTTAACTTGTTAAATGAAAAATTATTTTGAGCTCTATTGTTATCATTAAATTACTTACAAAAACTTTTGAAATTGAATATGATACCTCAAGATAGATATTGAAGCTATTTTAATGGAGAAAAAATAGCTCGTAACTTATATTAGCAAAAAGCTCAATGATATAGCCATACATTATCCTATATATGATAAAAATCTTTATGTTTTAGTAAGGACATTCAAGACTTGACAACATTACTTATGGCCTTAGAAATTTATGATCCATTTCGATCATAAGTCAATGAAACATCTGAAGGGTCAAAGGAAGCTGAACTGACAATATGTCAAATGAGTTTAGTTCATAAAAACGTTCCTATAAGTGATAAAATATTAGCAAAGTAAGTAAACTTTAGTGGTTGATACACTATCATCAAGGTATGTACTTTTTAGGCATGTGAAAGATTTATATGATAATAATATTGATTTAGTCTGGACTTATAAAGCATGTGAGAATTTGGCATTTGATAGATTTTACAGGTTTGATGGTTATTTGTTTAAAGAAAAAGATTGTGTGTACCTAAATGAGTTTTATATTTATGAAGCTTATAAAGGCAAATTAATGAGATACTTTTTGGTTGCTAAGATTTTAGATGCTTTGCATGAACACTTTCATTGGACTAAGAAGAAAAGAGATGTGAAATTTTTTTTTGATAGATGCATAATATGTAAACAAGCCAAGTCTAAAGTTCTACATCATGGTTTGTGTACTTTTCTATAAATACCTAAGGAACGTTGGGTTGATATAACTATGAATTTTGATTTAGGTTTTATTAGGTCAAAAAATGATAGGAATTCTATTTTTATGGTTATAAATAGATTTTCTAAGATAATGCATTTTATATCTTGTTATTTAAGGAGATAGTTAGGCTTTATTGGGATAGTAGAAGCATTGTTTTGAATTGTAAAGTTAAATTTCTTAGCTATTTTTAAAAGATTTTATGAAGTTACAAATAAATGTATTATTTTCTATTACATGTCACTCACACACAAATAGTCAAACTGAAGTTGTTAATAGGAATTTAATTATATTAGTAAGAATTATCGTTCAAAAAAATTTGAAGAATTGAGAAGATTGCCTATAATTTGTTGAATTTGCATATAATAAGAGTGTGAATTCTACTACTGATTATTCTCCTATTGAAATTATTTATGGTTTTAATCCTTTAGCTTATTTGGGTTTGATTCCTTTACTTATTGATAAAAGGGTTAATCTTGATGACAATGAAGAACTATAAATAGTGCAAGAGAGTGTATGATAGAAAATACAAGGAAAAAAAAAACAATGTGCTTTTAAAGCTAATAAAGGTCAAAATTAGTTGAAAAAAGGTTATATTTAAATTAAGTGATTGAGACTAGGTACATATACATAAAGTGAGGTTCTATGAATGTAAGAGATCTAAGTTGGTGAGAGGAGGAGATAGTCTGTTCCCTATCCTTACAAGAATTAATGACAATGTCTACAAAGTAAATCTATCAAATAAGTACGGTGTTAGTACTAATTTTGATGTTTTTTTTATCTCTTTTTGTTTTATGTAGGTGATGATTCAAGATTAAATTCTTTTGAGGGGAGAGGAGATGATGCGATGCAAATTACACCAAATGATCTATTAGAGATTCTAGTTGGGCCACTTACAAGATCAAGGGCAAAAAAAATCAAAGATATATTTAATGGGTTTATGTAGAGTATTTGAGCCAAGATGAATTTCAAGGAGGTTACAATTTCAACAAGTGATGACCAGAACTTAATTAACTTAATTTATGTGCAAGAAGGGTCTAATTATCTACCTCTTAAGCTTAATTAATTTTAGCATTAGATATAAAGAGAGTTTTCAATGATTATAGAGTTATATGTTTCCATGAGTTTATAAATATCAAACTATAGAAGTATTTTTTTTTTATTATATGTGGAAATATAAAAGGCTAAGGAAGAATTAGTTTTTTATTTGTTTTGGATCCCAAAGGATGGCACCACATCCTATTAGGCTCAAGATCTTTTCTAAACAAAGATTTCATTCAATAATTGTCTTTTTATATTTATAGTGTGCAACAAATTAGTATTATTTTTTAGAATTATTATTTTTCATATCTTAAGCCTTATTTTAGATATAATAGGATTTATTTTAATTTGGGTTGATGTTTGCCTATAGTTAAGTTAACTAGGGTTTAGTTTCTTCAAAATATAAAAACTCATGCAAAGTTGTTTTTTTTTTCTTAAGTTTGATAATACATTGTGTGGTATATCTTATATATTGTGAGGAAATTTTTTTATTTTAGTTTTTCATTCAACTACTTTAACTTATTAAAAAATTTATTAAGTTTTATAGTGTCTTTCATATTAGTTCACATCACTTATAGATATTAGATAGGGAGTTTCATATTTATTATCTTAATTTTTTTTTATAAATTATTATTATATTAAGTTTAATAATAAATCTAAATTTAATTTTCTTCAAAATATTCAATTTAATTATGAATTTCTTTGACAAGTATCGCATCGAAACCTCAAATCTAAACAAGCAAGGTTAATTTTGGGAATCTGTTCTCTTGTTTTGATCTTATCTTATACAATATTATAAATAAAGAGCATACGAAGTATTCATATTTTAACCACTAGCAGCCATTAATTTATGAGGTTAACATTTCAAAAAGACTAAAACTGTAAGCCGTCTAATTTATTTATTTAAAAAAAAACGTGGGATAAATATATTCAGTACTCACTAAGCATAAAAGGTGCAATTTGGCATAATAGGACAAGACAATTGAAAGAATCTGAATAGTTTGTTTTTTTTTTAAAAAAGAAAATTGTCTTGATTGGGAATAAAATTTAATTGTAAAAAATTATTTGTTTTTTATAATGTTAGTAGAATCTCATGAATTAAATTAGAGATTTAATAGATTAATATAAATTGATTTGAATAAATTTGAGTTAATCTATATATTTTCATTTTAATATTTAAAAAAAATATTATTTTAATTTTTTTTTAGTCATATTAAAATTTTTGTATGTTGAAAAACTTGTTATCAACATCTCAATATTTTTTATCTCCAACAAAAATTTGATCCAAGTAGTGTAAGAAATTATCTAATCTAATATATACTTTCTTCACCCACTGATATGTTTAGCAACCAAGTATTTAGGGCTTGATTGATGTTATAATAATGACAGTGTTTTAAAATATTTTTGTTTAAAAATATATTAAAATAATTTTTTTATTTTTTTAAATTATTTTTTATATCAATATATCAAAACAATATAAAATTATAAAAAATATATTAAAAAAATTAAAATTTTAAAAACACTGTTTACATTACTAAACATACTCATAACATGACATCTATTTATTTGGAAACTTCATCTACCTTTTTTTACACAAATCCAGATTTCCAGAGGATAGAAAAACAATATCTGCTTTAACTTTGGCGAAAGAGCCTTCAAGAATCCTCATCTTCGGTGGCGTATCCTGGCTTTGCATCCTATTCTTTGGAGTCCACCCAAGATCACGGGTCTTGCCTAGGCAGCCACGAAAGGATGTTTGTGTTGCTCCATGTTTTTGCTCAAGATTCATCGGCAAAAGGAACTTTGAACAGAACTTCCCAGCTTATCAAATTAATTTCTTGTGGCCTTATTTTCTCCAGATTTGTGAAACCTCTTGTTCAGTTCCCGACGACCGGGAACGTTTGACGGAGCTAACATTCAGTAGGCCATCAGAAACATTGCAGCATCAACACTAACAGTCAGTATGCTGCAGGTGATGGATCTAATGATATCCCATTGATCCTCTTCAAGTTCTAGGCTATAACAGTTGTTCAGCACAGAATGAAACAAGATGTTTTATCATACACCAAATTGGCTGCCTTAAATTCTCTAAATGAAGAATGATAAGACTCTAATTTGGTCAGTCATGCTAGCTTGGGCTATTCTCTCCTGGGGCAGAATAAGCACACTACTGTTGTTTCCTATAAATATTATTTTTATGGAAAAAAAACTAATAAACCTATAAATAACAATTTGTCTATTATTACTTAGTATAACATATATTATTTCACGACTGTTCTATAAATTTACTCAATCAAGTAGCTATTTGATTTTTCTAAGTCTAAAATTATAATATATTATATTAATTATATTTTAGTTCTCAATATTTAAAACTTATTTATAATCAAGTTACATATAATTAATTATTTTAATTTAATTTTTAACCAATGAATCTTAATATGTGTAACCAATTAGGTTATTAATAAATTGATTCAAATATAAATCATAATTCTAAATAAAATAGATAAAATAATTTAATTTATTATCAATTTAATAAATTAATAATTAAAGATCAAATACAATATCTATTAGTTGGATATAATAAAAACGTTATATGTTGTTTGACTTAATCTTTTAATAATCAATTTCTTAACATAATTATTATTCTTTTATGAATAATATTTTGATTTAGACGTTATGATATAAAGTGTATCTTCTCCATCAAATCATGTTTATCCTTAACCCTTGTAATCTTTAATTTTTTAATACGATTTGAAAGTCATTTCATCATTCTATGTTGCACAAAGATTTTACTGTCAATATTATTTAGAACATGTGTAATTTTTTTATATATAATTCATATAAGATGATGAATCATCTATTGATCACTCAATCATCTTTATATAGTTTATGTTATATATAATATTTGCTTATTTATTACCTAGATTATGAAAATGTATTATTAGGGTCAAAACATAACATTTCATATATAAAATTGTATAGTGATCTCTAATCAAAAAAATTATTTATACAATTATTATGTGAATTTTTTTATAGACATAAATAATTTCTCTATATGGAATCCTTATATAGTGATCATTTTTCTACTAAGATAATGTCTTAGTGAGAGGATTTGTAAGATTTTTTTCATGAATGGGTACACAATCTATCCTTGCATTTTTTTTATGATTTCTTTAATCAAATGAAATTTTTTAAGTATATGTTTGGATCGTTAATGAGACTTTGATTTCTTTACTTGTGTAAAGAACTCATTTTGTTGTCTTGAATGTAGATATGTATTGAACTTTAGTTGTGGAATTTTTTAGTCTTTTGTTTGGAACATTTTTAACTCATAACACTACCACTTAAGTAAATGCATATTTTGACTAAGTATTATCAATGCTAGATATAAAGGTAGAATATGAATAACCATGAACTAATTATTTATCTTCTTGGTAGACTAGGACTAGAAAGATATTCTTATTTCTTTTGAATCATTTAAGTGCTTTTCAACTATCTTTTAATGACCTTTACTTATATTAGGTTGGTATATACTTAAAGCATAAGATACATTTTATTTTGTACATAACATATATATATATATATATATATATATATATATATATATATATATATATATATTATGGATCCTATATCTAAAGTATAGAGTATCCTTTCCAATATGTATCTTTTCAATTTATGTCTTAACATATATCCTTCGAAAGACGTATTCCTTGCAAAATAGGTAATTATCCTTTTTTGGATTCTTTTATGCTAAACTATTTTAGTATTTTATTTATATATGTGGATTGTAATAATCCAAGTAACCTTCAAGATCTATCTCTATAGATTTTTATTCTCATTATATAAGTTGTTTTCTCTCATATCCTTCATGGTGAAATTCTTAAACAATGAGATCTTTACTTGTTGAAGTAATACAATATTATTTTCTATCAATAATATATCGTATGCATATAATATTAGAAAAACATGTCTACTCCTGCTAACCTTTTTATAAACACAAAACTCATTTGTATTTTTATATAAAATCAAAGTGTTTAATTATCTCATTAAAATAAATTTTCCAAGTTCTTAAAGTTTTTTAAATCAATAAATGAGTTTTTGTAACTTGGATACTTTGTTAGTAAATTTCTTATATTGAAAACCTTCAAATTGTATCTTTTTATACATATATTTATAAAGATTGCTATTTAAAAATATAGTTTTGACATCTATTTTTCAAATCTCATAATTATGATTTGCAGTTACAATAAACAAGATCCTTATGGATTTTAACATAACTACTAGTATAAAAATTACATTAAAGTCAATCGCTTGTTTTTATTTGTAACATTTGATAATTAATCTAGCTTTGTAATTGTGTATATTGTTATCTATATCAGTTTTTCTCTTAAGAATCCATTTACATCTAATGAGTTTTATCCCTTCATGTAGATCAACCAAGGTCAATATCGAGCTAATATTTATGGAATCCATCTTAGATATTATGATCTCAAGTTATTTCTCAAAATTAATATTAGATATTGCTTTCATGTGATTGATAAGCTTATCATATACGAGAAACTTGTCATTTTTAACTTTCATGAGAATTTTATATCTTATTGGTATATGATATCTCATATCAAAGCTACGAAGTTCTTGTATTTCTAGTTAAACATCTTCAAGTGTTTTTTTTCCTCTCATTATTCCTTTCAAGAACAAATTCTTTCTCTAGAAAGATAGCATATTTTGAAACAAAAAACTTTTTATTAATACAATGGCAAAAACAATAACCAATAGTTTCTTTTAAATATCCCATAAATTTCAAAAGTATTTTTTTAAAAAATAATTTTAATTTTAATTTTTTCTTTACTTCAAATAAAGTTTTTGGTGTTTTTAGATCGTTTTTAATGTATTGATATTAAAAATTAATTTTTAAAAATAAAAAATATTTCAATATATTTCTAAAATAAAAACACTTTGAAAAACAACCACTACTATAATATCAAATGAACTATGAGACTGGATTAAAAGAAATAGTATTGATATATAAAAATTGATATAAAAATATTTTATGTCAAAATAATATTTTTTTCTAAAAAAATTATTTTTCTAGGATGATAGCATGTTCCAAGACAAACAACTTTTTATCAATACAATGGTAGAAACAAATAATCACTAGTTTCTTCTAAATGTCCTATAAATTTAAAAAGTAATTTAAAAAATTAAAATTTTTATTTATTTTTTTCTTTGTTTCAAATAAATGTTTTTGATATTCTCATATTGTTTTAATATATTAATGTTAAAAATATTTTTTTTATTTCAATATATTTATAAATAAAAAATATTTTAAAAAACAATTACTATCATAATATTAAATATATCATAAAATTAAATAAAAAATAATTAGTATAGATATACAAAAATTGATATAAAAATATCTTATATCAAGAAAAAAAATGAAAATTCATGCTACACTGACGTTAAAAAATGAAAGCTTCCAATTTTTCATTCACACTTTCATAGAAAAATGTGATTGTATGCATTCAATGTCCAGATATTAGGAGTTCGATAGATACAAACATCAGCATCAGCAGGAAAAGAAAGAAAAAGGTATGGAATGGAGGTTACAACTAGATCGCATTGGAACCTACAAAACGTTGCATAAAAAGGGTACTATTGTAAGGTTTTAATATTTAGCGATTGAAAGTGAGAATTCTGTAAACTACAAGGTTGTGTTGGTATGTTGGCCATCGCATTAACAGCATACTCCATCGCCGATCTGTAAGCATTGAAGGGTAATTATCCAGAGACAAATCCAACGCTCTCGGTGAACTTCTAAAAAGCTACAACGCCTAAAACAGAAACATCAAAGCAGAGACAGAGAGAGAGAGATGAACCCCTATAACGGCAACAACAGGAGTGATGAGGAGGAAAAGGGTTTGCTATGGAAGCTTCCAGAGGTTAGGTTTAAGGAGCTTGGGAGGGTGGGTCCTGCTTTCGGCTTTGGTGCTGGCTGTGGTGTTGGTTTTGGTGTCGGCCTCGTTGGAGGTAATCCATCACTTCTTCTTCTTCTTGTTCTTCCTGGGTTTACCAGTTTGTTAATTTTATTTTAAATATTTATGTGCTCTCAAATCTCTTCATAGACAAAAGAAAAATCCCACTTTTTAATTACCCGAAATGGGTTCTAGAGAAAGACTGAAACTTCGATACTCTCAATTGGCCTTCTTCTTTTTTTGAGTCTTAGTTGGGCTATTTGACTGCATTTAATATTTCTATTTGGTGGCTGTAGCTTGTGTTGCTTTTTATCTTATATGTGATGATGATGATCTTTATCATCATATTGTGTTTTACTGAGGTTTTAAATGGCCAATTCTTCAGGTGTTGGGTTTGGTCCTGGTATTCCTGGTTTACAGTTTGGCATTGGATTGGGTGCTGGATGTGGGATTGGTTACGGATTTGGCTATGGTGTGGGGAGGGGTGTAGCTCATGATGAGAAACGGAGATACTCTAATGTTGGCAAGCATTTTCGTGGTCCTGTAAATCTTCCAACTCAGTAAGTATATAATTATGTTTCTCTCTGTTTAGAGTTTTCAACTGCACTGGACTTGCTTAGATGGATCGTGTTTTATCTTGATGTGTTAAGCAGAACATTCACTAGCCTGCTGCAGCGGTATAAGTAGAAAGCACTTTGAGAACTTGCCATTTTCTTTTGCATTAGTTTTTCTGGGAGCCTTTTCTACTCTTGCTGGGGAGCCTTGTTCAGACAACCAATTAAGTTTGCATTTACTGAAATTAATCATCAAGAATGGGAGATCAGTGGCTGCATAGAAATTAAATTAAATTTGGTTTGGTTTGGATTGCCTGAAAATAGTAAGATGATAATGCATTCTAAATGACTCTTTATGGGGCCGGCCATGCTGGTGATGCAGTGTGTGAATGGGATTTGCTAGTTGGTGATGTATATGAGAAGATAGGATGAAAATGAAATTTCAATATACAAAGTTTAGAACAAAATATTGTTCAGCTCTTTGGGTAGATACGTATCAACCTTGTTTGTGATAGTAACAATAATTTGTGAAAATGTGATTCTTTTTATTTTTTGGACGACGTTAAGGATTTTGTTTGATGCTGTGATTCAGTGTGTCTTTTGTTCTCACTTTTCAATGGTTAGAATTATTCGCTTTACAAAATGCATGAATTTTATAAATTGCTTCTCAATATAGTTCCTTTCAAATTCATTTAATTGTTTGATACAAATAATTTTAAACACTAGATATAATGAAAACATATGACGAGACATGCATTGGTTTTGGAATTCATAATTTTTTGATATTTTCTATTAGACCATTGTCACCTCTCACCGTTACTCCACAAAGGCATGTGAAGTACACACATGCTTCTATATACATGTATGTGTTTTTGGTGTTTCTCTATTATAATTTGCCTGGTCGCTTCTCATTCTTCTCACTCAGCTTCTGGGTCATGCCGGACTTTTTTAGTGTTTGTCAGAGATTTGTTCGCATTAACTAACGAGGCTGGATTTGGTGTTGCTGCTTGTTAACATGTTTATTAATAAGCAAAGGATTTGAAAGAGTATTAATAAGCAAAAGTTGTGCCAATAACTGGTGTCTTATATGCATATATTGCGCTTTGCAGATAACAGTATTGGGATTTTTTTAGTTTAATTTTTTCTTCAATTAATTTTTCTTCGTGCTGTTATCAGTGATGAGGTTGGTTCCCTTATTGATGAGCTGGTCATCAACACCAAGAAGCTAGTCAAAGCAACTTCAAGAGAAATTGAGAAGTGGAGAAGATGAGTGATGTCTGTTAGGGCTCTTGTTTCATGGTGTAAAATAGCATTAGTTTGGATCCAAGTGCTCTAACAAGAGTGTTCACAAATGCTTGTATAGATGAAATTTATGCCATATTTGTTTTAAATGCATAGATTTTAGATTCAATAGTTGTTTGGTTCGGTTGTACCAATAACTGTGCTTGGCAAGAAATTTTTCTTGCGCCATTGTGCATTAAGCCAAAAGGATGCAATGATTTTTCTCTGGAAATTATAATCAATGGTAGCTTTTCCTAGATTTTTTTAGCATTACTATTGAAGTAGCAGCAGTTATATCTAAGGTTGCCTTGAGAGTGTTTGATGCCAGGAATTTTGCTGATAAGTGCTAGGAGTTTGCTGAGCTCTTTTCTCTGATAATCATGTCTGTTCTGATCTGGAAGGATGCAGATTTTGCTTGCTAGTTAACCTTAGTCGATACCCTTTTTAATTGGTGATTTCTATAATGACTTCAAGTCATTGCATTCTTCAATTTTTTTTGTCTAGGAAACCAGGTGTCTATATACTTGATTCAGTTACCAAAAATAAAATGTTCGAAAAATCAAGAAGATCAAAGTTACACTTAACTATAACTTTTTGTTTGTTAGTTCTTTTTTCTGATTATCACTTATATGGAGGATAACTTAGTCCAATCCAATGCGCAATCTTCAGCTCTTGCAAAACTGAGTCGGTAAATAATATATTTCATTAAATCGATTTCTAGTGTTTTTATGGTTTGGATGTGTTGATTTTTTTAAATACATACATATATATATATATATATATATATATATATATATATATATTAGTACATCTTAAAACAAAAAAAAAACTTTTAAAAAACATACCAACCAGAAAAAATATAAATATATATTTTTGGTAGATATATATATAAAATGTAAGTATTTAGGTAAGTTTATGCGTATTTTAATTAATTTTTAATTAATTCTATAAATTTTGAAATTAATATAAGTCTTTAATATCTTTAAAATTTTTAAAATTCAAACTAATTAACTTTAAAAAATAAATTTAAAATCTGAAAAATCAATCAGCAGCCCTCGTGTTACTTTTACTTTTGATGGATATTTATATTAAAAGATAACGCACATGCAAGACGTTCTTAATTAAATGCATGCAATGGGGTAGATGGATGGAACATGCTTCATGCAACTAAGAGAATCTAAAACTCTAAACAGCATGGATTATGTTTTAATTAAAATCATATAAATGAATATTTAATTTCAATACATGCATCTGCAAACGTAAGTACGAGACTGAAAGACTATAATCTTCAAGTTGGATTAATTTAAATGCAAGCCCGTTCATTTGCAAAAAACAAAATAAAAAGATGTACTTAACTTCCATTGAACCCACCACCAAGCTAGCAAGCCATCAATAGCAATTATCCGCATGGTGGCTTCCAAAAAATGACTATCTCGTAATGTAGACTCGGTCTCACCTGTTATAAGAAAGAAGTTTAGAGATTAGAAGCATATTTATAATCTTTAAAAGACTTATATGTACTTAACTTTTCTTATAATATGTTTGTATTTGCTTCCGCATTTGTTTTTAATGGTGGGAATGTTTGTATTTGCTTCCACATTTGTTTTTAACGATGGGATTCATCATTAAATGTGTGTTTAAAAGTATAATTAAGATTGTTTTTTTTTAAAAAAATTATGTTGAAATACATTAAAATAATTTTTTTTTATTTTTTAAAAAATATTTTTAAGGTTAGTGTATCAAAATAATTCAAAATATAAAAGAAATATAAACAAATTTTAAATTTTTTAAGAATTCAATTTGCACCGCATTCCAAAAGTTTATTTAAAACAAAATACAAAACAGTAAAATATAAATTTATTGCTTTTACTCTTGTATTTTTTGCAATAAGGAATTATACCCTGCAACAAATATAAAAGTTGAAGCAAAAACAAACATACCCATACCATTTTTTTCTAAATTACATTAATAATTTGAAAATAATTTTATATTATTTTTTATTACATTCTTTTAAATGAAAGTTGGAATAATATTTGATGCATATATTTTCCTTGAAAACTTTTGTGGATCAATATTATTGCAAGCCAAGCCCATTATGATCTGGACATGTTGATTTCGCATCATGATAAAAGAGTTGATTCAGATAAGAAAAAAAGATTTTACCAAATGCTATTTATTTCTATCATAAAGAGAAGCTTGGAATTTAAGCTTAATAATTACCAGGTGAAGATAGAACAACTTCCAACCTTGATTTGCTATCTCTAGGAGAGAACGTCTCAACTTCAATATTTATTCAGCAGTTCGTTAGCACGATGACTACGTACCATGTCTGACTTTGTTGCTAGAATCTTAATTAGTCCAAGTGGCATTGAAAGAAGCAGCCATGGTGGCGACAATTATGAGAGATTTTTGAAATTCAATTATATGTTCATTTTTATCAAGCATGCAGATTCAAGTTTCAATCCAGTTAGCTAGCCTTACGGTCAACTGTTCATTCATCCCCATGAATTGCTCGAATCTGATTGTGTATAGCTTAGTTACTTTGTTTTATAATATGGATCCAGTGGGAGTAATCACATGAAGCCGTCCTTATCTACTGTGCTGTCACAGTTCATTTCCTGCAGCTTCATCTTTATAATACGAAAATGGAGCCATCATAATCTTATAATAATTAAGTCAACAGAAAATTAGGATGTGATTACGCGCCACCACATGATTTAAATAATAAAAACAAACCATATTATTAATTGACTTTCTTAAGGGAATAGCAGATGGAACATCTTGTAATGACAGCTTTTCCCATGGTATATACAGTATGTATGTCGAGGCTAGTATAAAAGAGGTGGCGTGCTTCATTGAGTTCTCACTAGGAAATCAAGGCTCAAAACATTGACATTGTCACCTTGACATGGCTAGCTCAAAGCTTTCCCCGTGTCTAATCTTTCTTCAGATCATTTTCTTGGTCTTCAACTCGGCAAATGCGCAGTTGAGGGTAGGGTTTTACAAGGATACATGTCCAAAAGCTGAGGCTATTGTGAAAGAGGTTATGCATCAAGTGATGAAAGTAGCTCCTAGCCTTAGTGGTCCTTTGTTGAGGATGCACTTTCATGACTGCTTTGTTAGGGTAAGTGAGCCTTTAATCCATCTCTGATCATTTGAAAATCCTGAAACAGTTTTAAGCTCTTTCTTTTTCTTGCTTGAATTCATGAACAATGCTTAATTATGATGACTAGCTAATTATATCTTTCTACAGGGTTGTGATGGCTCGGTGCTTTTGAACTCTAGCACTGGCCAAGCTGAAAAGGATTCCCCTCCGAACTTAAGCCTTAGAGGATATCAAGTTATTGACAGGGTCAAGACTGCATTAGAAAAGGAGTGTCCTGGAGTAGTTTCCTGTGCTGACATCATGGCCATTGTGGCTAGGGATGTCACGGTTGCGGTAAGAAATTTCTTTCAAGATAATTTCTTTTGTAAGAAAAACCTTAAGGAACAGAATGGTTTTAATTGATAATAATTTATCCTATATATCAGACTATGGGACCTTTCTGGGAGGTTGAAACTGGAAGAAGGGATGGAAGGGTGTCCACTTTTTCGGAGCCCTTGACAAACCTGCCACCATTTTTCGCAAACATTTCTCAACTGATATCAATGTTTCGTTCAAAGGGTCTAAGCGTGAAGGACCTCGTAGTGCTTTCAGGTACTTGAGCATTTCACTTCATGTTCTTTATAGAGAGTCTTGTAAGAAGGGATTGTACAGAAGTAAATTCTAATTATTCTGTAATTCTGTCACAAAGGTGGGCACACCATTGGCACTTCTCATTGCTCTTCATTCAGCTCTCGGCTTTACAACTCCACCGGAAAGGATGGCACCGACCCCACATTGGACTCAGAATACATAGAAAAACTGAAGAATAAATGCAAGGTAGGAGATCAAACTACGCTAGTAGAGATGGATCCCGGAAGTGTCAGGACATTCGATAACAGTTATTATACGCTCGTAGCTAAAAGAAGGGGACTTTTCCAGTCCGATGCAGCTCTCCTTGACAACGAGGAGACAAAAGCTTATGTTAAACTTCAATCTGCTGCGACCCATAGATCCACATTCTTCAAAGACTTTGGTGTTTCCATGATAAATATGGGCAGGGTTGGAGTTCTAACCGGTAAAGCTGGTGAAATCAGGAAAGTTTGCAGCAAGGTTAATTAACTCGTCCAAGTTTACTGTCATTATGGAATAAATTATTATTATTATTATTATTTTGCATGGAAACATTTGTTTGGCTTTACGTACCTTGTTAAGAATTCTTTCCTTTTTTCCTTGAAGATTTGCTTAATTGTTTGAACTGTTGAAATCCATTCCATTACTCAATCATTAATAAAAAGTGGTTAAATTTTCTCTAAATAGTAACTTTGTTGTTTCTCATATATATATATATACACACACACACACACACACACACACACACATATTGTCTACGTTTCTGCACGGGTTGAATCTCAATACAGGCTTGGCAATTCGATCAAGCGAAGTTCTAGTTAAATTAGCTGACTTGCTCACCTTCTTAAGTGAATTCGATGTGTAAGAACAGGAAACGAAAAATTATGACAGGAAGATGTGGATTAAGATATAATTATGGGCTACCAATTTCTATGGGTGATTACAACTGTTTTTTCATCCCTTTCTGAGCACAAAATGGACTTGCAGAACAAGTTGAGTACTGTACATCTTTACATCCATCACGCACGTTGTTAATTATCACCGGAACTAATTCTTTGTGTGCAAAGTCGTAGAATTTTATTTGGGACCATTATCCTTATATACTATAATTTAATTAATTTTATATTTATTTTTTTATATTTTTAAAAATTATAATTTATATCCAAAACTTTGTTTTGCGTATAATAGCTCATATCCTAATGTAAAATAGACTAAACTATATGGTTGACCCTAAATTGTTTACACGAAAAATAAAATTTGTAATACAAATTAATTGTAATTTAGAAAACACAAAGGGTAAGTATAAAAATGATATAAGATAATCAGAGTAATTTTTATTTTTTTAATATACTTCTTACATATTATAGTTTTCAAAATAGACTTCAAAAAATAAAAAAAGCTCTAGAATACTTGGGTCATTGGATCCATCATAAAAAAAATGATAACACTATAAAATTTATAATTTATGATTATGCAATTATTTTATTTTTATTTTTTTAATAATATTCAAATCCATCGTATCAACTAATCAATCAATTTTAATCTATATAGATTGATTTATTTTATCAATCAATGTATCAACTATGGGTGCATCGGCCAAGCGTGCATGATATAGAGCATTCTAATGAATATAATTATAATTATTTTTTAAAATATTTTTTATTTGAAAATATATTAAAATAATATTTTTTTTATTTTAAAAAAATTATTTTTGATATCAACATATTAAAATAATATAAAAATATAAAAAAATATTAATTTAAAATAAAAAAATTAAAAAAAAATTAAATTTTTTTTTCAAAATATAAAAACAAACAAGACCAATATTGTTACATATCATTAGTGAAGGAAACCCTTTCTTACTTAGATGTGGTAGTATTTTTAAAAAACATATATATTAAAATAATTTTTTAAAATTTTTATATCAGTAATTTAAAATTATTATAAAATATTAATTTTATATTTTTTCAAGATAAATATATTTTAAAAATTCTGTTGAACCCAATTGAAAATATAATAACAAATAGTGGCCTAGCGCTCTCACCTTCTATTGATGGCCACTGCATGATTATGAAGGCATTGTTATTGCGAAAGCTTTTGTGTAAAATAACAAAAACTTAGGGATGAGAATTTGGATAGGCCACCAATATTATCCATGAACTTCAAGAGCAGGCCACGTCAGCCCCGTGATCTTCCACGTCAACAAAACCATCCTATCAAACCTATTTGTTAGATTACACATCTGCTACACCAGCCAATCACAAACGATGATGTGTATCCAATGTGGCATGTCTACATCCACCAGCTCAAGCATAAAGTATCTCCTCATTCCGTTTTTCTATATCCCATTGTTACCCAATCCAATCCACAACAGAAGCGCCTGAGCAGCTCGAAAGACAGAAAGCTTTGCAACAAAGAGATATATGGCTTCCCTGGCTGCATCCAGAGCAGCTGCCTCCCTTGGAGTGTCTGAAATGCTAGGAAACCCTCTCAACTTCAGTGGAGCCACCAGGTCTGCTTCTCCGGCTGCGTCAACTCCTGCCACGTTGAAGACTGTTGCTCTCTTTTCCAAGAAGAAGGCCGCTCCTAAACCAAAGCCTTCTGCTGTTTCACCAGCCGATGTGGAGCTCGCCAAGTGGTATGGTAAGTGATCCATCTTTCCGTCCATCCTCTCTTCTTCAGCTTGGTGAAGTTGAGTTCTATATGCTTAAAAAAAATGCTATTCCTTTGGTGGTTTCAGGTCCTGACAGAAGAATCTTCTTGCCGGATGGGCTCTTGGACCGGTCTGAGATCCCAGAATACTTGACTGGAGAAGTCCCTGGAGAGTAAGATCACTTTTCATGCTCTTTATCTTGACTGGATCTTGGTTATTATTCCATTAAACTACAGCTATGATTTCTAAATTTACTGTCACGATTATATATATTGACTGATAGCTATAAATATTAATGATTTGTTTACATGTGACTTGCAGCTATGGTTACGATCCTTTTGGTCTCAGCAAGAAGCCAGAAGACTTCGAAAAGTATGTTCAATTCTCTATGTGACTGTAGCTTTTCTTTCTTAAACATGTCGATTTTTCTGATGGAGATTATACTTTTTATTGCAGATATCAGGCATTTGAGTTGATTCACGCCAGGTGGGCCATGCTTGGAGCAGCTGGCTTCATCATCCCTGAAGCTTTCAACAAATTTGGAGCCAACTGTGGGCCAGAAGCTGTCTGGTTCAAGGTATGCAACTCTTTATGGTTTTTTACAATGACAATTGTTGATTTTTCTTCTCTCGGAATTAATCTTGATAGAAAATTATCATGATACTAGACAAGAGTTTAAATGATTTCTGTTTACTTGCTGCAGACAGGAGCTCTACTTCTTGATGGCAACACATTGAACTACTTTGGCAAGAACATCCCCATCAACCTCGCCCTTGCTGTCATTGCTGAGGTTATCCTTGTTGGCGGTGCTGAATACTTCAGAATCACTAATGGCTTGGTACTGTGCTTGGACACTATTCTGTTTACCATCCCAATCTAAGAATAGTTCATTTCATGCATGTTCCTGCACTTCTACAATATTAGGAACTATGAATCATTTATAGGATAATTAGTTGCACAATTCTTAGCTACAAGGTTAACGTGTCCGAATTTCCCCTTCTATTTGCTAAACAAGGTCATTAACAACCAATAATTATGTGTAATTTGAGAAGATTTTGAAATCTGGATGTTTAAAATCTATTTGAACCGTATGGTGCATGGCCTAAAGGTTCTCAAGTTTGCTGGTAGAGATATACGATTGAATATTAATTACTGGTAGGGTTACCTTGTTTTCTAAAATGGTGGCAACTGGCAATGACACAGTTATCTTGTATTCTTGGTAGGGTTTTGATGACAAGCTTCACCCGGGTGGTCCTTTTGACCCACTGGGCTTGGCAAAGGATCCTGATCAAGCTGCACTCCTGAAGGTGAAGGAGATTAAGAATGGTAGACTTGCAATGTTTGCCATGCTGGGTTTCTACTTCCAAGCTTATGTTACTGGAGAAGGTCCCGTCGAGAACCTCGCAAAACATCTCAGCGATCCTTTTGGCAACAACTTGCTCACTGTCATTGCTGGTTCTGCTGAGAGAGTTCCTTCTCTGTGATTTTACTTTTCTTGATGTTCCCTTGCTCATAATCTAAATGCACTGTACATCTCATTGAGACATTTCAAGGTGTTACCGGGCGATTAACCTTAATCCAAGCACTTGAAATCTGATCTTTCGTTTAGATTCACAATTATTCACCTATACATAACTGCAAAATATAATCATTCTGCAGAGGTACTCTTATGTGGTGAAGGGGAAAAGGCAACACTGAATTCCACGGTAAATGATAGAACACAAGTGGCCTTGTTATTTTATTTTTGACATGCAGAGTGATAATTTTTATTAATGGAATCATTCTGGTGCAGTAGAAATAATAGTCAAGCTAGTCAGATATTCAACACTGTATTAATCATAAAGAGAGAGAGAGAGAGAGAGAGAGAAGAAGACACGATATGACTAATGTACAGGAAAATAGTTTGTTGTTTCACTGAAGAAGCAAAACTGAGGCTGTGATTTGCAACAGAAGGAAAATTAGCTTAAGACCTAGAAAGAGTAAATTAGCCTGTTCTACACTGTAAATTGATTATAACTCTTACAACTACACTGTATCTATTCTGTTTTTGTGCTCTCTCCTTCACAATTTAGCAGCAATCACAAGCTGACTGTTCAAGAGTGCGGCATCAGTATTCAGGATAAACCTATAGGAGCATGCAAAACACAGTGTAGATGCACCTGCCTGCTTTGCTGCAAATGACCAAAATAAAGCTACCACTTGGGCAGTCATCCAGTTCCAGGACTAAAATATTGCTACCACTGAGATAGGGCATCAAAAATTAAAGTTGGGAGTCTTGGTCAATCTAAGGGAGAAATAAACCAGAAAGAACAACTGATAATACGTTCAAATTCTTGGTTACAAACCCTGCTGGCCCGGGAAAGTGCATGAACACGCTAAAGTTCATATATTTGCATTGCCCTATATTAGCAGAACCATCAACCGAAAGCAAATCTTAAAACCAAATTCTAGTTGTTCGAGGAACTTTGTATTACTTGTTCAGTTCTCCTCCTTGATTTCTTCCAATCAAACATCAAATATTGCTAAATGTTTCATTTACGTCAATGCACTTCAGTCACCGTGTTCAAACAGTCAAGTGATGTCAGCGCCACAGGTTCGAGCCTAAGATCAATCAGGCAAGTCTCTCTGATGGTTAAGCCTGCAGGAAATCATTAACAGACACTCCTGAGTCATAACCAATCAAGGCTGCCCAAAAACGAATTGTTTCCAGGAAACCAAATGTGCCCTGCATATATAAACCCTCCATGATACTTTTCAATAAGCAATTGCAGAAACAGTAATTGTGATTTGCAGGGATAATGAAAATCTTTTGCATTATTTGTAAAATGCTTAATAAGATCCATTTAAATCAAGGAGGTTATCATCAAAGATAATGATTTCCTCAGGCAACAGGGGAACAGCTAACAGAATGGGAGAGAAGCATTTCGTTTTTCACAAGAACAGGACGGCTTTGTTCTTCCCGCCAGCTTAAACCAAATGTATTGCCAGGGTCATGGCAGAGCTTTGATCTCCTAACTGATACCCGTCTATCTGGTGATGAAGAATCTAGCTCTGTGTTAATTTAAGAGATGAGCATCCTGATGCAAAGTAAAAATAATACCAACAGGGCCATCCCGCAGAAGCTAGTACCTATGCATGATGAGTCTGCAACAATGCATCAGTACCTGCTCTCAATTAATAATCGACCTGCTATAATTTTAAAATCCTTTACAAAGCTGTTGCAGCAACGAAGATAACGCAAGGAACATCTCAACTCCCTCCATTCTAAACATAAACTCATTCATCGAAAAAGAAATACCCAAAATTGATAGAACAAATTAATGGTTTCTTTCTCTCTTTTTTTTTAAAAAAAAAAAAAGCAAAAAACTTTGAAGTTCTATTTATGTAGTTTAAATGTGGACGAGAAAGAAAAAACCACTGAATATGTAATGAAAAACATACTTAAAGAGTTCCAACTCAACAATGCAAGAATAGAAATTAACCGGAAACATCCAAAGAAAATATAATTGAAGACCGTCGCTAACTCAGCAACACAATTTTGTTATTCTCCTTAAACAATCAGCAGGCAGCTTCATCCACTCAATTGAAAACTAGTCATCGCGAAGTTGACATAGTAATAAAAGCTATTTTGAGAGGAAAAACATTGTTAAGTGAGATGATTAGCTTTTCATTGTAATGACTAATTTACATTTCTAAAAAGAAAAATCAATGAAAATACTTAAGGGGATAATAAAGTTTTTTTACAAGGTTTATTAATTATTATCAAGGATGTATATCTTTTTACATTTTAAAAATACAATTAAATAATTAAATTAGTATTAAAACAAAACTTATTCATTTATCCTATAGTTATTATAAAATTGATTAAAAGAAAATTTGATAATTTAAAAATATAAAATGTAACTTAAAAAACAAAGTTGTCGAGCATGAGCAAGTAAGAGGTGCTCGTGGTCTTTTAGCAGTACATTTGATATCTATTGGCCTCTAAATGATAGCTTTCATGATAGTATTAAAAGTGTTAAAGTATCTCCATTTAACTAAAGTGGCATGTGTTATCGTTTATATGATAGTATTTCATTCATGGTTTTTTTTCTCTCTCCTCACTTTGAAATTCATGTTTGCTATTCAAAATTTAATTTTTATTTTTTTATTCTTGGTTATTTAGTCAAATTTAGATTTGTTCTTAATTTCATACCTGAATTCATAATTGTGATTTGTTATTTTTTTTCAAATCTAGTCTTCATTCCTTTGATTTTGATTTTCTATTTTGGATTCATTTCAAAACTTGATTATTTTTTATAGTTTTTGCCTTCAATTCAAAATTTTATGTTGTACTCTTACTTTTCAAGCTTGGTTTTCATATTTTTAATTTCTATTTTTTTATCCTTTTATATAATTAAACTTTTTTTTATTTTATCCTTTGATATTTGATTTAATAAAAATTAAATTTCGTGGCTTTTTCAGATAGAATGCTTCCAGTTTAGAGAGTAGGGTTATGGGTTAAAAAAGTTAATGAAGGTTAATATTATTTTTTTTCATTTCACCTTTCAATATTATTTGTTTTGTAAAATAAACTTTATGATTTCTTTCACTTTCTTTTCAAATTAGGTGGTCTCAATCTCATACCTTGGACAACAAGTTTTGTCAATTAACTTTGTTATATTTTTTGGTCACTTTGTTTTATATATATTTTTTTGTTTTGCCCTTTAAAATTGGATTCTTTTTAAAATTAAGCTTCATCATTTTATTTGTTTTGCATTCTATTAGGTTATCATATTCATATGATTTGACTTATGAGATTTGACATTCTTACCCAAGTTTATAGGTGTCTTTTTTTTGCTTCTTTTTGTTGATTGATTTTTTTATCTCATCTTTCTACATTTGGTTTATATGAAAGTAGTTATCAATTTTTTTTTTAAAATTTCTTTCTATGAGGTTAGCCTGGTCTTATGACTTAAATTGCAAGTTTGTCATGCTAACTTGGACTAACTCGAGACGTTTTACTTTGTCATTTTTTATTTTTTTTAATTTCATTCTTTAATATTGGATTATCTTGGAATTTGTCATTATAGTTTTTTTCCCTTTTGATAATCCTTCTTTTTCTTCTAGTTATTGATATTAATTATTTTTATTTTAAAATCTTATATATTTATTGTCATTGTTTTTCTATCATAGAATTAAATGAAATCATCTTATTGGATCCAATACAACTTATAACTCGAGTTGTGTACTTTTTTAATTTTTTAAAATATTTTAACAACACCAAAATATCTTATAGTTTATATAATAGTAAGTTAAAGAGATGAAAAAAAAAAAGGTGTCTCTAAAGCACCAATACTTTTAAATAAGTGAGGATTTATACAAAGTTAAAGGTTGTGTTTGTTTTGCAACTACTTTTGCGTTTACGGTACACAAACACAATAAAGTGTTTGTTAATAAACTAAATTATGTTTTGTACTGCGGAACCCAATAAAAAATTGAATTTAACGCCCATTTTTTATGAAGTATCTTTTACCTGGTTTTTAACTGAGAGGGTGTTTATTTGACAGAAAGTGGTTTTCTAGAGACCACTTTCTAAACTTTCATGTGTTTGTTTATCATTATAAAAGTTAATCAATGAAAAATACTATTTAATCAAAGAAAAATTTGGCTTCATTTCTAAGAAAGTGTTTTCCTGAAAAATTTAAGCGGAAAACATTTTTCAAAAGTTATGAAAAATTTAGAAATGTCATATTATTTGCTGATTATATCAAATTTGGTCCTCAAAACTTTTAATTGCTATATATATTTGTTTTGAATATTTATTTTTCAATTTCATCCCTTAGAATTTAATTTTTATATTAAACTTTGGTTCTCATTTTTATAATTGTTATTTGCTTTTTCCTTATTATTTTTTAATTGAAATTTTTTATCTATCAAATTTGGTCCTCATTCTTTTGATTGTTACTTATTTTATTTGAAATAATTTATGGAATGGTTATTATTTTTATTTTTATTTTTTTATTTGTTGGATTTGATCTCTATTATTTTGATTATTATTTATTTATTTGAGATAAATTATTAAATTATATATTTGTTAATTTCATTCTCATTCAACTTTTTAATTTATAAGATTTATATATCATTATTTTAATAAACTTGAAAAAAATAAAATATCAATAAGTTATTTTCCAGCTTATTTTTTATGACATAACCAAACACTAAAAAGTACTTTCCAACTTATTTTTCATTACATTACCAAACATCAAAAAATAATTCATTTTCTCAGAATTCACTTTCCTAAAGAAACTACTTTCCAGTAAACAAACAGGACCTCAGTTTCATAAAATCATGTTTATTTTACGTTTCAAAGACGCTTATGAAAAAATTTAAAATTTTTATTTTTTTTGCTTTAAATGATATTTTTTTGTGTTTTCAGATAATTTTAATATATTGATATCAAAAATAATTTTTTAAAAAATAAAAATTATATATTTTGATGCATTTGCAAGTAAAAAACACTTTTAAAAGAACCATAATCACACTTTCAAACATAACTATCAAATATTTTATACATGTTTTTTATTACACATAAACCTTAATGATGATTTTTACCAAACATATATCTAAATCCAACTAATCATACCTAACCATATTTTAAAAAAAAATTATTTTTTTAAAATCACAACCACAAAAACAATCTAAAACACAAACACATTCTTAGACCACCAGCTCCAGGTTCCAAACCTTAGTTGAGGTTTTGATTTATTATAAATAGTTTTTTTTTAAAGTAATTTTTGTTAATTAATTTTGAGTTTGGGTTTATGCTATAGCTTCTATTTAGGTTATTGTCTATAAAATAACTTTGTTTTAAGTTTATGTTATTCTAGTTTGTGATATAAAATTGTATATGATCTAAAGTAAACAATTGCAAGGTTTAATTTTAAATAACTAAAACAATTGCATCTAGCCAATCTTGCTATACCGTAACTGTAAGTAACCCAGAATGGGGCCGAAATCTTTGAAATTGAAATCATCACCATCAAAACTGGTTTCTTTCAGCAAGGAAGATGATGCGGCAGCACACCATCATCCAAGAAACCAGAGAGAATAGAATGCATAACATTTTTTTCAAGAACAGAGAGCCACATCAATTCATAGCCTTGATCAGAGATATTCACACCAAGGCACAGGAACATGAACGTGAGGTGGGTGTGCTGTCACATGAACAGTTTCTTTAATCGGAGGTGTCCTCAATTTCGAGTTCAATTTCTTCGACTGGCGTGTAGGCTTAGGCTGAGAGCTAGATTGGCTTGATTTCCTTTTTCTACTCCAATTCGTGTTACTCTTTTTCCGAATTCGACAGAGCACAGTATAATGAGGAACATTCTGCATAAGAGAATCATCGAGGGAATACTCCAACATAATCCAGGAAGCATCAGGAGTGCCTATATTGGGATTCTTGTAACAATATCTCCTTCGATTCCAAGTAATTCCTTTGGAATGGAATGAATGAACATCGTCACCATGCCAACGGCCCCCATTGGACCCAACACCACGATCAAATTTGGAGGATTTCATGCCAGGGTTTATCTTTCTCAAATTTGTGAAAAAGAAAAGATCATCCTGAGGAGACGGACCAGCCTCAACTTCATCATCATCCTCACCATCACTAGTAGTGCTATTGTATTCTCCAAAATTTTCCCATATTTGCCAAGGCTCCTCATGACCATATAGATCATAATCTTGAACAACGTAAGGGCAAGATAGAGGAAGACCCATGACTTTGTTGTAAAGATAGTGGCAAACAAGTTCAGCCTCTGTAGGGTTAAATCGGAACCCTACAGCAATATTAGCAGGAGACATGGTCGATTCCGGAAAGAAACAGAAGACAGCAGCTCGCGGGAGAGAGCCAATCTGAGAGCAGAAGAAGAATAATCCATGCTGCTGTCCTGCTACTAGTAATTTATAAGTGAAAGAGAGTCCGGTCGGTGCAACAAATTACTGATGAATTGTTTTGTGTTACTTGTTCTAAACGGAAAACATGCAAGGAAAGGAAGGCCTCCCTTTAAAATCCCAATAGAACTTGGACAGACTGGTGGTAAATTACCCGCTGAAATAACACTAATAAATATGATGAAAAAAAAAAAGTTGTCTTGGAGGAGTTGGACCCAATGGTTAGATAACACTAATAATATTGCTTTGTAGCGGTACACCATTGAAATTTACTATGAGTGCACAAGTTTCAAATGCCAAGTCATAGCCAATGTTGAATTAGGAAATACGAGGCTTGGCTGTTGGTCAACTATAAGTCTTGACTGGTCAATTTTTACTATTATTAGTAAATCACTCTATAGGTAACACTAGATACATGCTAGCGCTCTGCCACCATATTTTTTTTCTGTCATTGTGCTGAACTTGACTCATGTTTATGCTAAATATATAAATCAACATAAATTTTAATGGCTAATAAGGAAAAGAAAAATTAACATAAATCATAAATAATAATATATATAGAAAAGTTTGAAGATGTAGAGTAGTTAATACATAATCAACATAGCAAGAGTGGAATTCAAATAAAAATCAAAGCTTGTCCATTGTAATTTTTGTCAACTTTATATAATATGAGTCCATGGTTTTCTGACCTAAGTTGTTTAAGTCTGACTTGGTTGTTAAAACCCATGATGTTTGGGTTTAGCATGGGCGCTTGAGCTTGGCGTGGTTCGTAGACCCATGACACTTGCGTCTAGTTTGGTTGTCAAACCCATGAATTTCAGGTTTGGTATGGGTATTTGAGCTTGGTGTGGTTGCCAAATCCTAGTGTCACCCTAGTGTCTTGAGTCTAGTGTTGTTGCTAGACCTAGGTAGCTTAGATTTGGCATCTAGGATTTGAATAATTTTTATACGGCGGCCAAAGATAATAGTTTTGTTAAGGACCAAAATACTCATGCAAATATATTAAATGCTTTTAGGACATCAAACTAATAATTCCTTATGAACTTTTAATGTATTATTAAGAAAAAAACAACAAATATTTATGCTAAACACTTCTAAATTTCAATAAATAGATACAAAATTTAAGTTAAACTCTACTATATTGATTCCAATTGTTAGATACATGTTCGCGATCTTGCAACTTTAAAAAACTTTAATCAAGAATAAAGAAAAATTTCTCTTGCAAGTTTTTCTTGTTAACAACATAATGATATATTTTTTATCCTCCAATAAAATGTTGATTGAACATACTTAAAGTTCTCCTACTCAGCCCATTAATTTGTTCTCCAAACTTTTTGTTACCCATTTCTAATTCTCCGAACATTATTAAAAAAAACAACAAAAACATATTAGATTTTTGAAAATGATCTCACCTTTGATATTAAAACCTATAAAGTCCACTACTTGTCCTTAAGAATCTATAGGTTTGATGGTGAAATAAAAAATATTCTTATTGGATACATTCATTTTGTTAATGGAAGAATAATTAATCACATCAAACTCTTAAGAATAGACAAAAACAAACCACATAATTTTCTCACCATTAATCATACCATAACATTCCACACTCACTTTGTTGTTTTCTTCTTTCTATAGCAACTCTATCCACTTGTCTATCAATTTGGTGCCCTCTTTTCTACCATTTTTTCTATCAATTTGGTTGAGAAAAAGGAGAAGGACTTAACACAAAAAGCACCATTTTCATCCTCTTTCTACAATTTCCTGTCATCCGATTTATTTTAATTCTTTTTATAATCTAAGTTGTAAAATGTTAAAAGAAAAGAAGAGAGAAGAAGCGATACTAATTTTAGTCAAAAATGTTTTCTACTCATGAAAAGATGAAAAATTAAAAGTGAAATTTCTATTATAATTTATAGTAAAAAATCTCTTGATCCACACTAATTTTCTCGCACTATTTAGCTCTTATTATAATAGTAAGTAAGGTTTGGCTTCAAAAATACATGGAAAAACAAATAACATATTTGTTATAAATATTGTGTTATTATGATTACCTGTTATTGTATCAAAGAAAATTTTCGATTATCTCTATTTAAATTTTACTCATCCAATCATTACATTAATAATATGTATTCAAAAGTATTTTCTTTTTATACCATCATGGTTAGTTATCATTGTGTTACAAAAAATTTCTGATCTATTATCTTTATTTACATTTTACTTATCAATTATTGTATCAATAATATATATTCAAAAGTATTTCCCTCTTCTACCATCATTAAGGAGGGTATTAATGCCATCTTTTAATATATCAATATCCAAGATGTAAAATCCCAACAGGAAAAAAAAAACTAACTCTCACATTTAAATATAGAAATAATTTAAATAAAAATAATAATCTAATATAGAATGGACATAAAATAAAGAAAAGTGGGAATTTTAGTATATTCAAGATGAAATTTTATTTAGTATATTCATTGGATAATTAAAACATGTATATAGAAATTTAAAATCCTTTTTGTAATTTTTAAAATTATAGTGGAATTCTAAAAAAAACAAAAACCCAAACGATAATTTATGTTTATCTGAAATTTTAAAATATTTTTTTAATTTATATTTCAATTGATATCCCTCCTCTGTGAATCTTTATTTTACTTATTCAGCTTTTTTTTAATAGAGTTTTTTTCTTTAATTATTCTCTATGTATTTTATTTTTAAAGATATTGTTTAGATTCATCGATAATATTTTATATTTTATATAGATAAAATTTATTTTAAAAATATAAAAACTATATTTTAGATGATATGTGCGACCTGCATAATTTTTTTCTTTTTTTTATTAAATTAATTTTATTTATGTATTTATTTTTATTATCGCTTAATTGAATAAAAAAACTTGATTATAATAAATAAGTTCAATAAACACAATCAAGTAAATGTTTTATATTATGATATCAAATCTTGATTTAAATCTCTCACTCAATTTTTTTAGTTTCATTTTTAGTTATTATTAATGACTTCTTTCATTTTGTTTACATAAATAATTCTTAATTTATTTAATTAGATATTTGTAATCTTTTCAATTTGCATTTATAAATTTTTTATGTAAGAAAACATGTGAAAAAACATGCATATCTAATATTTGTTTTGTTAAGAAAAACATATAACTCATGAAGAAATATAAGTCAAATAACTAACTAATAATTAAACATTGTAAGATCATTAGTCACAACAATACTAATGACGCAACCATGCTTCTCTTTTTCTTTTGTTTTAATATAATTAGAAATTAAATTGTAATAAAATGAAGTGCGAGAAGAAAATGTAAATATTGGATTTTGATGTTTGGGATTGAAATGAGACTTTATCAAAAATTAATAAATTAAATAATATCACATGAATATACTGTACATGGTACCCCAAAATGTCAATTCTATGATGTCTAGAAACAATAATATACAGCAAAGCTAAAATGTCAATTCGAGGGTAAGATGCCACCGTTGCCACTATTTGTAGACTGCACGTTGTCTCCTAATCACTCCACAATTTGGTCAAGATTAATTATTTAAAAATATATTATAATAATAGATTTTTATTTTTTAAAAATTTATTTTTAACATTGGAATATCAAAATAATCTAAAATCACCAACAAAAATTTAATTTGAAACAAAAAATAAAATAAAATAAAAATTTAATATATTTTTAAAACACATAAACAATCTATGTTAAGATTAATGGTTAGATACGAATGACTGGATATATAGATATAACTAATGCAAATCTTGCTAAATACTCTTTCCTAATTCACTTACCAAACGGTCTCATGCATTGAATAAATAGATCCCACCAGCTAATTAATCACATAAATACAATGTTTCGAAGGAAAATCCTTTTATAAAATCAGTATTTCCGAAACAACCTGATGTATTTCCTTGATGTATATATACTTGTAGAGTAGAGGGGACGAATACACAACAAAATACGAAACATTATAATTGAAGATACTAATAGAAAAGGATACAACAACACAACTTTTCCTAGATTAACAACAATATATGCGGTGGTTGGATTGCCTTTGAGTTCTATGATCATCCTTTTTCAATTTATATATATATATATATATCAATCTCCCATCAGCCACATTCTCTTGATTGTTTAATTAGGGTTTGCTTGATATCAAACATGGCGATTAGGGCTCAGAATCGAAAGGAGATGATTTCTCAACTCGCAAAAAACAATATCATCGTAGCAGACATTCTATCAAGACTGCCTGTGAAGACCCTTTTGAGGTTCAACTCTGTATGCAAGTTATGGCACTACATGATTGACTCGAGCCTTGGCTTCCAAGCCTTGCACTACGATCGATCGCAGAGGAAACCTCGATTCCTTTTGCGGTGGTCTGACTTTGATTTTCGGCCGCTTGAACCCATCGGATGCCGGTATCTGTATAACTTTATTCCGACAGACACCGAGGGGAACATGTTCAGTCCGATTCAGGTTAAGGTGCAAGAACCTGTTAAACTCGTATTGCCAGGTTGCTTTGGTTTGCTTTGCTTAGCTACAGAAACACGTATTTATGTGTTTAACCCTAGCACTCGTCGTCTTCTTGCACTGCCATATGATAGAAGTGGAATAGCAGGATTCGGGATTGGATATCTGAGCTCAGCCAAAAGACACAAGATTGTGCGGTTAAATATTCCTCGGCAATCAAGAACTTCCTTGAAATGCAAACTAGAGTGCTCGGTTTTCACTCTTCTTCCGGAGAAAAGAGGACTTGAATGGAGGACAGTAAGAGAAGGCTGCCCATATTTGGTGGATCAGTTCTGTTTTCCAGCTTTTGCTAACGAAACTATTTACTGGAAGATCGATCTTGGGCAACATCAAGCACTCCACAGGCATAACGATTTTATTGTCTCGTTTAAACTTGGTGACGAGAAGTTCCAAACCATAACTCATCCTGCTGACAGGACTGACACTCCTCGTCACTGGAGATCGCCTACTCGACATTCAACGCAACTGGTGGAACTACGCGGGCATTTGTACATGGTGGAGACTTTAGAATTATCCCATGTTGCAATATGGAGACTAACCAATCCCGAGAATTCCATATGGTCAAAAGCATGCACAATCGACATAAGCAAAATTTCTCCGAATTTTGTTGGAGAACTCCAGTGCGTCAAGGGTACAGAAATCATATTCAACTCTGGTACTCGTCTTCTGCTCTACTACGATGAGGAAAAGAAAACATTTAGAAGGAAGATACTACCTTGCTCTGCAGAAAATGTTACCGTTTATTGCGAAAGTCTTACTCCCCTGACAACATCACAGGGATAATTTATTGGAATATTGTTCTTTTTTCTTTTCTACCTTACTTGGTACTTGTTTCAGATGATAACAACCCCTAGAGTTGTGGCAAGATTTTCGTTTGGTTCTTTGCAATTATGTGCGAGAAGACTTTTTCTTCATTCTTCAAAGAAAAATTACAGTAGAAGCACGTCATATGGTTGATCTTAAATATGATTCATATACTTCAAATGCAGAAATGAATAGTTTCCTTTCAATGCATGTATCTTTACTGAACTTCACAGTCATTAATGTTTTGGAACCTGCATTCTATAAACCTACACTACACAGTTTTGTTTTATGTAATTGCTAGCCAAAACAAGTGATCAAATATGCCCAGCGTGCAAGCTATTAGCACAAAGTAAATTGTCTAATAGCTACAATTCAGCGCTAAGTTTGCGACTTCACGAGACTGTGTCATCTGTCATCGAGCCTTGATTACTGAATCCAAGAATAGTATACAGTTATATGTATATTTTTGTGTAACCATTTATGAATGTTTAAAATCATATTTACAGAGTATAGAGAATAAATATTGTAGCTATAACTAACAGCCTGCCCTATCCAGGCCGCCTCTCAGTTTGTAGAAAGCGGACATATTCCTGCTGCAACATCTGTCCTCCATGAACCGGATCAAATCTGCACCTGTAAAAGCTGGTAATGGAAAAATCTTTAAGATATAGAAAATTGTGAAGAACTATTCTGTCGACAGACGGAGAGAAAGAGTACACATGCAAAACACTGTATTTATATCGTTGTGCCCGCTGTCCAATATCCACAATTTTACCACAACAAGCTTTGCCAACAATGATCACCACCTAATATGGTCATTATTGAAGGCACACTAGCTAAACCATCCACATAGTAGGTGCATTCAATTATGAAAAGTAGTTTCAATGTCCATCTACATTTCTTTTCTATCTTCCCCGTTCATTCAGAAAAAGTGTACAGATCAGGAAGATGTGGCTGGTTCGGTTATGGAGATTCAAAAACTAAATCTTTGAAGAGCATAAGTTCAACAATGAATTACCACAAGCAAGCATTTTTTCTTTAAGTGCTACAGTTATCAATTTTAATGGACCATAATTTATTTATTTTTGAATCCTTAATTTTCAAAAGCTTATAGTTTCTTGTGCAGCCAAATAGGAAAACAGAAGCACATGTATAACAACATTAGGTAATGGGATGAAAATAACCGCATTACCTCCCATTCATGCCAACAATAATGACAGTATTCTGAGATGCAAAAGCTGCGATGTACTGAGTGTCTTCAGACAAGTGGAACCGAGCAAATGACCACTCAGAACTAAAATACTTTGGCAAAACCCCTGGACAAGCACAAGAAATATGAGACTTTATTTACGAGAAAAAGAAACAAGAATAATGCGTGTGGGAAAGGTCTCCCATTATATATCTCCCTTGATGAACCAGCAAATTTCATTTATTAAATAGTAATAATAACAATTATAAGAAGCTATTAAGGAAATAAAAATCAAATATAGTGCCTACTATTACTGCCAAAAGGAAATCAAAGCACCTACTCCATCTCACATACAGAGGACTCCATCTCACATACAGGAAGTGGATTAAAAAAGGGGAAGAAAAAAGAAGTTCAGACCAAGTGGACAAGCCTAGTCCCTCTTTCTTGCCCTAAGAAAGAAATGAAAGAAAAGATGGAAAATTCAGATTTGTGACTCAGATTGATTACATGTGTTTGGTATAGTGGTGCGAGATGCCTTTCAAAAGTATTTTTCGCTCGAAAATGCATCAAAATAATTTTTTTTAAGAATTTTTGTTTTTATTTTTAACATCAATACATTAAAATGATCAAAAAGCATTAAAAAAAAAACATCAATTTCATTTTTTTTCAAACCAAAAACAATTTCGAAATGCACCCAAATGCAATTCCAAACGCAAAAACATTTGGCAGTTGAGGTGTAGTTACTTCCCATGGAGCCAATTACAGTTTCATTAGTTCTAGTTTTACTTTTAAATCCATTAGTTCAGCAACTTCTGTTAGCCTGCTGCAGAATTACTCCATAAACTTCTTCCATAAAATGTTCGTAGCAGGGAAAAACAAAAGTGATGGTTCTTAAAAAGAATAAAACAAGCTATCACATTGATGATTTGATGCATATAGTGGAGTCTTGGGTTAGATTTCTGCATTTCTTCAATATGATAGGGGGTAAATATAACATGAGTCGTTCAAACTCTATGGTTTTATGAGAAGTTGTGATTAATGATAAGGCATTCCATGCTTCCAATCTCAACTTAGTGCTATCTGGAATTATCTTCAATTTTTCATGGATAATGTATATACAGAGGTCATTTGAGATGGATATTGAGTTTTTTTATATTACTTCAAGAAGTCATTCTTAAGCTCGTTCTTAAGCTAGTTCTCAAAAAAAAAAACATAGAAGAGATGGAAGTTAAATTTGGTGAAAATTTGAAATTGGCGATCCTATACTTGAAGAGTTGAAGGCACAAATCTCATGAAGAGAAGCAACTAGAAGCAACATTGCAAGGGAAACAGCATGTCTCCTGGAACTGATTGACAAGCAAACAATCAACTTATCATCATTTTACCATTACAATGTTGAATGCTTTTTCCTTCTTGCTTTCAAGAACCTCGGTTTCTGTAGATTCATAAGAACCATAGGAGATTCAAGGTTTGATAATTAGTAGGTAGTAAGATTTAAGATTTACATCTTTTCACTCTTCCCATTTCTTGCATTCTCTATCACACATCTTGGGAAAAGAAATGAGATGATATTTTAGACACTTCTTTCATGTTTTTGCAACTTTCAACAATATATCGCAAGGTTTCATTGCTTAAAAATCAAATTTACTCCATGTATTTCATTATAGGAGTTATATGTCTTCATCCAAGCCATGAACTACGTTGTTGTTACTAGAGTCATTTAAAGCCTTTCCGTTCTTTTCAAACCAAAAGAACAGAGAATGGAAAACTAGGAAAAACAGGAAGCAGAATAAGAAAGGATTTATAGGTTCATCTTTAGAACCATTTATCAACAGAACTTTCTTACCTCTCATAAAAGACAATGAAGAGCCAGGATTCGCACTAGTGCTTGGAGAAATAAGGCCATCAAGGGAAGATGATAAATTCTGTTCTAACAATGACGGGCCCTGAGCAGGGCTTGGATAAGAGGATGAGTCCTCTCCAGCCACTCGAACTCTTAGACTGAAGATATGAACAGTACCTTTGTCACTTGATACAGCCAACCACTGGACATTCCGAGAGAGTGCAATGCCATAAATCTCTGCTCTATCAACTCCTCTTCTCACCTGCAGAAAAATGGTATTATCAGCACATAAAATGCTGTTTAAAATTTTATTAGCTGCTCATCTAAGGGGAGAGAGAGGGGAATGTATTCCCGTGTTCTGAAAATAGTACAATTAATGTTTAAAATTTAATTGGATACTAATCCAGAAGCTTCCACAGCTGCTGAGGAATCTAATCCAAGTAAGGGAATGATGAACAATGAAGTGAGCATCATTAAACATTATATTAGTGATAAAAGCAAGTAACAAATAACTGGTACCTCAGAATAAGTTTTTAGCATATGATACAACTTCCCTATCAAGTAACATACAACTACATAAGCACTGCAGTGAAATTTCAAGATGACATCTAGTAAGCTATATTTTTAACAAGCTACCTCTTGTAAACGAGTGCCATCCATTGTATTGAAAATTCTTATCAAAGTGCCCCTTGCACTAGCAGTCGCAAGAAGCAAGCCATCCATTGTCAAGGTCAAGCATGCAATATGAGAATCATGAGCATTAATGAACTTCGTGACATTCAACCCAAAGTGTTCAATTCGGACCTGGCCCCGATGAAGCCCAGGGCACGCCAAAACAAATGTATTTGAATCATGAGAAAGGCAGCACAGTCCTCTGGGATTTGCCAGAGTCTCAATCTGATGAAGAAGCTTCAAATCCATGAAATTATGAACATACAACTTGTGCTCAAGAACAATAACAATGCGATCCCGCCTTAACTTCACAGACCGAACCTCAGACCTAAATGAAAATTCACCAATGCACCGGCTCTGATGATCATCCCAGATCAAAACTTTGTTTGGAGGATACTGAGAATTAGCATCAGCACCAACAAGCGCCAGAATGTTGCACCGGAACAGCATCTCAACAATTTTGAATCCCCCACTTTTGAGATCACGTCTGAAAGTTTCCTTAAAAGGCTCACAATTATAAATGCGAAAGCCATGGCTTGTGCCAGCAGCAAAGCAGCCATAATCCTGGTTCCAGGATGCAGAAATCAATTCCACTTCATTGCTACCATTGGATTCCAGCTCGGGCTGACCTAAAGAACCAGAAGCAAGAACATTTGAGGATTCAAACGAACCATGCCTTGCCTGGGGAAGAAATCCTTGAGAAGTTGAAACGGTTGAACTCATGGTCTTGACGACTTGCTTGAAGCAATCAAAAGCCGTAGGAATGCATATGAAACAAGATACACAACGTTGGAATAGCAAACGTAAGGCTCTGCCACATCAGATGACAAGCATGTTAAACATGTCAATCTTATACTTTACACATTTCAACATCCACAGTTCACCATAAATCAATCATTAGCATTCAAAAAAGATAAAACAACTACATCAAGCGAAAAAAGCTAATGAAAACAGTATAATTGGATTCACCCATCTGTGAAAAAGTTTCAATTTGCTCACTATGAAAAGAAATTGAGATCCCGCTAAAGAAAAAACTTCCCTTTACAACATCGACTTTAATCTCATTCTCTAAAGTCCCCAATCAACATTCCAGCATGACCCATAATTTAAGATGACGAGAAATGATCTCCCTCTACCCCTCCCTCCACATTGAACATAGTACAACACAGTAACGAGAGAGAAAAAAAGGAGAGAGAGGAGAAGAAATTGACGTACAGGCAGGGAAGGTTGATGATAACATGGATTATGTATTTCCTCTAATCTTCAGATCAACTTTCTGGATTTAAATAACTACAAAAAACAAAAGGAAGATGCATGAATTTCTTGAATAACCAGAAGTGGGTGTTAATGATTTGCATTCATTCATATTTAGAAAAAGCAAAAAAAAAAAAAAAAGGCCTTTGACATACAAAGAGAATTGAGGTGTGAGATGAACCTTGTGATCAAATCAACGAGTCTTCTTCTAAACTATTCTTTCTGCTTCTCTCTGTGTTTATGTTTGTTTTTAGAGACCTGACCAGACCAACTGTAACACAATGTCTCTTTCTAGACGAAGACAACAGGGACGGATGAACAAAGCATTTTCCCTTTTTCTTTTTTTTTTCTTTAGAACCTTTTTTTTTTGTTTTGTCTTTTATTAATTTGGCCAGCTGGCCATCAAATCTTTATTCGGGAATCTTGCACCGATATTCCTTTCACTTCACCCTGCCACGCCACAAATACTAGTATTTTTTTCTTTTACACGTTTCATTTTAGGTTTTAACTAGTTTATCTCTCAAAGCTTTCATGGCGATTTACGAGTTGAACACAATTTTTCTTTTGACATAAAAAATATATTGGTAGTGGTATTGGTATTTAACTTGCTAAAACGGTTTAAATTTTCAAAATTTCTTATTCTATTTTAATTGATATTTAGTGACTATGTTAACATTGTAAAAATATATTATGCACTTCACTTAATTGAGTTAATTTTTTATTTTATTATATAATAAAAAATATAAAAATTAATTTATCATATATTAAATGCCAAATAATAAAATTAAATTCAGACCCCTCAATGAATTATAAAATTAAAAATTAAAAATTAAAAAATATAAAGAAAAGGTAAAAAAAACTTCTTCCATGACTTATTGACTAATATCCAATCAACACCTAAAGCATACAACCCTGATTATAAAATTTATTGCTTCCATTTTAATTTTGTTATTATTATATAGTAAAAAAAATATAAATTTTATTTATTATTAACTTAATATTAAATAATAAAATTAAATAAAAACTTCATGATAGATAATGAAATTAAAAAAACAAAAATAATATTGAATAAAACAAAGTATAGACATGTTAGGCTGGTTCGTGCAAAAGAGCTAGGCACGTGAACTTAAAAAAAAAAATTATTAGTTCTAATGTATAAATTTTATCAAATGGTGATAAATCTTAGTTAAAAAATAAAAATATAAAAAATAATTAGAGGAAAAGTTTTGCTAAAACATATATGAGAAATATAAATAAATTTAGTAAATATATAGTGTAAGTTGTACTTGTAATTCAAAAGTTTATTTAAAATATCAAAGAAAATTTTTCCTAATGAAAAAATTATAAATAAACTCAAGAATTGTCAACTCCTCTGAATTAAGGTCGACAATGATAAGAGAAGAAATTAAGTTCTTTTTCTTTTATTTTCTTGCAATTCCACATAAACTCTTTTCCAAAGTTAGAGTTTTAGAGTATTATAAGGGTGATTAGCAAGGAATAAACATGCTAACACAAGATTTGGAAGAGTTTAAAAGAGAAAAAATTAGGAGTTAATTAGAGAAAGAAGAAATTTTAGCAAGAAAAGAGGGATTGGAGGAGAACTTTTGCAAAGAGAAGGGGAAATTGGTTTTAAATTTACTTGGTAAAGTATCCTATAGTCTTTAATTCTCGTTATTTAAGAATGGATGCGTAGGGAAGAGAAATCCATAATCTCTCACCTACGGTTTCTAAGAGAAGTTTGGGGAAGATGAAAAATTGTTTATAAATTGGTTAAATGGCATGAACAAATAGATAAAGAGAGTAAAATAAAGATGGAAATTGAAAGAAAAACCATGGTAATTCCTAACCCTCGTGTTGTCCATGATAAATTATAGGGGAAATGGAAGAATTGAATGAAAATGAATAATTATATGTTAGTTTGATGCATATTGTGTGAGAATTAGGATATAACATAAATGGTTAGTTGAATATGTATATATGTATTTTAAATTTGTTTGGGAACTTGAGTTTAATAATATGAAAGTTAGGTAAATTTTTTGAAATTATATGAATAATTTTAACTTGCTATGGTTACAGAATGTATTTAGGATGGTAAAAAAGAAAATAGAATCAAAATTGTAAAGGTTTTGCTAAAATTATAAGATATTGTTAAGTTGATTACTGGCTTGATTTTGAGAATTAGTTGAATTGTATGAGATTATATATTTATTAATATATTTTCATGAATAACTATGTCTTTAGAAAAAGAGTTTTATTTAGATATAAGTATTGTGCATGTAATGTATATTTTATAGAAAGTCATGGACTAGATGTTTGATATTTTTGTGATGTTAAATAGAGCTAAGTTAATGAGAAGGTATTAAGATTTAGTAATTTAAATGATTTTGTTAATTTGAATGCATGTTGAGATAATTTGAGATATATTAGGTTGTATGTGTGAATATTGAAAAATTCTATGAGTATAAGTAATGTTGCTTGTTGTGATAGTATATATTAAAAAGCTTGGAAAATAATATGTATGCATGTTGATGATATATTTATATTGACCGAATAACTAATGTGTAAGTTGAGAAATTTGGAAAAGTAATAAAACCATTAAAGGATTGGGAGGTTTGAATATCCTATATGAAAACAAGATTGATGACAAATAATGTATATAATAAAAAATATAAATTATGCATATAATTTAGAAAATATTAGCTTTAGAAAATGTATTCATGGCAATAGTATATACAATGGAAAAAAATATGCATGCAATTTAGAACCATTCACTTAGTAGGTTGTGTAAACATGATTAAAAAATCGAAGTCTTCTTTCAAATATAAGAGTGTTGAAATAATATATAATCCAGCAAAACCGGGATCGAACCATAGGAAAGTTAATTGTATAAATTATAGATAACAATAATACAACAATAATAATAACAACAATAGTAGCAATAATAATAATAATAATAATAAAGAAGTTGATGAGAACTTTGAAATGAAAAATTAATATAAGGATTAAACAATGACAATAACAAATGACAAAATTAGGGGATCAACTAATATTATGTCAAACAAGTATAGTATAAACTCTTATTATTCAATTGAAAACCATGCATAAAGAGGGTTTCAATCAAATTATAAATTGTTAATATAATTACATTAGTTATCTTATTCGATTAATGTTAATACTTGTAAATCTCATAAAACATTCATGATTACAACTTACATTAACAACAAATCAAGTTTCTTTCATAGCACAAGTATAGGTTATACTATTTAGTTAAGCTATAATAGTTCCAAGCATTTGTTGTACCAAATGTTATACAACATAAATCTAGATTAGGCATTTAACAAGCAAAGTATTCTAGAGTGAACAAGATAACAAATACAAAACATGTTCGTATCAAACATTAAAGTTCATATTGAGTTTAAACTATATTTATTCTTACACCATTAGTGTAACATTTTTACCTTGACATAATAAACTTAACTAAATATAATGAAAGAAAAAAATAAATAAACAAAATAAGAACATCAATAAGATATAAGTTAACTAAGTAAAGGAAAAAAAATGAAAGACATAAATAAGATATTAATGAAAATAAAACTTAAGTTTTATAAAAGTACAAAGAGAGAAAGCAAGAGCATGATCTTAATTTGGAGACCAAGATGCCTAAATATATGATAAATGCCTTCTTTTTATAGGCCAAAATTGAAAATTATTGATTTGAAGACTAATTAATGAGTGGGTGGCTAACTCTTGACTTGGTGACGATCCTTATCTTCTCTTATTTGTTCAAAACGTCATTGATAACGTCATAATTGGAACCACTTGAAAAACATGAAAGTTGTAGGAAATTATCTTAGATTTTCAAAAGAAAAAATGGAGGTCATTTGGACTTCTAAAATTCTAGATATGGGCCAAACATTAAACAATGTTCGGGATATAGGACAGATTCAGACTTCTTTGTTATTGCTACAATTTGGACTTGAAAATGACTTTTTTAAATCTTAGGTTCTATATTAAAGTTGTAGGCCCGTGTCTTACCTTTCCATCTATATAAAGTAAACCTACATCCGAGATCTACAGCTTCAAATATGACCCAATTACCAAATAGTGTTCCAGTTTGCACTACACCAACATCTCTTTTCTAAATTTAACCACCTTTTTGTCCTTTTAATTTCAATTCTTAAACTCATTAATCAATCCTTTTATTTATGTGATAGACCTGCATTTAAAATGAATATTTATCATAAATTAAATGTATCTTATATTATTAGATATGTTATTATAAAATATGTTTTAGTTAAGGAGTTATTGATACTTCAAATGCAAAATAACAATATAAAATCTTGATAAAAATACGTTTTTAAGTATTAATCAGAAACCATTTAATTAATTAGCCTTTTAAATGGGATTAAGGTTATGTAATTATTTGATTAATCCACTATGTTCATGAGACAAAGATTATAAAACCATATACTTAATCATCATATAAATAGGATTAAGGTCATGGACTTTTACTTAAACGACTATATGAATAATGACTAAAATGATTATTATGATTCATAATGAATTTGTTGGGTAAAAGTTATTACTAATGAGATTACGTTAAAGTTAGATGTATGATTAATGACTAGTTTCAATATATATGCAAAAGATAAATATTATATTGATATATGAAATTCGTAATGTTGTTATTAAAGTAAATTTAATTATGTTAAAGAAATTGATGTCAAAACTATTATAAACATGTTGATATCTACTCTCTTTTCAGGAATATGTACATATATTATAATTAAAAATGTCTCTTATAATATTTTATCCATGCAAGTTCATTACATATAGTAGATTCATCATATAAAGTAGGACAAAGTTAATCTAGATGTTATTATTTTATAGTCTTATCATGTATATAATTCTATATAAACTGCATAGTTAATAAATGTTTAATAACTTTATTTTGTCATGTATTCAATTTTATAATTTTATTTTTAGTATTATAGAATGTGATGTGTATGTTGCAAGATCATAATATATGAACATGTTATGAAATGGTTATGCAATGTGTTGTGAAATGATACAATGGGTGAATAAATAAAGTGGTGGAATGCTTAAGGTTATCATATGAAAGTTATTTGTGATGTGGTTTTATGCAATAAATAGAGGAGAAGATTTTAGATGGATTAATTATTAAAAGTGATAATGAACAATTTGTAATAAGGTAGAAAAGAAACATATTGAAGTTAATTTAAAATGAGCATGAAATATGTTAATATAAATAAGATTTTCAATATAAATGATATTATATAAATAAATTGAAGTTATTTGGAAAGAAAATTTTTCTTTCAAAAACATATTTAGTCTCAATTTCATGAATGTTATATGAAAATATTATCTTTAATTGCATACAAAATATCATGGTGTTACACAAATGACAAGTCATCTATTTTTTTTTTGTTAAAAAATAAATACATACAACATGTTATTTATATTTGTTTTAAAAAAATAGAGTAGAACATGAAAATCAAATTTGCAAAACCAAATTGCGGTTGCATGCTAACCATCCTAATTAATTAAGCCACAAACTTGATTTAAAATGACAAAAACAATATTAACATGATTTATTATTTATATAAATAATTAAACTGACTCTTAACTTTTTTATCTGTCAATATAATTTGGTTTGAGAGATTGCATGTTAATATAATTATCTAACAAAAATATCAAGAAGAAAAATCCAATCCAAATATAAACAGAGTCTAGAGCACTATTTGAAAACTACCTTGGCTAGGCAAATTAATCTGGAAATCTAACCACCTAATTAATCTAGAAATCTAACCACCTAGATACTAGACTAGAATAGGTTTAATTTCTATCCAAGCAAACTTTTGGTTATTAAGTGAAAACTAGACTTCATAAAACAAAATAGTTTTTATCTAAAATAATATTTTATAATTTAAAAAATATTTTTAAAAAAAATCATAGCTAACCTATTAAGATTAACTCGATATATAAGATATAATTTTTCAAACTCGATATAGAAGGTATAAATTTTCAAAGTATAAAAAGAAAGTTTTACCATACTCAAAATAAATGGAATTTAGCTTAATTTAAAAAAAAATTAAGAAATATGATATTGATACCAAACTTGTTACATCTAAGATAAACTTCTCTAAATTAATTATGAGTAATTGTGGAGAATTCCAAGATTTAGGCTTTTAGGTATCAAATTCAAACATTCAAAGAAAATCACGTACATAACTTTTAGAAAAGACAAGCTAAATTATAGAAAATTGGAAAAGGTTGCTATGAACTTTCTAGTTGCATTTTGAAAAAGCAACATAATCTAGAATAAAATTATTTCAAATTCTATTTTAATCTTTTGGAAAAACTAGTGATATTGTCCACGCATTGTTTTGGATAATTTTTTGGAATTTATTTTTAATTTAATTGGCAACAATGAAAAAATATATTCATAGGAAAGATAATCAATAAAAATATGGAGGAAAATGTGTTTTTCTTAAAAAAAAACAAGTTTTCACTTTAATGTATTTTTTAAAATTAAAATTATAGTTCATTAAATATAAAAACAAAAAAAATAAGAAAACAATATTCTAAAAAACTATATTGATTTGAATTGAAAAGGAAAAAAAACAACACATACTTTTTAATTAGAAGCCTAATTTTCTTATTCATGCATTTCTTTTTATTTTAACCACAAAATTATTTTTTTTTATGAGAAGTACCACAAAAATTATTTTTTTATGAGAAGTATTGTTTTTTAGGTAGAAACTTATAATAATCATGAAAGCAACTTTCAATAAAAAAATCATAAATCAATTATTTTTACACATATATAAAAAGATTTAAGGACAATAAATTTGAAAAAATCATATACCAAACTTATAATAAAAAATTAAAAATAGATATATTATTCTCATTAAATTCTAATAAGGAAGTTATTTTAAAAACTGATAATACATAATTATTTAAAAAACAATTGATAATATCATTCTAAATGAGCCCAAATATTTTTAAAAATAATGACATAATTAGATAATCATTTAAATGTTATTTTAATAAATTAATTTAAAGATATATTTTATCAAATTGCTTTCTAATAAAGAAAAAAACTAAAGAGATATTTAAAAAAAGATCAAGCATCTCTAATCTCAAAAAAACATGTTGGCCTTATACGTATATTTGGTTTTTTTTTAATAGATAAATAACAACTTGCCTTTTATTTAAAAAAAAATAGTAAACAAAGTGGTGCTTGCTTGGGTAAACGATACAATATTTTTTAGTTGACTTTTTTTATCACTCTAGTGGTTGAAAAGCCAAGACTCAAGTTTTGGAACCCAAACTTGTTTTCATTTGAAATTATCCAAAAAATTAATTTACAAATTTTAATAAATTCATTTAAAAAATATATGACTTATGGATAGTGATCTATTTAAGTTCATTTATTTTATAGCACCAAGGTGAGAGTGATGTATTCAAGTTTATTTATTTTATAGCACCAAAGTTTACTAGGTAATTTTTTTTAATGAGGATTTAATGTTTTAGTTCTAAATATTCAAGTAGTAACTATTATGAGTTGATCTAGATAAATATAGGATTTAGTGACATGAATGCTTTGAACTTATTAAGAAAATTAACTCTTGATTAACATTCAAGTATCATTGATGAATATTAGACCAAAAAACTTGAAATTTTGAAAACAAGATATGTTTCAAACAAAAAATCAACTAAGGTATTACTCCTTGAAATTTAAGATAATAACTTGTTAGAAGTCTAATAAAAAAAAACACTACAAGGTAGCAACAAAATATTGATTTTCAATGCAATATAATTAAAGATAAAAAAAAATTAAAAGGATTTTAGAATTCTATCCTTTCAAATGCATTTTAATGTGGGTCAAGCTTCAATAGGTTTTACAACCAAATTATAGAACAAAAAAATTCATGCTATATGATAAATATTTTTGTTTTTTTATATTAAAAACAAAGACATAAAAATAAAAATATTAAAATGATATCAATAATTAACAAGACATACATGAACTTTAAAATAAATACAAGGATTTGTTTCTTGTTTCTTGTTATGTTGCAAAACAAAATGCAAACAAGTGATTATTGTATGTAAAAGTTAGGAAAAAATTCCTAGACTATTTGCCAATTAAAAGTTAAGGTTAAACCCCATGCAAAAAGCCATGGTTACACAACATCTTATCTCTTGACACATTCAAATTTGAAAATACCAATATCCCTTGAAAATTATTCATGATGATATAAAATCTTAATAAAAATGCACTTTTAAGTACTAATCACACCCCTCCAACCAGCTTATTATTAGTTCCTAATAATCAAAGCGTTAAAAAAATAATTTGCAAATTCCATGAAGCAAGGTATTCATCATTCAACTTTCATTAATCTATTCGGATAAATAACTCTCATTAAATTTATATATCTGCTTAATACCTCTTAAACATGATAATAATAAACCTTTCTTTAGTGCTCAATATATCAACACATAGTTATAAGGCTTTACTTGGAAGAAAATATATTTTTTCTTCTAATATTTAAGGTTAACTTTCTTGAGTTGAGATTTTTTTTTTTTTTTTAATATATATACATATAACTTTAAACATGATGCATCTTTAACTCATGTAACGAGCTTTTGGCTAATAACTCCCAGACTAGTTGGTCTTAAGGCGTTAAGTGTTGAGACACCCCTACAAGTTGAGTAACTCGGGTTGCAGATACTGATGCGTAGATAGTACAATGTTTGATTCCCTTAAGCTTTTCTCTTGAATCCATGTAACAAATATTAGGTCAATAGCTCTCAAATTAGTTGATTTTAGGATATTAGATGTCAAAATACTCTTTCGAGCTTAATTACTTAGATTAGGGAGGTTACAAAATCAAATTTATCTACATATTTATTATCATTATTTTTATTTTTATTTTACAAATTATATACTATCTCTTTTTCTTAGTTATTACCTTTAACAAAAAAACATAAATAATATCATAATCAAATGTGCAACCCACAATCATATGTTAAAGTATGTGTGTAAAAATAAAGGTTTAAGAATACATGTTAAATGAGTATATAAGTAGAATTAAGTTTTAATAATATGAGAGTTTGTAAACCTAAATATTTCAAGAAGTATTATGATAGACCTTGTTAAGAATGGTTACTAAGATGCGTCTCAAGAATCACTTTAATAAAAAAAAAAAAAACTCTTTTACTCTACCATCCTTGTAACAACAATTTTGCATATGCTTTATGAAATAGAAAACACAAGTAGTTAATTTTTTTTGTCAACTACTACCCTCTCCCCCCCAATCAAAATAACACATTGTCATTATTGTCTTAATGTAGAAAGAAAGAATATAGAAGACATCACCTGAAATAACAAACACTGACAAACCTGAAACACACTTAAACAAATATATGAAATAATAAAATATAAATATTATGTTATTAATAAAATAAAAAACACAAGTTTTTACAAGCTAAGACTTAAATTGTAGTTATGATTGTGGCTCATATCTTCCCTTGGTTTTACATCCAAGAACAGCTTAAACACCCTCTATAGGTTGAGGATAGGCTTCTCAGCTAGTTTTCTTAAAAATCGGTAAACAAGGTTTGTTTTAGTCAAATTCCCAAGACTATGTCGAGCATGTTCTTTATGGAATAATGACCATAAATCATGAATTGCACGATACACATCTCCACTATGATGCGTCTCAAGAGTCAATAGAAGATTATCTAAACACTCTTTACTCAGGTCATTCTTAATGAATAGTATTTTATCTTCGCGATTTATAGATATTATTTCTAAAGAACAACATTATGCATTGCAAGTCCATCTGGCACATCAATGACAGACTTTTCAGTTGTTTTGCAAGATGTTTCTTTACAAAAGTGCTTTTACCTATTTCAGGCATATGTGAAATGAATGAATTGGAAAACTCACATGATAATCAGATCTTTTGCTTCAATTAGCCAGCGAATCTCTTTAGGAATTCCATGGTTCATTAACAACTTCAATCTTGGACACCTAACTTGGTAAATTTTTGTAATCATATTTTAAGGCAAAGCGAAAAAATACCTTTTTAATTTTTCAAGAGTGGTGTTCATTTTTTAAGATGAGAAGTAGAAAAGAGATGCAAAAAGAAAAGAAGGAAGGAATTGAACAAATATATACATAGATATAAGTTATCATGGGAAACTGAAAGAACCAACTTAAGAGTCATGGAATACTATTATCCTTCATTTAACCAGGGTGAGAGAGACTAGTAAACCAAGACTCATAAAAAAAACAATGAGAGAAAAATAAAATAATCAACTTTTATCTATAGGATTATTCAAACTAATGCATTTAATTTCACTAGGAAAATTATCGAAGTAAGCTTTCAAACGATGCCTATGTACCTTAAAAACATTGTCATTCTTTGGATTATTAATATCAAAGACCTTATAAGAATACACATGTTTCTCAATAAATGGACTACTCCATCTTGATCTTAACTCTCTGAGAAATAAATGGAGTTAAGAATTATAAAATAAATTTTTTTGACCAATATCAACTTGTTGATAATTTTCACAAGTTTTGCAGACTGCATGCGTATCCTTGAACATAGTGAACCAATAAAATCCATTTTAAAAGATTTTCACATGTCTTTTTTAATAAGAAATAACTTACATATGCTTCAGAATGATGAAATTTAATGACACTACTTACCTTATTGTTAGGAATAGATCTTTGAAATATTTGATCAAGATAATATTTGAATAAGTATGGATCATCCAAATAAAAGCTTTTCACTTTGTTCAAAAAACTTTCCTTTGTATTGGGTACTCTAATAAGCTAGCAAATCTCCTAAAGCAAGAAAATTGATATTTTTATCATACCAAAGCATTGAACTTACAGAAAGTAAGGATTTGTTAGGAAAGTAATAATTAATTAGTGTGATGTCACATATTGAATTTGTTGTCACTTTTAATAAAAGATCTGCATTAATATTTTCAGTGTGCTTTTCATCCGTGATTTCTTCCTGAGAATAAATCATTTGCAAATCTTCAGATTTATCTAACTTATTTTTACTTAAAGTAGATCCAAGTTGATCATAAACTAATTCTTTAATATGATCTACTTCTTGTAAATCATTATCATCTCTAGGTTGCTTACAAATGTTGAAAATATTCATCTCCAATGTCATGTTTTCAAATGATAACTTCATCAGTCCATTCATATAATTAATCAATACGTTAGAAGTTACAAAAAATAGATGTCCTAAAATAACAGGAAATGAATAACATGGTTCAACAGGTTGTGTGTCCAAGATAACAAAATCCACAAGATAAATGAATTATTATAATAAAGAAGAAGAATATGGAGAAGTTGATGAAAACTTTGAAATGGAAGATTAATGTAAGGATTAAACAATGATAACAATAAATATCAAGGTTAAAAGATCCACTAATGATATGTGAAACAAGTATAGTATAAAATTTTATTATTCAATTAAAAACCACACACAAAAGAGGTTCCAATCAGATTATAAATTATTAACATGATTACTGACACGACCAAAAGATTGATGTCTTCTCCCAAGTGCAAGAGTGTTGAAGTAATAAATAATCCGGCAAGACAGAGGTCGAACCACAGGGAGGTTAATTGTACAAATTATAAACAACAATTATACAACAACAACAACAACAACAATAGTAGTAGTAGTAGTAGTAGTAGTAGTAGTAGTAGTAGTAGTAGTAGTAGTAGTACTAATAATAATAATAATAATAATAATAATAATAAAGAAAGAGAAAAAGAAGAAGATGATGATGATGAGAACTTTGAGATGAAATATTAATATAACAATTAAACAATGATAATAACAAATATCAAGGTTAGAGGTTCCACTAATGGTATGTCAAACAAATATAGTATAAACTCTTATTATTCAATTGGAAACCACACACAAAGGAGGTTCCAATCAGATTATATATTGTTAACATGATTACATTAGTCATTTTATTCAATTAATGCTAATACTTGTAAATCTCATCAAGCATTGATGATTATAACTTATGTTAACAACAAATCAAGTTCCTTTCATAGCTCAGGTGTCGGTTATACCATACATTATGGGCTATGAAAGTGCCAAGCATTTGTTGTAACAAGTGTTATACAACAAAAATCAAGATTAGTTATTTAACAAGCAAAGTATTAAAGAGTGAACAAGCTAACAAATATAAAACATGTTAGTATCCAACATTAAAGTCCATATTAAGTTTACACTATACTTATTCTTACACCATTAGTGTAACCTTTTCACCTTGACATAATAAACTTAGCTAGAAATAATGAAAGAAAGAAAAATAGATAAACAAAATAAGAACATAAGAGTTAACTAAGTAAAGGAAAGGAAATGAAAGGCATAAACTTGATATTAATGAAAGCAAAGCATAAACATTACAAAAAATACAAAGAGAGAAAGGAAGAGCATGATCTTGATCTGGACACCAAGATGCCTAAATGCATGGCAAATGCCTCCTTTTATAGGCCAAAATTGGGAACTATTGATTTGATGACTAATTGATAAGTGGGCGGCGAACTTTTGACTTGGATACAATCCTTATCTTCTCTTGTTTGCCCAAAACGTCATTGATAATGTCAAAATTGGAGCCAGTTTCAAACATAAAAGTTGTAGGCAATTATCTCAGCTTTCTTGTGTAAAAACTTCAGCTCATTTGGACTTCTAGAACTCTATATATGGCCAAAATACCGAACAATGCTCGGGCTGGAAGACAGACTCGGGCTTCTTTGTTGTTGCTTTAATTTGGACTTGATAATGGCCTTTTTAGATCTTGGGCTCCATATGAAAGTTGTAGGCCTATGTCTTACCTTTCCATCCATATAAATTGGACCTAAATCTGAGATCTATAGCTCCAGATATGACCCAATTACCAAACAGTATTCCGGTTTGGACTGCACCCACATCTCTTTTCTAAGTTTGGCCATCTCTTTATCCTTGCAATTTAAGTTCTTAAAGTCATCAATCAATCCTTTCATTTATGTGATAGGCCTACATTTAAAATGAACATTTACCACAAATTAAAAGTATCTTATATTATTAGATATATTATTATAAAACATACTTTAGTTTAGGAGTTATTGATACTTCGAGTGCAAAATGATGATATAAAACCATGATAAAAATGCACTTTTAAGTACTAATCACACCCTCCAACCAGCTTATTACTAGTCCCTAGTAATCAAAGCATTAAAATAGAAAACAAATTTGCAAATTTCACAAAGCAAGGTATTCATCATTTAACTTCCATTAATCTATCCCGATAAACAAACTCTCATTAAATTTACATATCTACTCAATACCTCCTAACAAGATATTAATAAACCTTTCTTTTGTGCTCAATGTATCAACACATAATTATGGGGCTTTTCTTGGAAGAAAACAAAATTTTTGTTCTAATATTTAAGGTTAACTTCCTTGGGTTGGGATTATTATTTTTGTCTTTTTTTTCTTTTTTTTTTAACTCTATATACATATAATTTAAAAACATCATGCATCTTTAACCGATGTAACGAGTTTTCAGCTAATGACTCCAAGACCAGTTGGTCTTAGGGCATTAGGTGTTAAGACACCGCTACGAGCTTAGTAACTCAGGTTGCAGATACTGATATATAGATAGTGCAATGTTTGATTCCCTTAAGCTTTTCTCCTCAACCCATGTAACAAGCGTTGGGCCAATAACTCCCAAGTCAGTTGACTTTAGGGTATTAGGTGTTAAAACACCCCTTCGGGCTTAATTGTTTAGGTTAAGGAGGCTACAAAACCAAACTTATCTACATTTTTATTATCATCATTTTTTCTTTTTCTTTTTTTTTTCTTTTTTTTTCTTAATTATATACAATCCATTTCCCTTAGTTGTTACCTTTAACAAAAGAACATAAATAATATAATAATCCAATATGCAACCCACAATTATATGTTAAAGTGTGTGTGTGTAAATTAAGATTTAAGAATACATGTTAAATAAGTATGTGAGCAGAATTAAGTGATAACAATGCGAGAGTTTGTAAATCTGAATATTTCAGGAAGTATTATAATAGACCTTGTTAAGAATGGTTACTAAGATGCGTCTCAAGAGTCACTTTAACAAAAAAGCTCCTTTACTCTGCCATCCTAGTAACAACAATTATGCACATCCTTTATGAAATGAAAAATAATTTTTTTTTATCAACTACTACCCTCTCCCCCCAACCAAAATGAGACATTGTCCTCAATGTTCTAAGGTAGAAAGATAGAGTATAGAAGATATCACCTAAAATAACAAACACTGATAAAACCTGAAACATACTGAAACAAAAATAAGAAATAACAAAACACAATAATAAAACTAAAAGACACAAAAATTCACAAATGAAGGCTCAAATCCAATCTAAGCTTTTTACGGCTTTCCTTAGATGATCAATTTATGCGACTCATGAAAGGATCAATCACAGGAATGAAAGATTGTAGTTGGTCAATCAATTATTCAGCAGTAGCAGCAGAGATTATGATTTGTGGTGCAGAAGATGTTAGAAATTCCTATTCCACAGCATGATCAAGAAAAGACAACAACTTATTATAATAACCATTAATATTTAACAAACCTATGGGTTTATGGTGAATATGCAGTTGAGCCCAAGAGGAAATATGAAAGATCTCTTCCAATATGCCTAGACCACCTGGTAAAGCAATGAAGGCATCAGCATGGTTAAACATTGCATTCATTTGAGCTGACATTGTGGAGACCTGAAGTTCCTCTCTAATTGTTTTTCCAATGATGTCCCCTTGTGCCAAAGCTTCCGGGACGACCCCTAAAACTTGACTACCTCCTAAAAATGCTGCTATTGACACACCTCCCATTAACCCAAGACTGCCTCTCCCATACACTAAATGAATCTTTCTCTCAGCTAGCACCTGACCAAGATGATTTGCTTATTCTAAAAACTCCTTTTCTTTTCCAGGACTAGATCCACAGAAAACACAAATATTTCTTATATGATAACCTGAGGAACTTGCCATTTCTACACACTTCTGTATTTGTTGAATGTATGGGTTGAGTAGAAATGAAAGGAAGGAAGAGAGGGTTTTATAGATGAGAAATTAGAAAGGCAATCATAACACCTATATGTAGGCCAGCTAGAGTCTCACTCTCTCTCTCTCTCTTTTATTTATTTATTTATTTATTTACTTTTGAAAAAGCATGTGTATGTACAGGTAGTTGTGATTGTGGCTCACATCTTCCCTTGGTTTTATGTCCAAGAACGGCTTAAACGCCCTTTATGGGTCGGGGATAGGCTTCCCATCCAGTTTTCTTAAAAACTGACAAACAGGGTCTTTTTTAGTTAGATTCCCAAGACTAAGTCGATCATGTTCTTTATGAAATAGTGGCCATAAATCATGAATTACACGATGCACATCTCCACTAGGATGTGTCTCAAGAGTCAATAGAAGATTATTTAAAGACTCCTTACTCAGGCCATCCTTAATGAAGTGTATTTTATCTTCACGGTTTATAGATACCATTCCTAAAGAACAACATTGTGTATTACAAGTCCATCTAGCACATCGATGACAGACTTTCAGTCGTTTTGCACGATGCTTCTTGTAAAAGTGCTTTTACCTGTTCCAGGCATATGTGAAATGAAGAATTTAGAGGACTCACCTGATAATCGGACCTTTGCTTCAATCAACCAGCGGATATCTTCAGGAATTCCATGATTCATTAACAATCTTAATTTTGCACATCTAGCACGGTAAATTTTTGTAATCGCATTCTGAGGCAGACTGGAAAATACTTTTAGATATATTATTATAAAACATGCTTTAGTTTAGGAGTTATTGATACTTCGAGTGCAAAATGATGATATAAAACCATGATAAAAATGCACTTTTAAGTACTAATCAATTACATTAGTTATCTTATTCGATTAATGTTAATACTTGTAAATCTTATCAAGCATTCATAATTATAACTTATATTAACAATAAATCAAGTTCCTTTCATAGCTAAGGTGTCGGTTATACCATATAGTATGGGCTATGAAAGTGTCAAGCATTTGTTGTACCAAGTGTTACACAACATAAATCTAGATTAGTCATTTATCAAGAAAACTATTAAAGAGTTAACAAGATAACATATATAAAACATGTTAGTATCAAATATTAAAATCCATATTAAGTTTATATTATACTTATTCTTACACCATTAGTATAACCTTTTCACCTTGACATAATAAACTTAGCTAAATATAATAAAAAAAGAGAAACATAAATAAATAAGATAAGAACATAAATAAGATAAAAGTTAACTAAGTAAAGAAAAGGAAATGAAAGGCATAAACAAGATATTAATGAAAATAAAAATTAAGCATTACAAAAATATAAAGAGAGAAAGCAAAAGCATGATCTTGATTTGGAGACCAAGATGCTTAAATGCATAGCAAATGCCTCCTCTTATAGGCTAAAATTAAGAACTATTAATTTGATACTAATTGATGAGTGAGTGTCTAACACTTGACTTGATGACAATCATTATCTTCTCTTGTCTGCCCAAAAGGTCATTAATAACGTCAAAATTAGAACCATTTAAAAACATGAAAGTTATAGGAAATTATCTTAACTTTTTAGAAATAAAAAAAAAAGAGGTTATTTGGACTTCTAGAACTCCAGATATGGGTTAAACACTGAACAGTGCTCAGGCTGCAAGACAGATTTGGATTTCTTTGTTCTTACTATAATTTGGACTTGAAAATGACCTTTTGAAATCTTGGGCTCCAAATAAAAGTTGTAAGCTTATTTCTAACCTTTCCATTCATATAAAATAAAGATAAATATGAGATCTTCAGCTTCAAATATGACCTAATTGCTGAATAGTGTTCCAATTTGGACTTCACCAGTATCTCTTTTCTAAGTTTGACAATCTTTTTGTCCTTTCAATTTCAGTTCTTAAACTTATAAATTAATCCTTTTATTTATGTGATAGGCTTACATTTAAAATGGATATTGACCATAAATTAAAGGTATTTTATATTATTAGATATGTTATTATAGAATATGCTTTAGTTAAGGAGTTATTGATACCTTAAGTGCAAAATGATGATATAAAACCTTGATAAAAATGTACTTTTAAGTATTAATCATTCATTTATAATTGACTCTGAATCAATATCTTTAACAAGCTCTCATTCAGTGTACATCATCATAGAATCCGCTAAGAATTTTTCTTTTATTTTATTGCAAAACACAGTTTTAACATGTTTTATAGCTGAAAATGCTCACTCTATAGTGGCAGTAAAAACAAGCAAAGTCAAAACAAGACGAATCAACATGTCAATCAAATGATAATGTTGTGACTTATTTGTTTCAGCTAATCCTCAATATAATTCAAAAATGATAGATATATTTTGAAATCTCTTATGATGAATCACATCAATCTGATAATGCTCTAGCTAAAATTTCAAATAATACATCTCTTGTTCATTGAAATCTTCATGATAAATTTTTTTATCAAGCTTGTAAATAGCATTGGCTTTAAATGATTTAAAGTTATCCCAAGGTTCTAAAGCAGAGCTAAGTACAAGGAGTTCCACTGCTCCATCATTGAATCTAAAATTTAATTCTTCCAACTGAAAATTTATTGTTGAGTTAAATATATAATAATAATAATAATATTGATAAATTATCATTGATCCTTGTTATTGAATATACAAGGATAAAATAATGATGTAGATTACAAGGAGATTTAGTGAACTTAACTTTGAAACAACTAGTAAATTATTTTTTCATGTGTTTATTTCATGCTTTTTTCATGAGTCAGAATTCGAACTCCACAGCCCTCGTGTCACTTTTTTTATGTGTTTATTTTTTGTTGTGTCCCCATAACTTCAATTCTAGTTGTTGTGTATAAGCTCAACTAAAACGAATATTAGTTTGGCTCGAAGTGGTTTCAAAAAATTGAAAAAATATGGTCCATAATGGTTCATAAAAGAAAACACGAAAGAGAAACTATCATTAAACAATTTGATCACGCTTTCTTTTACAATACACAAATTAAGACAACACATTTAACAAGGTATTCAGTCAATCATGACCTATGAATTAAGATTCATTAAAGTATTAAAAAAACTTAATGTATTCATATTATTAGATTTCTAGGGTATAATCTACTACAATGAATGTAAAATATTGAATTCAAAATGAAAAATCAGGGCTTACAAATGTTTATTTGGTGATTTTAAACTTTTGTAACTCTTTGTATACTATTTAGAAGAAAAAAACTAAAACTCTAGGTTAGTTAAAAGGGATGTAAATCTAATTCTCACACCAATTAATTATTTGTATTAGATTCTAATCAGGGCTTACAAACTCATTTTCTCAAGGTCTCTAATCCGAGCACAGGAAAGATATCACATATTAACTAAGGCCATGTTTGTTTCCTGGAAAACAGATTCCGGAAAACTACTTTCCAAACTTTCCTGTATTTGTTTGTCATTAGAAAAGTTGGTCAACGGAAAACACTTTTCGGTCAACAAAAACACTTTCCAGTCAACGGAAAACACTTTCCGGTCAACGGAAAACACTTTTTGGTCAACGAAAATATTTTTTAGTCAAAAAAATTTGGCTTGATTTTCAGGAAAGTGTTTTCCTTTTAGCTGTGTTTGTTTTCCGAAAAGTGGTTTCTGGGAAAACACTTTCCAAACTTTCTTATGTTTGTTTTTCAGAAAGTGGTTTCTGGGAAATCACTTTCCAAACTTTCTTGTGTTTGTTTGCTGTTAGGAAAGTTGGTAAACGGAAAACACTTTCCAGTCAAAGGAAAATTTGGCTTGATTTTCAATAAAGTGTTTTCCTGAAAATTTTGGGAGGAAAACACTTTCCAGAAGTTGTGAAAAGTTTAGAAATGTTATTATTTGCTGATTATATCAAATTTGATCCTTAAACTTTTGATTACTATATATATTTTGTTTTGAATATTTATTTTTCAATTTCATTTCTTAAAATTTAATTTTTATATTTACTTTGGTCCTTATTTTTATAATTATTATTTACTTTTCTCCTATTATTTTTTTATTGAAATTTTTTTCTATCAAATTTGGTCCTTATTCTTTTGATTGTTATTTATTTTATTTGAAATACTTTATGAAATGTTAATTATTATTATTTTAATTTCTTCTTCTTTTTTTTAAGACTTGATCTTTATTGTTTTGATTATTATTTATTTTATTTGAGATAATTTATGAAATTATTTTTTTTCAATTTTATTATTATTCAACTTTTTAATTTGTAAGATTTATTTCTTATTATTTTAATAAACTTGAGAAAAATAAAATTTTAATAAATTATTTTCCACTTCATTTTCCATAACATAACCAAACACTGGAAAGTGTTTTCCAGTTCATTTTCCATAACACTGCCAAACATCGGAAAATACTTTACTTTTAAGGAATTTATTTTTCTCGGAATTCACTTTCCCGGAATTCACTTTTAAAAAAAAAACAACTTTCCTGCAAGCAAACAAACAGGGCCCAAGACATTCTTGGAAGCCTCAATTCAAGAGTTCCCACTGCATGCTGTAACACTTATATCTTTAGGGAATAGACGTAAATAAAGACTACCTTACACTACGAACATTTCTTTCTCTTATGTTTTCTTAAAAGACATAATAAACGAGTTATTGAATTTTTTATAATTAATTTAAGACATAATAAATGAGTTATTAAATTTTTTATATTTAATTTTTTGACATGTGCAATAGCTCACCTAAGCCTTCTACAAGGCTCTGTCTCTACTTTCACATATGAGTTTCTTTAGTACTTATCAATAAAAATTCTATCTTTATTTATTAAAAAAAACCATCACAAAAACAAATATACATGAGAGTACAATAATTAATAGAAACATTTTAGCCAAATGTATCGTGAAACAAAACTGTTTACCAAAAATACATGTGTTAATTATGTGTTAATTATTAATATAAATATTTTCATTTATATTAAGCATCAAACAAAAAAGTTTAAATTAATACTTACATACAAATATAGAGTATAAATATGAAGATAATAAAATTATAAAAAGTTTATTGACAAAATTAAAACATAAATTTCAAAGCAAAAGGCTTCAAAACAAAACTTGTATTAAGATTCTTTGGAATAGTACAAGGAATTACAACAAAGACTCTATCTTTGACCTAAATCTACTAGTCTTACAAGATAAAAATAAAAATAACTATAGAATTCAATTCCTTGCTAGAAAATCCTCATTCATAATAATTTATAATATATGAATGAATCAAGAAAATAAATAATGTGTTATAAACAAGACCAAATAAGCACAATAAATGGTAGAATCTTATAAAAAATCTCTCGATCACAAAACTTTCATGGCCTATATATTTCACTATCCTCTATAATTTATCAAGAAACAGTAAGTCTTTAATTAACTCAAGTATAGAGAAGCGATCCGATATCCTGTGCCCGAATTTGGCCGCAAATGTCTTGTGATGATAACCCGAGCTCGTCCATGAAGAGAGACGATCGAGGACCACATTGCAATCTGCATGCAAAGTCAATGGGCACCAAGCCTTCAAGAGCTCCAGAAAGAAGCATGATTCTGTGCCAAGAGAAAAGGTTGAATTTCCATAACAGGAAGAAGGCTAGTCTTGGGAGCTGTGGCCTTGTCCATATTTGGCAAAATATGTCACATGTTTCAACACTCACCGCACGATCTCTCCAGCATTGGAAACCAGCCACCAGCATAAAAATATTAGCGCCCAGCATGTCTGTTTCCAAGAAAGCAAACCCTAGACATATTGTTCAAGCATGGTTAACAAGGAAAGAAAGGCATATATCTTAAAATATGTGCTATAAAGTGGAAGCTAAGGTTTCGATAATGGTAAATGGACCTCATAGCACAGTTTTAAATGAATAGATAAGTGATGGCAACTGTACTTTTCCCCTCTAAGAACAGCATGATAAGCATCCTTTAATTCATGTGAGCTATATCTTGACTTGAAACACCCACCAATCCTCCTTTTATTAAGGCAAAAAGGTGAGCTTGTACCCTCTTAATTTGAAAATCAAGAGGGACGTGATGTAAAAAAAAATAAAAATCAGTAAAGGGTTTTTTATTTTTATTTTTATGATTACGATGAATGATTATTTTTTAATTCTCGAATAAAATCAAATAAGTTGCTTATAGAAGAAGGTAAACATTCTTTTCTGCATGATTTGTTGATTATTATAAAATTGATTAGAACAAATAATTGTTTTTATAATTTTTGGTACTATAAAATGACTCACCAATCCTCCAAAGAAATTTAACATAGTTTTTTTTTTTGTTATAATTAAATAGCCTAAAGAACAATTTAATATTTTATTAAATATAAATTATTATTTAAAATATATATATATATATGCATGCTTGTACACATGTGCTAGCATACGGGAGAAATCAGTGTTATTTGAACAGCACGTATTGTGTTGTTCAACAACTAAACATTAACTTTCAAAGCAGCATGTGTAATCAATAGATCTGAAGTTTGACATTGATTTTTTTTCTTCTCCTTATTAATTTTTCAAAGAAGCTATTTATTTTTTTAAAATTTGATTCCTGTTTTTATTACTATTTTTTAATTTAAATAATTTATAAAATTTGATTTTTCTCAATCTAATTCTATAGTTTTTTATCTATCATATTTTGTTCTTGTTTTTTTTATTTCTAGTTGTTTTTGTTTGGGATAATTTATAAAATTATTTTTTTTAATTTCATCCTCTGTTTTTTCATTTATCATATGTGGTCCTTATTTTTTTATTGATATTTGCTTTAATTTTTAAATTGAATTTTTTTAACAATTTCATCCTCCTTTCTTCAATTTTTTTTCCTATCAAATTTAATCTTATTCTTTTAATTGTTAATTTTTTTACTTTGAAAATTTTCTAAACCAGTATTTTTTTAATTTCATCTTTCAATATTAAATTGGTTAAATATTAAGCTTCTTGATTAATCTTAAGTCTAGGATTTCACAGGTTGTAAGTTTAGAAGATTTACTTGGATTTACTTGTTTTTTTGTGTTTTTTATAAACTTATATTTTTCTAATTTCATCTTTCAATAGTTATTTAATTAGAGTTTTATTTTTTTCTATAAGATTTTTAACTAATATTGAAAATAATAAGGGTTATTTTAAGCCTTTTTATTTATTTTTTTGAAATTTAGTTTCTTTTAATTATTTTATTTTATTTTTAAATTAAATTAATTGATCATATATATATATATATATATATATATATAAAATGTTCATTTTATGATATTTTATTTAATTTACTTTCAAAAATATATATAAAATTTTCATTTTATTTAATTTATTTTCAGAATAAATTGCTATAAAGATACATGAGTTCTTTCTAGTGAAGAGATATGTAGAATAATAATGAGTCTTCAAGATTTTTCTTTTTCTTCTTCATAGTTAATTATTATTAATTTTTTATTTTATTTATTATTAATATATTTTTTTAATTATATTATTAAATTAACTAAATTTATTAAATCTAACCAAATCAATAACTAAAGTCTCAAATATTTTTTCACTTGTTTAAAAATGTTGATGTCACGTGAATATTATTTTCTATGTTAAAAAAATAAATCAACTTGTGGTATAGTACGGACATCTTTTTATTGTGTGTGTCATATTTATATATATATATATAAAGAAACATCCCTATAAGAAGAATAAATCCATTATTTCATAAACCTGGAATGAAGAGATAATTGAACTGACAGATAGAAACAATGCGAAGTACTTTCTAACCAAGAAATGAAAGTGGGAGCATAGGCGAAGATTAATTCAAACAGTTCCAGGTTTTGACATCTGGGAGACCATATCATATGCTGCTAGCCAGAGTTTAAATTATCCAAAGGAAGTCTCAATATTGTCCAAATCAAATTCCAAAAAAGTCACAAATTAAGGAGAAAAGGGAAGACAAGTAACAAATGATCTTATAAATTCATTTGACATGGAAAATTCAGAGAGAATGCCTCTTTGTCTGGCCAAAATAGTGAGGAGGAGGGGTGTTTTTCTCTTCAAGGAAATTGAATAGTAAATCGACTGGTTGGCTACCAGTTCAACATGTGTTGTTTCCCTGCAAAGCAAAACAGGTATGCCAGTGGCTAATTAGCATTAAACAGTTATGTGTAAGAAAATGTACAATTCCTTCTACGTATTGGCAGGATGACAGTTCTAATAGTGGAAGAGATTTATAACAAGAAAATTAAGAACATTAATTAGTTGATCATGATATGACACAACAGTACAAGCCAAAGTATCAGCTGGCAGATGATGGTGATGGTGAGAAAGTAGAAACTGAACCAGCGAACAAACTGTATTAGACAGTTTCTTCAATAAATGAAAGCAAGAGAAGGAAGGAGCTCCCTTCAGTCCAAGCACAGAAAAGGAGAGGATGGAAAATTATCTCCCGCATCATTCACACAATCACAGTAGCAAAAGAATCACCGTTCGCCTTTTTTTTCTACTAGTGCTTGAATGAATGAGTCGGCAGCTAGTTCAACCCCTTTGTCCTATCCACGAGTGGGCTGAAAGAAGCTCTCTCCCACGATTAATTCTCTCACAACTAAGTAATACGGACCACTACAGTATAAACTTCTAGCTAGAACACGCACCCCACTCCAAATTCAGGCATTAAATAGCACAGCATATGCTTTTAGGAAGAGATCGGCACCGTTCATCAAGATATATAATAATTCACACCGAGGCATACTGGATGGATGTGACTGGCAACTTGTTAATGAAGAAGTTTAGCTGCTAGCAAATTTCATATCAAGATCTAGACAATCCAGCCATTAAATCAGCATTATCAAAGAATGTGACATGCTATATCACGAGAGAAAAAGACATTGATAATAATAAATACATTGTAAGAAAGGTTTCACGTATCTGGATTAGGGGCCATATCACTGTCAACAGTGTACAGATAAAACGCAAAGCACCTACTTAACAAAGCTGACAGTAGAGTGGTTTTGGACAATAGTCCCCATCTAGCAGCCTTGCAAAGCCACCCACCCGGGCCTTCTAGTTTTGTCATTCCTGTTTAAATGAAAAGAGATTTCAAACATCTACAAAACCTACAATAAGAGAAATTTCCCATGGAACCCTGATCTTAAGTCATCCCATTATTACATAAAAGAATCGAGTTTGGCGAAAAACTTACAAAAACATTTACATTTATAAATTTTTTATGTATGTAAGTGCATAGAATTTGTAGTAGAAAGGTAAATCTATCATAGCAGGGAAAAAGAAAAGGAAACTTAAAATATTACCAACATTTTCGTTCTTAAAATAGGCAAATGACAACACCAAAAAGAAAAGGAAAAAGAAAAAGAAAAAGGAGAACGCAAGTGATGAATCACTATAGAAGCTAAATCAGCTCTGTTCATCAGCCTCGAATAATACTGAAAACATATACCAGAAAACTAAATAGAAGAGAGAACAGATCGGCTATATACCAGAAAACTAAATAGAAGAGAGAACAGATCGAGTACTATCGGTTATATGATTGACTACATCAAGACCATGTAAAGAAAGTAGGAACTTACCATGGAATCCTGGGAAAAATCACAGGAAAAAGGTTTTTCTCAGCAGAAAAACGTAGAGAGAAGATCAATACATGATCTAATTATCAGGGACTGAGTGTGTGTGTCTGTGTTTCGAAAAGTAACTCCACCGCTTTGCACTGTACTCCATAAAGAACCGAAACCCTAAATCTGATGTTAACATGATGCTCTAGGGAAATCTAATTCTCCCATGTATCTATATATTACTATAACTCTCAGTCCACTGCAAAAGGTAGAAAGGCACAGAAAACTCGAGAGAAGTTGATTTTTATTCGTAGGAAAAATGATGGGTCATTTTTGTTTGTGTCTCAAAAACTAAAAAATTCCCTCGTCAATGCCTTGATTTTTATAGGAAAACAAGGAAGAAGAAATGGAGACTTGCACAAAACAAGGAAGAGAAGTTGATGTTTATTCATGGGGAAAATGATGGGTCATTTTCGTTATAAAAGTCAAGCACGAAAGCTACTCCAGATCTTAATAAATCGAGACAGAGATAGAGAGAGAGAGAGAGAGAGTGACGCAGGGGACTGTGTAGCAGAAATGAGGGCGTCAGGCACTTAACCAAAGTGACATAGCTGCTACGAGAGAGGTTATTCTCTTACTTTGACCATCAAATAAGGGGCCTCACGCCTCTCCATGTATATAACTGTATTTTCCGGGCATCGGACATTTTCTTCTTCTTCTTTACTGGTATTCTCAAATCTCATAAATAAAATCTCTATATCGGATGTTAAGCAAGTAATTCATAATAATAATAATAATAATACATAATACATAATACATAAAAAATTTTCATTCTTTCGTCTTCTCCGTAGTTTTTGTTTTTCTTAAAAACTGAGATTGATATTCATTAAAAAAAAAAAAAACAGGTGAAGAAATGAATATGAAAATTTTCGACTCTTTTATAAATTGTTTTTTCACATTGTTTTTATTATTTTAAAAAGTACTATACTTTGCATCCTCGACCAACTAAAATTTTTAAACTGGATGAAACAGCTAAATTACTCTTATATATAATTTATATGAGTTTTATAAATAAATAAAAAACTAAAATTTCAAAAACTCTCTCCTCTTCCAAAACCACTTCTCTCTTTAAATTAATTTGAGTTTCTTCATTTACATTGCAAAATCAATTCGATTATATATGAATAAGCATGCTAGATCTGCCAAATCAATTCGATTTTTACTACACGGAGTTTTTTTTTTTTTACTAGAAAAGCAAGGGAGCCAAGTGTGTTTATCAATAATGATACCTGTTGTATGGTTTTGAGGTGCCCATTGATTTCGTTTGGAGATCATGCATTCCAGTGTTATGCTAGCTCAAGCATATTTAACTTTGAAGTTCTTACAGAATACAGTGCATTAGACTACATTTATTATCTTTTGCTTGGAAAGATGAAGAAACTGCAAATACAGAGGTTATTGCAAATGGAAATGTCATTTCTCATCCTTTTTCACCTGTCACCATATTACATCTTACATCTTGAAATTCTCAAGAATGGAGTTCTATACTAGAATTAGTAAACATGCAAAGTTCTCCCAGTATAAATGATCATGTAATCCATGATGAGACTCTTAAAAAATAGGTTTTGAAATTGGAAATTTTGGATAAGGGTTAAGATTTAGAAATTAGGTTAAGATGGTGGTGGCGACGGTTTTTTTTGTTAGAAAATTACTTTAAGTATATATTTTATAATTTCGTTTTTATTTTACTTTGCAACCAATTTTTCAAATATTATACTTTACATCTTGAATTTTAAATACGGGAACATATTTCATCCTTAGGGGTTAGCACAAAAAAAATCAATAAAAAATATATATTTATTTACACAATTATCATTATATTTTAAATAATAACTAAAAAGCTTTTGAAACTTAAAAATAACAAAAATACCTTTAAAATTCGTTGATTTATTTTTAAAAAATTGCTCAATATTTAAGTAACTTTAAAAATACCATAAATTTCAGTTTTAAAAGACAACTTCCAACCACAATAAAGCATTATTTACCAAGTAAAAATCCAGCAATCTAGCTCCCAATCATCATCCATAACATATCCTTTCTTCTTTTTTATTATAATTTCGTTAAACAAACCTTTCAATATTCTACAAGCAACACAGAGAATTTTTACCATGACTTATCAACAACATTTATTTTTTCCCTTACCACCAAAATTCAATTAAATAAACCTATCAAAATTCCATAAGACACACAACCAACCAATTTTCACCATAATTCATTTCCTCTTTTCACCATATTTCCATCAAATAAACCTTTTAAAATTCTACAATCCACCCAGTCACAATACAAACTTATTATAAATATGATATTATCTATATCAATTGTTAATAGCACATAAAGTTATTACAACTTGGATAGACTAGAATTCAAAAATAGAAAGTGGATGAAACGTGGGGAAAAAAAACTACAATTAGAATAAGTTATTCTATAAATGCAATGTTAATTCATGTGAGAATACCTTTATTAAGTGGTGCAAAAGTATATATGAAATTGAATTAACTATGAGAGGGGAAAGATATGATAATGATGCAAATAGCATTAATTAAACCAATAGTAGATAAGTGAAAAAAAAAATACAAATCACGTAGAATTTGGATAAAAAAATCATAATATAGAAATTAGTTTAACAAATATAAAGTTATTAGTAGGAGTTAATTTGGTGTGTGCAATGTTAAGATTTGTAACAATTATATTGTTTATATTAAAAAAATCAAAATAGTTAATGTATTTTCTAATATAGTTAAATACATGCAAATTAATAACAATTATATCAAAAGCATGTTAACAACAAGCATGCACACAACAAACATCTATAAATAATTTAAATTATCATGGTACCCATTATAATAAATACAATTATTCATATTATAACATCAATTCATATCAATAATAGTAATGTAACATTAAATAGTCATTATTCTGCATATTTAAAACAAATTTGAATATTTAAAACAACATTGATTGTTAAATATAAATTATTAAAGAGAATCACTCATTTTTTTAATATCATGATTAACTTTTAATTTTTTTACTAATGTAATTCTAGTCATTACCCATTCACCATATGAATATTGATTTTTTTCCGAATCAACACAAAGTCTAGTTTGGCCCTTATAGACTTGGTATTTATTAGAACTAAAAGGAATTATTCTTGTGCTCCTTCTTTTCTCAATATATATATCTAATAATATTTTGACATAAGGTGTGGTCTTTGTTACTTAATTTTTAGACTAACCAAATATATCATGAATTTTAGTAATAAATTTCAATTAAATATTTTTCAATAAGATAATAATTGGCATGCTCCCACATTTTCCAACTTAGTTGTTGAATAACTCATCCAAGTTATTAGTTATATTATCAACTTTAACTATTATAATTAATATTTATGTAAGTTTTCGATGCACCCTAAAATCTCATTTTCAATTACAAGTCATGAAAGCCTTTTTTCTTCAAGTTGTCATAAATATGCTTTGAACAATGTCTATATATTGCATTTAGGAAAACCTTAACAAAAACTTTGGGTAAACTTTGCAAAGTAAATTAATAGTAATTAGAGAATATATAGAAAAATAAATGCAAGTTTATAAAAAAAAAATTCAAGTTTTAATTGAAATTTACCTTTTTCCTAGAAAACATTATAAATATCCTCTAATGTATTCCATGTTTTATGGGTCCATATAAAGCACAGAAGAATCAACATCATGTTTATTTATTTTCATGCTTAACAATAGTGTAGGCAACATGAAAAAATTTATTATTTTCATCTAAACCCACTGTTGATAATAATATATCTTTATATGGACCTTTAAAAGGCATCCATTAATCCTAATGAAAGGCCTATTTCCGGAAACAAAATCTTCCTTCATCATTTTCAAATAAAAATACATGTATTGAAATTTTCATAGTAAATGCTCATTTGAATTATAACTAAGGTCAATGGACCCTTAAGATGGCATCCTTAATCTAAATAAATAGCTTACTTCCAAAATAAAAAAGTCTTTCTTCATCACTTTCAAATAAACATGCATATATTAAAACTTTTATAGTGAATGCTCATCAAAATTATAACTAGGATCAAACCTTAAAAATACGTCAGAATTGGGATTATATTAATATAATCCATAACCTATTTCAACACTCATTTTATTACCAACTTTAATAGCTATTTCATCACCCATATTAAGACCAGTATTAGAATATCCATCATTCCTACTACCAACATCAACACCATTTTAGTACCCATTTAATCACCACTAGCATCTAAATAAGGATTAAAACCATCAATAGACATTACCACTTTTTCAACATCATCATCATGTGAAATGAAATATTTGGTTTCAAGTGAACTATCATATTTAGAATTACCTAAATAATACCTTGATATTTTTGTTGTTAGAAGATAAGTAGTTAGATCAACATCAACATATAAATACACCTCTTTTTCACACCTTCATTTATATCAAATATATGTAAGGTCAAGGCATCATCAAATATTTTTTTGCCTTTATCATTCTTATGTAAAAGTAATTCAAGTTTACATCAAAGACTCCCTTGTATATAAATAGTATATCTATAAAAGATGTATAGTGAGAGTTGTAAATATAGATGTTATACAAAATGTTACACATAAAAAATAACAAAGAATAAAAAATCAATGACTAATAAAGTAAAATATATCAGATATCTAAGGCTAATCCATGCCACTAACCAAGTCTAAACATACTATTAATTTGGTCATCTTCCTTTAATTTGAGAATATACATCCTAAGAGTTGTATATAGGTTGAGGCTACAATATATAATAGTATTTTGTAATCATTAAGATAAAAATAAATATTTATGAAAATCTAAGGAACATTATTACTAGTTTAATAAATATAATATTGACTTGCTTAATAAATATTCAAAAAACTTTTTATGTACAAGTATTTTGGTAATATCTAACTCTAGCATTGACTATGCAAGGTCTCATAAAAAAAACTTAAATACTAATAGATTAAAAATATTTGGCTGGTAGCATCTCAAACATCTTACATTGGCAAAATAACAACTGAATTTCAATATATTTTAGTATGCAATAATATCCCTATTAAAATCCAAAATAAATTTTAATGCAATAAAAATTTATTTACATCAAGTAATATGTTTAAAATTACCAAGGGTAGGTCCAAGTTAAGTTTCCTATTATATTATTTAGGTACAATAGATATATAGAAATAATTACACCCGAATTGAATAATGATTTAAATATTAGGGTTTTGTTAATATCAACCCTAACTTTTTATTTGTGGTTTTCCATAAAAATTCAATTAACAACTTTTCCACTTTCTAAAACATGTTTGGGAGTATTATACCTTTGGGATTCCTATTTTTAATTTTAAAAAATTGATTTGTTAAATTTGTTAAATTAAGGAAACAAAATCAATACTATAATGATTTAACATTAACAAAATGCATTACCAATAGATTTTAAAATCTTGATTCAAGAAAAGAATTGGTATATATCTTTTATTGTTGAGTTCCCAATAAGAAATTGATACCCACACCAAAACACAAGAAGAGAAAGTAATAGAAAAAACGGATTTGTGTTAAATTTCTAGATTTGTATTTGACACAGAGACCATGAGAGAGGATAGAAGATGAAGTCGATGAGAGAGAATGAGTGGTATAATAATATTTAGCTTCCATGCTTTAATATATATAGAGGTATTATAGTTATTTTGTTAATTTTCACAATCATCTTTGACCCGGGATGGAAAGTATAATATTTAAAAAATTAGTTGCAAAGTGAAATAAAAACCAAACTACAAGATGATCAAGGTAATTTTTCTTTTTTCCTTTAATTCAAGTTTTAATCGAATGGGGATTGAATTTAGCTCATTACCTAGCAAACTCAAGTTTTTAGAATTTCACATGTTTTAACCGAATAGGGATTGAATTTAGCTCATGTTCCTTCCTTTTAGAGAAAACCCCACACTTTTTATTTGGTTTATTTTGATCAATGGTATTTATTAATATAGTTCATGGTAGAAAAAAATATTTATTTTCATTTAAAATAAAATGAAATAATGAATTTTGTGTCACTTATTTTAATAAGACTATAAAAACAACCACTAGAGGATATTCGACCATAATAAATTTTATCAAACAAACCTCAAATTTATATGCCTTTTTCTAAGGAGGATGACACCCATAATTAGTACACAATAACATGTTTGACATAATATAATGTCATAATAATAATAAATAAAAAAAACATAATAGAACGGAATATGATAATCCATCATAACCTTTATTTGATTGCAAAATATCTTAGCAATATAACTAGGATAAAGGCTTACATGAGTCTATTCATAAATTATGTTTTTATATTTAATTAATTTTAGTTAAATTTTAAATGAATTAAAAATAAACTAAAAAATTATTGATTACATTGTAAGAAAAAAAAATAATTACACATTAAGTTGATAAATAAATAACTTATAAACTTCATATTAGAAGATAAATATGTATTATAAATTTGACTAGGTTAAAATATTTTTTGAATCACACGTACGAGATTGATTGATTAATTTATAGATCTATAATATTAAGATCTATTTCAAATTAAATGACACAAGTAATTTTTAATGATACCCATATAAATTTTAAAATACTCATATTCAATTGATAAATAATTAAAAAATTAATTAATTTTAAGAAATTATTTAAAATTTTAAGCCATAGAAATGAAGAAAAAATCTTTAAAAACTAAATTTTAGTGTAAGTTTAAATTTTAATTTTCAATTATATAAATAATTTAAAAAAACCTACTAGTTGTAATTTAATAAGTTTTAATAGAAAACTTAATATTATCATTGAGGCATCGATTTTTTTATAATTCTATTACTTTTTACATATTTTTAACACTTTTAAGGGTGAAAAAAAATATTATATCACTTCTAGAAAATTATAAAATAACAACAAAACTAGTAATTAAAAGTATTATGTCCATAATATTTGATGACAATAAAAATAAAAAATATCCGTTGGAAATTTTTAATGTCATTAACAACGAAGTAAGTTCCCTCAATAATTATACCAACATAATAAAAAAAATTAAAAATAAATAACTATTATATTGGTTTTTCATTGATACTTGACATATCATAATTTATCAATGGACTTACTAATGAAAATATTTTATTTTTGATTTTCATTGAAAATTCCATTGATAGATTTTAAAGTGTTATAACCAATAAGAACTTCATTCCCCTGTTTCTTTTCTTTAACTGTAAATCAAAATAACAACCTCCTTTATGTTGTTATAAATATAAACCTCATCTTTATAAATTTAGTCACCCCAACATTTTATAGTGTTAGTATTATTGTCTTGATTTATTTTTTTCTAAATATTTTTCACATCAGGTAAGCAAACCTACTCATTTATATCGTAGGTTAATTTATTGATATCTTTAAGTAGTATTTATAGTTTTTTTTTGTATATTTAAGTGTTTTATAGCCTTTTCATTGAAAATTTTATTGTATTAAAGTATGATTTTGATGTTAGGATTTGTTTGAAATTTGTAGAAAATTGAATGTGGTTGTAATTTGATGAAACTGAGTTTGATTTTGTAACTTAAAGATATTATATTTGAAGAAATGATAGGTTATTTAATGGGCTAAATATATTTTGTCAATTTTATTGTTAAGTTGAAGATTTTGAAGATTTTAATTTTTTTTTATGGAATTGATAACAATTAAATAATATTAGTTTAGATTGAATAAGTTTGAATTGAATAAATGATAGATATTTAGTTGGGTAACGATTACTTATTGTTAATTAGATTTATTTAGTTTATATTTTTACACAACATTAATAGTTTGTACAAATGATAATTTGTTATTAGAGTTTAAATTTATTTTCAATTATCAAAGTTGAATTTTGAATTGATTGTTACATTGTTAATAAATATTGTCATTAATATTTTATATAGATTTCCTAAGTAATGGATTATCATTGTTAAATGTAACAAGATTCACCCCAAAGTTTGTATATGGATAATTATTGTATAAGGGTTGAAGGTTTTATTAATTTTGTACTTCTAAATTCAAATAATATTAGTGGAGGCAAAATTAGATGTCCATAAGCGAAGTATAAAAATAAAAAGTTTCATCAATAAAATATTGTGATGATGCATCTTCTAAAAAAAGTTCGTATAAAAATATTTATGTTGGTTTGCAAAAACAAATACTATATGTTTCTTATAAAACCATGTTAAAAAGGATTGTTGACTCAAAATCTAGTTCTAGCAACATATATGAAGTTAAAAATGATAATCGTAATCGTTATAGGAGTATAGTGATGGATACAATTGAAATGAATTATGGTTATTCAAGTGAAAATTCACATGTAAATAAAGAACCAAATATAGATGCAAATAGTTTTTTTAACTTATGAAAGATTATGATGATCTATTATAAGATAGGCACACAAATTATCGCACCCTCGCAAGAGCATGGTGTCGCAGTGACCCTTCCTAGAGGCAGGAGTTATGTTGGGGTTTTTTTATGAAAAAAAAAAGTCATCATCTAGTATTATGGTCACTAAAAACCTAACTTATCTTTAGAGATTATAAGGTAAGGGATTGGTTGTGTAAAAAGAAGATTTTAGCACCCCTAATATGCCTTACCTAAAGTAAGCTGCTTATATTTAGTTTGCTTTATAATTGTTATAGTGATGGTGTTTTCTAATTCTATTAGTTTTTCCAGGATTGGTTTACTATGATGAAAAAAACTTGGGCTCAAAGCAATAACTCTTAACCAATATAGATTATACCTTTAGATATGTCTTTATAGTGCCAAAGACAACTGATACAGATCTTTGAAATCTATGCTTGATAAATTTACAACCTATGAATTAAGAGACAAGTAAGATAGAAACCTAAGGAAATTTCAATGTGCTTAAATACTTATTTTTCTCTTAGTATTTCAAGTGTTCGGAACTCGTAAATCATAAGGAAGAGAAACAAAAAAACTTAGTTAGAAATCTAAGGAAAATCAAGGTTCTTCAAAAGCCATTTTTGCTTTAATATTTTATAATTTCATGACTCATAAGCCATGGAATCAAAATTTAAAATATCCTCAATTATAATTAAGGCTTCTTTTAAGTATCTGTAATTAAATTATTCTCCATGAAATTTCTTTTGATACATAAAATTAGGCATAAACCTCTTTTTCAATATACTTTTTTCATCTATTACTAATATCCATCTAATAATACCTTATCTCATTTGCCGAGAATAATCTCATCTTGAAAATCTCAACACAACTCAATGGTTTTCGAACTTCATTTTATTATAAATCAATTCTTACTTTATACTAAAATATTCCTCTTTTGATATCATTAGATTATCTTATTCTTTTGAAATAACTAATCAATATTTTTCCCTTCTATTTTTTTTAAGGTAATTGCCTATACTAATGAATCTTATTAGTATTATTAGTCTTCTAATATTAGGTTAGACTAATCAATTACATTCATGTGTCGATATCCTCCACCAGAATAGTTTATCAATGATGTGTCGATATCCTCCACCAGAATAGTTTATCAATCTTATTCATATTTGGTTTACCATTAAAGTTACCGATGTCAAGAACCCTTGACATCATTAGTCTCCTTACTTGGAGTAGCTAATCACACCCGAAATGGTTGTCAATACCAATGTGACCCATTGATAACATTAACTATTTTCAACCTGGAATAGTTCAACTTATCTTTTTCATTTAACCAAGAGTAAACATGCCAATGTTAGTAATCTTTACTAACATCATTAGTCACTCAATTGCTTGGGCTCAACTAATCAATTTAAGAAATGTCTGCACTGATGAAACTCCATTGATACCATCAATTATCTAAACCTGGATAATTAATCAATGCCATCTGAATCTTTCATTCGTACCAAACCCCTTTTATTTTTTTTTTATTAACATCATATGCATTGTAACCATGGTTGTCAAGTATTATTGGCATACAATCTTAGTTATTGACTTATAATCACTTAGCATCTTTACATAACCTTTATTACCCTCATCACAATGTCAAGTATCAATTTATGCTCTTAGCCACTATCATTATGGTGCTAAGTATCATTATAATGTATCATTAGTCATCAACACTATAGTGACAAACTATCTATCAATTCTCCTATAATCTCCAAATCATTGTGTGTACCCAATAACCATATTAATTAATTTACTCAATATCTTAGTTATATATTAATTATTTTACTCATAACCTTTATAATTTACTACTTCTAACTTTAATCAATTAATTCAATCTCTTCAAAACTTAAATGTTCAATTAGCTCATCTCAACTGCCAATAATTCTAGTAATTTCATATAATTACCCACACATTTAGTTAATGTTCCTCAGTTACCAATAAATCTGGTAATTCTATATAAATTACCCAACCTCCGGCTAACCTCTTTTGTTAGCCAATCAATCTAGTAATTCCATACAAATTATCCTATATCCAGTTAACTTCCTTGTTTACCAATAAACCAGTAATTCTTTTAATTATCTAAAAAATTCGACCAACCCATCTTGGTTACCAAAATCATTCTGGTAATTCCATACGAATTACCCAGCATCCGGCTAATCTCTTTTCTTAACCAATCAATCTGGTAATTCCATATGAATTACCCAGTGACACAATCAAGAAGTTGATGTCTTATTCCAAATATAGAAATGTCGAAATAATAAATAGCTTAGAAAAACCAAGATCGAACCATAAAGAGGTGAACTATATAAAATTATAAACAATAAATGAAAAGGAGTTGAAGAGAATTGTTGAGATGTGATATTGATATAAGGATCAAACAAAGATAAAATAATTATCAAGGTTAAAGGATTCATTAATGGTATTTCAAACAAGTATAGTATAAACTCTTTTTATTACTTAATTGGAAATCACACACAAAGGAGGTTCTCATCGAATTATAAATTATTAACATGATTATATTAATTATCTTATTCGAGTAAAGCCAACACTTGTAAATATTATAAGGTATTTATGGTGATAACTTGTGTTAATAACAAATCAAGTTCCTTTCATAACTCAAATGTTGGATATACCATATAGTTGGGCTATAACAGTGCTAAGTATTTGTTATACCAAGGGTTGTTCAACACAAATTTAGATTAGTCATTTAACAAGCAAGGTATTAAAATGGAGTAAAATAATAAATACAAAGTATCAAACATTAAAGTCCATATTAAATTTATATTATACTTATTCTTACACCATCATTGTAACCTCATACATCTAGTGGAGAAATGTACAACCTTAGGGAAGATCATAACATCCAAGCTAAGTTTTTATCTTTAACTAGAAAAGTCGAAACATTATTTAATCTTTATATTAATAATACATCTTAAAGTCCTCTTTAACTTATCATCATCATCATCAGTTATAATTTATAAAATTAATCTCCATGTGGTTCGACACCGGTCTTACCGGATTATTTATTACTTCAACACTCCTGCATTTAGGATAATATATTATTTTTTTTTATCGTATCAACCTACAAGCTACATATGCTACCATTGAGGTAGTATATGGATATAAGATATGAACATTGAGTTTTCATATGTGATACACTTTTGTAAATGTTATGTCAATATGATGATAGGACTAAATGTTAGAAACTTGTGAAGTTTTCCATGCTTATTGATTGAATCATTCACTACATTATACTCATTAGTAGTTGATAAATTATTTTAAGTTGATAGACTACCACCTAAAATATTTTTAAAGGGTATATTATTAATTAGATTAAATAAAATGAACTAGTTGTCACAACTTTGAAAATTGAATTTTGTCAAACAAGAATTAGATTTTTAGGGTATAATATTTATCAACGATCTATAGCTCTAATTAGCATAGCAATTGAGTTTATTGATAAATCCCCTAATTAAATAAAGTATAAGACTCAAGTTCAAAGGTTTCTTGGCTATGTCAATTATGTCTTAGATTTATTCACAAATCTTAGAATAATTTGTCAACCTTTCTATCTATAAGAGACTCAAGAAAAATTCTCCCATCTAAAGTCTTCAAATTATTGAAATCATCAAGTCTCTCAAAAGTTGATCAAAAGTCTTTTTTACCTAGGTATTCTAGAGCTTTAGACTCTCTTTATTATCGAAACTGATGTTTCAAATATAGATTAAAAAGGGATCCTTAAATAGAAAGTTCAAGATCATGATCAGGTTGTCCATTATCATTATGGTATATGGTTGGGTTCTCAAATAAAATATTCAACCATTAAAAAAAAGATTTTATCAATTGTTTTATGTTTACTGTCTTTTTAAAATGATTTATTCCTTAAAATATTACTTTTAAGAATTGATTGTCAATAAGTGAAACATGTCATTGAAAAAGATATTCAAAAGATTTTATCAATTATTTTATGCATGCTGTCTTTCTAAGATAATTTATTTTAAAAAAATTATTTTTATTACTAATTATCAATCAATGAAATGTGTTATTAAAAAAGATATAATTATTATCTAAAAAAAAATTAAAAAGCAAGCTATACTTTCTAACTTTTATTTTGAAATTGAATTTATCAAAGGTGATATTGATTTTCTTTAAAAAAAATTTATAAGTTCAAGATGAGCATTTCAATCAAAAAACTTAAAAAGTCATATATCATAATCTCTTTAAGAATAATTCACTTAACCACAAGTTCTGTTAATTCAACCCAAGCCAAGCTTCCTTTATGAGATTAGTTAACCAACCAGTTCTCAATCCTATCAAATTTCCATGGTAATACCACTTCACCTTTAAATTTTTTTCAAGCTTTACAAACCCTAACAAAAAGCCTCATTTCAAATCCATTATCAAGATTTTCTCAAAAAAAAATTTATCAACACATATAAATCAAGGAACTATTATATGTATATTTTCTCAATAAGAAAAAAAAAACTATAACAAAGAACCTAATAAAATCATCCTTTATATTTTTCATTCTTAATTCTAATTTTTCTTGAAACAATTGCAAAAAACCAAATAATTTTATAAATTTATCTTAATTGACACTGATTTAATTGAAATAACTCACAATCATGATATAAATAATTCGTATAGAATTGCATATTTCAAAATAAAAATTTTAAAGGTTGATTTTAAAATCCTATATCTAAAAGAGATTTTCTTATAACTTTCAACTTTCTAGATTTAGTTATCTAGACTATCAATAAATATAGTTCAATATTCTTTATTTAAAAAATTATAATCATTATTGATTTATTTATTTTGATAAAAATTGTTCAAGAATTTTCCAGCATGGTTTCTAAACAAACGGTGATAATACTTTTTTTAACATATGAAATTCTACCTCAAAATATTTTGAAAGCATTGGATTTGTTTGCATTAAATAAACTTTCAAACTATATTCATGCATCCTTACACTTCATCTCCACCTTCTGGGTCCCTTGGATTATCTGGTAGGACTTCATAATAATGGATAATGTAAAATTAGTATTTTTTTTCAATAAAAAGCTTATATTTTGTATTTATGTTTCTAAACATTAAAAAAAATATTTAAATATTATTGAGTTTTGAAAATATCCTATCCATCAAAGTTATCATAGAAAATGTCGTATTGTAATGATCATAACAATCCTTACTTGATTCATATTCTCAATCTTTTCAGCAGTTTATATATTATTTCTCTAAATTTTTATTTTTTATTTTCAAATAAAAAAATATTATTTCTTTAAATTTTTATTTTTTATTTTCAAATAAAAAAATATTTTTTGTAATGAAATTAACATGAAACGATCATATCATTTAATATGTGATCTTAGTTATACCTTTAAAATATTTTTATAATACTTTTTTAATTTTTATAAATAATATTTTTAACTGAATTTAAAATTCTATGGCGTTTAAAGTTTGTATATCAGAAAATTTATTTAAATAAAACAAATGAAGTACCAAAAAATGGGATTTTAAGAGTTTTTATGCATTAAAGATTATGAAAATCTTTGTAATTTGATGAATATATTTCTATTGAAATAAATCATTTGTTTGAAACTTGAGTCAAAATTATTAAATTTTAACTTACAAAATTGAACTTATTCTACCTCTTTTTTCCAAAAAAACATTAAATTATTTTTATCAAACCTGCTTTTAATTTAAAATTATTCTAATTCATTTTTCAAAATAATTCTTGAAGTATAATTCAAAATTAAAAATAATTTTTTTATATAAATTTGTTACATCTTCATTTATTGAATTAAACGGAACGATATATATGGTAAGAAAGATCTGATTTAAGATTTGGTTTAACAAATCACGTCATTTCATCGAGAACTTATTTTGCCAAACGCCCAACTAGATTATTCCAATAGGGTTCCCATTTCTGAAGGAAACAGGTATAATCACCCAACTTTCGAGCCTTGGATTTTGCCCAGTAGCACAAACCAAGGCATGAGATGGTTGGAGTAAAAACCATAGGAACAGTAGCCTGTCCAAAAATGGTGCATATATGTGAAGAGCTAGATTGCTGCGATTTACATTCAGGCAGGTAAACAGACATTGCAAAAGAAAATTATATAAATTAAAAACATACAACTGTTTAGCGCAGGACCCTGTCTAGTGAGTTTTTCATGTCTTCCGTGCAAATACATGAAAGAAATTGGAGGTTTCACTCCTACCTCACATTAACAGTAGCACTGGCAACAGCAAAGGATTATTTCGAGAGCGCCAGCGAAAAACCAGATGTTTACACATATAACAAAGTCACAGAATCCATTTCCCGCATGCACACAGCAAACGGAAATGAAAAGGCAGAAACCATTCCCTAAGCTAGCCTCTCCAGTTGTCCTTCATTAGCCTTATCTTTCGAAGAGCTTCGACGGGGGAATGGCAACCAACCTTTGCCTGTAACAAAACAAGCCAAAACAAGTAATCAGATCAGCATTGTCGAGGGTTGGTGAAGCAAGAACAGCAAAAACATGACAGACCACATTCCATTTCCAGAATAGTATTCCATGTCATCTCCTTAGCATAGGATTCATGCTGTTAAAATACAGTCAAAATCCCAATCTTGTTAATGAAAAGTGAACCTGAACATCTGGAAGCTCTGCACGCATGAATGGATTTGTCTCCATTTCTTCCTCTATAGTTGAAGGAATGGTGGGGAGCCCTGCTCCGTGTTGTTTCTGAGCCCATGATAGCTTCTCCTGAATCTTTACATTGTCTGGCTCAACCGTCAAAGCAAACTGCAAGTTCTTCACAGTATACTGGGGAGCACAAAAACAAATGTCGCAGGACATCAAAAGTAGGGAATGACACTCCAAAATAGATTAGGATCAACAGAGCAGTTAATAGATCTTTGCATTTAGTTGAACTTTTCCAATTAAGATTGGAAATTAATTTGTGGACATAAGAGTTCCTCCGGCAACTTGGGAAAAAAAAAACTCACTACCACGCTTGAATTCTACCACAAAGCACAACTTGGCGTGGCTTACTCCCACACAGCTTGTGTTAAACAATGCATCACAATGTTTCTCATTTGCATTGGTAAATAGCATCTCATTGCTTTCCATTATATCAGATATATCTTTAGGGAAAGCATTGACCCTTGCCCCTCAATCGACAGAAACAAACAGCACACATCTCCTTTCAAGTGAAAGCTTTTTGTACTTAAAACTTGCATGGATCCAATGGAAATGGTGAGATTCGAACTCATGACTGTTTGATCATCAAGGTTTTGATACTATATCAAAAAACCATCTCAACCCAATAGCTTAAGCTGTTAGGTGAGGCTCCAAAATTTAATTTATATTATTCTCTAACATAAAAGAGGAGAAGGAGGAGAAGCATACACAACACATGCATACAGTTTATTTGATTGTTATGATACTAATTGAAGTCCACAAATAGCTGGGAGCATTCATATAGATCATGCATCCAACCCCAACTTCTCATCCACAAAAGATAAGAAAATTTTAACCAATTTAAAGGTACTGAAAAGAAAAATGAAACTAAATAAAGGGAGAAAAAAAAATCCTGACCTCATGGCCACAATAAACTTGAGTAGGCTTTGGCAATGAACCCAATGTTACACAAAGTGACTGATACATCTGTTCTGCTGTGCCTTCAAAAAATTTCCCACAACCAGCAATAAACTGCACATCGATGTGTATTTGCATGAAGCTGATAATTACTTCATAGCTCTCTTCAATGAAGAGAGGATAAGAAATCTCCGAGACAAAAGAATTTCATCTTCATACTGTTATCTTAAAAAAATTCAATCCAATAAAAACAACTGATGAGCTTGAGGGCATCCTTTGAACTTACCAGTGTGTCGCCAGTAAAAACAGCTGGGTCCTGTCCCTCCTTGCCAGTCACATAATAACTTATGTGGCCTTTGGTGTGACTGATAATAGCAAGTCGAAGAAAGAACAGAGAGACAAAAAACAAAATAAAAATATATTACAAAAGCCTCATGAGAGAAAAAATCAAGGAAATAAGAACGATATGTCTCCACAAAACAAGACAGAAATGCAACATATATATATATATATGAAAAAAAAAAATCCCACGCCCTCGTAGTTTGATTGTGAAAGGGAGAAGGAATGTTGTCCAGTCCTTCATATCCCTCAATCAAACATGTACAATTTCAGCAAATGCATTCCCAGGAGAAGTAATCATTAAACTTCCATAATGTAAATAAAATGCAAGGAAGTGTTCTAAAAAATTGGTTAGCCTCAAATATATATAAAGCACAATTGGATAACAACAGGAAACAAAGAAGCTAACTTCACTGATATTCAAGAATCCAGCTTTGCTTAACAAGCTAACTTTCACTATAATAATTGAGCAAAAAGCCAAATATCTTTAAAAAAAAAAAACACCATACCAAGGAGTGTGAAGAGCCAAAATATTAACATCAGCACCCAGTGAGACCTTATCACCATTCCCCACTTTATTAGTGCAACCCTTAACATTATCAAGTGAGCCGCCATACACCTTAATTCCAGGCACCATCTCCTTTATCTTTTCATTCCCCCCAGCATGATCCCTACCAAAACACAGTTTGATTGATTACTACTTACTGTACATGGTTACCCAGGGTGGCCCATATAATTAATTTGAGTGAGTGAGCTATTAATAAATCGTTTAGAGTATGAAACATTCCACTAAAAAAGAAACAAAAAAGGCAGATATGGAATAGCCAAAAAAAAGGAGGAGGATTTTGAAGAGTAAAAAAGAAAGGACCAGTGATGGTGAGTAGTGAGGACGAGCTTGAGATGGAGCCCATGTTCATTGGCAGCATTAACAAGCTTCTCGGGCTCGACTGGATCAACAACCGCTGCTTCTTTAGTACTCTCATCAATGATTCTAAGAAATTATTCATATAATTATAATAACAAGCCAATAATCTTGTATATATTCGAATAATTGAAATCCCAACAGTAACATAGATATCCAGGCACTCACAGGTAAGAGTAGTTGTCTTCTAAGCAAGGAACGTGAAATATCTTCATTTCTGTTGTAACTTCAATTACGGATTTGTGTAGCTGCTGTCTCGGCTGGGTCAAAGAAGAAGAAGAAGCCGGAGCAGGAGCTACAAAAGGGGACAGCACACCGCTCACAGTTGGAAGCTGTTTTTGGGTTTTTTTTTAAAAAAAAAAAGTAAATTTTCGAGAAGCAGATTATTTTTTTATATTTTGTAATACAATGAAAAATAAATTAAAAAATATTTTTAGTATTTAATTATATTATAAAAAATAAATTAAAATATAACTTATTAATATCTTAATTTTTTAAATTTATTAAAATAATATGGATGAAATCTTATAAATTAAAAGGTTAAATAAAAATATAATTAAAAAAATATAATTTTATAAATTATTTAAAATAAAAATAAAATTTAAAAGATAAAAAATCAAAAATAATTATCATTTTATAAATTATTTCAAATTAAATAATTAATAATAAAAAAATAAAAAACAAATTTGATAAATAAAAATTTTAATTAAAAAATAATAAAGAAAAAACAAATAACAATCATTTTTATAAGAACCAAAATTAATATAAAAATTAAATATTATAGGATAAAATTAAAAACAATATTCAAAATAAAATATATATAGCTATAAAAATATATGAGTTAAATTTGATATAATTAACAAATAATATATCATTTCTACGTTTTTCATAATTTTTGTAAAGTGTTTTTTTATTTAAAATAAAAAAATATTTTTTAAAAAATTAAACTAAATTTTTCTTTAAATAAAAAAATATTTTTTATTAATCAAATTTTTTAATAATAAATAAATTTAAAAAAAATAAAAATAATTTTTAAAAATAAACAAACATACCCTTATTTTGTTTTGTTTATCTCTACAAAATTAAAATAATCAATTATTGTTTCAATACATGGTAAATAGCCTATGTTTTTGAATCCCTCGTGAGCTTTTAAAAAACAAAAAAAAAAACCAAGCTGGTTTTGTAGAAGGAGTGTCTTTGTAATATTTTTTTTTTAATATTATTAATTAAGGTAAAAAAAACTAAAAGCTTTAGAATTCATTGAAGCCCTCCAGCGTTGTTCAACCAAACAGTGAATTTTTTTTTTTTAAAATAATTTTATTTCTGTCATGAATATTTTTAATTTCATTCTTAGAAATTAATTTCTGTCATTCTGCAATTTGTTTTTTTTTTCCTTTGAGATTGTAATTTATTTTTGTTTTTTTCCTTTGAGATTTTTTATTTCATTCCTAATAAAAAAATTCAATTTTATTTTTAAAAATATTAATTGGTGTTCAATTTAGAATATGATTTTATTAAATAAAAAAATTAAAAATACCAAAATAGATGATAAAAAAACTTTGAACTCTTCATGATGCTAAGTTCTAGCCTGGAGAACTTATTTGTAGATCCATCATTGTGCACTTTTCACTAGGAAAATGTTGTGCAATTTTTTCTTTTTCTTTTTCTTTAAGTTATTTTTATTTTTTTTAAATTATTTTATTTCAATAAAAAAATTAATTTTATCCTTTAAACTATTTAAGTCTTTTTTTATTCCTTTGAGATTTTCTATTAATAAATGAGGTTTATGGGCTTATCATTTATTTTTATCGGCTTCTTATAAGTTTCATTGCAGTCCCTCTTGTTGATTAAATTGATGTTTGATTTGAAAAAATAACATTTGATTTTATTAAATAAAGAAAACTGAAACTTTAGATACCAGATTGATAATAACAAACTTTCTTCCCCTTAAAGATGCTAAAATAAAGAGTTGGTCCACTAAATCCTAGCACAGAGAATTCACTATGAACCTTTTATTGTGCATTGTTAACTTGAAAATTGTTTTACAATCTTTCTTTTTTGTTAGTTTTTTTATTTCATCATGAATTTTTAATTTAATTTTACTATTAAAAATCACGTTAAAATTTGGTTTTAAATTTAATAGAGTATAAAAAGTTGATATAATTTAATTAAATAATAATAAAAAAATTAATGACAATAAATCGATAAATTAAAAAAATTAATGGGAACTTGTAAAAAAAGAAATTGTTACAAAAATAAAAAAGATAGTGAAGCTAAAATTCCAACTAATTCAATATAAAAGAATGAAATTGAAAAACAAATACTTGAGTCATCTGAGTGAGCATGTCAAATATATAATTTAAGTTATTAGATTAAGATAAGTTAATAAAAAGTAAAAAAAAAAAGTTAAAGTCCAGTTCCAAACAAATCCAACATAAAACCATGAAATTAAAAAAACCAGCAAATCCAAAAAGCCTATCAAACTTTGTAACCCAAATCACATGAATGAGATAACTCAATAAAAGACAAACCTTAAATGATGCTTAATTTTAAAATAATTAATGTTAAAGGATGAAATAGAAAAAAAAATATTAAACTTTAAAATATAATCATAAAAACACTCTAGTCAACTCAAATGAATATGTCAATCTTGAGATCAAAATAATGAGACTAGAATAAACAAATAAAAGAAATTAAAGAAAATCACAAAACCATATATCCTAATTAAGGCAAGTGGTCTGCAGTACATTGTGAACCAATCGAATTTTTTTTCAACATAAAAAAGGACACCAAGAAGATGTAAATACCTCTAAAATTAAAAAGAAATCGATATTCCATTAATTGGCTCAGCCAAGTTTAACAAACTTGGCTCACCTAAAAAAATATTGGGATATTTTTAACGTCGCTATGAGAAAAGGCATTTGACCTCTAATTAAAGTCACAAATATCATCTAAAAGGTATGAATATCTTTCGTGCACAAGTGAATGTGAAAATATATCAGCCATCTTTTTCATAAATAATATTTCTTATTTAAAAAGATATTAAAGTGTCTTTAATCAAAATAATAATAACAAAAAAAAAATCAAGATAAAAAGAACAAAATACCTTTACCTACCAATTCAAACAATTTTAAAGCATAACATGGGAAAAATTAAAAAAGCTTATATATAACAATTCAATTAATTATGATTTAAAGCATAGTTAAGTGATTTTGTTATGCTATAAAAATTAAAAAGATTTTTATATCTCTAACAAATTTAACAATGACAAGTTGATTACAATGAACAAGTCATCTTACCCTCAACTCCAAGTTAAAAATTTTAACTCATAAGAAAAAACAAAAATTTATACTATTTGAATGAATAATAATCTATTAAGAAGAGTGTAATAACTTCATGAGGGGTTTAAGATATTTGATAAATTTCTAGTTATTTACAAATATTTGGAATTTACCCTAACAAAACTAATTAGACTATTTATATTTAAATTATTTAATGCTCACTCTAACTTATTTCTTACTTGGTGTTTCTTGCACTTTTGCATTCATAAAGTTTATTTTTTTCTAGTATTTAAATTGAATTATTGTATTTTTTAAATTCAAAGGTTAAATTTTGATATATTAAAAGAGTTGTTATCACATTTTTTTTATATAGTTTATGAATAAATAATCATATCTTTTAAAGGATTCATCTTCTTGATAGATAACTAAAAATGTTAATTAATGGCCACTCATTATTATAAAAACAAGTTATTATGCTGATTTAAAACAATTTTTTTCTTTCACTTTGTTCTTGCAATAATCAAACAAAGTTTTTTATGTTTTATTAAAGAAGAATTTATCTTATTGCTATGAAATTAACTTTTGGCATCTTTTTATTAATCATGAAATTATATTTTCTTTCAATATTTAATTAAAAAATATTAAATATCCTTAAAAAATAATTATTCACCAAAATTTAGAATAAAATAGTATAATGATAAAATTACTCACAAGCAATACAATCCTTAAACTAGATACAATGACACAATTATCTTTTACATATTATATTTTAAGGGTATCATTATATTTTAATAAATGTTAAATATTATATAAAAAAATTTGTTAATATATTCGTGGCATGCATCAATAAAGAGATGGCTAATGCACCTTTCGAAGGGCATGTGGGTGGCACTTAACCTTCAAAAGCCACCTTCATCGATAGTGTTGGAATCCTTACGACACCCTTCTCATGATAGAGTAATGTATGTTTCAAGATTTATGTTAATTTGGTGTTGACAACTTTTTCCCCCTTTCCTCTCTCTTTCGTTTTGGATTTCTGTTTAAGCCCCTTGAAGATTCATAAACACTTTTTTTATTTTTTTCAATTCTTCATATTTAATCCATTTCTTTATTATAATTTTTTTTTAATTTTAAGTAATTTATGAAATTGAAATGCATTTCAATTTTACTCCTTTTTAAGTTTTTCATATTTCCTATGGATTTTTATTTTTTTTATTGTTATTTATTTTGTTTGATATGATTTTTTAATTTTTTACTGATTTCACCCTTATTTGGTTTTTTTTTCTAATCAAATTCGATCCTTTTTTTTTTTTGCTTTAACAAATATTTTCAAATTGGTTAGTAATAAAGCTTTTTGATTGGTTATAAGTTTTAAGGATTTGATCAAGTTTAAGAAGTTTTCCTGAGCTTACTTAGTTTTCATAGTTTTCTTTGTTTATGTTATTTTTTTTATTTCATCCTTTAATATTTATTCAATTAAAGACTAAGTTATGTGTTTTTTTTTAACTTGCTTTCTGTTGAATTCTTTTTTGATCTTGAAAATGAACTAATTATCTTTAGTTTTTTGTATTTATTTTTTTATTGGGTCTTGTGAAAGAATAATATACCACTTGAGTGTTATTATGATAAACGCTTTTTAAGCAACTCTCTATTTAATAATAAAAAAAGATATTCATAGGAAAAACAATAGATATAATCATGGAGGAAGAATGGTTTCTTTCATCAAAATTGTATTTTTTTGATTCATATATATATATATATATATATATATATATATATATATATATTTCTTGTTTTGACAACAAAGCTATTTTTTTATTAGTAACACAGTTCATTAAGTATATAGTAAAAGCAACAAGATAAAAAACTATTAAAAAAAATATAATGATTTGAACTAAAAACTTTGTGTATATTTTTAATAAAGTAATTTAATTTTCTTATTTATGCATTTATTTTTTATTTATTTAAATGACAACATGTTTGTTTTAAGAGAAACATTTATTTCTAAGTAAAATCTTATTATGATAGTTAAAGCATGTTTTTGTAAGAAATTTAAAAAAAATATGAATCAATTATTTGTATAAATTTATATGAAAAGAAATATAAAAACAATAAATTTTGGAAAATTATATAAAGACTACAATAAAAAAATAGATATGATATTCTCATTCAATATTAATAAAAACATTTATTTTAAAATATTCATATACCATGCTGACACTTAATTACTCATAAATCAAATGATAAAATCATAATAAAAAACCCTAATATTTTAAAAACAATGACATAACTAAATAATCATTTAAATATAATTTTAATAATTTCATCCTAAGTTTTTATGGTAAATTTTTTAAAAAAAATAATAATGGATTATCCAAGGAAAAGACCAAGTGGCAAACCTAACATAAAATTGCAATCATGTGTGAGTCTAGAAGACCAAGCTCATGTGCATGTTTCTTGATTTTTTTAACGGGTGAATGACACCTTGTATGCCCTCTTTGTTTTTAATAAATAGTAGATTAAGTGTTACTTTCTTGTAAAGATGACGAAATCTAAGTTTTTGGACAAAAGAATGCAAATTTAAACTATTTTCACTAGAAATAATCTCTTACACATCCCATGAACCTTAAGAAATCCATCCTAAACAAAATAAAAACATATAATTACCTAAAAAAATCAAAATTCAAGTGAACTAGAAAAACTTTATGAGTCCTAATCTAATTTTAAAATATTTAAAAAGAAACATCACTATCATTAAACATCTCTTTCTAAGATAAATTCATTGATATCAAGATCGACTATTTTGATAGCTAAAATATGATCTGCCAAATATTTTCATTCTTCTCTAACTTTTTCTAATGACTCTCTCTATATCCTTTCACGAGTCAGGGACCAAAATATAAAATAAATAAAGTTTAGGAGTGAAACGTAAAGCCCTCAAAATATTATAATGAAAAAATCTTAAAATAAAAACTTTAGGGGTTAAATTTGATTTTTCACACCTTTTAAGCAATGAAAAATCTAATGTGGATTTTTTTTTGTTTTAGTGTTAAGTTTTGTCCCTAATGTTTTAATTTTTTTTAAATTGATAAATTCATATTCTATTATGTAAAATTAAGCATTGATTTAATTTCAAAATGTTTTCGACATCGTGAAACCTTATAATATGTAACATAAAACAAATTATAAGGCTTAAAACCATGTCAATATAATGTGGGAGATAAAATTAAAAACAAGAAACCTCGATGAGTGGAAAAACACTATTCTTCAAGAACCAAAAAAGAAAAAAAAAAGAGAGATCACCCAACTCTTTCATTTCATTTCATTTTATTTTGTAAGTTGTTGATTATTAGGTTAAGCGTGGTTCATTTATGAAGAATAGGTCTAGTCCAAATATATAAATGAGTTACTAAAGTAAGTAATCGTTTTTTCTATTTATATATATAAGGACATAACCTATATGAAAAGAAAATTTTTTATTTGTTAAATAATACTTCTCTCTTTCTCTTCTCTCATTTTGGACCTTTTGCATTAATTTGATAAGATCTATAAAGAATTTTGTACTATAGAATATCATTTTATTCTAGTAATTGAAATATCACTGAAATAATTAATTTAGGGATAAGAAAACGAATTCTCACAAGTAAATTTCCTTTCAAATCTACATTAGTATCAGAGCATGATTTTAAAATGTGTATTATGCTATATTTTATGCATTATATTCTATTGGTTCTTAACCTGCCTTTTAAGGTTTATGTAATTAATAATTTGTGTGCAATGACTTAGAATCTTTCTTTTTATATCATCTTATTTGGAACCCACCATTGAATAATAAGTGAGTTATTAAGTAACCTAAAATCTACAGAAATATAGCCCTAGAATTGAGGGCGCTTCATATATCAAGTCTATTTATGCCTTGCATAAAGGGCTGAAACAAGTGTCAAGCCTAGATTAGATGTTGAAATACCTTGGCAGAATGTCTATAGTTATTCACTCGGTTCATAGTAGTCCATGGACCAAGAACGAGGCTTATGACTCAAGGTGTCCATTTAATTACCAAAATCTATGTTGATTTTAATGGTTAGGGCCATTATAAATTTTATTGTTCCTAGACATGATCCATGACTTTCAAAACAATATGTAACTACCATTTAGAGTGGTAATAGATGTCATTTAAATTATATTATTACCAATATTCATAATTGGTGTCAATAATGCTTAATATAATTGCATCTAAGAGTATTATTGTTGATTTGAACCATGAAGACACACTAAGTGAAAAGAATTATGATGTTTGATATTATAAGAATGAGTATCTTTTAGAAGAGTAAGAAATGCTGGAAATAATCACACAACTAATGGTTGAACCTAAACAAGGAAACACTACTCAACACAAGCTTGATATGGAAGCATATCAAACCTATAAATACAAGGACTATATAGATCGCATTCTGATATTGAGTAGCATGAGAAATGATACAATGTTGCATTTTGAAAGGTATTGTTCAACCCGCTCTATATAGGATGTAGTCAAAATTCAACATAGAGGAACCTTCACTACTAAACTTCGTTAATTAACCCTTAAATTTTATGGTTATAAGAACCGTCAAAATCAGATGATAAGGCAGTATATTATAGTCATATCTAACATGATTAGTGAATTACAGGGTGTTGAGCATAAGATGACTAGTGAACAACAAGTCTAAGCAATTGTCCATTATTTGCTAAGCAATTGGAAACAAATGCGTGTTAAACTTACTCATAATGACAACATCAAGACATTTGATGATGTTGCTCATCATGTTGAGCTTGAATAAGATCAATTTCATGCTAAAAAGTTTGTAAACGAGGCTTTTATATATAAGACTAAGATGTATATAACATATGACTCTAAAGATAAAAAAGGCAAGGGTAAAAGTCTCAAATATGACAAAAGATGAATAGAAGCAAGTAGTGGTGGACATAAATGTCAGCATAGAAAAGATGACAATAAGAAAAATAAGACTATGAATTGTTTCAATTGTAGTAAACTTGGTCACTTTGTTCATGATTGCACTAAGCCAAAGACTTATGAGTAACTAACCATATAACAAGGGATCAAACCGCCTTTATAGAATTTCATTAAACTTTAAAAGGAAATAGATAATAATACTTCTGCTGTTGTGCTTGAGATTGGTACCTGTAAATTGAATTTGCGGGGTAGTCTCATACTTTATCTTCATGATATACTCTACACTCCAGAAGTTCAACAAAATTTTATACTTATTTTTACTTTACTATAATTAGGCTTTAATATTGTGTTTGTTAGTTGTTATGTAAAAATATATCTGGATAATATTTTTTATGGTTCTGGTTTTGAATTAAATGGTTTTATAGTATTAGACACTAGTAATGTATATATTAATGATGATGCTTTTATTTGTATTGTTCAAAATTTTAGCATTACTAATAATAGTGAAATCATAACATGGCATACTAGATGAGGATACATTGGGCAAGAACAATTATATAAATTGGCAGAAGCTGGTCTTTTAAGATCACTTATTAAAGAGGATTGTCTAATTGTAAGTATTGTCTTGCTGGAAAAGCAACCAAATTACCATTTAACATAGTTAAAAGAGTTAATAGTCCATTATAGCTTAATCATTCAGACATTTATGGCCTAATGAATGTGAGGACAAGATATGAAGGAAATTATTTTATAATATTTATAGATGATTTCATATAATTTAGTCATATTTATTTGATCTCATATAAGTCTGTAGCATAGGATTGCTTCATCCAATACATCAATTTGATGGAGAATAAACTAAACACCAAGATGAAAACTTTAAGAACTGATCAACGAGATGAATACCTATCTGAAATTTTTTAAAAAATTTATGATGAAAAGGTGTAGCTAGACAACTAACTATTCCTTATACTCCATGATAAAATAGTGTAGCAGAACAGAAGAATAAGACCTTATTTGATATGGTTAGCTTAATGATGATACAATTACCAATATTTTTTAGTGAGGTGCATTGTTAACTGTTGCCTATATATTTAATCGAGTGTTCTCTAAATCTATCTTATTCATCATGTATAAACGATGAGACAACAATAAACTTAATCTAGGTTATTTGCATTTTTTGGGGTATGCAACTTATATTCACAATAATTCTTTTAAATATAGGAAACTTCATCTTAGAAGAAAGAAGTGTATTTTCATAAGATATTCTAAATTTTTTAAAGGATTTGTATTTATTAGTGAAAATGTTAATTAAAGAGTAACGAAGATTGAATCATGTGATATTGTATTATTAAAAAAAGACATAACCTATATGAAAAGAGAAGTTTTCATTTGTCAAAAGAATAGTTCTCTTTCTCTTCTCTTATATTGGAATTTTTTGCATTAATTTGACAAGATCGATAAAGATGTTTGTACTGTGAAATATCATTTTGGTTATAGTAATTGGAGTAATTAATTCAAGGATAAAAAAATAAATTCTCATAAGTAAGTTTCATTTCAAATCTATATTGGTATCAAGTATATATTTCAAGCGAATTATCACAAGTTGTCTTACCATGAATTTTTTTGATAAATAAACTATCACATTCTATCAAGTATCTAATTATATAAAAAAATCTTGTATGCTAATTAGTACTTAAAAATATATTTTTATGAAGGTTTTGTATCATCATTTTGCACTTGAAGTATCAATACTCCTTAATTAAAACATGTTTTATAATAACAAGTCTAATACTATAAAATACCTTTAATTTATGGTAAATATTCATCTTGAATGCAAGCCTATCACATAAATCAAATAATTTATTGATAAGTTCAACTACTGAAAGTGAGAAGACAAAAAAAGGGTGAAGCTTAGAAAAGAGATGCTGGTTCAGTCCAAACTAGAATACTATTCAGTCATTGGGTCATATCTAAAGCTATAAAACTTGGATTTGGGTTTGTTTTATATAGATGAAAAGCTAAGATATGGGCTTAAAATATTTATGGGAATGCAAGACTTAATTCTACTGTTTGTAAGTCCAAATCTTAGCAATAATAGAAAAATTTAAATCTATCCTATAGCCTAGATATTATTCAATGTTCAGCTTATATCTTGAGTTCTAGAAGTCCAAATGACCTTAATTATTTTTTATTAGAAAGCTGAGAGAATTTTCTAAAACTTTCATGATTTAAGTTTGTTCAAATTCTGATGTTAGCAATAACGTTTTTGGTAGATAAGAAGATAAGGATTGCCACTAAGTCAAGAGTTGGTCACCCACTCAACAATTAGTTAACAAATCAATAGTTTCTAATTTTGGCTTATAAAAGAAGGCATTTTAGTTTTCAGATCAAGATTATATTCTTACTCTCTCTTTATATTTTTATGATGTTTAAGTTTTGCTTTCATTAATCTCTTGTTTATGTTTTTTATTTTTTTTCCTTTAGTTAGTTAACTTATATCTTATTTATGTTCTTATCTTGTTTATTTATGTTTTTTTCTTTCATTATGTTTAATTAAATTTATTATGTTAAGGTGAAAAGGTTACAGTAATGATGTAAGAATAACTATAATGTAAACTCAACATGGATTTTAATGTTTAATACTAACATGTTTTGTATTTGTTATCTTGATCATTCTTAATACTTTGCTTGTTAAATGGTTAATCTAGATTTATATTGTATAACACTTGCTACAACAAATACTTGGCGTTTTTATAGCCCAATCGTATTGTATAACCGACACTTGTGTTATGGAAAAAACTTGATTTGTTGTTAACATAAGTTATAATCATGAATACCTGATAACATTTACAAGTATTAGTATTATTCAAATAAGATAAACTAATATAATCATGTTAACTACTTATATTTTGATTGAAACCTTCTTTGTGTGTGGTTTCTAGTGGAGTAATAAAAAAAGTTTATAATATACTTGTTTGAAATACCATTAGTGAATCCTCTAATCTTGACATTTATTTTTATAATTGTTTAATCCTTACATTAATCTTACATCTCAAAGTCTTCTTTAACTTTTTATTCTTATTATTATTGTTGTTGTTGTGTTATTGTGGTGGTAGTGGTGGTGGTTGTTGTTATTTATAATTTATACAACTAACCTCTTTGTGGTTTGACTCAAATCTTGTCAGGTTATTTATTACTTCGACACTCCTACACTTGAAAGAAGATATCAATCTTTTGGTCATGTCATATACAATCACATTGGATGATGAACAATCACTATAAAATTAATTAAAACTAAGATATATAGATGAGTTACAAAATAAAATAAAATAAAATAAAAGAGTTATAGGTTTCACTGTTATAATTACTATACACTTAGACCCAATTGTATTTTGGATTAAAAAAATGTAGTTGGATGATATATTTTCTTCTTTTTGGTCTGTGACATATATCATGGTGTTGAAGGGTGGCGAAGACCATGAAAGTGAGAGTTTTTTTTCAAGGCTGCTCAGAAAAACACTCTTCAGGATGGTTGAGTGAGATAAGCTGGTGGATTGTATCACCATTATGCCCATGACAAGTTATTCAATTCTCTGCCCTATCAGTTTAACTCTCGATGGCAAGATTAAAGATTTACTATAACAGTGTTAAATGAGCATGAGGTGCACACTTTGGCAGACTGTCCAAAATAGTGCCTAAAGGTGCTAACAGCCATGCCAACAATGGGTTCGTCAAAGGAAAATTGGTAGCGCAAATTGTTGACGAACATTGGTTGAATGATGGACTGTCCAAGCTAAGTAGAAAAACTTTTTAGGGGGATAGGCTGACGAGAACAGAGGATGTCATATAATTTAGTAGTACAGACATTGGTAACCCATATGTAGATGCGAATTCAACAGTGCAGACATTGGCAGCCTGTATGCGGATGCAAATTTGGTAGCGTGCAATAGCTTGTGTAAGTCATTGGTTCGACTTGGCACGATTTGAAACTTGGATGAAGGATTGTTTAAGGCATACAAGAGATTCAACAGTTGACGCCATAAGAACTAGCAGTTGGGGCTGTTAGGTGGGCATGCAGAACGTGGATTGGTGGCAATTATGGATATCTAAAATCATGGGATCATGGGGGCTAACTTGGGGTTGCTCTTAACCTATTAAGATAATGGGAGAAAACTTTCCACTACTTGGTAGATAATGGAGTCACTATGTTCATGGGTAAACATGAGTAAGATAATGTCTCATTACTTTCTTAAAAGTATGAATGAAAGTTGTGTCTTGTAAATGTTTATTTATAAATACTTATTGTAGCTCTTGGTTGAGGGGAGCATGCGTGGGGTATGAGCAGCGTGCAAAGGCATGTAGAACACGAGATAGGCTTAGTGTAACATGCAATCTTTGTGTATAACACACATATAGATTTATGCATAGTTCCCTTTATTTATGAGATCAATAAAGGTTGGGAAAGAGTTTCTGTAAAGCTTCTTTGTGCACTTTGATTAACTCACTTTACTTATGTAGTTCGCTTGTCTTCTAACTTGGAAAAGTGGGGAAAACCTCTTGAGTGAGATAAACACTTAGTTACTAGGCAAACACGAGTGAGATTAGTAAGGGAAGGCTGAGTCTAGTAAGGGACTGGGTTATCATATGACTTTATTCGTAGAGCGAAAATTTACCCCGTGACATCTACCATGGTGCTTGTATGTGTTGCATCCTTTCTACTTATGTGTTCCACTTGTCTCATAATAGGGGAGAGTTTGGGAACACAATTAGTTGCTTAGCAAACATAAGTGGATCAACCCAAGGGAAGGATGAGTTTAGTGGAACTAGACTGTCGCATAAGAGCTAGAATTTTCAATGAGAAATTAACCCGTGATAATTGGTATCAAAGCGCGATTGTATTCTTGGTAGGACTATGAGACTATTATATGGACAAATTAAGGGATTGATTTGGAAAAGCCATCATTGGGATAGTTTATGAAACTGATGGTTGAACTTTATATGCATAAAGTTATAAAGACAATTTAAAAAAAGATGCATTTTTAGGGCTTGATGGGTTAGATTCCTCAAGATTAAGATTGTTCATTTCGTGACAAGTTAGAGTTTGTAATGAATATCACTAAAACGACTGTTAGATAGTATGTTGAATTCGTTGTAAAAACAGATCGCAAGTGGCAAGTTGTCAAAGAAAAGTTGTTTGTCTTAACAAAGGTAATTGTAAATACTGTTAGGAGTATTGGAACCTCGAAGCCAAATACTTAAATGTGTTGCATTTTTTCTACTTATATGTTATGCTTGTCTCATAATATACAAGAATATGAAAAAAAAATTTGCTCTCTGTTTTTAACATTATAAAACCTCATAACATGTGATATAAAACAAATTATAAATCTTAAAATCTTATCAATATAATATAAGAAATGGAATAAAAAAAATCTTAATAAATGAAAAAACACAATTCTTCAAAAGCCAAAAAACAAAAATCACCTAATTATATTATTCCAATCAATAATGTAGTTAAATGTAAATGTATAATGATTCATAATAGTAAAATCTATAATTTTTTAATTTTATTTTATTTTGTAATTTATCTATATCATAATTTTAATTAATTTGATAATGATTGTTTATTGTAATGGATCATATTATCAAATATATTGAGGTTGTGTTTGTTTTTGAAGTTCAATTATTTTTTAAATTTTTTTTAATGTTTTATAATAATTTTAATGTACTAATTTTAAAAATATTATTTTAATTTACTAATTTAATATATTTTTAGATAAAAATTACTTTAAAAATAATTTTTATCACAATCTTAAATATTCATTTGAAACATTTTAAAAATATGTTTATCTTACAAAATATTGAATTACTATTTTTTAATGCTTTAAAGAGATTTTAAAATATTAATATTAAAATTAAAAAAATATTTTAATTTACATACTTTTTTAAAATAACTTTTCACCTCAGTACAAAAAAGGCACGAAACTAAAGACAACCCTAACTAAACAAAGCCCACCCTTCCATTAACTTCCCCAAGCAACCGCATCTCATCTCAAATAAAGAACATAACAAAAGTACCGCCCGAGTTCCTATCCCACATCTATCAGCCAGCCGCATCCCAGCGATCTCGACAGCAGCAGCGGCGTCTTTACTCTGCAGAAATGGCAGAAGCGCCTCTACTTGGTTTGCCTTTTCTCTTTGAAGTTATCGTACTTTGTTTGATGAAATTGTTGGATTAGTTTCGAATTAAAATTTTTACGAGTTTGAGGTTTAAATCTGAAGGTTCTTTGCATGTAAAATTTAAGGGTATTCTTGAGATGTTAAATTTGAAGGTTCTTTCAATTTACTGTTAAATTGATTTTGATTTGTTGGTTTTGGTGATACGAAGTGAATTTAATTCGTTAAAATGGATGGATTTCTCCTCGACTTGCTAAAGAACCCGTGTGGTTGTGTCTTCTAATTCAAGCGATCATCTGCTAAACGGGTACGGGGGGGTATATGGGTGATATCCGTTTATAATATATATATATATATATATATATATATATATAGTTTTCTTTTCTTTTAGCCTTGACATGATACTTCCGGGCCAGGTTAGGGCAGAGTTGGGGATGTGTATCTATAATTCAGGTTCGGCTTTGGGAAAGTGTAGATGTAGGGGGGTTACTCTACCTGTTGCCATCCCTAGTTACGTGCTTTGTTGGTGATGACTACAAATATAATTTTTCAATTGTTAGATATTTTGTTTCTGATTATGCTTTTCGAATGTTGAATTAGCGAGCAAAGTCGAGCTTTTACATCTTAGTTTGAAATGAGTTTTGCGAATTTTGTTGCTTACTTTGTTTAAACATGTTTTTCAATAATAGATATTGAGGAGGAGGTTCGCTCATTGCAGCTTGACTCAGCAGATTGTGGTAGTGTTTATTGTTTAAATGAAATATTGGTTTTGCCTTTCTTCTTCTTCTTTTAATATGTTGGATACAAATTGAATGCTTTAATTAAATCTTAGCATCAGAGATAAATGGGGTGATTAATCCTGAAGATGCAAGGCCAGAAGAAGTTGAGAAGGTGGATGAGATGGAGAAAGGTTGGTGGTATAGTGAAATTCATGCTTGGAACTTTGTTTTTGTATTTTATTTTGTGAAACTAGAGTGTGTTAATGATTAGAACTGCCTTACATTGTTGTTCTGGGTATAATTCTGGTTAAGTTTGAAGTGGTGTTTCTCAGTAGTGCTTACTTTAACCTATCTGAATCCTGCAGACAGCTGAATATCAAATTGCATTTAATGGAAATTGAATCGAGGTGCTAAACAAAATTAAGACCTTGACTAGTTGTGGAATAAATTAGATTACTCCCTTTTTTGTATTTGAACTTGTCATTGTTTAGGTGCTAATCTAACATGCTCTGCATTTTGGTTCCAGATTTACTATTGAAAGTGGTAGATCATAGAGCACCATTGCCTGAAAATCATTATTGAATACCTTGAAACACCTGCTGACTGAATAAATGAAAGGAAAAGTAAATGCATCTACCAATTTGGTTATTGACTTCTTGGCATGTTAGTCTCTTTGTTCTTTCCTTCTCACTAATTTTGTAGTTTGTTTTTCCAAGAATAAAGATCGTTTTACTTTTGCTTTGTAGTTTCATTGAGCACCATGCTCTTATTATATACCTTGAGAAAGCCTGTGAAAAAATAAAAAGAATGAAAAGAAAATAAACTTACCCATTCTGCTGCAATGACTGAATGACATGGTGCTTTTGTTTGTTTCTTTTCAGCCAATGTGGCTTCAATTTCATGATAACTATTATATTGAAATCATATCAAATTCTATACTCTATTTCTATGCATAGAAATAGAAATTTGAATTCTATTTTTTAACTCAATTTCATTCATTCAAAAAAATGTTGATGAGTCTAAATGGATAATAAAGATATATTTATAGATTTGATCATGAATGAAGACCATTCCACTTTTGATTTTAGTCTTTCAAGAGAGATTGTAAAATGTAGTTTGTAATTTTCTACAGGACTCATCAATTATTGTTGGTTGGCCCATTGTTCTTTGTTTTTCTTCTTGTCTTCATCCCCTCCATGCATCTTGACACCAACTCATGTGCAAATGTACACGTGCCTGTGAAATGTATGCATGTCTGTATATTTTAACAAAAGAACACTCTAATAGCATCATACACCTTCCTTACAAAACTATTGATATTTATGCATCTCTTGTTTCATTGTGATTAGGTTTTTGTTACTGATAATCTGATATTCTGCTAGCAGTCTCCTCTCCCACTTTTCTGACTCATATATTAAGATCTGTTGTTAAGTTTGATATCAAATCATCATTTACTTTTCTTTGTGTTTTCAGATTCAGATGATAAAGTCACTGTGAGCTCTCAGGAAGTGCAAGCTGAGTTGCCCAAAGGTATGTTGTGATTATCCTTCTATTTTTTTGGTACTCTGACATTTATGAATGCATTGAAATTTCTGACTTATTACCATCATATCTTGTTAGTTATGCTTTAGTGTTACCATTTGTTTTGCTTACCTTTTGTTTTGTAGTGAAAGATAAAGAAGTACCTGCACCAGAAGATGTGGAAGCAGCGGTTGAGATGGAACAGTACAATAAGAAGCGACACTTAAATGTTGTTTTTATCGGCCATGTTGGTAGGTCAATTTGCTTCTCAATTTTTCCAAAGTAAACACTGGCCTTGTGATTGCTAAATTGTTTGGTCCTTTAATAATGTACCCAATAAAAGTTACTATACAACTGCTTTAGGCTCTGAGAAGTTTTTGTTAGTGTAATGTAATTAGTGCATTTTTTTATGGTTGTTTGTGTCATAACTATTGTCATGCTGCAAGTAGCTGCTCCGTGAGGGCTGATGGTTGTTCTAATCATTTCCAAGTACTTCCATGTCATATATATGCCATTTTGGTTTGGCGATGCCTTGCAGCATTTGTAGCTGGATGCAGGCTGTGATCTGGCGGGATTTATTGGGGATTGATAATCAAATCTTTTCCATGTAGCATTTTGATCTAGGCAGGGTTAAGCACATGAGCTTTAACAAATTGCTGCATCATTTGATTGATAATGTATTCTCAATCTTTTAATTTTGGAATAGTGTTCTGAATCTAGTTTGATCAGTTTTGGGCCTCTTAATGCAAATTAGCTATCTATCCTTCCATTGTTGTACTAGTTCACGTGCCGTGTCTGGCTGCAGATGCTGGCAAGTCCACCACTGGGGGCCAGATACTCTTTCTTAGTGGCCAGGTGGATGATCGCACAATCCAGAAATATGAGAAAGAAGCTAAGGACAAAAGTAGAGAAAGCTGGTAGGTCTTCCTTTTTTGTTTATAATTTGGATTTATCTCATTGGCATTTTTTATTACCCTTCTTTGCAAGAATGAGCACATTGTCCTTCTACTTTTGCTATACCTTTATAAGTGATCTGCAGCATCTTATTTTGATTTTTCTTACATTGTTACTTCTATTATTTGTAGATTAGGAGGTTGGCTGTTGTTATTGCTTATGATATCTGTAATGTTGAAATTTCTTGTACTTCATTTTTGGCAGCAGGATTGGACAAATCAATTTATTTGGAAAAGCTTGTTACAATTGTTTATTATGTGAATTTAGTTTACTCTTTTGTTGATAGCAATGGGTAGTGATGTGAATTCAGTTTTGGCAGCAGGATTGGAAAATGTATTTTATTTGGAAAAGCTTATTACAATTGTTTATTACATGAATTTAGTTTACTCTTTTGCTGATACTAATGGGTGGTGATGTGAATTTAGTTTTAATCTAACTTAAATTTTACTCTGCAATGTGCTTCTCTTATATAGAACTTACATGATTTGTAGAAATCTTACCTCTTTAGAAATTTCAATCTGTTAGAGTTCATGTGCATAATTTGATGTTGGGTTCTCAGATGGATCCAACAGTGAGGGTTAATTTGCAAGTGAATCAAGGGGTGGAGTTGGTATCTACTTAAAGTCTCTCGAGATAACAAGTCACATAACATTATGAGAATTGCTTTCTCCCACAAAAGAACCTATCTAATGAGATTGCATAATTCATTTATGAAGAGAAACATTTCTTGTTCTTTTGAGATTGCAATTCCAGAACATGTTGGTGTATCCAAATTATATGTATACTTATTATTTTTTAGTGATCCAGTATTATTTCTGTGCTATCAAATGATCCCTCATAATAGCTTTTCAAACTGCTGCTGTTTTTCCCAAGTTTTGAATGGAGTGTTCCTTAAATTGTTTGTCTTGGGTGTGCGTGCCATCATTGTAATTGGCTCTGCATTTTGTGGCATTTGATTCATCAAAATAATTGATTCTTCTGTAGATTTACTTGTACCTTTTGAAGACTATGGTTATTTTCCATTTGCTAGGTATATGGCTTATATTATGGACACTAATGAGGAGGAGAGGGTTAAGGTACGTTTCTGTGGGGCCTGATGATTTTTTGTTGTTGATTCTGTTTCAGTTTCCATTTTGATTCATAAGCAAATCTGATTTAATTCCTACTGGTAGCCTTTACTTTTATAATGTTGATTTTAGGGCAAAACTGTTGAAGTTGGAAGAGCACACTTTGAAACAGAGACAACAAGATTCACAATTTTAGATGCACCGGTGAGAGATTACATCTTAAAAATCTTGTTTTCACTTTCTTCACTCCAGCTGATTACATTATTATTGGCATTATAAATGAGGCTGGCTTTGCATGGCGTTCTTCTCCCATGTAGTGGTGATCTGAAAAATATGTTCTCAGTGCATTATTTGGCCAGCAAGGAAATTTGGTCAAATTAAGTATTGAGGGGGATAGCTAGACCAAATGAGAGAGAGAATAAAAAATGACATGTTGAAGTGATAAAACATTGATCTAGCATTTTAACTTCTCATGGAAGATTTTACTCCATGACCTAGTTGCAGAATGAAAGTTGGGCAGAGTGTGTGTTGTTTGTGATGTTGCTGCCTTTTTTTTGTCTTGTCTTTCTTTCTGCATCTCACTCACTTCCATCCCTCCCCCTTTTGTATACATATTCAACGTACCTTGCAACATTGCCCCTCATACCGATTTAAGTGATGCAACCACTGTAAATAATAACTTTCTGACAGTATTATGCAATGCTAAGCACAAATAACTTGAAAATTGTCCTTTCATATGTCGAACTTCATCACTTAATCAGGTATGCCTTCTACTCAAGCATTATAGTGGGAAAAAAATGATAAAGGCCTTCACAAGCAATTTCACTACCATCCTGTGTGAAAATGATGTATGTTCTATGTTGTAAGCAAACTGTTTCACCAATTAACAAAGGAAAAGCCTGATTGTGCCTGGATTTGATCACCAGTTTTGACCACAGTTATCAGAGCAGATGACTGAGTGGGAAAATACAGTGATCATCCTTCACTCCTTAAGAACTGGCAATAAGATCTGCAGATGATGACAGATAGTCCTGTATGCTTGTCATGATGGCTTTTGCCTTTCTCAAATTATTTCATATGCAAGTATTTATTGGAAATACATGAATTCTGACTGCATTTCTGTTTCACGGGCTTTTATATTTAAATTGAAGGCTTGTTTGATTTGTGGATTAATGCTTGAGATCATCAAATGTGTCAAGGGTATTTCCTAAATTAAGTTGCACCAATCAACTTGAACGGTTAGATTCAAGCAAGAACTCTAGCATCATATGATAATGTAAAAAGAGAAGATATTAGAAGACACAATTGTTATTCAACCAAATTAAAATATGCGTAAAATGAGTGTGCATTTGGTTCCAACCAAAATTAGTACTAAATTCATGATTGTGTCAGTTGGTTTGGATTTTTTTTCTTGAAACAGAATAGGCCAAAAATTGAAAACAACAGAGCTAATTATTTTTTGAATTATCCAAGTTATGGGGGTAAAAGATATGGAGGTTGAGAGAAGCTCAATAGGATGTAGGTGCTTCAGATCATTCTTTGGGACAAAAACCAGCTCCAAATCCTGTTTCATTAGTGGATTTGTTGATTCTTTTTCTTTAAGCCATGTATCATAGTACCGTTTCTATGCCTTTGTATGTTTGTCTATTGACCTAGCTATCTATAGAAAGAAAAGTGCAATGGTTAGAGCAGCATCTTGTTAATCTGTTATTAGCATGTGGAGAAGCTTGTCCATTCAGAAACGGATTGAGAATCTTGTCTTTGGTTTTTCCTTTACCTGTTATTAGTAAAATCTTTTCCTGCACAATCTTTTGTTTGACTGCCTTACATGGAAGTCCTTTTGTAGAAATTGAAAGAGAAGTTTTCATTGGTGCTTTTGAATCTCTTGCAATGGCAACCATGTCTCCCAGTTCCATTCACTTAAGCTTATTCTTGGAATTACCTCAAATGGAGTGAATCAAAATTCAACATTTTAGCTGTTCTAATGGTTAACAATAGATTCTTAAATTGTTGAAATAGCTCTCGTGCAGCAACGTGTTCTCTATTGAACACTTATAATTCTCAGAGGTATTAGTCTGTTGAGAACATCGCATAAAAAGTTTGGATGTGAAAACGGTTGGTTTTGTCAGCTTGATTCAGTTGATAGGTGAATTTATTAAAACATGAAACAGTTTGGGAAGGAATTAGAATGAATAGAGAAAGCTGAAAAAAAACTCTTTTTTTTTAATTGCTTTTATAGTAACCTCTACAAAAACCAGTAGTTTTGCTATTACAAATTCCTAATGGTTGTCTGAACCATGCACTTTGTAGCTGAAAGTATGACCTGCTTTTGTTCTTCTGGTTGCTGCATATGAGAATTTTAGGATGAAAATGTTCATGCAATATAAAAGAAGCCCTTCCCTGTCTTCTAGGTTGTCTGTGCTGATTTAAAATTTAAATTTTGGTTTTCATTTTTCATTTTTGCTGTTCTTGAATCTTCAGGGTCACAAGAGCTATGTTCCAAATATGATTAGCGGAGCATCTCAGGCTGATATTGGCGTGCTAGTAAGTTTGTACCAAACTGTTCTCCACATCTATTTTCTCAATGTCCTTTTGCTTTGAGAATTTTGACAGGACCCTTTCTCATGATCAGGTTATTTCTGCTCGGAAAGGAGAATTTGAAACTGGCTATGAGAGAGGTGGGCAGACCCGTGAGCATGTTCAACTTGCAAAGACCTTGGGTGTTTCTAAGCTGCTTGTTGTTGTAAATAAAATGGATGACCCAACCGTGAACTGGTCAAAAGAAAGGTGCTTCTCCTTGTTTGATAGTGTGTGTGTGTAACGTGGAGGTGCATTTACTTTTGTGTCCTCTGTGGGCATAATATGCTAGTGTGGAAGCACCTGCAGGCTTCTTATTCTTCTTCTGGGTCTGTTCTGTGGTAGTTTCTTTCTCCTGATGTTTTGATTTGTTTTCATAATGTCTCTCAGGTATGATGAGATTGAATCAAAGATGATACCGTTTCTTAAGTCTTCTGGCTACAATGTGAAGAAAGGTATTGGAGGATCCTTTTTTATGGTCTCAAGCTGTTGAAATATTGCCTTCTCTAAATGTGCATGCTTTATTCGAAGCTTTTCTTTTTCATCTTAGCTGTTAAACAGTCTGGGATGTTGTGGACACCTTAGATTACTTGTTTAGTAATTAAAGAGGCCTCTCAATAATATACAGTGGAGAATGAACTATGTTTGTAAAATTCTGTGCAATGCTTCGATGGAGTTTCCCTGGGTGTCATCCCTGTCAGAGTTTTATACTCTCAACTCTCCAGTGGGATGAAATTGCATGTCACTGCTGGAGTTAGAAGAGTGCATCATTTACTTCTTATTAAGTGTTGTTTATTCATAGGGAAATTAGGTAATTGATTTGCCATATGCATGGCCATACTTTCATCTTCTCTTGCTGGCTGGTTGATTCACATATATTTCCCTGTAACTAAATTGGGGTGGATGCGAGTGAAATGGAATTGAAATTCTCCCTCTCCATTTCTGCCTACTGTCCTTGATGATTCTCAATGGATCATTAGTTGGTAGGAGTTATTCCATTTCCTCTCGTATTGCAATTTCATCCTTCTCAATGCCATGCTTATAGCAATTGATCTATGAATTCTTCTGGATTATTTGGATCATGTTTACTGTCCGAGGTATTTGTCAATAGTGTAGGTGCTTTATATTGGTGAAATTTGCAAACTTTGTCTTTTGTTTTTTGAAGCTTTTGGGGCTTTCACTCCAAAAACCAATAGAAAAGGTTTTGTGAACTCTTAAAAGTCGCTTTTAAAAGATTTGGAAACTGAAAGCGAAAGCGTGTAGGCTTTTGAGTCTTGTTTAATATAAAACATATACGACACATATTATCAAGCACTTGTACAGCTATAATCAGAGAACTGCAATGGCTACAACTAACAGCCCCAACCCAAAAAGAAGTCATAACTCTACCATTGGAGCCTAAGTCTTATTTTAGGTATGGCTGATTATAAAAAATTATCTCTGGTGCAGTCATTGCTACTCTTTAAATATCTTGCATGTTTGGCATCGTTTTAGGTCTTTGAACATTAAGGATATAATGCTTTCATCTCAATCTGGCCCGATTGCTTAATCATGATGTTTTTGTCTCTAATATTAGTAAATGGCTTGATTAACTTGGGAATTGCCTTTTTGTTACAGATGTCCAATTCCTACCAATATCTGGTCTAGTGGGCACCAACATGAAAACAAGATTGGATAAGGCTGTATGTCCATGGTGGAATGGCCCATGCCTTTTTGAAGCTCTTGATTCTATTGAAGCTCCTCCACGAGATCCAAATGGTCCTTTGAGGTAAAGTTGTTCCTCGCCTTCCCCAACCACCTTTTTTTATCCCTCCCTACCCATCATTGTATCTACTCTCCCTGCTTGCTGATCTTTTTATCTTATATTCTTCCTGTTTTAGTATGCTATTTTTCTACATGATCAAATTGAACATATATTGTTGGTGCCAACACGTTTTATTCCCTTGAAAGAGTTGAAATGTTATGATGAGAGAATGCTTCTTGTGAAGTTTGAGCATAGTGGTATTGGCTGCTATACTAATGATATTTTACTAGGAACATTGAAGGATTCCACTCTCTATTGTGGTGAAAGAGATGTCTTATGATTGAATTTAGCTTGTGTACTAGATTGGTGGCTGGGCTAATTCAAATTTTTCCTAGCTATGCTCAAGAGATGAAAGTGTTTTTAAAGGAGCAAGAAATATTTAGAATCCAGGTCATTCATTGTTTAGTAAATTTGGTTAATTTAATAACATTATTATAAAAAAAAAAGACCAACGACAAAAAAAAGAAGAACAATAATAAAAAAAAATGCTTGCCAATATTATGAAAAGATACCCCTTAAATATTCTTAAAAGTTCTTAATGGTCTCATTTGATAAACAAAGCAAAAAGTGAATTAGAATGGACTAACCTTTAAAAATGGAAAATAAAAAAAATGTGAAGCTTGATTATCAGCTGAAGGATGAATTGAAGAGAAAAAAAAAAGGACTCAAATTAGCATGATAAATTTGAGACCCATGTCATTGATTTAATTGGGTTCAATTAATTTAACAACATAATTGTAAAAAAAGGTGATATTAAAAATATAACAATAAAAAAATATGACAATGACTAATCAATAAAATTGAAGGCTTGCCGCTATTATGAAAAGTATCTTCTAAATTTTCTTAAAAGGTCTCAATGATCTCAATTGATAATAAAGCAAAACATGAACGAGAACAAGATAATTTCATGAAGAGAATAAAATCAGAAGCTCAGTTACCAAATGATAAAGGATAAATTGAAAAAAAAAATCAATTTAAAAAAGAATAAAAAATTTAACTCGAGTTAGCATGCTAGCGACTTGGTTGTGAGGTCAAAAATAACCTTGTACAAAAAACATTGAGTAAAATAATAGAGTTTAACTCTTAAGCGAACTAAATAAGGAAAGGTGAAACAGATAAAAAAAATCGATTAAAAAAACATTGAAAACAAAACCTTGAGTCAATCTGGATTAACTCAAGTAATCCCCGACTCAGGATATGAAAACATGATTACTCCATTGAAAAGATGGAAGTGAAAATAAAAATCAATTTAAAAAAAAAAGAACAAAAAAAAATGACGGAAGTTGAATCCAGCTAATCATCGAAACTTGTGATATGGGTCATGAGACTGGGTTGCTCCATAGAAGACAAACTTGAAAAAGTCACTTAGGAAAATTCCTAATCTAAAATTAATAAACAAAACAAATAACAATCAAAAGAATAAGGACTAAATCTAATATAGAAATTAAATGAAATAAAATAATAAGTAACAAAATTGAAAATAAATTAAATCAAGATAAGGATTAAAAAATAAAAAAATAACAATCAAAAGATCAAGGACTAGATATGATAATGAGAAAATTGGAGGAAGAAATTGAAAATAAATTCCAATTTCATTAATTATTTAAAATAAAAAAGTTGTAATAAAAAAACCAAGGACCAAATCTGAATGAAAAATAAATTGAAGGGTTGTTTTGAAAAATTACAAGGACAAGTGTGCAAATTGAGGGGGAGAGAGAAAAGAAGAGAAAGAAAAGACCACTGATACCAAACCAGAGGTCATCTTTCAGCATGATTATGTCCTAGAAAACCAAAATGAAAATACAAAAACCCCCTTGGATGCTAAAGTTTTTTTGAGAAGACTATTCTGACCAAAGCATTTTAGTAATGATCAATGAGTTATGTGGAAAAGACAATTTTACCTTCCTAGAAAGTCCATTGGCTTTTGTTAAGAATAGAGAAAACATAAAAACACTGTTTCAATTCATAGTGTTTTGTTTCTTGTTTTATCATGGATTCCTGAGCTCTTTAGATTTTTGGATAGATTGGATTGAAGATATCATATAATTTTTAAATTTGCAGGATGCCTATTATTGACAAATTCAAGGACATGGGAACTGTTGTTATGGGCAAAGCAGAGTCTGGTAGTGTGATGGAAGGTGATACCTTGATGGTCATGCCAAACAAGGTCTATACTCTGATCTGTCTTTATCTCCTTGCTCTCTATTTCTTGTTTTATGCTGTGTGATATATCACTTTGTGTACACATCCGCAGACTCAGGTGAAAGTTCTTGCTGTGTTTTGCGATGAAAATAAGGTAAGACGTGCAGGACCAGGAGAAAATTTGAGGGTTAGACTATCTGGAATTGATGATGAGGATATATTGTCAGGTTTTGTTCTTTCAAGTGTTGGTAAGTTTCTTAAGTTTGCTCTTTGAAGTTGCAATCTTTGATGTTCTGAAAAGAGCTATTTTTTTCCTTCAACAAGTTGATATTCAAGTATGTGGTTGTGTGAGCATTGTTATATTTTTCCGACTCCATTCTTGTTGATCAGACTTTTTATTGTCACTTCTTTATGCAGCAAGGCCAATCTTTGCTGTTACAGAGTTTGATGCCCAGTTGCAAATCCTTGAGTTACTGGATAACGTATGCCTACAAGTGTTAATTTTGTTTTTTTTTCACTCATTCCCTTTATTTTCTAGTCTTGCCAATAGCTTGTTATGCCTATGATTTTTATAAATCTGCCTTGATGTATACTGTATCATCTAAACCAGAACTTTGTTGTTGATATTGTAGGCAATTTTTACAGCTGGCTATAAGGCTGTCTTGCACATACATTCTGTTGTTGAGGAGTGTGAGATTGTTCAGCTGCTGCAGCAAATTGATCCAAAGACCAGGAAACCTATGAAAAAGAAAGTCCTCTTTGTGAAGAATGGCGCAATTGTTCTCTGCCGTATTCAGGTATTAGGATATGGTTTACATACCATTTTTCTCTAGAAATTTGTGTCCATTTATGAGCTCTTGAATGTTTATTGTGCATGCTGGTACATTTAAACATAGTTTACTTGTTAGTAAATTTCAAATTGAGTCAAAATTAATGCCAGAAAACCTTATTGATATTTATTTAGATCTTCCCTTGCTATTATGCCTGTTAGGTAAACAATTTGATATGCGTTGAGAAATTCTCAGATTTTCCACAACTCGGCAGATTTACTCTTCGTACTGAGGGTAAGTTTCCGAACACAAGATTTAACTGATGCCTAATTTGTTAATTTATTGAGATCACATCTCAAGTGTCATTTTGCTTTTCAGGGAAAACAGTTGCAGTGGGAAAAGTCACAGAACTTCCTTCTGGTTCTAATTTTTGAACAATTTTGCATTAAAGGTGGGTGTGTTGCTTTCTAAATCCTTGCATTTTTCCTTATCCATATTAAACTGCAATTCAGCTTTGCACTTACTGGACAGTCTTGTATTGGAACAATTAAAGTTTTGTTTTGGTATTTTGGTTTAAGACGTGATATTTGCCTGTGTTTTGCATGTATAATTTTTATGTTTCTTGTTCTGATTTGGTTGCCTTACATTTCTTTGGCATGTCTGCTGCATTTATTAACTGGTCTTATTGTGTACCTATCTCTGAATATTTATTTTGGTTTCAAAATATTATATACATCTATGGTTTTTTTCTTCTCCATAGAGGTGATTTTTATTGAATTGTTCTGAAAACAGCTTGTATAAAATCATGTCTTGATCTAACTGTGATGTTATTATTCATCTGATGCTACTCATATACGATGCCACTCCTGATTCCAAGGAAAATGCTGCTTTCTTGTGTTTCAGGTCATGAAATTGATCGATACCAATAATTAGGCTGTTGTATACATCTCCTTGACACAACTTGAATTATTTTGACAGGCTATCAGAGTCAAATGGACCACTTTTTGTGTGTTTTGGCAGCCCACCTATAAATCATTACATGTGTCGATTCATATATATGGGGGAAGGCGCTTCTTATGCAGTTTTTGGAGGTTGGGTAATGGGCACTGGTTCTTGTTCTTTATCCCCTGTTACAGAGTAGTGATGTTTTAGATGTTTTAATCACAGAATGTACCTGATTCACCAATTGCATGATTATTGATCAATGTCATAAGTTTGTCAGGCATGGGATTTTTCTTGATTCCCATATAGATGCTGCTATTAAGTTAATTAAATGTTTTCAACATGTGTGCCATATTTGTGACATTATCCCCTCGGTTGGATTATCTATGTCTCCTGTTTTGATGCCACCTAGTTATGTGCACTTGTTTCCATAACTAGGATATACACATTACATAGTTTAATGGTCTATTGCGTTTTTTCCCCTTTTTTCCCTCCCAGTGTTACTTGTTTATTTCGGGGAGAGTAAATGTCAACCTTTGCCAATAGCTTTTATAGCTCATTGACAATGATTGACGCCAGGAAATTTATTCGATATTCTTGGTATAATAATGTGTTTTGAAGGGGTTAATAAAAGTACTGTAGTTTAGTAAATCGACAATTTGCATCGAGATGAAGTTCTTTTAAATGAAGATTCTAAAGGCCCGAGTTGAAATTTCATGATCATTGGTAATTGAAAAGACCTTGAAATAAGGGATGGAAGTTGATGTCTAGGATTGTATATATTTACTTGGTTTAATTAAGTTTATTTATTTTTTATTTATATCAAGAATTTTAATTTAATTAGTATTTTACTATTTAACCATCATAATTTTATTAGTTAAGTTCTAATTATGAATCTTTTTTCTGTAAGCATTCTAGGTCTCGAACTAGTATAAAGAGTTAATGTCTAGTTTACTTTTGAAAGATATAAATTATTATTCAGATTTTTTTTTTATTAAATATCAGAGATTTTTTCTAAATGATTGTAGAGCTTAGAGCTTGAGAACAGACGAGGATGGCGAGCTTGGGAGTAGAGAATGGATTGCTGGGAGCAAACTTAGAAACATATAATGGATTGTTTGGATTATTGTAGAGCATACATAGTGGAGAGAAATGTGCTTGAAGACCTATCTTGTGGTAGGCGCTCTAGATCTGGTCAGTACACTTATCTATGCGAGAGTGAGTTTGGTGAAACAAAAATATCAAATTTATTTATATGAAGATAATGCTATTAAAAAAGGATGCTTAACAATTTCAGTATTTTGATGAAAACAATCTTCTTCACAACAGGCACTAGATTGTCAGCCCTAATAATGTGCACAAATTTTGAAGTAAACCACCCAATTGATTGTAATCCCTACTTTCTATTTAATGGATTATCAGGAGGACATGTCAAGGCCATATGTTGGCCTGGAGAAGTATTAATTTAGCCTTCTAATCTGGTCATAGGTAGAATATAACTGCATTTAGATCTCCTGCTTTCAATTATATTTCAAAAAAATAAAATAAAAATATGACATTTAAAAAGAAACGAAATGGGTGTCAATAACATGTAGAGAGAAGAGAGTACAAATGAACGAAAAACGCTATTCAACTCCTTTCTCCACATTTTATTTGGCAGTGTAGTGCTTTTTAAATAATTTGTGGTAAACATATATTAATTTTTTTAAAAAATTATTTTTAAGATTAGTATATTAAAATAATTTAAAAATACTAAAAATATATTAATTTAAACTATATAAAAAATAAAAAAAAATAAAGATAGTGTACAGATCTTGCCACCTTCTCTGCCGAAGTTAGCTTCTGGCCACCCCACCATAGCCTCCATAAAGAATCGATCAAACTGCCATCTTTCTTTCTAGCCGAAGCAACCCAAATCGGTTCCCTCCATCACGGTGAACCACCAACCCATTTCCAAGTTGAACTAGCAGTCCCTTCACTGACACCTTACCCCGGAGAGACCAGCATCATTGACCCAAACCACAATGAAGCTGACGACCCAAATTGAGATGTCAACCAAAACTTCCCATGCTTGAAACTTTCATTTCGGTGGCATGTGAGTGATGAGGAGGAGAAAGAGAACCACTTTATCTAACCAATCACGCGCCATCCCTTTCACCGGAGTGTGTATCAGCACGCCACTAGTAACATAAGCGTGTGAGCTACATGCGCTAACACCGCCACACCCAGCCCCTTTGAAGGTTGCTTTCAAAACCCTAAATGAATTTTTGAACAATACTTAACATGTTACTGGATATATTGATTTCAAAACCGTCTCTAAAGGTTTATTTTCTATGTTCATGTGAAGGTGATTTTTTTTTAGTTTTCGGGATACTTTTCAAAGGAACAACAATATATGCAATTAACTAGCAATCTTTAACACTAATACACAAGACAGGACGGTAGAAATCTCACTTCTCAAGCGAAGATTGAATCAGTTGAATATCTGGTTCTAATTTCCAAACAAGTAACGGGCATTATATTGTTTTTTCTTGTCCATCTTCAGGAAAAGGTGGGAATTAAGGATCGAACTCTCAAATATCCTGAGGAGATCAGGGGCCAGACCACATAATCTGATGACATTTCTCCTGTATCTTTCTATCCAAACCTGAAAAGATGTTTGAGAAATGATTGAGGGAAAAACTCCAAGAACCACGTCCATGTTCATTGAACAGAAAGTATATAAGGTGGTTATTTGGAACTAGATAAACTGAAATGTAGTTATGGTTTAAGCTAAGCCCATGAATGATGCAACAATTGCGTACCTTTTGCGTTGGGAACCTGGAGCAATTTACGCAAAGCATTCCTTGCACAAGCATAAATTCCTGCTCCAAAGGTTCTTTTTCTATAAACCTTAGCAATAAAATTTGTAATTGCTGAAAAAGCTCAGAACTGTGGTTGCAACATGCAGGGTTTTCAGGCTGGCAAGAGATTTTTTGAATCAGTTAAGTGTACTGGCAGTGGAGGTTGAACAAAATTGAGCAACATATGCAGTTTCAATATCTTCATATGGGTCATTCCGTACCTGCTGCAGATGCTCTGTTTCAGGTTCTTCTAGCTTTTCAGAGAAAGGCAGCGGAAGGGTGATGTCAGATTCTTGGAAGCAGGCCTTGGAGAAGTTGTGGGAGCGTAGCAGCCTGCAAAACAACAGAACATTTATTTCTGATGAAAACTAGGAAATTGTTTCACTGTACAGGAATAACTCTTTCAAGTATCAGAAACTATTTTAAAAGGTTGGAAACGAGCAGCACTGAAAAAGGAAAACAAAAGCAAGCAGAGACAGCAAAATCCTTCAAGTCAGGAGTTTATCGGACAGCCATGCTTTCAAAACCTTAATAGGAAAGGAAAAAAGGAAATGCATGAGAAAGGACTTGAGCAGCAATGGTATGGTAGTGTTACATATAGGCAAACTCTAAATACAATTGGAACACAACAGCACTAAGATATCCAAAAATAAATGTGGCAATTCTAGTAATCTCAGAAATGTTTCGGGTAGTCTAATTCTGAATCAGACGACGACCCAAACATATGTCAAGGAATTTGACACTCGCATGGAAAGATAAACTAAACGAGCATGGCTGCATGGCAAGCATAAGGGAAAAAACACAGAATAATTATGTCCCGAGTCTCCAAGGGAATGCAGCAAGCTAGATTTCATACCACCAAAGCATGCTAATTAAAAATCAATTGCAATAAAAAAAAAACATAAATCAATCAGAAAGAACTGGATCAAAGCGTAGTGACATTTACCAGAGTCATTAAGCAACTGCACACTCATCCAATCAAATAACATCCGCTCAGAGTAATGGTCATACAGAGCATCAAACCCACCCCACCATTGCCTTCCTCCATTCGTTTGTGTTCGTCTCACCTTTCCCCTCCTCTTCCTCCTCCTCTTCAGCACATGACTCTTCTTCAGGAATCAGCACCATAAAACAGTTCCTTCTCAGTTCTTTCAACCTCCTCTTTACCTCATTGGTTATAAAATCATCGTCATTGTCCTCAGCTCCAGCTACAGGATCAGTGCTGGCTGATTTGTTAGTTACATTGTCACCACCTCCACCATTCTAATTTCTTGAATTCTCTGGCTGTGGCCACAGGCTTATCTTCTAAATCCTTTTCTGGGTCTGGCTTGTGGGTTTTCCTGAGCCCTTTCACTTTAAAGAAATCCATCCGCCACCAACCACTAATCTCTTCTTTCTTCAAAATCGCATATAAAAAAGAAAGAAGCTTGGAATATATAAAACTGTTATGGTTCCAGGGCCTTTTTTTTGTTTTTTTTGTTTCTTCTATTATCTCAAATCTTAGAAGGTACCAAAGTTAGATCCTCAGGTAAAATTGGTCCAGGCAGAATCTGATACGAGAGATTACCTAAAGATCTCACCAAACTTCCTAGAATCTAAACTGCTTACTTCAAAAACCAGCGATCAAATAAACTAGGGACCTAATAGCCGAATCAGCTCCAAACTCCGCGCCCCTCAACCAAAATAACCACTTTGAAGAGAAGTAACACTAACCTGGAAATTCTAACAACTGAAGGCAACAAAAGTACACTTTTTTAATCCAACAACCCAACTATCACCAAATTTCTAGCAATAAACCATTATCTGTAAACACGTTCGCTTGACATATAACAAACTTGACAGTATTCAAGTTTGGATCTTTATGAAGCTTAAAATAGTACATTTAGGAAGCCATAAAAACAAATTAGCATTAACTGGGAGAGAAAAACCCAAAAGCCCTCTTCAAAATTATTGCTTTACGGAGTATGTCAATCATAGTACTTGCTATCAGAGAGAAGGTGGGAGGAGAGCGAAGTGTTTCGAAATATGAAAAGGTTTAATGATAATAAATGTGAGCCATAAATGGCTTCTTCTTCTTCTTCTTCTTCTTTTTTATAAAAACTATGACAGAAAACATGAAAAAAGGAAAGAAATCGTTTCATTTTATGAAAGCAAAACAGTGATACTATGGAGTAGGGTTACGTTACACTGTTTTCTACACATTTTAATAATCCATATGATAGAAACAGTCATGGAAATCAGTGAAAAGCTTTTCGAACACCTTCTGTTGCACTTTAATGGGTGTTGTATATGGGTATAGAAGAAAAACCTAAAAAAAAATTGAAGCATCTTTTAGTTTGGTGAGAAAGAGGATAGGTTCTCCTATGAGCAGCTTGCCACAAGCATTCTCCATTAAACACATTAGCCCATTGCCTTTTAACACAAGATATTTGAGCCCACTCTGATACAGAACTCTGTTGAAAATCTCTATGAGCAGATGATCAGGCAATTTTACAACTGTAGTATAATATACTGTAGTTTTATCTTCAACATCATTTGTCATTAGAAATCTGCAAACAATGACTCAGATGTTGAGTTTAATACAAGAATTAAATGATAAGTGACTTTGTGCCAAGAAATTCTTCATATGAAGAAAGGCTCATGTAATTTCCACTACTTGTTTGAAAGATGAGGAAAATATCACTATCCAAATCGAACTTTATAAAAAAATATTTAAGGATCGACATCATAATGCTGGAAAGATCAATGGATTCGGTTATCCAAAACCTCTACTTTCTAAAGCACTCCAAAGTGCATTGAAAACAGAAAGGAACCATAGACTTCATTCTAAACTCCAGTTCAGTTTATGCAAATCATTAATGCTGACAGTTAACTCTTTTTTTCCCAGAAATGACCTGACGACAAATGCAAAAATACTACTTGAATCGTGACATTGAACACTTTTGATTCAAGTGATCACAACACAGTGATGCCATATCAAATTCAACTTTGCAACTAAAAGGAAAAAAATGCAATTCTAATCATTTTGGTCATCAAGGCACAATTCTTACCAAGTATTGGGACAAATCAAGGAAAATTTTAGCATCAATAGCAACATCTATGACCCATAGTTATCCGACAGATTAAAGAAATGAAGATAAAAATTAAAGATTAACACTTATATTTCTATTGAATAAATTGAACAAGAGCCAACATAAACTAGATAACATTTGATAGAAAAAAGGTAGAGAATTTTGCTTACCAGCTTTTTATTTTTTTTCTTTTTCTTCAAGAAAAATAATGTTCATTTACCATTTTACATTTAAAATTACCGTAACTATCCTATACATTGATGATCTTAATTTTTATGGCATTTTCAGGCCACTTTACAGTGTCAAAGATCCCAAGAGGCCAAGACCATCATGAAAAAACTTACATTGATGATCTCCTATTTTATTTTCCAGAAAACTTAGCGAAGTGCTCAACATATTCACTAAAAATGAAGATCGGATGCTCTTTCATGAAAACATACCATACATATTCAAACATGAACACACATATTACCCAACTCTACAAAAAGAACAAAAGATCCTAAAACCAAAATAAGAAACACAAAATAATCTAAACTCACCAGAGCTGTTTGCGTTTTTTTTTGTTTCTCATTTGCAGAATTGGGGGTAGCATCCACTAATGCCAAACTACATTAAGGATGGGAACAATTCTTGTAAACTAATGAACACAGTATATAACACAGCAGAAAAGTATTGACAGAGGGAAAGAAATCTGATATTTTATTGCAGAAAATAAAGATTAAAGGGAAAAGAAAACAAGTAAGATTACACCACTAGAAAAGAATCACTCTCATTTTAGAATTACACCAAAAATAAAACTTTAATTACAATCTAATCTGCCAGACATAATATTGAAATACACATTACAGTTATTACTAATTACTATCAATTAAGATAATAACAATGACAAATAACTTTTTTTTGCCACTTGAAAATATGAGATGATTTTTAATTATTTTAATTATTTTAAATTAATATATTTTAAAATTATTTTGATGGGTTAATAATAAAAATAATTTTTTAAAAATAAAAAAAATTATTAATATATATTTTAATATAAAAAATATTTAAAAAATAACCAGGTCAGCAACCCGTCGACTCTTTATTTCCATGTGGCAAGATCCCACCGGTTACCGATAAAAGACAGCCTCATCGTTCTACCAAAAAATCTATCGAGTGCCTCGGCCTTCATGTCTTATTTTACGCTTTTAGTTTCTTTATCTCCCGCTTCGTCTTCTCCTCCCTCCCTCTCACTCTCTGTTTCATTTTCAGTTCTCTGCCAATCTAATCTCTGTAAGTCCCATTCTATCTTTCACCAAAGCCTTTTCTTATTCTTCCCTTCGATTTGCTAAAGCAAAATTCTTTTCCTTTTTTTTTTCTCTCTGTGAAAAATGGTGAAAGATCATCCACTTTATCAGTGATATAGAGTGATTCATGTTTTTCTATCTGTAAATCCAATTTTCAAGAAATAAACACAGTTTTTTCGGGTTCTTGTAATCATAACTTGGACTAAAAAACTGTTGAGATCTCTCTCTTCAATTTTTAATCGGGTCTCACCTGAGTTACACCGGGTTACTCAGGTTTCGGGTTGACCCAACCGGTTGTCTAAATTTGATCAGGCAAATTGCAAGCCCGAGCTAACCCACCAGGCTACAACTACCCAAAAAGAGAAATTAAATTGAGCTTAAACATTCAATTGAGAAAATTAACATGAACCCAGAACTAAGATCTAACAAGACCATGAAAAAACTGAAACCAACAGTTCATCAAACTTTAGATTATCAAGAACAAAAAAGAAAAACCCCAAGTTGGTTGATGAAAACGCTTCCCCGATGAGCCTCTTACTTTCCTTTTTTGATCAAGAAGAAGTACTTCAATCTGCCAAAATTAAAACGGGTGAGGAGAGAGGAGAAAACGCAAGATTCAAAACGATGCTGGAGCGAAGCGAGAAAGATCATCAGAATCTCTGAATGCACCTTTTCAAAACTATTTATAAGCAACCTACAAATTCGACAATAATATAATATAATATAAATAAGGTTATTACGGTCATTTCATTCGAAATTATATATATATAATGTCATTTTTAAAAGAATAAAGTTAAAGTAAAAAATAAACCTTACAATGGGACAATGAGGGTAATTTTTCCTAATAATTATTAATACGTAACTTCTCATTGTTTGTCACTAAAAGAAATGATAATAAAAATACAAAAAATGAAAATTTATTTGACACACGTTGTATTTATATATTATTTGGGCTCATTTTATATATAATTAATTTAAATAGGTCGAAGATTAATTAATCATTATTTTTAAAGTAAGGATTAGATGATGTTAGCAAAACTAGATTCTTTTAGGTTTTGGTAGTCTCTTACCTTAAAAAATGATAATTATATATAATAGTTTAGGTAAATTCAACACAAAAAATATATATTTTTTTTATCATAGTAAGTAAATAAGATGCAATTTATTTTATGTAAAATTTCTTAGAATAATTTTTATTTTTATTTTTTTATGATTAATTCTTTATTTAGAACATCTAAAACAACAATTAGGGTTATAATTATCATAAACTAGGTAATGATTTATTTTTTTAAATTCTACTTCTTGTTTTATATTTGGTTTACCGAGATGTCTTATGTATATATTTTTTAATTCATGGTATTAAATATAAACATCATCTTTCTATATTTTATTTAAAAAAAATTAGAAGATAAAAAAATAATTTTATAATGTTATTGATACAAACCAAGTTAAGTCTAAATTTAACATAAAATATCTGCTAATAAATTTTACGAGATTAGACATATCTCTCAAACTATATATTGAAACAAGCTGAAATTTTATATAAAGATATTAGACACATAAAATTATATTTTGATAAATTATAAGGTCAAATAAAATTCGAGAACATATTATGTTAGTGAGTCGAAGTTACTAAAAAAATCTTGTCAAATATGCTAAACTAAACTTTTATATACTGTTTGGGACATATCTCGAGTTACAGATAGAAATTTATTTTTATTCAAATTAGACTAAAAATTAGATATTTTAAACTTTTCTACTATATATGGTATGTTAGTAACTTATCCACACGAGAGAGAACGATGTGTTAGAAATCTATCAAAATATACAAAAATTAGAGATTCAATTTAGATGGAGGAATTTTGGCATGAAGATATTGTTTTCGTTATCATATTTTATTTATTAATTTAATGTTGAATAGTTATTTTTAATTTGAGTTTTTTGGGTCTATTAAATATAAATTTATTTTATTATTGAACTTATAAAATTGATTACTAATTTAGATATGTTTGCAATCTAAAAAGGGTTCATTAAGGTTAGTTAGAGGAGATTATATTATGGTTTTTTTTAGCTATAAATTTTAGTAGTGAGTTGGAGAAAAAACATGAATTTTTTTTATTTGTTTGTGGCAAAGTAATTTTCTTTGCATGGATAAAGATTGTATATTGATTTATCAAAGATTAATTAATTTCGTGGTATTATTCATGTACTAAAGATCCTTAGAAACACAAAGTTATTTTTTAGTTCAATTTTTTTTCAATATCTTTAATTCTTAGATATAAAAATACTTTTAAATCAAAATTCTATCAAATATAATTTTTAGATACCTTTAGTTTTTTAGTGTCTTCTTTATTTATTTTTGAAATTAACTACTTGAAATCTTAATATAGCTTGGCTACTATCAATTTGTTCTCCATGTTGCCTTGATTTTTTTTTTTTAGAATAAAGATTTTGGTGTAGTTGGATAAATTTTAACAGAACTTGATAGTATAACCATTTTATTTATTTATTGATTTCAAGGTGACTCACACTCATCTATGCATGCATAGATAATTTATATATATATATATATATATGAGAATTTAATGAGTTTTATTTGTGGAATAAATTATTGAAAAAATTAATTGTTATATTAAAAACTATCTTATACTACTAGTGTTGTCAATTATTTTTTTTTCAATAGAAAATTGTATTTTTTTTCAATATAACATAAAAACAATGATTTATTTATACTGTATTTAATATAATAAAATTATCATTCTTTCCAAAAAAAAAAAAAACAACAAATAACACCAGCCACACCATGAACAAACATTACGGTGCAGGGAGCCCTCGTGGTTGACCCAATGAAAAAACACCCGAGAAAGGAAAAATAATTCCTCGTCGTTGCCTTCTCCCAAGAGCCTCAAAGGAGGAGAAACCCTTATCGGCTCTTAGTTACAGACATGAATAAAATTAGAAAACCTTTTGGATTCATATCATAAATGACACTATGTTTTAACCTTGATTTTTTTGACAAGGAACCACCATTACAAACCCATTCTTATTTTCTGATTTATAGTTTTCTATAAACATTTTATTTTTTCCTTTTACTAACCGATCAACAATGTCGAAACAATCACCAAGAATCATCAAAGGTCTTCTCAAACTCCACTACAACGTCTACAATCATGTTTCTACTCCCAAGCCCTCACCTTTAACCACTCCTTCTCTGGCCTCTAGAATTTCTACCACTTTTACCAGACCTTACTCAAATGCCTCCTCAAATTTCACTCCTTTAAACTCTCGAATCCCATGCTTTACTTCAAAACCCACTTCTGCTAATCTGGGTTTATCTCAGTTTCTCTCCTGTACAAAACCCAATTCTTCATTTTCTAAAAATGGGAGTTTTTCCTATGGGGCGAGGCAGTTTTCTTTCAAAGGTTCTTCGGATTTGGGGAAAAGGGTTGATGGGAATTTTGCAAAAAAGCTTCTTGAGAAGCCGGCCACTGCTGTTACTTCTGCTTTCTCGAGGTACCGTGAAGCTTTAGGGTTGCAAATTGATGCCTTTTTAAAGAGGAATTCCTTGTTTTTGATCGGGGCAGGAGGAGTGATAATTTGTGCTTTGCTTTGGAGGATTATGTTCGGTATTGCTAATACTTTTGTTAGTCTATCTGAAGGCATGGCGAAGTATGGGTTTCTCGCCCTTTCATCTGCCATGGTTGCCTTTTCTGTGAGTTCTTTCTTTAATCGTTTTACTGTGTTTTGTTATTTCTATTTGTGCAACGGAATTATTTTTGATTATAAATGAGTGATGTCTTCTTTTGGATTATTGATGTGCGAACCAACTATAAAATTTATCTCGACTTTACGATTTTCCTAAATGTGATGAGCGGTTCCCATGCGTTAAGTTGTGGAGTAGATAGATTTTTCTTTGGAGTACAAGCACGAGATGGGTTCTCCTGTTATTGTTATGGTAGTGCCTCTACCAACATTCTATGCTTGAACATGTTTTTTTGGATAACATAGCTTGTTATAGGTGGTGCATTTTTTACTTCAAAGGCGTGGAGTGTTGTTTAAACACAAATCAATGATGATTGTGGCAAAAGCACAGTCGATTTACTTTGTTTTCACTAAAAGGAAGTGAGTTACTAGAAGTTATCTCACCTCAAGTTTAGATGCAGTGATCAGGTGATGACTAAAGCTCTTAAGAATGAGGCTCCAATCTTTTGATCAGTCTGTCATACATTGAATATACAAATTAATATCTCGACTATAATTGTTTCTACTGCTTATCAGTACTGGCTGAGTCAAGTTTTTGAGTTTTGATGTCGAAGCTTTCTAGTCCCCTACCTAGGTGCTGAAGCTATATAATCCCACTCTTACAAATGCTAAGTGTTGAAGCTATCTGTTCCAACTTAGGTGTATATAGTGCTTAAAACTTTAGGTTCGTTGGAAATAAGAGTCAAGTTTTGAAACTGTCTAATCCTACTTAAGTGTCTCTGAGTGTTTAAGTTGAGATGCATAGGAAATTCTAGTATTGGGCAATGAGCTAACTAGATGAGCACATAAATGTTTTATTTATGTAGAAAAGGCTAAATGGTTATGCCTTTGGTCAGTTTTCTCTTATTGCTGTTGAGGTTTGATTGTTTCTATCAAGTTTAAGTCTCCTACGTTGTGGTTTCTTATTCTATATTTTGCTTGCCTTTTTGCCAGCCCTTGTCCTGTCCATTTCACCCATAGGAGAGAGCAACAATTGGGATTTTTCATTCACATTTCAAATGGTTTAAAATGTGACAGAATAGTGACTACAAATACCATGGCTTGAATCATGTTCATAAGTTGTTATACTTAGTGACACGAATGCGAATAGGGAGGAAATGAGAAAACAAAAATTGATGGCGACACCAAAAGGAAGGACACTTGACACGATAAAATTTGTTTAAAAGCATAGCATGTTAACCATAGAAATATCCTTTGATAGACTTAGTTAATTTTACTCATTACCTAGACTTCTGATTCCCTGGTACTCCCACACATTTTACTTTTCATAGTGTATGTTGCACGTGCCTTGCACATGGCACACATATAGTCATTATGTTTTATCTATTATTGAGGATGAATTGTTGAATACGTGATTAAAGTTTTATAAAACATAACCATGCTGATAGAAAGTAGTATTTTAAGAACAAATATCCAAAATTAATGTTGTGCATGTAAACAATTTAAATAACTAAATCATTTTTCGGACATGGTTAATTCTAATATTAACATCAACATAAATCTATTTAATATTAATATCCACGTTATACACATGTGAAATAAAATCAATCACTGAGAAAATTCAAATGCTATATTGTCAAAAAAAATATAATATTGTTTTCTTGTTAATTAATATGCTAAATAAATTTGCAGTGCAAAAATTCACGTGTGAAGCATGGATTTTTTTTTTAACACTACATTTCATGAAGAATATTGCTTAAATTGAAATTTTCATTATGCTTGTTATATAATTAAAATCTATTTCATTGTTTTGAGTGAATAAATTATTTTGGGATTTCATGCTTTGAAAATTTATTATGATAATGAGTGTTCAAATAATATCAAGTTTCATAGCAAATTGCAAAAGAGAAAAAAATATGGTTGAATGTTTGAAGGTGAAAAAAATTAAAATAATTAGTCATTGTCTTCTAATGCCTTATACAGAGGTACATGATGTTATTTCTATATTTGGTATCATTAACAATCTGATGGACAGTAGATATAATAATGGGAAAACGGGATTTGTCAGGCTATAGAGATAAGCCAGAAGAGAAACAGACCTCACATAAATCCTACTAAAACCCTGATCCACACAAGTCCCTTGTTGAGTAAGAACGAGATTTATAGCATGACATGTTAGAAAATTGAAAGTAGTAACAATTTGATAGAATTAGGCACCAATAATATGAAAGTAAAGCAACCATTATAAGAAGATTATGAATTTATGATCATATCAGATACTCTTACATGTATGATTCAAGATTAGAAACAGCATGTTCAAATTACAACAAACAAGATTGAGAAAAGAGTAGAGAAATATATAACCAGTTTTTTTTTTTTTTATATATATATATATATATATAAGTAAGTTGATAACAAAGATCAATACCAATGTTAGTCAGTTCACAAGAAATATAATATTGTTGTTTTTATAAGCATTTAGAATTATAATTAGTAAAACAATAGGATTCTTTGTATTGTAAATAGTATTAGAATTTGAAAATAGAAAAAGAATTTATATCTCTTAAGAATAAAATAAATAATTAACGCGTAGCTCTTAATTAGTAGTAATATTGGAAAAGAAATCTAAAATTAGGATGCTATGATTTAGGACATATAATAATATAACTAAAACATGTATAAAATAATAATAATTATTTGAAAAAACAATAATAAAGAGCACAATAAAATAAAATAAAGAGGGGAATTGCCTCAAAAGCTTACCCCTACCGCTAACCCAAACTCTGCCTTTATATATAGTATTGATAGATGGATTAAGTGAGTTTCTGAGACCAGGTACTTCAAAACTTTTATTGCAGTCACAATAGTTGACTTTAGGAGAGCTAAAACCATTTTTTCTAGTCAAATATACCCCCCCCAAAAGAAACAACCATTAATGTAAAGAGATGCTTCTCAAATAATATTGCAGTAGTGACCCTGTTGATCACTGAATTGCACTACTTACAGGTGATTAGCCCACCCCAATTTCTAACAGCTGGCACCAGGGATATGATTGCTTGTTTCCCTCACTGTTTCCAATGTAGCTTCCCCAGAACAAGCAGCTGGCATTCTCCTAGAATGCAGATTCTGCTAGTGTTCATGTTTCAAACCTAAAGCTTATGCTATATATAAAACAAGTTGGAAGTCATCATTATGGGTCATGACTCATGATCAAAATTGAAAGGTGCATCCTTAATCAGAAGTCCTTGAGTCTTTCTATTTATGGATTTTCCATATATTTAAAAGTACAGATTCTGTTGCAGTTTATCCCCAAACTATTGTTGGTTTTGTCTATGTACCATAAGCAAGGATCAACTTACATGTTAACATTTGTGTGTTTTGTGTATCCATGTCACTGCTAAAGGGCCTGTATATCCGCTCAAGAATTACAATCAATCCTGATAAAGTTTATAGAATGGCCATGACAAAGCTGAACACCTCAGCTGGGATTCTTGAGGTTATGGGTGCTCCTCTCACAGGAACAGTATTAAGAGCCTACGTGATGTCAGGAGGTGGACTTATTCTAAAGAACTTTAAGCCAACTGTTAGGAGCAAGCGTTGTTTTCTCATCTTCCCAATACGAGGTTCTGAGAGAAAAGGTCTAGTCAGTGTTGAAGTTAAGAAGAAGAAAGGCCAGGTATGCTCGCTTTCTTTGTTTTGAACATCTGAATGCTCGCCTTCATTGTTTTGAGCATCTGATCAAGCAATAGAATGTTTTTAAGAAATGAAAAAATGGAATCTATGGTTATGATTCTTTTTGTCTTTTGCTACTCATAAATCATAAATTGAGCTTCTCTTAAGTGGAGCAAATTGATTGCCACCCGTGTTGCTGTTGCATTAAACAGTAAATGAAGTTTTCTAGCTACGTGAGTATCTGTGCAAGAGAGGGGGAAAGGGGATTGTGCTTGGGAGGATTGTTGCATGAATTCATATTTGCATATTTCTATCAATTTAGAAGTTAGAAACTGTTATTGGCAGCAGCTTCTTATATGTATTATCCTGAAGCTCTGTGCACAAGTAATCCCAGAGCTGTCACTTATATGTATATGTATGTGTATGTGAGAAAATTTACATATTGATAAGGGTAAATGAACAACTTAACCCTTCTTATTTAAAGAACTGTTTCAAATTTCTGTGCAGTATGATATGAGGTTATTGGCTGTTGACATCCCCATGGCATCAGGACCTGATCAGCGATTATTTCTGATTGGAGACGAAGAAGAATACAAGGTTGGTGGTGGTTTAATATCTGAGCTGAGAGATCCTGTGGTGAAAGCAATGGCAGCAAGCAAGGAATTTGATGTTCTTGATCAAATCGAGGAAGAGGAGGATGCTGAGAGGGAACTTCAGGAAGCTGAAAGAAAGCACCGTGAGGAAATTGAAAAGCTTGAAAAAGGTGGCTCCTAGTGCCCGTTTAGTAAACTGATGTTCCTTTCCCTTCCATTCATTCCTTTTGTTTTTCATTTCCATGGATTTGTTTTGCTTAATGGAGGCCCATGGCTTGATGTACGGGCATCATGACTGGTATCACAGTTTATGCAAAGTTTTCCTGAATTGCTGACGAGTCATCTTCAGAAATCTTAAAAGTTTTTGTACTATTGAAGTTGAGATGGCCCGTACGAGGCAATAAAAGCATACAAGTGAGGCAGCCTTTCCCACAGAAGGCATTTTTTTCTGACATGGATCGGTTTCCTTGCCTTGCTTGCCAATTTACTCTGGAAATCTCTTTTAGCAATAATTTATAATTTTTCTTTAATGCTCTAAAATCATTCTAAGATGATCTGCTTTGGTTTATAGATTTAGACCTGGATTGCAATGGTTTCAGTACCGAAGACTAGATATCCATGTTGCCTGTGCATTTTTAGTTACATGCATGGTGTACTTTTCTGTTTGTTAATTAGAACTCCTGACTGATCTTGTTTTAAAGCCTGTTGCATGCTAGGTTATTTCTTTTGATCCAGAAGCTGTCACTGGACCATCGTTAATTTTGCAGTCTTGTTTAGAAGTCACAAGTCCTGTGAAAGGTCTGCTTGTCAGCTAATTCATGGGATGGTTGATGTTCATCACCAACATCTGGGGTACAGTTGCTGATGCCTGATAGGTAATTATGACAACCACTGCATGATAACTGAACGTCAGCAGTTTTGACATCTCTGGATTTTTAAGCACATGAAAGCTTCCGCACAAGTTCAGGACATCTAGCTTTTACACAATTTGCTTCTACACAATTTGCTACTTCACTGGTTATGGGCTCTAGTAGAGGAGTGCATTTTTCTAACTTTTAATGCGTCTTCATGAAAGGCCTTTCCTTTTCCTCTACGATGTTTATATCCGTAACACAAGGCCCCCTATCTTTGTGGTTGCCGTTTCCATGACAGTCTACCAGGACGTGAGCGAGGAAGGGAGGTAGGATTCATGACTTGATGCTCACACCCAACTACCAAGGACCTTCTGCGGAACCTGATTTCCTTATTTGGTCCCATTGTGGATTCGTGTCTCTCAAAAACTGGATAAAACAGGACCAGTTTATTTAAGCTGTGGTCAGTCGGCTTAATTACTCGAGTCTTTTTCTCGTCGAAGTGGTTGGAAAATGACACCCAACTAGCAAAGACAACACGGTATATTAAATTCCCAGCGATCTATCTGTTTCAGCATAAAACCTTATTGGGTCCTTCAAGGCAAGATCTTACAGTAAAGGAAACGGACCCCCTCCCCTAACCTTTGTCAGGAAAAGAAGGCAAGGACCCTACCATGTGAGTTCCAGTTTGTAGGTTGGATGTTGAGCATGGAGTCAAAACATGTCATAACTCTCCATGCTTAAAATCATCATTCCTTTTTCCAGAAAATTTTCAAATTCATCATAATGTATATGGAACCACAGTAAGGGAGTCATTATTATCGTTATTATTATGCCAATACATTGTAAGCTAATGGCAAACAAATACGCTCTAAACACCTTCATAAAGGGTGACAACTTAAGAGCTCATGCTTAATTATTCATCATCTTCTGTCCGCTGGTTTTCCCCTTGCCTGTACGTGCCAAAAAGAGGAGAAAGTGAGAGAAGAAAGAAATCTTGTGTTAACTATCCCTTAGTAAGCTCAAGGCAGTTTTGAATTCTTTCCCTCTGTCAAATATGATGGATGTTTCATCATAGATTTTGACTAACATTCGTTGCCATCATTGAGTTTGTTGTCCAACACAGCTAAAATCTCAAGGCAAGAAAATGACATTGCAACAAACTCCCAGCTTGCTGCCTATCCTACTGTCTTCACCATAATAGAACAAGATTACTTTATAATCATACTAGAGCAATATTAAATCTATAGATTTCTGCTCTTATCATCAGTCCCCCTTCTGTCTCTCTTTTTCATACACATATAGAAGATAATAGATGAAAAGGCTACAGTTTCTTGTGAAGTTGAGAAGCGGGTTGTGAGCTCTACACATTCATTGTGCTACAAGCTTTACCTGGGTAATTTAAAGTTACATTTACTATTACTATGAAACTGTACTGGACTTCAAATGCTTGCTGTGTCAGTCAATGGTTGCATGCATAGAAGACACGGTTGTATTCCATTAACAAAAGAAAACCGGGACCAAACATGTTTCAATGAAGTCTTGCATAGTTCTTTAAATGGCAGATAAGAGAGAAACGAATAGCATATAGAGGCTTCAGTCCTGGTACTTTTGCAAGCATTTCACGTTGTTAATTCCTAGTAACAAAGACAACCAAACTGTCGGTTGTCTAGTTGATGGCCAAGAATGCATCTGCGTGGTTATTCTCCCCCCCCCCCCCCCCTTTTTAAACAAAGATACAAGAAGTTTGATAACAATCAATAACCTCCATTTCTTTATTCATAGCTTGGTTTTTTTCCTTCTTGATAAAATTCTCATTTTGTCTTGAAAACTTGAATTAGAATTGGGGTTTTGCCTTGATTCAAGTTCTTCTGTACATCCATTATCGAGACTTGAAAGGAGTTTCAGACCTTAAATTCATGGTCAGCGATAATGCTTTTTGATCTGAATATTACTAAGAATATATACAGTTGCTAGCCTATAAATTCGGTGACCCAAATTAGCATTCATTACTATCATTATCAGTTCCACCTTTTTTTTTTTTTTGTATTTTTGAGCTGGAGCGTCAACTGAAAGCACTTGAACTTGGTTCTCCTCTCAGTGTATTGCCCCTTTATTTCGTTTACCTTCTATTTGCTGGAACTGATTTCAGGAAAGATTTTTGTATTCTGATTTTCTTGCAGGTATTTTTGGATATGCAAGGCAGAAGTTATTAGATTGAAGATTGTCATGTTTCCTTGGTATAAGTCTCTATCTCCATAATATTTGTTTGTCACTTGCTAACTTGGAAAATATATTTATGTTGTTATCAGCAAGTGCTATCAGGCACACTTTCTTTAACATCCAACTGGATATCAATTATTTGCTCCTTTATTTTCTTTATGGTTACTTCCTGTGAGCTTCCCTCCTGCATGATTCCCAATCGATTTCTTCTTCTAATGGATAACGCAGGCTTACACGGCTCCATAGCTCAAATGAACAAGTATGAAATGAGATTCTGAGTGAGTGATAGTGACTTAGTGGCATCTGTTTCCTACTTTCTTAATACTGCTAGTTAGAACAATAGTGCTACTTTCTTTATGCAATGACTTTTCTTTAACAAAAAAAAAAGGAGGAGAATTTAACTTTTTGCTTTCTCTTTACATCAATCTCTTTTTTTTTTTTCTCTTGGATTCTTTATCACCACTTTGCTTTTGACATGTGCTTCCTCTGGTAAGAGAGCTTTGCTTTCCCAAAATAAAAATGTCAATCAACAACACCTTATTTATTATTTCTCTTTTCGTTCTAAAGTAAATTCAACTTTAATGTACAGTAATCTACTGTTGTGGTGAACGATCTCAGTAACTTCAACATTTCCTCGGAACCATGTTCAGCTAACTTTTATCAATGTTCTGATTCACTGAACCAGGAGAGCACCGGGAGCTGCTGAAGCCAGAAACAAGCATAGTTCATTTCAAACTGAGCCACTATCAATGAAGCTCCTGTCCTCCATTTCCACTGTTGTTTCCCTTTTCTTCATACTTCCAGTTGTTCCTCAGATTATAGCTGACCTGAATTCTGACAGACAAGCACTTCTTAACTTTGCTGCTGCTGTTCCACACATCCGGAAACTCAATTGGAATGCTTCTACCTCAGTTTGCACGTCCTGGGTTGGCATTACCTGCAACACTAATGGAACCGGGGTGGTTGCTGTCCATCTTCCAGGCGTTGGACTGTATGGCCCTATCCCAGCCAACACTATAGGAAGACTTAATTCTCTAAAGATTCTCAGTCTCCGATCCAATAGCCTCAATGGAAAGCTTCCTTCTGATATTCCCTCCCTCCCTTCCCTTCGGCACCTTTACCTGCAACAGAATAACTTCTCTGGCGTCTTCCCTGCCTTGCTCTCCCTTCAACTCAATGTCTTGGATCTTTCCTTTAACTCCTTCACTGGAAGCATTCCACCCACCATACAGAATCTGACTCAGCTCACTGCATTATACCTCCAAAACAATTCCATCTCCGGAGCCATACCCGATATCAACCTTCCAAGACTCAAGGCTTTAAATCTGAGCTTTAACTATTTCAATGGTACAATTCCATCATCTTTCCAGAAGTTCTCCTATTATTCATTCGTTGGGAACTCTCTATTATGTGGACTGCCTCTCAAGCGTTGCCCCACCATCTCCTCTTCACCTTCTCCTTCCCCAAATGACTTTCTAAACCCCCCAACAAAGCCCCAATCTCACACTGCTTCCAACAAGAAACTTGGTTCAAATTCTATAATTGCTATAGCAATTGGGGGATCAGCTGTGCTGTTTCTCATAATTATGGTTATCTTTGTTTGCTTCTTGAAAAGAAAAGACGGGGCAAGAAACACAGTATTGAAAGGGAAGGCTGAGAGCGAGAAGCCTAAGGATTTTGGTAGTGGGGTGCAGGAGGCTGAGAAGAACAAACTGTTTTTCTTTGAAGGCTGTTCTTATAACTTTGATCTTGAGGATTTGTTGAGGGCATCAGCTGAAGTTCTTGGTAAGGGGAGTTATGGAACAGCCTACAAGGCAGTTTTGGAGGACGGGACATCAGTGGTGGTGAAAAGGTTGAAGGAAGTTGCTGCTGGAAAGAAGGAATTTGAGCAACAGATGGAAGTTATAGGGAGAGTTGGACAGCACCCTAATATTGTTCCACTCCGTGCTTATTACTACTCCAAAGATGAGAAGCTTCTAGTTCACAACTACATGTCAGCAGGCAGCTTATCTGCATTCCTGCATGGTAAGCTGTCTTTTAACTCAATTATAATGAACAAGTTTTGTTTTCCTTTCCTCCACATTTTTTTTTGCATTGCTTCCATCACCTGGCATTAGAAATTTGTGCAAGGCAGATCAAAATTTTCTACTTGTGATTTTTATCCAGGGAAGTTTTTCACCTAGTAACGACTGCTTGAGAACAAGCAAGACCAATGTTCACTAGTTTAATGAGAACCAGAAAATGGTTTAAACTTCAGCCTGTGAGTTTTATCCTTTTAGGAGCTGTGTTTGGTTCTGTAAGAAACATGTTTTCCCAAATGAAGACGGTAGAAGGTTAGGAATCTCATCTATCATACAACAGCTCTGCATCAAGTTGTTTCTGGCAGTCTAGCACAAAGTAGTCATGCTGGCTCTTTTGATTTATCGACTAGAGTTACACATTAACAATGGCTTAAAACTTGAAAGTTAAAAGCCCTTGCAGAGAAGATTTACAGCATTTATAGAAGAAAATTTTGTTAAATTAGTGGAGAATACCAAATAGGCTAATAAAAATTGATCGAATTCCGTAGAATCGATTATGAGATTGGGTGTCATTAACAGCCAGAATAGACAGTTATGGTACTATAAAATTCCTCATGATGAAGTTCAGCTAACTATACCCATCTATACTTTTGGTTTTTGCCGATTGCTGCAGAATAATGTACTTTTTGATTGAATCGATCTCAATGGTGGTTTTTTTATTCTTGAAAAAACCTTGAGTGTTATAACATTCTGATGAATCACTTTATTAGTACAGTTGTTTGGAACCCGGTAACAATATCAAATAATGTGGAACCTCTCAGTTTATTTAAAATGATGTAAATTTGTTGCTTGGTGTGCTGTAATCTGCATAATTGCCATAACATTTGTATATATCAAACCTTTTCAGCTCACTTCAACTTTGCTATGCCTGTAACTAGGACAATTTGACTGCACTCCCTTGTACTATCAGTTGTCTCTGATATAAATTTTATGCTTCTTCCCCGTGCTCTTTTTGAATGGAAATAATAGGCAATAGGGCTGGAGGTAGAACTTCACTGGATTGGAATGCAAGAGTGAAGATATGCCTTGGGACTGCCAGGGGAATTGCCCGCATTCATTCTGAAGGTGGTGCCAAATTTTTCCACGGTAACATCAAGTCTTCCAATGTACTCCTCACCTCAGATCTTGATGGGTGCATCTCTGATGTTGGATTGGCTCCTCTGATGAACTTCCCCACAACCATGTATAGAACCATTGGATATCGTGCTCCGGAGGTGATTGAAACACGCAAAGCCTCTCAGAAATCTGATGTTTATAGTTTTGGGGTGCTCCTTCTGGAAATGCTGACTGGGAAAGCCCCTCTACAAGTTCCAGGGCATGACAGTGTGGTTGATCTTCCAAGATGGGTGCGGTCTGTTGTCAGAGAAGAATGGACTGCAGAGGTTTTTGATGTTGAGCTTGTAAGGCACCAAAATATTGAAGAGGAAATGGTGCAGATGCTTCAGATTGCTTTGGCTTGTGTGGCAAAAGCACCAGATATGCGTCCCAAAATGGATGAAGTTGTTAGGATGATAGAGGAAATTCAACATTCTGACTCAAAGAACAGGTCATCCTCCGATGCTGAGTCTAATATCCAAACTCCATGAGAGTTTCAAAATTTTCGCGCTGTGGAAAGGATATATCAGATGCTGTCTGATATGGTAAGGCGATATGCATGAATGCATCATGCATACATGCTAAGCCTTAATCTCTCAATGTATCCCATACTTCACCACGAATTGTACTACCTGAATCCTGTAGAAGATTTTTAGAATTAATCTTCGGAAAAATAAACTTCCTGTCCCTTGATTTCTTGAACCGAATTCTTTTCCAACTATTGTAAGCTGGCTGCTATGCTTTAACTGATCTGCAGATTCCAAAAAACTGAAGCTTCCTTATGCTAGGCTGAAATTCAAGATAACTTAACGGATAATTAATTGTGTTGCCACTTAACCTCCTAAAATATCAGCCATTTTCAGGTTAATCAACTTGATAAAATAGATATATTTCACACCACAGATTATCCATGAAATCAATGAACATGATGCAGTAAATTAATGCAAAACAGATGAAAGATGATTTTCCAGATGGCTGAGATTAAAGCATTTCACAAGGGTAAGGTGAGGCTTTGTAAATGCATATTGCATATTAACAACCACTCTGGTTAATAACGCCATGATCAAAAAACGGAGGTCGTAGGATAGAAATAGAAGGCCAAAAAATGTCTATTAAATGGGGCATTGTTTTACTAGCAGCCCTTTGCTTATTCGTTGGTTATAGTAGAATAGTAGAATATGTCGTTAGTTTACAGCAAACAACCCAAACGTGGAAACTTGAAATGGCAACACACCCCCTGAAGGGAAGGACACCTATAGTCTCTAGCATCTCTCTTTCTCTGTTGAAAGGTCTACGGGATCTTTGACTGCCCATGTTGTCTATTTCTGATAAGGCCTTAATGACATGATCTTGTGGTGAAATCCTGGATTACACTACATATCAGAATCAATTGGATCCAAAGGTAAAACTTCTCTTCATGCCTCTATTCTTTTCTTTGTTTGGAATGCTCTAGCTGTTTCATTGGTTTCTTCTCCATCATTTGAATCTTTTGATGATAATCAACATAAGAAATGATCTCATTTAGGTAATGCGTGAATGTCCTACAAATTTATCCAAAGCTGTAATTTCCAATTGTTATAGCCTGTAAGTTAACAATCTGGTTTACTTGAAATGCATCCACCAAAATTTGAATGGTTTTGCAGTCTCGGCAAGAAAGAGGAAGACTTTATTACTGTTTTGCAAAGTTTTGGATGGCTTAATGCTGTCACTGCTAATGAAAGAGGGAGAAAATTTTTACCTTAAAGAGAGAAAAGACAGGTATAATAGATAATGAAATCCGGAGAAGATTAGGGGGGTTTATTTTGCATTTCTAGCCAAAAATAATGGAGCTGGATTTTACTCTTTTGGTTTAAAAGATGATACATAAAGAGAACTCATGCCATGTATCTCTAGTGCCGTTTGTGTTTTACCTAGAAGAAAAAAGAAAAAGAAATGCAACAGATCTGATGGATATTCTCTTTTAGGAACCTGCTGTAATCGCAAATCCATCACCAGGGTGTAATGGGACATTGTTGGTCCACGGTGAGTCTTTTTAAACAAGCTGAAAAGAACTATGCTTATCTCTCATTCTGATATTCTTCGTGTGTAAGTGATGTTCATTCTGTAATGCTCTTGCCGTTTTAAGGCTCCTGCTGGCTGTTGCGACTTCTTTTGCACCGAATCTTGATTCTCAACTTTGTTTTTGTTGAATAGAGCGTGATCAAGTTTACCTTTTGAAACCTTGACTCTTCTTCATTTCCATGTTCAGTTTCTGCAAACCTCTCAGTATGTTTTTATTTCGTTTCAAATGACAAATGGTTGTAGGGTTGACAATCCACAATGTCTTGTTTCTTGATGAAAACTATGATGGTGTCAGTTAACAAATCAAAGTGTTTGTCAAGAATGCCTAGATTTAAGATCACCTCTTCACTTCTCTAAACAGAACTTTCAATGGGTTTTCCACTTAATATGTATTTCCATAAACCTGAAAGAACCTAGAAGATAATCTAGACCAGTATGATCAGCTGTAACACAAGGCATTATTTAGCTCTTGAACTCACAGCCTGTCCTATACCTACATATCATCACCTTAAAATACATGAAGTTTTCAGGCTCCAGCTTATCAGGGTTTTAATCGAAAATTCTTTCATTTTTTAAGAAACCTGGCGTGCCAGTTTTGAACCACTTATCAAGTAATCATGCTTCGGATGCTAATCTCCATGGTAACCCATATTTAGACACGGTCCATCATTCTCGATATATCATTCAACATATTGAGGATAACTCTTGCAGGTCTGCGGTTGTTGTAATAATTGTCATGGAGGTAATGAAGAAAGTGTTCATAAAGAGAATTATCGTAAAGAATTTGCTAGTAGAAATGCTCACCTTCTTACCACTACGGAGAAATGGAATGAAAAAATATCAGAAGCAAGTAGGGATGGGAAGATTGTAAGTTCTTAATACTTGGCTACCTTTTATGTTTACCTTCTCTCCATTTTCCTTTTCCCCACATTTCCTGAATTCAGTCATTACAGGGTGAAAATTTCATATGGATGCTCTGGTAGTATTCAGATGTAACTGTCATCATTTACATGTCTAATTTCTCATATTGGTAATTTTTTCCCTCACCTGTCCAACAGGCGGTCGTAAATTTCAGTGCATTGTGGTGTGCTCCATTTAAAACAACTGCACAAGCCTTCTGCGAGCTTGCAGATAAATATTCCTCGGTCATATTTCTAACAGTTGATGTTGATGAGCTTGCAGTAAGTAAACCATGTTTTTACTGTTAGCCTTAGGTAACAGAGAATGAAGATCAATGCACGACAAGGTTGTCAAGAATTTCTCTCTACTTTTACACGAACTCTCATTCACTTTTACAATTTAAAAGACATAAGTCAAGACTTATCTACATCTATATGCATGGTGATGAAATTATACTTGAGCTGTAATAATTCGTCGATGCCTATTTGAAACACAAAAATGAATTTCTGCATCAGGTTCTCATATTTGATCAACACTTAGCAGTATATTAATATGTTTGATTCAGTTTTTTAGTGTGTTCAATAGATAGAGATTAATCACAGAACATATTTAATGAGTGAAATGTGCTGTCTGATTGGATGCAGGAACTGAGTACTTCATGGGAAATTAAAGCAACTCCAACATTCTTCTTCCTTAAAGATGGGCGACAAGTTGACAAATTTGTTGGAGGAAACATGGCGGAGCTCCAGAGGAAGACTGCTGATGTTGTCAATCTTGAGTCTAGGTCACGTAATTGACTCTTATTCCTGAAAACTGGCTTATTTTCCATTCCATTCTCCAATCAGAATTTCTGTTACCATGTAGTCGTGTCAGCAACCACTGCCAGGCACTGGTGCTTCAAGTTTTGAAAAATCTGATATTTGCACGTGAGATATGAGAGCATTGGTTTTTCAGACAAAAAGTTAAAAACTGTGTACTCAGTAGGGCGTTTAGAGCAGGAAAATAACAAAGAAAAGTTGCAAATTCTTGATGGATATTGCTGTGAATCCTGACTGTACCAGTGGATTTGTCAGAAATTGAGAGAAGGGATGCGTGATGGAAAGGATCTTTCTTATACTACTCTCATATGAGGGGAAGTCTCCTGGATCTGAGAGTGCTCATGGACTTGGATTGCATTACTTTCAAGATGTATATTTATATTAGTGAAGTGATAATTCTAGAGGCTCAAGGATAACCACATCATTAATGCATTGAACCTGTAAGACCTAAAAGGACTGTTTGGAAAACTCAACTTAACATTATTCTAGATTTCAACATTAATTCCAACAGGATTTGCTTCGTATGCTCAACATCAGGAATTGTCTGTAATCATTAAAATGATTTCATTCAACCATGCCAAGGAGATCATGATCCGATTATATGTACTCAAACTTAGCATTCTGTTGATTCTAGACCTCTCGAGAGTAAACACTTGAAACGAGCCATGGATAAAAATGTTACCAAGATCCTGAAGGGTTCTCCTATTGCATGAATTTTCAACATTTCCTTGGTAATATGCACTCACCATCGAAGCCCATACTCTATCCAAGTGTCCGCAAGAATTACACCCATCCTTCCTTTTCCCATCAGCTTCTTCTTGTTCAGACATCTTCGGTCCATATAAAAGAGTCCAGGGAAAAATTAAAATTCTATCGTTAATACAGCAAACACAAACTGCCTGGAGTCCTTGTCAATTTAGCAAAAATGAACTGTTCACATTTTAACATGAAAATGGTGATTGATGATATGAGAGGCAGAGTCTTAATAATGTCTCTTTTTCAATTTTTCTATGCTAATAGACATTAATGTATGAAGTATATAGCAGATATAATGTCACCTCAATCCTCTATTTAGATTACCAACGTGGACAAAAAATCATAATAGAAGTATAATGTACTTGGGAGAGACTATATTTTGCAAGCTTACTTAATTACCTGTCTATTGGATTTCTAAATGACCATCATCTAAAGTTGAATTGCTTAACTCGCTAAATCTGCAAAGGTAAGAGGTACGTACAGGAGAAGAGCTGGTATTTCTGCTAATATTTCTCTCTTGTCTGTTTATGACGTTGAAAATCTTTGCATTTAAAAGCTCACCATCTCTGTTCTTACCCACCATGATGATGCTTCCTGAAATGAGGTGCTATACCATTCACCAAAGTGTTGAACCACCATCCAGTGGAAATATTCGGACAGCCCATAAGACCCAAAAGCAACTATGATCACCTTTCAAAGGTTGGATTGATCCACATGAACATCATCATGGTAAGAATTGTGTATGGAAATTCTTTCTGTGAGATGGCACCAGGTATCTTGACATTCCCCTTCAACTTGCATCTAGGTGGATAAGTGTATCATGATTATGTGATTGCAACTCATTTTCTAGAAAAAAATGAGCCTATTGGAGTAGCAACTTTTACAGAAAGACCATATCCACAGTGATGATCTTAAGTAGAATTTCTAATGTATAGTTGGTTTACCAGAGGTAGCACATACACTGACAAGCACGAGAGCAGGCATCAGAGAGGTGCATCAGTGCCGAAGAGCAAAAAGTTTATTAAGGTGGATGATACAAGATTCAAATACAACGAAAAAGAAAAAAAAATGGAAGTCATCAAAGTTTCAGGGAAAGAAAGGTCATCTTCCAATGACTCCATTAGTCATTGGTTTCTCCATCTCATTGTAAGAGGTCTGTTGTACGGTATTTAGCATATATGCTAAGCATATACTGTAAGGATATCCAGGAAAACTTCGGAGAAACCCCAGACACAAAATAGACAGATATCAACCGAGCGAGCATTCCTAAAACAGCTGAAAAAAAAAGAAAAAAAGAATTATGCTTCAGACGAAATCTTTCAAATGGAGAAAATACTTAAATTAGCAGTGATCCTGGCAGCTAGCTGTGCTAAAAACATTGACTGACACCCGAGACAGACAATCAGGAAATATTGCGAAGTTGAGATGTGTCCTGGGAATAAAGAATCTTAAGACTAACAGCCAAGGCAAAGAGTGTTTATCTCTCTTTCTTCATCCTGACGTCTTGGTAATGACGGGTTTCTTTTTATAAATAAAGACGTTAGCCACAACGAGAATTTCTTGTGTTGCCAGTGTCCTGCATCCATACAGGACAAAAACCACCATCCCTGACACGCTTAATTCCCTTCCTTATATTATGCATTGACTCCCTGTGCATCTCAAACACATCTCCTCTTCTCAAATCAGCTTGGAGAAATTATTACTCCAGACATGTCAGACGGAGCTCGAGCTGTCTTTTTAGCTCTTGACAATGCCAAGACCCAACTCTACCATTTTAAGGCTATTGTTATAGCGGGTATGGGATTTTTCACTGATGCTTACGATCTCTTTTGCATCACTGCTGTAACCAAGCTTATCGGCCGCCTCTACTACTTTGACCCAGCTACAGGCGGCCCAGGTAAGCTACCGATAAATATCAACAATGCGATAACTGGAGTTGCTTTATGTGGAACCCTAGCAGGGCAACTCTTCTTTGGGTGGCTTGGGGATAAACTTGGTAGGAAGAAAGTTTACGGCATCACTCTAGTTACTATGGTCGGGTGCGCCTTAGCTTCTGGACTTTCCTTCGGGTCCACAGCTACAAGTGTGATTGGAAGCCTCTGCTTCTTCCGGTTCTGGCTTGGTTTTGGGATTGGAGGAGACTATCCGCTCTCAGCTGTGATTATGTCTGAATATGCCAATCAAAAAACTCGTGGAGCATTCATTGCAGCAGTCTTTGCAATGCAAGGAGTAGGAATTCTGTTCGCAGGAGCTATATCCACAATTGTCTCCAAGGCATTCATGAATGCTTTCCCATCTCAGCCATTTAGTCAAGTCAATATGCTATCAACTCAGCCTGAAGCTGATTTTGTTTGGAGGATAGTGCTCATGTTTGGTGCAGTCCCTGCAGCTTTAACCTATTATTGGCGAATGAAAATGCCAGAAACAGCTAGGTACACTGCCTTAGTTGAGGGAAACCACAAGAAGGCTGCTAACGATATGGCCAGGGTTCTTGAACAGGACTTTACTGTTGATGAAACAAGTTCTAAGGCTCCTATTAATCCCAACTCTTCATACGGGTTCTTTTCTAAAGAGTTTGTTTATAAGCATGGGACTCAACTTATTGGGACAGCCAGCACGTGGTTCCTATTGGATGTCGCTTTCTATTCTCTCAATTTAGCCCAGAAAGATGTATACCCAGCTGCTGGATTGCTAAACAAGGCCTCCTCAATGAATGCGTTAGAGGAGATGTACCAGCTCTCCAAAGCAATGTCCTTAATCGCACTTGTTGCAGTTGTTCCTGGTTACTGGTTTACTGTGTTCCTCGTTGATAGGATCGGAAGGTTCATAATCCAGCTTGGCGGCTTCCTTATGATGTCCATTTTAATGGCAATTCTCGGATTCAAGTATGGGTATCTTAGAGGGGAGAAAAATGCATGTGGCCCAGATTCGAAAAAGGAATTCTGTGGTGGTCACCCAATAATGTTTGCAGTTCTTTACGGACTCAACTTCTTCTTCGCTAACTTTGGACCAAACAGTACAACCTTCATAGTGCCGGCAGAGCTGTTTCCAGCAAGATTCCGCTCGACATGTCATGGTATTTCAGCTGCATCAGGAAAAGCAGGAGCTATAATCGGTGCATTTGTTGTACAGTACTACACTCAGGATGGAGACTCAAATGGAATCAAGAAGGCAATTATCGGACTTTCTGTGGTCAATTTGATTGGCTTTTTCTGCACTTTCTTGGTGCCAGAAACAAAAGGCAAGTCCCTCGAAGAACTCTCTGGAGAAGACCAGGATACAGGCAGAAATGCAGAAGCAAATGGTAGAAACTATCGAACTAATGTGGGTCCAGAGAGTGAAATGGTTTAGCTCTTGTTATTAATTCCTTTTCTCCAGTATTTCAAGCAATCACTACGTGTGGATCTCCAATAAAGCAAGCTAGCTCCTCCTTCACTGTCAAAATAGAGGAACAAGGAGAAAGAAATTGCAGCTGCATTGATTGTTGTTACAATATAATTATGTGAGTGTGCCTTCTTATAGTTTTCGATTAAAAACAAGTTACTGTAATGTGAAATAAAATTATAATTAGGTGATTGCAATTTGAAATGAAACTGGGAAGAAAAAGAATCACCAAAATGCTAGCTTCTGCTCTGTATGACTTAACCCTAACAGCTCCTACAGCAGTCTGTTTCCATACACACTGCAATTACATGTTTGTGCTTGATAAAGGTCTATTATCAATACATTATATCCTATTAGGACTCAGCAAATATACTACTAATTTACACGCTATATTCTACACCATACTGCTGGCTTTCTCTCTTTGAAGGCATCTGTTGACGGAATCTATCCCAGAGGTGTTTATTCCTAATATTACTGTTGCTGGAAAATAATTTTCCTGCAACATGAAGAAGTCTGTCAGTGAGGCTTCTTAGTCTGCAGCTGACTAGCTGTAGAGATATCAAACAGGAAATGAGAAGCTGCACTCCTAGTCTGCATTAGCTTTAAGCATTCGCTCATCAGATTTCTTTAACCATCTTCAATGGCTCACGCAGAAGTTGGATTCTGTTTCTTTTTCGTTGTTTTGGCATGTGGGATTTACAATTTTTTTTATTTTATTTTTATTTTAACATAAAATACTTGGCTTCGTTTACAAATGGTAACTGAACAATTAGAAGCACATCCTAAACACATACAGTTGCTTTTACTCACTGTTTTATCCTCTACAAGCAAAGTTATATACATTAACTGATAACCATTACAGGATATAATAATAATCTCCAGCCATCTCAACAAACTCAATAGCATTTTCAGAACGATAACTCTTCGAGATTCGTAAACCTGTAATGTCAAAGCTGAACGAACTTCATACATTCCCCCGAAGAGAAGTAGCTGATCTCACATAAGAGAGCCCCTTGAAAAGGTTTGTCACAGGATTTTGGGCTAGATGCTGGAGAATCCAGCACTGGCATGCTAGTCCAGCGCTCCTCAAAGTTGGCAACACAGTGCTTACCTGGCACTTCAGGGAGAAAAGTAGGTCTGATTTCACGGGCCTCCAATTTCTTCCGGTTGATTGACTGGAACTACTTATGGTGTTTTATCTCCTCACTGCCATTTGTTCCATTTCCAAGGCGGTTGCTTGTTTCTTTCTGCTGCAGCTGAAGAGGAAAATTTGTTTCTAAGATTTCATAGTCATTAATATTAGTATGGCCAGAAAACAAATTATACCACAGATCAAATTCAAACCTCCGCTGCATCAACTTAAAGCAGCAATACATTCCCCTTTTCTTCTCTTTTTTCTTTTTCCTTTCGTGACCGCGTTGCCAAATCATATAACAGGGATTCCAGCCCAAGGTATGAACATCATTGACAACTCAGTTAAACAAGTCAGAGATTTCAAAGCAGCAAACCTAGGCTCCTAGTCATGTAATTTCTTGACTTTTAAAGCACTCCATCTCGTGCCAATTTAATTAGGTTTGATTATATAGCTATATTAATCCCTGCTCACAGCTCGCTAAACAAACGCAGCCATAAAACATAAATTATTCCTGCTCAAAGATCACTAGGCCCATGCACCCAGCCAACTGCAACAAACTAATGGCTGGAAAGCACACCGTCCTGTGTGCACTCATAACAGAATGTTTGATAAAATGAAAGGTTCACATGAAAGCAAGAATGCAAGGTACGGGAGAGTAGATGGCAGCTTAATCTTATCCTTCACAATCTTTCGCTTACTTTTCTGTTCGTTTCCACCAGTAAAAGGAGGCTGCAAAAACAGGGTAAAAAAAAAAAAAATGTCTGACACAACCTGAAGTCATCTTATGAATGAGAAAACAGGAATTTGGTTCATTAATTTTAATCACCAAAGAAGAAGAAACAAAAGAAAAAGAGAAGAAAGACTCAGAACCAATCATGCCTAATGGAAGCAAATTTATACTCGTTACTAGCTACCATGAAAGAACGTCATCTCCCAAAGACGAGGAGAAGCCCACATACAAATGAAACTCCAAAATATAGAGAAAGATTAAATCCTATGGAATTGGAAGGTGGAGCATAGTTTAGTTTTTAATCCCACCCAAACCTAAATCCTGGGGCCTAAATCTGGACAAGATCATTTGATCAGAAAGACAAAATAATACAGAAGTGGTCATTTCCAATTCAATTGACAAAATGCCGTAAAGTACCCACTCCTGACCTGATCTTTGACACTTGCAAGATCATCTATGAGCAATAGAAGGTATTGCCAATGGCATGATGGAAAATGCGATTACAGGTTGCCCATTTGCATTAGATTAGGCATGAACTATCACTTGCATGAATGCGTGCGAGCACACATGCATGCAGAGAGAAAGAAAGCAAGTTGAAAAATCGTACCTGTCCATCTGCATCTGGAAGGATATTTTCAGGTTAAGATCCTGACACGACTAAAAGATTAATGTCTTTTCCCAAGTGCAGGAGTATTGAAGTAATAAATAACCCAGCAAAATCGGGATCGAACTACAGGGAGGTTAATTGTACAAATTATAAACAATAATTATAAAACAACAATAACAACAACAACAATAGTAATAATAATAATAATAATAATAATAATAAAGAATGAGAAGAAGATGATGATGATGATAACTTGAAGATGAAAAATTAATGTAAGGATTAATCAATAATAATAACAAATGTCAAGGTTAGAGGTTTCACTAATGGTATATCAAACAAGTATAGTATAAACTCTTATTATTCAATTGGAAACCACACACAAAGGAGGTTCCAATTGCATTATAGATTGTTAACATGATTACATTAGTCATCTTATTCGATTAATGCTAATACTTGTAAATCTCGTCAAGCATTCATGATTATAACTTATGTTAACAACAAATCAAGTTCCTTTCATAGCTCAGGTGTTGGTTATACCATACATTATGGGCTATGAAAGTGCCAAGCATTTGTTGTACCAAGTGTTATACAACATAAATCAAGATTAGTCATTTAACAAGCAAAGTATTAAAGAGTGAACAAGATAACAAATATAAAACATGTTAGTATCAAACATTAAAGTCCATATTAAGTTTACATTATACTTGTTCTTACATCATTAGTGTAACCTTTTCACCTTGACATAACTAACTTAGCTAGACATAATGAAAGAAAGCAAAATAGATAAACAAAATAAGAACATAAAAGTTAACTAAGTAAAGGAAAGAAAATGAAAGGCATAAACTTAATATTAATGAAAGCAAAGTATAAACATTACAAAAAATACAAAAAGAGAAAGAAAGAGCATGATCTTGATCTGGAAACCAAGATGACTAAATGCATGGCAAATGCCTCCTTTTATAGGCCAAAATTGAGAACTATTGATTTGATGACTAATTGATAAGTGGGTGACCAACTTTTGACTTGGTGACAATCCTTATCTTCTCTTGTCTGCCCAAAACGTCATTGATAACATCAAAATTGGAGCCAGTTGTAAACATGAAAGTTGTAGAAACTTGTCTCAGCTTTCTTGTGTAAAAAATTCAGCTCATTTAGACTTCTAGAACTCCAGATATGGCCAGAATACTGAATAGTGCTCGGGCTGGAAGATAGATTCGGGCTTCTTTGTTGTTGCTACAATTTGGACTTGATAATGGTCTTTTTAGATCTTGGGCTCCATATGAAAGTTGTAGACCTATGTCTTACCTTTCCATCCATATAAATTGGACCTAAATCTGAGATCTGTAGCTCCAGATATGACCCAATTACCAAACAGTGTTCTGGTTTGGATTGCACCGACATCTCTTCTCTAAGTTTAACCATCTCTTTATCCTTGCAATTTAAGTTCTTCAAGTCATCAATCAATCCTTTCATTTATGTGATAGGCCTGCATTAAAAATAGACATTTACCACAAATTATAGGTATCTTATATTATTAGATACATTATTATAAAACATATTTTAGTTAAGGAGTTATTGATACTTCAAGTGCAAAATGATGATATAAAACCATGATAAAAATGCACTTTTAAGTACTAATCAGATCCCTATGTATTATGTGCCATTTGTATGAAGATGAGAAACAACATAAACAATTTCTGCTGCGTATATACGTGCCAAATCCTCCCTGCGTATGCAATTGTAGAATCAACACGCTTACATGTAGAATTTGAGCCAATTTTGACAGTTGTGTTCATAGGTGAGCATGACTCTTTCTTTTAATGTTAGACTTCTTAATTATATCTCTCACATATTTTAGATTGATAAAAAAAAAAGTTTCATTTTCACCATTTCTAATTTGTAAGTTAGGAAATTTAACTCATTAATCATATTCATTTTAAATTTTAATTTTAATTTTTTTTAAAAAACTTATAAAAAACTAAATCATAAGTCGTTACAAATACAATATAATCAGCATAAATTTAAATAATGCGTGCATGTTTACCATTTTTTTATTTTATAGAAAGAGTCCTATTAATTTGTCCTCTTTTAAAACTATTTTTTATAATATATATTTTATTAATTTTTCCAACGATGCTCTCGATGTTTATTTTAGACCATAAATGACTTTATTTAACATATATATATGATCATAAAATAATTAATTAGTGAAACCTTTGAGTTGTTCTACACAGATCTTTTCTTGTAGAATTATATTTAGGAATACACTCTTCATATCCATCTGATACAATTTGAAATGTAAGTGACAAGCAATTGCAATCAATATATAAACAGATTTCAAAAGAACTTTGATTTATTCTTGAAGTTCTATTTAGTTGTAAGTATACTATGATTATTAGGACATATAATCAGTTCTCAAACATTATTTCTTATGAATTGATTTAGTTTTTTATACATTATATTGATCCAACTTTCATTTTACAAGGCATCTTTAACCTTTTTAAGTTCAACATGTGATGAATAATACATATATAAGACTTGATTGATAATGTGTTTTCTTAACCTTATATCGTCATTCAATTTTCCAATATTATTCTTCTTGAAATGATTGTGTTTTATCCACAAGAAAAGTTCTTTTTCTTGTGATTGTTTAGAAATATGTGAAGAACTCTTATCCTAAACTTTTTTCATTATATTCTAATAAGATTTATTTAGTTATCTCAATTATATTATCGAGTTTTTTCTTGACAAATTTCTTCAAATTATAATCAACAACCATTTTGATTGATTCCATAATAGTTTAAGTTCGTAGATTATAAACTTTATAAGTTGTCAAACTTGTATAAATTTTCTTAATCTCTCAAAATATATCAAGAACTCTTAAACACTTTATTTGAATATGGGCCTTTTGCTCTTCCATGACTCGTAAAGAATGAGTTTTGTTTCTAGATCTAACCCCAACACGATTTAAAATGTGTACAACAATATTGATAGTTTCTCCCTACAAGTATAGGATAACTTTCTCACTATTCAGTATAGTTCGAGCCATTTATTGTATAGCTTTGTTTTTTCTTTTAACTATACCATTCTATTATAGAGTGTGATAGGAGCAGAAAATTCTTGATATATAATACCCTATTCATCATAAAAACATGAAAAATTAGTATTTTTTAAATTCTTTATCATGATCATTAAGCATTTTAAAGATGTAAAGATTGTTTTCTATTTGCAATCTAATGAACAATTTCCTCTTAAAAGCAAAAGATTTGGACTTTTCTCTTAATAGAATAGCCCAAGTATATCTTGAATAGTCATTCATAATGAATGATATACTTATTTCCACTTAAACTGTCATAGCTTGAATCTCGGATTTATGACCAGTATATAAACAAAGTTCCCCTCCAAGATTCCATATCTATGCAAACCGAAACCTCTAAATTTATCCTTCAAAACTCAATTAGAGTTCAACACAACACTAATAACAAAATAAACTTATAATTGTTATGATCCAATTGCTGAATCCATAACCAGCACATAGGTAAGTTTTTCTCCAAGGTTCCATACCTATGCGAACTCAAACTTGTATACAATCTTATCCTTTAAACAACTCAATTAGAGTTCAAGGCAACATTAACAACAAACTAACTTCATAATATAATTTGATTGTTTTAATACAAAAGTTAATATAATTTCATACTTTTGGAGCACTAACTAGATATAAAGAAAAAAGTACAAATTACAACCAAAAGAGTAAGTTTTGAAAGTCCAACAAAAGTGACCTGCTATTAAACTTAATGAGTAGATAATGTTCAATACACACACACACGAGGTAATACAATAATGATAAATATATATACAATTGGCTTTAGGTTTTTACAGGAAGGTTCCTTAAATAGGCTATAACAAGAATATCATAAGGTAAAGCTTGTTTAAAAATCAAAATGCAATGAGTATGAGGCTTTATATTGTGGGATGATCAATCCACATAGGTTGGTGACTCTCCCAACTAACTAAGATTTAGATATGATGTGCACAAAGACTAACACTACTTTGTTAGTATAAATATTCTAACTAGCATACTATATGTTCATAATCATAATCAAACAAACATACTTATATCTCAAGACTCAACTCATGACATTAATCAGATGAGGAGTTATCAATTCAGAAACCAATTCAAAATATATATTGGTTCATATCAAGAATTTAAATTCAATAATTGATCATACTTTGTTATAACAACGATAATAATCAACATATATATTATCAAGAAGCACAATTTAATTTATATTAACAAATCTTATATATATGAAAAATTATCTACTCACCTAACTCGAAAAAAAAATAGAACTCAAAGCTGATACCAACGAAAATTCTACTAACATCTTGCCAATAGAATATCATAATTATCTGAACATAAAGGATATATATTCAAGAATGACTCAAAAAAACATATAACCTATTTAATACACTTGTTTAAGGGTATACTCCATAACCCTATATGTTTTTAAAGTAAACTAGATATTTTTCTAAAAACCCAAAATTAAACAATTTTTTTGAAATTTAATCCATAATAAAGAAAATAATAAAATTGGTAATAATTCACTAAATAAACCTCAATTATTCATTAAAAAAATCTAAAAAAGATAATATTATAGATAGGGACTAATATGGAATTTATCATATTTTTAAGGGTCAAATTGTAACTTTTGTCAAATTGAAGGACCAAAATAAAAATATCATAAATCCATGACTATACTGAAATTATAACCATATTTAATCCTTAATTCTGTCCAGAATATCTCATTATGATTTAGGGACCATTATGGAGTTTTTCAAATTTTTAGGGTCAAATTAGAGGACCAAATTGAAAATGTTAAAATTTCATAACTATACAGGAATTCTGCCATAATTCATCTTTTATTTTGTTTAGAATATTGGAATATGCTCTAAGGACTGATTTTTAATTTTTCAAAGTTTGGTGACTAAATTGTAATTTTAACAAATTGAGGGACCAAACTGAAATTTTATCATTTTCAATCTCAAACCTAGAATTTTCACATATTACCTATTGTTCTTTCTATATTTCTAACTCAAAATTTATCATTTACACAAATTATAACTCAAAATTGTCATCTTTATCAACAATAATCTATTATCCATAACATTCAAATTAATTCATTAATCAAACCCAAAAAACAATCTGCAAAACCCTAAAATTCAATAAAACATAAATTTAAAGGTAAAAAAAACACATTTATATATTTATAAAATTAAATCTTATCTTTATACTTGTTTTCTCCAAATCTCTTCCCCCCCTTATTTTTCGTTCTTTTCTATTCTTTTTCTCCTTCTCTTCTCTCTCAAGGTTTGCTTTCAATAACACAACTTTCTCTATTTTTTTTATTTATATTTATTAGCTATTATTTAATTACCACAATACTCTTTATTTAATTATACTTACTTCTAAGCCTTCAAGGAGTTGGTTGCCTTTTCTTACTAATTAATTTTCAAAACATCACATAGACTATTAGTATGAGTTAGACCATTTCATATATAATAACTCAAATGCTCTTGAATTTAGAATGTCAATAATCTTCTTGTGTTGAGTCTTTGCTTGTTTTCTTTCTCGATATGCTCCACACACCATCTTCCTGAATGATTATAGTTTTGAAAACCATATGTTGCTTTTTTTTTTTCAGAGATCTTTAACAAGTCTCAAAAGTTAGTATAACCAAGGCATTAATACTAAAGATCAATATTATCAAGTATAACTGTATGACAACCCAAGATGGTTTAAGTTTGAAACTTCAAAGTAGTTGTCTAAGGTTCTGACACTTTTTATGATCCATTTATTAGCACGATTGTAAATGTTGGATTCATCTTTAGAAAAATACACACTATCATTTTCATCATAAAATTAACTTATACTTAATATATTAGCTTTATGACTTTTTACAAATAAAACATTATAAAAAGTAGACAAACTAGAAATATCAATATTTTCTCTACCTTTTATGACAAATGTGCTTATCTAAAGGTTACTAATTCTCTACCCAAGAATTTAAATTTTATGAATTGTCTTTTATTTCTTGACATATGTTTAGAATAACCATTATTTAACTATAAACTATTAATTTTTTTTCCAATGTTGTATATGCAGACATATTGCTTTTTTCTTTAATATCGATTGATTTTTCTTATAGTATAATTTTTAAACTCTTGAAATTTCTTCTAACTTGGTAACTTACCAATTTTATTTCTATAGTACATAGTTGATTTAATACTAAGTCAATTTTATACTATAAACTATTATTAGAAACTCTATTTCTTGGATTAAAATAGTTTATTTTTGCACGTCTTATAATTCTACATTGCTGACAAGTGGAAAAAAACTTACCTTTCAACTTACCTATTTGGAATTCGTTTGATTTATTTTTAGGCATGACAATTTCTTTTAGATTATATTTTACAAAGATAATCTTTTTGGATGAGGAGACTATCAATATATTATTGATCGAACTTCCATGCATCATGTATCCAAACCTATATGATTAATGCTGACCTTTGAGCTTTTAACAATTCATTAAGTTTTTATGTTGTTAACTATTTCTTTAATTGTTTGCACACTATCATCTTTTTCTCATTAATGCTGACATTTGAGCTTTTAATAATTCATTAAGTTTTTATGTTGTTAACTATTTTTTTAATTGTTTGCATACTATCATCTTTTTCTCAAGGCTTTAAACTTAGTAATAGATCCATATATCTTTATTTTTAACAATGTTAAAGCCTCAGCTAAATTGTTATTCTCATTCCTTATATTTATTAGCTTGTTAAAGAATTTCTAATTCAATTTCTTAACTTTCACAACTTTTTCATACAAGTCATCATAAGCTTCATGCAAGCTTAATTCATGATCAACAATAACAAAAATAATATTTGAATCGCTGGAATTAGTTTGACTTTTTTTACAACCACTTAATATAGTGAAAATTTGGTTCATATAAATAACTAGAAAAAGTGACAAAAGCAAATTTATTATCAGATAATGAATTAGAATTTTCATAATAAGACTCAACATTTCATGTAACAATAAGGGCTTTTCCATTATTTCTTTTGCAATTAGGATTTCATTTCTTAAGTGATCATATCATAAATATTCAAAATACTTAAACTCTTTTTTAGATTGAATTTTATTTCTTTTGGAAAAATCTTTGCCATTTTTATCTTTTCTATTGTTCTTTTTCTTAAACATATATTTTTTTGAATTTTCTAACTATAAAAGTTATATCTTCATTGTTAAGATCATCATTAGAAGAATAAACATGTTCTTTTTTTTTAACATATTTAATATCAATGGACTTGCCTTTCTTTTGATGAGACAAGGTAGATTCATAAGTTTATAAGAATCCATCAATTCTTGAACACATATACTGTCTAGATCCTCACTTTCTTCTATGACTATTACTTTTGGTCAAAATCCTTTAAGCAAAGATCTTATAATCTTTTTTGTAATTCATGAGTCCTTTATCTTTTCTATTAGATTGAATATAGAATTTACCATATCATTAAAGTTTTTATAAAATTCATTAAAAGGCTCATTTTCTAGCATTCGTATCTCCTTAAATCTTGAGGTTAGTATTTGTCATTTGAAATTTTTCACCATCTTAGTCCCCTCGTGAATAATTTCAAGAATATCTTGAGCTTTCTTGGTTATCTCATATATGAAGATTATTTTAAATTCATGAAAAGACACTACCATGAATATGACATTCAGGCCTTTATTATTTCAATTACCATAAGTGGATTCATCTCTGGTCTAGTCGTTTAAAGGAGTTTTAGGTTTGGTCTATCCATGTTCAACTAAGTGCCAGACTTTCTTGTCTAGTGATATGAGAAAAGCTTTCATCCTTATCTTCTAGTAGACATAGTTCTTACCTTTGAATTGCAGTAGTGAAATTATTGTTGACATATTCCATAAAGAAAATAAAACTCAGTCTAGAATAAGTGAGTTTGCTTAGATACCATTTAACAATCCTGTTTTTTTTTGTTATATGTTAAATGAACAACTAACACTTTCCAAACACTGATTAGTAAGCAAATAAATATAACTATGAAAAACTTAAATGAACAAGTTATTTAGCTATAAAGGGAAAATCTTTTGAAGAATTATTCAAGAGATTTAAAAAAACCTATAAGGAAGCTGAACCTATGATAGACAACTTTCATTAGTTTTAGAACATCTAGATGCTAATAGTTAACTTAAGAACTCTTCTTGGAAGTCTATAAGCTCTCTAACTCTCTACCAAACAATTCTATTTAAAAATTTTCTTCACATTCTGCTCATGTGTTAAAAGTATACACTACAAAACTCTATGTAACGTCTTAGTTTGTTGATCACACTTGTTGTGTTACAAATGCTGCCCTCGCCTTACTAATGCTTTAGATTATGATTCCTTATATACATATCCATATGATAAGGATAAGAAAATTATCTTTAATTTTTCTCTAGTTTGTTATGTTATTAGTAAACTACTATTTGTATTTCACAAAAATATTTCTCTAATAGTTATCTTTTATATGAACTTCCTATATAATTTATCCTAACAAGCTATATAATTACATAAATAATCATGCTATATCTTATAAGGTAAATTTGACTAATTCTTTATCTAATTTGGATAAATAATCTAAACAATTTCATCTCAAATAATTCTTCATAAATCAAACCCAATCTTTTTATCATTTACACTTATAAATTCAAAAGTATTTTTAAACCTACAATGGAGGCCTTAAATTCATTTTCATCATTAGTATAAGGAAAAGTAAGTCAAAATGATAGGCTCACCTTATAACCTACTAAGAAATTATTACCACCTATGTATCCTCTTTGCTCTTGATTTTTTATCCAACAAACCATAATTGTCATGTAATAGGTTCTGCAACAATAATATTCATCTCTTATTCTACATTATGGTCGATATCAAGATAGGGATGATCAGCTAAGAAATAAATGAAATCTTGGCCTTTAACTATAATTTATGGCATATATATTAATCAAATTCAAACAATGCTAATGTTTATTTGCTAGTGCGATCTCTTAATAAAGTTATAGAGAACAAATATTTTATTTTAAAAAAGGTTTAGACAACAATAACTATTTTATCAATTCTATTTTATAGATTACATATACATTAACTAGTAATATGTGCCAACATAACTTAACACATGGAAAATATAATGATAAATAAAGCTTTTTTATTGAAGTATGTCATTATTAAAACTAATGCTAATGTTTATTTGCTAGTGCGATCTCTTAATAAAGTTATAGAGAACAAATATTTTATTTTAAAAAAGGTTTAGACAACAATAACTATTTTATCAATTCTATTTTACAGATTACATATACATTAACTAGTAATATGTGCCAACATAACTTAACACATGGAAAATATAATGATAAATAAAGCTTTTTTATTGAAGTATGTCATTATTAAAACTTTTTAAGGACATAAATGATATTTTATACAAATTATTTATGTCTGGGTTCATTTCCTACACTAGCATGTTTTCAATCAACCCTTATATAGCCAAAATATATAAACATAAACATAAAGGTTTTTGATGGGGCTAATATACAATAATGTTAAACTATAAAAGTTTTTTTTTTAAAAAAAGGAATTTTGATACTTTTAATTCATTAAAGTTTATATATGTTATTTCCTTTTAATAGTTCAATGAATAACCATATCCTTTCTATAATGTTTTATATGACCCTCTTTAGAAAAAATAAGGCCTAGTAATTACTTTTAGTTTACGAAGATCTTACTTTCATGATCGATGTTACTTTGTTTTTGTCTATTTCCATGGCATGTTAATGCACTATAAATCCTAAAAAAATTCTTACCTACATTCTAAATATTTATTTCAATAGATTCATCTTGATTCACATACATTTATACATTTAAATGTAGAACATAACTCTTAAAAATTGGTGGATTTAAGTCTTAATTTGACCATAATGTCATCATCATAAACCTTTATGTTATTATTGATTCACTTTCATTGAAGATATTATTCATGACCTTCTAATCAAAAGCATTAATTCTTTTTAAATTAAATGATATTACTACCCACACATACATTCCCATAGAATTAAGATATATAAAAGTGATCTTTAAAATTTCATCTTCTATAATAAAGATATGGTTATAGCTTTAATAATCATCCATAAAGTTAAAGATTTTATTTTTTATTTTTGCTAAATCGATCAATAAATCAATTATTGACATTTAACTTTCAGAGTTACAAGATTAATATTTCTGAAATCTATAAAACCTCATAGCTTGCTATTCTTTTTTTACTATTAGCATAATGTTTAGAAAGTCACTCTATATATCTAGTTGGCCTAATGAATCAATCCTCTAATATTCAATTTATTTTTTTCTAAAAGGTTGCTTGCTTAGCTTAAATTTAGGTTTGATTGATAACGGACCAAACTTTTGTTTAGCCTAGGCATCTAATTATAATCCCAAGTGGAATAATCCTTATAAGTATGTAGTAATGATATCAAATTTTTATGATAATGTTATGGAAAATTCCCAGCTATATATGTTATTCTAGACTTGTTTTTAGTCTTTAAATTGACTTTGATGAATAGGCCCTAAACTTCAGCCTTTTCATCATCCATCTTTGATAATGATGAATGAAAGTTGTAGTAGACATCAAAATCGATCAACCATCCTTATTTATTGGCAATATCTAATTTATAGATTCTAGTGTATAGAGAAAAAGTCATCATTGATGGCATTCCAACCATAAAAAATAGTCAATCTGGGTGTTAATAGGTTCTATTTGATGAGGAGAGTTTTACTGTGTTATTTTTTTTCTTCTTGCCTGAATGGTAGATTTGCTTGCGGGAGGATTTTGAGGTTTATGTTGATTTTAGATGTTTAAGCTACTTTTATGGATTGTTGGAGGCTATAAATAGGTTTATCAAGTTATTTTAGGTATTTTCTATATGTTTTGGGTCATAAATGAGTTGAAAAATAGTTTTTTTTTTTTAAGAAAAAACTGAAAGTTGAATTTTTCAACAACCCTTTAGTTATTGGATTTTGCAAACAATAGACAACGAATTGCCTATTAATTTTTTTAAAAATACAAAATAAGCTTAGGTGCACAAGCTAGGTTTTAAGGCCTGTACGACTAAGTTTATTTTTGTAAAAGACCAGGCATGCATGATTAGGCTATTTGTTTTTTTAAAGAAAAAACTGAAGGTTGAATTTTTCAACAAGCCTTCAGTCATTGGATTTTGCAAATAGTAGACAACGAATTGCCTATTAATTTTTTAAAAAATATAAAATACAAAAAATACAAAATAAACTTAGGTGCACGAGCTAGATTTTAAGGCCTATACGACTAAGCTTATTTTTGTAGAAGACCAGGCATGTATGATTAGGCTATTTTTTGGCTTTTTTTTTAATTTTATTATTTTATATTTAGATAAAAATAAATTTTATAAAAAAATCATTAAACTTAGTCGAACCTATAACCTGAGTCGCAGGTTTGATAGGTTAATCCACAAAGTTCAGGTCAATCAAATATTTTATTTTCTGAATATGTTTTTTTTTAAATATGCCTGATTGAATTTCTTTTTTAAACATTTGATTTATTTTGAATTGTCTTCATGTTGTATTTTTTATATGTGATTGATTTGTTCAAAATGATTTTTATATTTAGTTGCAGGTATAACAGGTTGAACCGAGCTTTTTTAGTATGTCACCATATCGATATTGTTTTTAAGTCATTTTTTAGATTTTTTTGTAACTTTAATTTGTTTTCTTTAAGTTTTATTCTTTAGCTTTTCGAAAATATATTTTTCTTATTTTTTCTATAATTAGGTAAAAAATAAATTAAAAAAATTAAACCCATTAAATTTTATAACCCGAATTGCAAGCTTGACATGATAGATCATCAAGCCTAAACCAATCAAATATATTGTCTCAATTTTTTTTTAAAAAAAAGATGTGATGCTTGATTTTTTTTAAGTATTTAGTTTATTTTGAATTGATATATATATATAGTTTCTAGAAGATTCATTGATTTTTTTTTATAGCTTTTGAATTTCATATTAACTTTTTTAAAATTTAAATAATATTATTATATGTGGTCTAGTTTATCGGGTGTAATATCACTTCTAAAAAAATCCTCAAAATCTTGACATTTTGTTTTGTCTTTTAAAAAAGGGTCCGGCCGGCCTCAATACGCGGAACAATGGACTAGTCCTCACGTAAGGATTGTTTTGAATGTGTATACAAAGTTATTTATTTGATTTTATTTATTTCACACTACATTATACTAAAGTGTATTTTGGAGTCAGTTTTTCCAATTTGAAATTAAGCTCATCTCTTCAGTTATGTTAATGACACGATGTTCATATCAAAACTAAAATATTCAGGAGAATTCGCACTTCTTAATTATATCTTCACTTGAACTTTAAATCTTGATGGCTAAAGAGAAAGACACCAGTAACCCCACCTGGTTCCTTTCATGCAGCAAATGATAGGAGCTCAACAAGAAAATGCATAAGTTCATTCAGCCCAAACAATTGGAGATCAAGGAGTGTGCAAGTCTTTCAAAGTTCATAAAAGAAATGCATCTTTGAAATGTATATTTGCAAATTTCTGGGGAGCTAGCACACTAGAATAGGATCACAATCTTCCCACTAAATGGAAAACATATACTCTCATATCATGTTCATGTTTTTTTTTTTTTCCATGTATGATTGCTAGCTAAGCTGAGAGTCTTGGAAATTATTGGTACAATCAAGAAAATAGAAGAAGAGTATAGGTGTATTCAATCCACGAGGATATTCACTCTCTTATTAGTGACATCCAACAGAAGCTGCTGCCTTGATGAGCAAACCGAAGAGCAGAAATGGGGTGGAGAAGAGCGGGCTGTGGTCGCTATCCAGTGCATATACCTCAGATGGTGGCCACCTTCTTATCATTGCTTCTTGTTGGTGAGGTTTGACAACACGATCGTGCGTGGTCTTAATGTATACTCGCATGACCTTGTCGATACCATCGTTTTCCTCCTTAAATCTTGCAGACCTTAATGCTAGGATTGGTCCTGGTCGCGAAAGCATGGCAGCCAAGGTTGAATCCTGAACAAACCCACTTGTCATCGCCAGGTATACATGGTTAACTATGAAAGATAAGGGAGCTTCCTTTTATATGGTGCCTTCAAAACTTGAAAGAAAAACTATATTGCTGTTAAAAAAATAGGGAGAAAATGTATTGAAGCAGGAAATATTGAATGATTGCTCCAAACATAATAAAAATAGGGAGAAAATGTATTGAAGCAGGAAATATTGAATGATTGCTCAAAACTTAATCAAGTTTGGTACTGAAATACGAGTACCTCTTGAGGGCTCAGTTGGTACATGATTTTGCGTTGAAATTCTTTCTTGACAATGGCACTGGTTGGAGGTTGGTCAGGTCCCAATCCAAATCCTAGCTCATACACGTCCCCAAACGAGGATAGATCGGGTACTCCCTGCAATTTGACATAAGGAACATGGCCATGACTTTGAAGGCATAATATAATTAGCTCATAAATTAATCAATCATTTTCCTCATAGCTAGGAGGTAGACTGAACGAGTGTCAAAGTTGCCATTATATTAAAACAATCTGGTTGTTCACCTGTCTTCCCTAGCTCCAAAAATCTCCAAGGCATGGAAGAAAGTTCTCATTGTATGATGATGGAAAAAGGCAAAGTAGTTTTACAGCGTCCTTGTCGGCTAAACCCCCCCATGCTCCTTGCCTCCCCGGGAAGGAAAATAAGATAAAGAAAAAGAAAAAGGAGAGAAGGGCTTTTCAGAATGGACATCTTTTAGCATGGCGCATGGCCACAAACGATACTTTTAAGAGATTTTTAAAAGCACAAACGTGATATGTCCTGTGATTTTCGATCCATGTGCTTGCTTTCCATATGTATGCAAACTAGGCTAAATGACTAGGGAAAACTCCCTCCACTTGTGACTTCCTGTTAGAGAGGCTAGTTTGCCATTGCATCATCGAACTTATGTTAAGTAATTCAAGCTAATTAGGTAGCTTGTAACGTTCGGTGGGTGTGCCGATGCAGCATGACGAGGGGTGCCACATTGACTCCTCTATCCCACCTTAATTATCAAAATATTTTTATAGATTTTCTACTCTCTCATGGCAGTATAATAAGACAGCTAGTGCTAGTTTGTTTTCATTTGGAGGATCCGGCAATTATGGATAATATTGAGATTTGACACGGTGAAATCGAGTGGATAACACCCCGATACTTTGTGAATACAGTTGGATAGCATATATGTGGGCTGTGGGACTGACGGACAATAACCTGATGCCATTATCATATCACACACACCAACATTTATGAATTCTTCAGAGGTATATGAAAGAAACTCGAAAAGAAAAGTGAGAGATGGATGGATGAAATAATTTTACATCTTGTATATCTTGATCCGTCCAGAATCCCAGCTTTAGCATGGTGGCAGCCAAGTACACGGCTAACCGGATCTTCTTTGCAAACTTGTGAGTTGCCTGTGTTACACTTAGCCCTCCGGCACTATGACCTACCAGTATCACCTGCAAACATTAAGAGCAATCATATATTAGGAAATCGGTCATAAATATATATATATATGCGCAGCACGTTAATGGACCCGGAAGACCAGGATATGTTGAAGGACCTTCTCATTATCAGGCAAGGAAGACATGAAGTCCAATAGAGGTTTGTTATAATCATCGAAGGAATGAACAGAATCGGCGTCGGCCGGATCGATGCCAGCTCCTTTGAGATCAATACAGGAGACCCTATAGCCTGAATTCTCCATGAGACACCGGATTTTGTACCAGCACCAACTCCCTCCACTTATTCCATGCACCAGGACAAAGTGTGTAGGTTGCTGCGGCTTTGCTGATAAGGGGCCATTTTCTCCCATCCTAGTTACTTCCTCTCCCATGGCCGTCCCTCAATATTTTTGTCAAATTCTCCTAACACTCAAATCACTGCCTTAGTAGACTTTTGTGAGAGTACATACTTCTCTGCTCTTATAGTGCCAGTAGTCATAGAAGGTAATGATTTATTGCTTTTACCTAATCATTATTGGAAGCCTAAAAAATAATTTTTATATATGGTAAGCTCTGTCCTTACTTTATCAATACGCAGTGATTAATATCTTGCTCGCCTGCATAAATTCTTAGCGTAATCAATGGTTCAAAATCTTCTAAGGAGACCCCACATGACAGGGGTGTCATCATGAGCACTTGCTCCCCATCCTAGGATGATCTATGGCTCTAGATTTTTTAAAGTGGCCCCACGCAGCGAGGAACATTGCCAGCACTATTGTTAATGCGCATATATACCGATATTCGAGCATGCCGGTGACTCCACTAGCCTTTGTGTCCATCGGATGGACCATAAACACACACATGCGAAGCATTGGAAATGGAGATTTGTCATTCAACAGGGCAGCAGGGATTTTTGTATTTCTTTCGTCTGGTCGATTAAAATAGATTGTGAAAGTGCATGTGCTGGGTGTCTGACAATTTCTTTGCTCATCTGAAGATATTTTTTATATTTTTTTCTTTACTCATATATTGCCGGCCGGCATTGTTCTTGTAATTGACTATTCAGAAACGAGTTAAAATTTTCTAGGTCCTCTCATCTCCCCACGTTCGGAAAACGGCAGATGAAAGGGGAAAACATATATAAGAAAAACATTTAGAGAGTGAAATACCAAAAAATGGACTAAGAAGAGTAGAGACTAAAAAATAATAATGATAAATTATGCAAAAAAATAAAAATAAATTAGAGGATGAATCTAAATTAATTAAATAAAAATTCATAATCAAGAAACTTAATTAAATAATCATAATCAAGAAGGAAACTTAATTAAATAAAAATTCATAATCAAGAAGGAAACAATATAATTTGCCTAATATTCACTACTAGAAATTCGCTTACTACTGACGGACTTATCGATAAAAAGCTTCTGTCGGTAATTTGCGATCACCATTATCAATAATATTTTGTTCGTTTGTCATTCCATTGGTACATACCGACTGATGTAGTCTGCCAATATATATCGACGAAATGACTGATAGAATATTCAAAAAAAATTTAAAAAAGGAGCGGTTCGCTGAGTGAAAGTTTTTTAGAGTGATTTTACTGACATAATCACTAAGGGATTCAAAACAGCATATCTATATGGTGATGTGACTGATTCATCGTTGAAATTATCGACGGAATCACCGAGAGATTCAAATCAGAATATTCGTATAGTGACATGCCCTGTTTACTGTCAAAATGGTTAACAGACTCAACCATAAAATACTTTTGTCGATGAAGCCGTCGATAAAAGTTAATAGATGACCACTTTCCTAACCCTTCCTTTATTTCTCCTTCTTCTTTCTCATCCCAACCCTCTCATACTGCAACTATACCCCCTAAAAAAATCTCCCTTTTCTTAGCACAACAAGTCATATTTCTTGAAGTTTTGTGGTCATAGTTTTTGTATTCTGATTTACCGATGGATTTTATCAGTTTTTGTAAGTAATTCTATATTTTTAAATTTTAACATTTAAATGTCAATTTTTTTTAGTATATATATTTTGTTAGTATTTGTATATGTTTTATTGTTATTTCTTAAACGAGCTTGTAGTATATGAATGGACTTGTAGTATATAAATGTATAATTTTATACTTATTATGGTTTATTTTAGATTTTACAAAATTATATTTGTTTGTAAATTGTTAAAACTTTATTGAATTACAAAATTATAAGTGTTGTTTTGAAATAATTAATAGCTTATTTAACAGGTTCGTTTTAATTTTTAACAATGGTATTGCGGAGTTGTAATTTTTATAAATTTATATGTATTAATTTGTATGGACGTTGATAATTAATGATAATAAATATTTAATATTTATGAGAAAGTTGTAATTAGTTTATTGGATAATCTCAAGGTAAACCAATATTTTTGCAAATTTATTTACCTAACATATACATTTTGTCATTATAATTTTATAGAGGTTTGATAGAAGTCATGGATGATCGTTCATGGATGTATTAAGATTCACCCTAAGGATTGCCGATGATGGATTATTGTAACGAGATTCAGGATTTTATTAATTTTGTAATATCTATTCCCATAAGTTTTACTAGAGGCGGTATTATGTGTTCATATAGGAAGTGTCAAAATAAAAAGTATATGCATCCAGATATTATAATGACGCATCTTCTACACAAAAGGTTTATTGAGAATTACCAGTATTGGTATGAACACGAAGAAGTATTTGTTCGTAATTAGAGAATTGGAGAAAGGGTAGTTGGGTCAACTTCTAATACTAGCAATTTGCATAAAACGGTAAATGACAACATTAATCCTTATAGGAATATGACTATGGATGCAATGATAATGAATCAAGGTAATGTCAATCAATGTCCAATTATAGAAGAAGAACCTAATTCAGATGCAACTAAGTTTTTTAATTTGTTGAAAGATTCTGACAAATCATTAGGGGATGGTTGCACTAACCACAGTAAATTATCAATCATAGCACATGTATTCACCATTAAGTCAGATCACATGTGGAGTGAGGTCGGGTATGACAAAATTACTGAATGGGTGAAAAGCATTTTACCTGAAGAGAACATGCTGAAAAATAACTTCTATATTGCAAAGTCCATGATGAAACCCCTCAATTTAGGATACCAAAAAATTGACATGTGCCCTGAATTTTACATGTTATACTACCTTGAAAATACTGAGCTGACTGAGTGCATGACATGTGAGCATTCTCATTATAAACCTATAACAGGTAGAGGAAAGACTCTAATGGCATCTAAAAAACTTAGCTACTTCTCAGTCACACATAGAATGCATAGGTTATTCATATCACTAAAGACTACTGAGCATATGATATGGCACCAATCATATGATGCGGTTGATGGAGTGATGATGCTTCCTTCTGATGGCGAAGCGTGGAAATACTTTAACAGTGTGCATCCTCACTTTTCAACTAAATCAAGGAACATACATCTTATTGACCAGTCATACTTATGGTTTATAAACTTACCACCGGGAATGTGTATGAGGTCAAAGTTTATTTTTTTATCTATTGTCATACTCGGTCCAAGCAACCTAGGCTGGAATATAGATTGTCTTTGATTGTTGATTAATGAGTTGGCACAGTTATGGTTCCCTAAAACTTTGATTTATGATATATCATGGAAATAAAATTTTATTATGAAGACAACTTTGATGTGGACTATCCATGATTTTTCAGCTTATGGAATGCTTTTTAGTTGGAGTACGTATGAGAAGCTAGCATGTCCATACTGTATGGAAAACAATAAGGCATTCACGCTAACAAAAGAAGGTAAAGCTTCTATTTTAACTGTCATCGTCGTTTCTTGCCACCGAATCACAGGTATAGAATGAAAAAAAAATTTCTTTGTTGGCAGAATAAAAAAGGATGTTGCATCCCCATGTTTTTTTGGTGAAGAATTGCATGATGTTGTATCAGAGTACGGTGATATTGTGTTTGGTCTTCAATCAGGTAAGTAGAAGGTTTCTAGTTTTGGTTTGACCCATAATTGGGTAAAACAAAGTATATTTTGGAAGTTTCGTTATTGGAATTCCAATATGTTCCGCCATAACCTTGACATCATGCATATTGAAAAGAATGTGTTTAAGAACATTTTCAATATCGTCATGGATATGAAGGGGAAGAAAAATGACAACATCAATGCTAGATTGTATATAGCTTTGTTATGTAACCATAAAAATATGGAGTTGATTTGTGATAAGTCACGAGTCGCAAAAGCAAGAGCAAGCTTCATGTTAGAGAAAAATACACAATGATTAGTCTATAAATGGCTTAAGAGCCTGTGTTTTCCCGATGGACATACCTCAAACATATCAAGACTGATTAATATAGAGTAATGCAAATTATATGGAATGAAGAGTCATGACTGCCACGTGTTTATGCAAACACTCATCCCATTAGCTTTTCATGATTTGTTGCCAAAGAAGATATGGGATGCACTCACAGAGATCAGTCATTTCTTTAAAGTTTCAGCAAGTTGAATATTGATCATATTAAAAGGTTTGAAATGAATATCATCGAGACTCTATGCAAACTTGAGAGGATATTCTCTCAATTATTTTTTGACTTAATAGAGCATCTCCCCATACATTTACCATTTGAGGTAAAAGTTGGAGGACCAGTCTAGTGTAGATGGATGTACACATTCAAATGATTAGATATTATAATTGCAATGTAATTCATATATAAAAGTATTTTCTTTGTTTTACTTAATTGAAAATATTTGATTAATTCAATGCAGGTACTTATTCAATCTCAAGAAAAAGATTAAGAACAAGACGCATGTTAAGGCTTCTATATGTGAGGCCTATATTATCAAGGAGATTTTAACATTTATCTCATACTATTTCAAATCTCATCTGAGAATGAGAATCAATTACGTTCCACAGCATGATAATGGTAGTGAAGTACCTTCTAGTGGTAACTTGTCAATATTTTCTAATCCTGAATGATCCACACCTAAAAATGTTGTAAGAGAAAGATATTTATCGGACATAGAGTTCAAACAAGTACATAATTATATTATATTTAACTGTGATGAGCTGAGACATTTATTTAGTAAGTATATATATGTCCAATACTAATTAAACTTTATTAATAATATATTTTAATATCATACACTCATTATTACTTGTAGGGAACATCAATAATATTTGTTGTCCAATAAATCACAGATGACCAAATCCTAAATCTTTCAATTATAAGATGAATAATTTACCACATAGTTCAGAACACATGTAAGTATTATCACAAACTCATCCTCACTTGCGAAATTACTGTATCATGTCATTACAAGATTCTCGTTTACTGTTCATTGATTTACATTACATACAAGGTTTATCAAATAGGAAGGAGTGTTATTAAATCGTTGTCTTCACTCGGCCTGGGCTCTAAAAGAAAAGTTAAGGAAGAAAGACATACAACTGTGGTATTTGTGTTAAGGAATTGACTAGTAGTGAGTTAGAAGTTGACTACTATAGTAGATTAGAAAAGGTCGTCGAACTGCAATATCATAGCGAATAGAATAGAGTGTTTTTATCCAAATACGATTGGTATGACACGATTGATAAAGAAATCAAAGTTTATCCATACTATGGTCTGGTCGAAATCAACTCAAAAGCTAAACTCTGCAATGTAAACGATGTCTTTGTTTTTGCAAAGTAATATTAACAAGTTTATTACACATACACCCCTTCCTTTAGAAAGGATCCATTAAGAGTTGATTAGTTATTCATTTTAAAAATAAAACTCAGGGGTCGTGTTGAACTTGTTCAGGATGAGAATACAGATATAAGTGTGTGAGATGAAGTTTTTCAAGTTAGTGAATTAGTTGAACCAAGTCGAGTTGCTCCTTCGATTAACTTGGAACAAAATTCAAATTTTCATGTTTTTAATGATAGTCTTGTTGATGTTGATGCATAGAAGTTGAATGTTGTTTTGAGCTCTAGCGGACAAGCAAATATTAATGAAGATAATGATATCCCTATTAAAGATTGTGATAAAGGTGATGGCTATTCAATTGACGACAAAGAAAAAGAAAATTCTGACTAACTATCAGAATGAAACCTTGTGTAAAACATTTTTTTTTCATGTAAAATATATTATGGATGATATATTTTGTAACATGAAATATTTATTTTATAAGTTTATGTATTTTTTAAGCACTATTGTTATTATTTTGTGTGATGGACAATTCATTTAAGTGTTTGCAGGCAGGTAAATAGGCAATACAAACATGATCTTTCTTGCACACTACACTATCACCGATAACCATATTGACAAATTCCAACCCGTTAGCATTTCACAATAGCACCCCTAAAAATACCACAACCATTACCGATGACTTTACAAATGGATTCCAATCCGTTGACATTTCACAATAGCATCCCTGGAAATGCCATAACCATCACTGATGCATTTACAGATGGATACTAGTCGGTCAGTATTGTATCGGTGGGTCAAAATTACCAACACAATCACCGACAGACTATGTGAAGACCAAAGTATGGACATTGAATGCATCTCTTCCCATGTCAAATTGCTGATGAAATTATCGATGGCCTGCAAAAAATATGGGGTAATTAAACATGATGGTGTGAAATTCAAAATTTACTAATGAATTTTCAAAACATCACCGATGAAATAATTTAAAATAATATTTTTTTTACTACCATCGGTGAATCCGTTGGTAAAACTTCGCTATAAATCCTAACGACCACCTCTTCGGTTTATTTTTTCATCTGCTCCGTTATTCCCTTTTCATGTTTGCTTGTTTTCCTCTCATTTTGTTCAATACTTTTGTTTGTTTTGCTTGTAATCTCTACTTGAATCTTCATCAAATTAAAAGGCATGTATTTTCTCTATTTTATTTTACTTTAAGGATTTTTTTTCTTTGTTTTAGCTATTTTTATTTTTATTAGGTTTTTTGTTTTGGTGTATTTTTATAATGTAGATAATGTTTTGAAATATGCATATTATTAAGGTAAGCATATTTCATTTCTAAAGTCTATATTTTTTTTAATTTATTGAATATATTTTATTGTTGTTTTGCCATAATAATTGAATAATTTCTTGAATTGTAATTGTTAATGTTGAATTTACCTTAGAATTAGTAATTGAATATGTTGGAGTAATTGGTAATTTTACTCTATTATTGCATGTTTTGTGTTTAATTATTTTCATTAATTTTAATTGTTAGTCTAGACTTGTATTTGAATTTATTGAATATATTTTATTGTTTGTATTTCTATAATAATTGAAAAATTTATTGAATTGTAATTGTTAATGTTGACTTTACCTTAGAATTAGTAATTGAATGTGTTGAAATAATTAGTAATTTTACTCTATTATTACATAATTTATGTTTAATTATTTTCATTAGTTTTAATTGTTAGTCTAGAGGTTTTTTTTAATATATTTTATTGTTTGTATTTTCATAATAATTGAATAATTTGTTGAATTGCAATTGTTAATGTTAAATTTACCTTGTAATTAGTATAGATGTTATTTGTATAGATGTTATGTTATATTCAATTTTAGTATAGATGAGGTCAATTGGTTGTGGCTATTGTCAGTATTTGCAGGTTTGAAAAGTTTGGGTAGTCTCCAGTATAGAGAAAGTATTGTTAATTATTTTTTTAACATTTGAATTTAATTATAATTATTCATATAAAATTATATAGATGTGTAGAACATAATCAATATCTCACCGCTCATGTATGCTTGCAGCTAATTCTTCTACCAATAAGGATGACATCGCCTTAAGTGCCTGTCAAGAAGAGGCACCTATGTCATCACCCGATGTTGCCTCCTCCAGCGCGGTTTCACATCATAGAAGTGGCGTGCCTTTGCAAAAAAATCAATTCACCTATAAGTACAATGCACTGTGGAAGGATGATCTTTCAATATAATTTTGTTAAGGTTTTATTTTTTTTAATTATATCATAATTTATGAACAACTAATCAATATTTTATTAATTTAATTTATTTTTAGGTTCACAGAAATTGAGGTCGTCCAAGTAATGTCATCAACGTTGAGATCATCGATGGAGATTCCATTATTTTAATGGAGTTAGGTATCTAGATATCTTGAATGGATACCTCAAATCGATGTATGGTTTGATAAATTTGAGGTTGGTGTTAAGTTCTAATTTTTAGCTTATTTCTAATAAATATTAATATAATTGTAAATAAATTATTATTTTTATTTAAAATTTATTATTTATACACAGGACGAATTCGACTGGGACAGTGTACATGACACTATTGTGAGGAGGGTATGGGAAAATCACGCGGCAACGAGGTAACATCGAACATCATACAATAATATTTTAGCAAGAAATTTATGTTTCAAAATATAATTTCTTGTTATGGAAGTAGGATGCATGATTTTTGCTATGAAGCACAAAAAAGCAAAAAAACTCGTAAGAGATAATGGTCTCCAAGGTTGGAACGATGTGGTGGTTTGGAGGGATTTTAAACCAAAATACATCTCGACAAATATATGGCCACACTATCTTGAGCATATGATGTCTGAGCAACTCATACGGTGCTTACAGTCCAGTGCTGGCAAACGGAATCGGTCAATTCATGGCTCGGTGACAACACACACTGGGAGCTCTATTTTATTTGCTGCAAATACGAAACGGATGGTAAGATTAATTTAAATAAAATATATCATTAAATTAATTTATTGTTTATTAATTTTTCTCATTATAGGCTACGTCTCTTGGACATGAGCTGAGCCTAATTGGGTTGTTTGATGAGATGCACGTGTGGAGTTAAGACCGTCAAAAGGGGGCGCAACATTTCATTAACTACTATACTCAACACTTTGTGATATGTTTGTTCAACTATTTTATTTTGTAAGTCATTATTTTTATTAAATTGAATATGATAATTACTGTTTTTATTTTTAGGAGACCTATAATAGCCTGTTGAGGGAGAGATATTAGGATGATCCTTTAATCCATCTGGATTTTGATCCGGATTTATGGATGAAGGTTGGATCGTCCAATGGACCCGATAAAAATCAGGTGTATAAGCTCTCAAACACTACAATCAAGAACTTGCGGGCGACCCATAGTGTCTCAATATTTGGGAGCTCCCAATCAGTATCAAGTAGCCAATATGAGTTTGTGACCTTGCAGCAACATACGGCTCAGCTCAATGAAAAATACGACTACCTATCGATAGGGTATACATAACTCTTGATGAATTATGAACAGTTTCACCAAATGATCATGAACATGTTATCACAGAGTGGTGATACATGTGCGCCTCTTTTTTTTTGGCCATATAACAACTAGTCTCCTCCTCCTCCAGCTCCACCATTATGTTAATTTGTAATGAATATTATTTAATAGTTAATTTAATATTTTTCTTGAAACATATTCAATTTGTATTTAATATTATTTAATTTTTTTATGTTTAATAAAACTTTTATTTGCATAATTTGTTTTTTTATTAATTTATATAATTTTACATTATGTAATCTAAATAATTTTTTTAAAATATATTTAAAAATAATCATGGAGGGTTTTATTTACGGACTGTATTTGTGGGTAGTTGATAGAGAGCGAAAAATGTAAATCTTACTAATGAATTTCCAGATGGAGTGCATCCATCAGCATTTCATAGTAGCTGGGTGCAAATTTCACCATCATTTACGACTTGACCGATGGATATCATCTATTGGTATCTCACACAATCACCAACAGAATACATCCATTGTATATTTTAAGTAGAAAAAAAAATTTTGGCCCACAATTTTCATATGTAAAATCATTGGCAATTATTTTTTTTACCAACTGATTTAGCGATGAAATGAGGTAATACTGATAAAAGAAAAGCTAATGGAAGGTTTTCGTCAAGGATGTCATTGGTAAAAAAAAATTAACAACAAACTCTAAATTATAGACCAACATAATAGTTTTGTCGGTAAAACTGTGAAATCTTGTTGAGATTTTTCATATTAGGTTTTTTAGAGAATCCAAAACAATATAAATAAATGAGAGCTCTTTTTATTTCTTTCCTTTTATTCCTTACAAAGGTTTGACTACCTAAAGACTAAAAGGAAACAAATACTCCTATTTTTTTCAAAAACAAATTATCCCACATAAACAAAAAAAAAAAAAAAAGGAAACATGGAGGGGGAACCTTGGACTCTACAAAAAGGAGAGAAACAAGAGTCACCATTGCCCACTCTCATTTTTAGTCCCAACCATCTCTGACAACCATGACTAAACCTTACAGCTCTAACAGTAAAGCAGTGATTGTCACACAATACTCTTTAACTTTTCTCTCTTCTCTCTTCTTCTTTGTATCCAACAACCTTTCCACGTCATAATCGCTACCATTATGCCTAACTTAATATAGATCAAACCCAATAATATCTCTGAAACCAACAACTTTAACTCGATAGAGTAAAAAGGCAAGTAGTGCTCTTTTTAGCTTAATCTATCTCCTTAAATGGATGGATTAATATATTCAATAATTTATCATAGCAAAGGTAGAAGATGAAAATAATGAGCTTATGATGAAGTGGCTCATGACTAGCCATAAAAGAATGATTCATTTTAAAATTGAAGAACATTGAAATGGTTGTCAAACTCCTTTATAGTGTTCATAGATTAAAAAACTCTATTAACTGTCACAAAGAGCTACTCCATATCCTACCAATCCCTTTTTTTATTATTATTATTATGAATATTCATATTTATATATATCAATTTGGTGTTTCTTTATAAAGGGAGGAAACAAAAATAAAGTACAATTTTAAAGCTTAATTTTTCTTGAAAAACTATATCAAACCAAGTAATGAAAGATGAAAGAAGAACTATTTTGAAGAAGAACTACTATAAAGATATAAATTGATAGGAAGTGATATAACTAAGCTTACTAGTATACATGAACGAAACCTTCATACTAGGTCATTCGACGTAGGACCCTCCAATAAAAATGAATGTTTTAAAAGTGCACACCCCATAATACATCCTCTTAGCTCTTAATGCTCAAATCTTAAAAGTTACTCATCTTTTTATAATGTTATTGACCTATCAATAACTTATATTTAACCCTTCTTTAAAACTTATTGTAGAAAAAGTTTTTAATAAATAGCCTAAAGAAGAGTATGAATTTCAAAAGCTCATGGCAATTAAAGAATGACTAAGAGTAATTAAAGGCATAAATCTATATCATTCCATGAAGGCTTTTATAATGTGCTTAATGTCAAATATACTCATCCCATTTCTATTTAAGGTAGTGAAATTTTTATTTGAACATCTAAAATGAACTCCATTGTTAATTTTACAAGTCACTATTGCCTAAACCTCAATTTCTTAATCTTCCCTAAAATGTGGATAATTATGCAATGAATATCTAATATATGTAAAACTAACAGTCGCAAAAGAAATTGTGTTACTTGCATTGGTCAAATGATTGATGAGTGAAGGTAAAGATATTGGGTAAATGCTCTTGGATCCGAACAAGAGTTATTCTTACTGCATACATACCTATCCGCACTCACCTAAAAAATAAAAACCAAGATATTGTTTGTATGATAAAATATCTAGTTTGTAGGGAAAGGTGAATATCCTTTTCTTTTAATTTTTTTCTTTCAGTTTAGATATATAATTACCTTAATTTTATGGTACTACATTGTGTTCATTCTTCTAGTATGCTTGAACATAAAAGATAAAAACCTTATTAAATAATCAGTCCCCAATAAACTATCAGAGGTTAGTTTATCCATTGAATTATGTTATTTTTTCAAAAATAATAATAATAATTAAAACAAATTTTTCCATTGAATTATGCTAATAATAACTATCAAGATAATTATGATTTTGGTAGTAAAATTTTTTTTATTCTTGTTTATTTAAACATCTAAACCTCATTGTTAATTTTACAAATCATTATTCCCCATACCTTAATTTCTTAATCTTTCTTAAATTATGGATAATTATGTAATGAATATCTAATATATGTAACATTAACAATCGCAAAAGAAAATGTGTTACTTGCATTGGTCAAATGATTGATGAGCGAAGAAGAAGGATCTCGGGTAAATGCTCTTGGATTCAAACAAGAGTTAAGCTACATACATACTTGTCCACACTCACCTAAAAAACTAAAACCAAGATATTGTTTGTATGATAAAGTATCTAGTTTACAGGAAAATATCCTTTTCTTTTAATTTTTTTCTTTCAGTTTAGATATACAATTACTTTACTTTTATGATATTATATTGTGTTTATTTTTCCAGTATGCTTGAACATGAAAGATAAAAGCCTTATTAAATAATCGGCCCCAACAAACTATTAGGGGTCTTCATAATTTTTCTTCTGGAGTTTGCGATGTTAATCATAACAACATAACCTCAAAAAATTATACAATACAACTTATATATTAAAAATAAGTAAATTTTAGTTCTTTCAACAACTTTATCCATTGAATTATGCTATTTTTTCAAAAAATAAGATAATAATTAAAACTTTAATAGTGTCTAAAAGCTTTTTTTTTATACCAATTGTTTTCAAAATACACTCAACATGCAAATACTTTTGGTAATACCCTATATATACTATAACTATAACCAACAATATTTATACTACTAAAACACTTAATCTTTTTACTATAACCAGCAAAAAATTCATGATTTTGGTAGTACCCTATATATATTATAACCAATATTAGATATAAACATCATATTATCTATCTCTCTCTCTCTCTTTCTCTTTCTCTAACTAAAAAAATTGAAAGATCAATCTACTTTCTCTTAAATTGAATTTTTTTTTTAAATAACCAATTTCTCACATGATTTTATAGATTAACATGATTGTCTCTTCCAGGTTGTGAAAGATCATACATCCTCAAATAAGCAATAAATAAGTTTTTTTTTTTCAAATTACGGCATTGAAATCTTTGATAATGCATTGTGATGTTATTAAAAATTATCTATTCATTTGTTTATTGGTTGTTTAGTGTTTGTCAATCTTTAGAAAACCCAAATTTATGAATGTGCAATATCAATCCTAAAGATTGTAAGACCTTAAAAAACTCAATTATTCTTCTTTAATAAAAAATAATCAACATCAAATTCATGATTTTGGTAGTGAAATTTTTATTTGAATATCTAAACCCCATTATTAATTTTACAAGTCACTATTCCCCAAACCTCAATTTCTTAATCTTCCTTAAAATGTGGATAATTATGTAAAACTAACTGTCGCAAAAGAAATTGTATTACTTGCATTGGTCAAATGATTGATAAGTGAAGGAGAAAGACCTTGGGTAAATGCTCTCGAATCTAAATAAAAGTTATTCTTACTACATATATATCTGTCCACACTTACCTAAAAAACTAAAACTAGAATATTATTTGTATGATAAAGTATCTAGTTTATAGGAAAAATATCCTTTTCTTTTAATTTTTTTTCTTTCAGTTTAAATATACAATTACCTTAATTTTATGGTACTACGTAGTGTTCATTCTTCTAGTATGCTTGAACATGAAAGATAAAAGCCTTATTAAATAATTGATTTCTAATATACTATTAGGGGTCACATACAGGAAGGTGTTAGCAATAGAAACATGAATATAATAATTTTATTACGAACCCCGAAACAATATCTAATTAGTCTCAAAACTCAAAATTAAACTAAATTAAAACAAACTTTATGGATTTTGATCCCTTTTTTTTCTTTATATGATTAAAGGCTCAAACAACCTTCTTCAAACTCTCATCTCCAAGACTAACTTATTGATACTAAAATCGATATATTTTTTTATTAGCATATAATTAGCTAAAATATTTTTTGTCTTCTTTCATTTTCAATGACTTTCTCTTATCTCTCAACTTCCAAACACTAAAATGTCGAGAAAATAAAGGTTTATGACTGAAACATACACACTTAAAACTACAAAAATAAAATAATATAAAAAACTTTTAAGAGAACAAAATATATATTTCCACACCCTATAATAATACAAAACGCATTTGTGGATGTATAATGCAATTCCCTAGGTGAGAAAGAGATGGGTATGTAGTAAACATCAACCTCAATTAATTTCTTTTTTAGCTAGTTTGCATGTGCACTAGTGTGGGTTTTTTTTTTTGTTATTAAATTTATGATAATTAAAATAAATATTTATAAGAATTACAATGATTTAAATTGAGAAAGAAATATATTTCTTTGATCAGAACTCTTATTCCTTATTCATGTATTTATTTTATTATTTTGACAAAACATTTTTTTTAATAAGAGTGTGTTTTTTTTTTAATATTTATATTGTCTTAAAAGCAACTTTCAATAACAATAATAATAAGCTTGCTTGCATAAGACACCACTTTTCTAAGCCTAAAAGATAAGATCTAGGCTGAATTAAGTAACGTGTCTTTTCTTTAGCAGCTTACTAATAAAACACCATATCTGAATATATTCTTGATTACAAACTACTAGCCTAAAAGAGACTCTTATTCATTAGCACTAATAAGAACTAAAGATCATTAGCACCTTCTTTATCATGTTAAAGCAAGTCTTACTACTAATAGTCTAGCTTGTAGTCCATCAACTTCTTTTTAACCCTTTTATGGAACACGCTTGCAGGGAACCTTATAGATCTCATGCCTCTATAGTTTTAACTTGATTGTATGAAAAATATAAGAAAAAATAATTTGAGAAAACTATATAATAAATTTATATAACTAAAAATAGATATTTTATTCTCATTGAATATTCATAAGTAATATTTTAAAAATATAATCTACACATTAGGGTTATATATAATTATTAATAAAATAATTGTTAGTATTATCATAAAAAGCTTCAATCTTATTTGAAATTTATAGCATAACCAGATCTTTAAAGATAAATTTAATATATTTATTTAAAGGGAATTTCAATATAAAATATAAAGAATTAAATAAAAAAATAAAGAGTTAAAAGGCTAAAATAATCAAAGTCAAGCCATATGTTTGGTCATTTAAAAAAGCCAAGATCTTCTTGATCTAGAAGGCCAATTGGATGCGCCTAACCTATTAAAAATTTTCTAGGTGCTTAGGACTAGAAGGCTATGTCAGTGCTCCTAGGTTTTTTCTAGGAAAAAACCTTAAGTAGAAGATTTTTTTATTTTAAAAAAGATAGAATATATGACCTATTATATATCTATCTAGGCAAATAATGTATCATCTACCATAACAAATTCTGACCTAAAAACTCAAGGTATAGGCACCTAAATTTCAACCTATTTTTATATAAGAACACCCAAAAAAATCTTAAAAATCAAAATAATTGAATTTACAGTTCTAAAACATCCTCTAATTAGTTCAAAAATCACTATTAAACCAAATTAGGGATTCTAATATATGTTTTTCAACAAAATTAAAGGCCCAAACAACCTTTCTTGAGACCCCTCTCCATGAAAAACCAATTGATATTAAGATTAATTTTTTGTAGCTAGAAAATATTTCTCTCATCTCTTCCTTTCTTGATAATTACTCTCTTCTTTTTTAACATCAAAGAATTGAAAAATAAAAAAATAAAGTTCTATGATTGAAATGTAAATACCTAGAACTAAGGGATCAAAATGTATATTTTTGTATCTCATTGTAAATATAAAGTGCAATCATGATACTTGTACCTCTTTCCATCTCTATAATAAATAGGATAGGGTGACCAATATAATTGGATCATTTTTTTAGTTCCTCTCATGATTATATTATAATGTTTATTCACACCTTTTATGCAGTACATTATATTTTTTTTATATGCTATCATGAAACAAGTTTCTTATTTTTCCATTACCAATAGCTATAAAAAGCAAAGAACTAACCAAAAAAATATTTCTTTACCTATGCTCCATGGTTGAATTTTAGTGTCTAGTTGATATATTTATTGGTATATGAAAGTTGTATCTTCATAATTTTTCTTTTAGAGTTTGTAATGTTATTTATAACAACACAACCTCTAAAAATTATACAGGCACAACATATATATATATATATATATATATATATTAAAAATAAGTAAATTTTAGTTTTTTCAACAACTTTGTTCATTGAATTATTTTATTTTTCCAAGAAAATAATAATAATTAAAACTGTACTAATGCCTAAAAACTTGTTTTTGTACCAGTTGGTTTCAAAATACACTCAATATGCAAATACTTTTGTGGACTATTTGGCTCTTGCCCACGAGGAATATGGGATTTATTTTTTATTTTTACCTTAATCATTCGGTCATGATTAGGAAATAATAAGCTAGAAAGCCTACTAATGGGTCTAACTTCAACAGTGATGCGTGGTCTCATCGGAGGACTAGAGTAGGCTAGGGTTTAGAGGACCATGTACGGGAAAGCTAAAAGAAAGCCTAGCAGTAGTGGTTAAAAATTTAAAATAGCTGCTGAAATCTAAATTCTTATCGGAAGGCGAGCCATCTAATAATGTCAAAACACTTTGTTTTTTTTTCTTCATACAGTGATTGATTTTAAAATTATTTCATGCTGCATGTTAGATCTGTTATATCAGTTTCTATTTTTTTCTAATGTAAACAAAATGTTAGTGTTTTTTTAATATAAAAATTATATTATATTATTATTAATTTTATTTTATCTAGTTAATTTGATAAATTTAAAGATCATCTCCTAGTAACTGATAAAAAAATATAATTTAAATTAAAAAATAAAATAATATTTTTTTAAAATATTAAAATAATAAAATATTAGATATCTTAAATTAATATTTTAAATCTTTTAATTAGATAAAAAGACTATGATAACTCTAAAAAAAATATTTTTGTTTATCAAGCTTAGTTTTCAATAACATAATGTTGAATTATGTATTTGAAAATAAAATTCAACTTAAAAAATAAATCAAGTCAACTCGAGTTAATGTATCAAACATGAATCATAAAACTGAAATAATTTCATAGAAAAAAATGAAATCAAGTTATAAAATTCAATCCCAAATCATTTTAATATTGAAAGACGAAATTAAAAAAAATAAAAACACAAAAAAGCACACAAATCAACTTGATTTAGCCAACTAAATCCTAATCCGAGTCATGAGATCAAAATGACCTCATAAAATACAAATTAAGAGCTCAAATTAAGTTGTGTAACCCCCGATCCGGGTCATAAAATCATGAAAACTCTATAAAAAACAAATAAAAAAATTATAAAATCCAATTCAACTCAATTTTGAATGGTTAAGTTGAAAACAAAATCAAATAAAAAAAATACATGTTAATGTCCCACTGATACATATAATTAGAAAAACCAATTTATTCCATTCAAAATTAGGAACAGATTGTAGGTAAGCTGTAGTTTTCTCAACCGGGTCGGGTTATTTCCTTTTTTAATTTGTCATCTGCTATTTAATAATAGAAAATGTCAACCACCACCACCCATTAATCAAATATCATCTGGATGCCACTAATGATAATGAAAATGGCAAACATTGGATAAAAGCAACAGATTCTGAATTGGTCAAGACTCACGGCATTATTAATAGCAATAATTCGGTCTTGTAGGCACTCTGCATGGTTTTTGCCCATACAAAACTTTTCTTACTGTGCTATGAACACGACATCAATGTTTTATCTAATGAAGAAAATTAAAGATATATTTTAGAGAGATTCTGTCCGGGCCGGTGATGTTGCTTCCGACTAAGAAAAAACAAAACGAAAGAGGACAGAGTCTAATCAATAAAAGCGTATGACGAACAGGAAAAAAGTAGGAGCCTGTCAAAATCGAAATCAAAGGATGTCGTCGAGCTATAAGAGAATTAAAAAACACAAAAAACAAAGCTGAAGCTTGCTTGGGAGGATGGATCACATGAAAAACTGGAAACAAATAGACTTTGAAATTGCAGAAGGAAAAATTCTATGTTTTTATTCTATTGTTCGAGAACCCTGAGCAACACTCAATCAATAGTAGTAGGTAGACTCACGTTCTTTTTTATATACAATAGGCTGCAGACCATCCTTCCATAAGAAAGCGTAGGGCAGAATTCTCTTTTCATTTATTTGAAAATCTTGTTTCTAATAAACTAGGACTTAAAGTTGTCTCTATACAGTATTCCAAGGATGATTTGCTTGATCTTGATCCAATGTTTTTGAACTGTATAGTTGCTATTTTCTCATTTTGGCTAGAATCTATTATTGTTGAAACACCTTTATCACCCAACATCTCTCACTAATATAAGCAATAGTGATTTGCGACTCTTTTGCCTTATTAATTACTGTAGGAATCTTGAGTTACCTTATTACTCTATTGCTTCACACAATAGCTGGCATGATTGGAGTGTACTGTGGTAACACCTTCCTGCAAACTATATCGGGTATGGAGGTAGAGTTTGGTTTGAAAATAAACAATAGCATTTTTTTACATTGGTTTAGAGAGAAGTTCAACAACTTCATTATTAGTGGAAACATGCTTGGTGACAAGCTATCTAATAACAACTCGTTCCTGCACAAAATGGTAGTCCCATTCAATATATTTACTAAGAGCATGAAAAACTGATTGATTGTCATACAGAGAGCATTAAGATAATCACATTAGAGTATTGGTGGAGATTGTACTAAAATGTGAAGGTCTTCGAGGATGAAAGTCATTAATGTCACCTCTGATATGGTGTTGATCATAAAGCGGTACTCAGCTCATTACTATAATTTTCAGATTTATTGATAAAAAATTTCATTAATATTTGCACTATTATTCTGTTGGTAAAAAAATAACGGACTAAATTAATGATAAAAATCTTTGTTAATGAATATTTCATCAATAATTTTTTTTCTGTCAGTAAATCTGTTAGTAATAAAAAAATATTATTGTTCATAGATTTACTGACGGAAAAGATGAGAAACAAAATTTCATTATGTTGTTAATTACTTCGAAAACAAACCATATGTAATTATATCGGTAATTAATTAAAAATATTTATAAAAAATAAATTTTGCAAGACTATAAAATAATTAAATTAATTTCAATCAACACTCTATAATGCTCAAAATGCTTGGAAAAAAGAAGAAGAAAATCAACTCAAAAAAAGTTGCTACAAATAAATAACAAGAAAAAATAAATTCAACTAAAAAATTCATATGGAAAAATATTAAAAATCCTATAAAAAAATCAACTAAAAATTGATCTCATATGAAAAAGAAAAAATCCTACAACAACATCCATACAATTCTTAAGAACAAAAACAATTAAAAATAAAATAAAATAAAAATATAGTGAAAAAATGAAAAAAGAAGAAATTTTTTTTAACCTTAATGAAGTTGTAAGTGAAGATAAAAAGAGGAAAAAGAAAACAAATTCATAAAGTATACTAATTAAACAAATTGAGAAGAAAAAATAAGATAGAAAAAGAAGACATACCTGAGCATGAAAGAGAGAAGAAGAAGTTGAGGAGAGAATAAAAGAAAAGAAAAAAGAAGAAAGGAGATAGGTCTGTTGTGAAATTAAGAATTCTAGGCTTTTTATTATGGCGTTTTACTAACAATTTTGTAGATGGATAATTAAATACTAATATTTTTAATCATTATGTCGATGATTCCGTCTATAATATTTAATTTAAACTTTGAATTTAATCAAAAAATTCCAGATACCACCAAATCCGTTGTTAATTCTGTTTGTACTATTTAATTTAAATTTTTTAGAAAACCACCAAATAACATTAATAACTTTTCAATCCGTTGGTGATTTTGTCTGTAAAAAATATTAATTAATAGTGCAATTGGAAAGTAAATAGTTACGGAGCTCTTTGTAAAATACCAACAAAATGTTCCGTCATTGATTCCCTTTGTAATTAGTATGATAAATAGTGTTGATAATTTACCAATGATTTCACTGACGGAATTACTGATAGAATTTACTACATTGGTAAGTAATTTCAATGGTAAAAATGACATATCATCATTTTTTTTGCTTTATTTTAATTATTTTTTTTCATTATAATTCCCTCGATAAATACTGAGAAAATATTTCTATCAAAAAATCCATCAACAATTTATCAACAAAAATATTCCCTTTCTATTTCCATTTGTATTTATTAGTTTTCTAGTAGTGGCTTTAATGTTGGAGCGAGAAATTGTATGTTGCTTTTTTACATAATAAGAAATAAGATTGTTTCCAAGAAAAACACAAAATCTAATAGTGTAATGTCCAGTAGTGGGAAATCCTTCCCAATCTGCATTTGAAAAAGTATGAAAACCAAGTGTAAATAAGAAAAAAAAATGTAGACTTATATTGATAGTGCATTTGACGTAACATAAAATATGATGCAACATTTTTAAGTGTGTAGTATCTGAAAATGGCTACATAAAATTAACATTGTCATAGAGGTCCAGGTGTGTTAGTATAAGGTATTATAAGGAACCAATAAGTTCTAAAAATAGCTTGGATCTTCTAGAGGTGTGTTATGTGATAAGGTTTTTATCTTTTATTCAAGAGGTGTATCTATAGGATTACAATCTATCATGTTGGCATGTTTAAGTTTGTTAAAAGCATAGTGGGACTACGACTAGTGAAGACGACTAGTTATTTATGAGATATCAATGCCATAGAAATGATGAATCCATCCTAGATCCTTCATTTTAAATTCACATATTAGAAATTTAATAAAAATTATAATAAAACTTGTGAGAAGGATATCATCAAAATAAAAGAGAAGAATAAGTGAACCATGATAAGAGTATGAGAAAAAATGGATTAATTAGACAACAAAACAAAAATCATATTTGAGATAAATAGTATTAAATCAATCAAACTCAACACAACATGCTTGTTTAAGTCCATATAGAACTTGTTGAAGTTTGCATACATGCTTTGGATGATGTATATCAACCATTCCATGTTGTTTTATAAATACATAAATACAATTCATGATAACACCTTACATAAATGCATATTTAATGTGAAGTTGATTAATAAATCATTATTGAACAAGTACAACTCTGATGATCATCTATATGATTCTTAGATTCATAACAAGAGAAAAGTTTTATATTTAATCAATACCATTAATTTAGTGATAACATCTCCAATAGAACAAATAATTAACAAAATTCAAATATTATAAAAGTTATTATTGCTTTAATAGACTTATTTATAGTTGTTTTTGCTCTTATAGCCCAGTCTATAGTGAAGTGGCAATATTTTGAGTAGTGGATGATGTTCACATGTGATGGGAAATACAAATAATAGAAGGAAACAAACTTGTACCTATATAACATTTTAAAAAGACATTAATAAATAAAGAAGTTGATGTAGGTATAATTTATGTGGGCAAAGAACTCATGCATTATGGGGTATATATTAGTAAAGGATTAATCCTAGGCAACCATTAATGTACTTATAACATGTAGTGATAAATATTATGGGGTATATATTAGTAAAGGATTAATCCTAGACAACCATTAATGTACTTGTAACATGTAGTGATAAAGTTAAAGTATTGGAATTTTTAGTGTTGTATAGAACAACACGTTCATAAAAAAAATACTTGTCATGAGATAAAAAAAAAAAACATTTTGCTTGTAAAGTTAAAGCACTTGTATCTTTTATATTTGTCATTAAAACCTACAAAGATACAAAGAATTGTTTTAGGATTAAATTGTCATATGTCCCAAGTATAAAGGAAGAAGTTAGAACCAAAAGCAAGAAATGAAGAAGAAATAAGGTAAACACCATGCAATGTAGATCAATGATATTAGTAAATGTTTCTACTATAAGAAATAAAGGAATATGATTATGGAACAACTTAGTCATACCTAGTTTACTTATCATTCTATGAATTCTTTCAATCAAACCTATTTGTTCAAAGTATATGGATAAGATACTCGATGCATTATACCTATGAAGGAAATGAAATGAGAATTTTGAATTGATGAACTCTTCTTTTTCATATAAGTGAAATACTTTGATTTGTTTATAGAATTATCTGTAAATATTCTATTCATATTCTAAATTTACTGTCACAAAACTAGATTTATATTATAAAAGAATTATTAATGTATACTTCAAGAAATCATTTACCAAGCATGAAATATATTTAAATTTTCAATTGACAAAACATGAGTAAGTCGTAAATTACAATGAATTTTTTCAAATGCATTAGTGCTTGAATGTTCCGAACAAGAAAAAAAGATAATCAAATAAGATTTATTAACTGATAACTATCATATATATGTTTATGCTTCATAATTCTTATGACATCAATCAAACCTTTATTTGTTAGATACTAAAAAAAACAGAAAACTAAGGATATATTAAGAGTTGGTGCCAAACTTTTGCTAAATTAGATTTAAAATGATGTGAAAAATATAGTTATGGAAAATTAAAAAGAATATAAAGGTCACTTTTGCACTTTCCTAGGATCATTTGTTGTCCTATTTCTCATTCCTTAACATAAAGTTCAATATTAAAAAATGAATAATTAATTAAAAAATGAATAATTAGTTAGCTTACTGATAATAAATTTTTTATTAAATCAGGCACAAGTAGGACATGATAAAAAGGTAAGTCAACATTTGGTTAATTAACGTAAAAAAGGACTCCTTTTAAAGCCTAGTAAAAGAACGACATTTCAATGTAAATTAGCTTTATTTAACAAATATAATTTTAGGTTTACAAACATCAAGGTTGCAAGAACAATAACATTAACCTTTAAATTGTTAATGAAAATGTTATTGTTTTAATGGAGCTGGATTTCTAAACATCCTCAATGGAAATTACAGATTGATGCATAATTTTCAAGGTTCAGGATTTTAATGTTAATGTGGACCCTTTATTGAAATTATTGAAATTTTCTTTTCATAATTTTTTTACTCCAAGTGAAAATTTGAATGGGAGAGAGTTGATAATAATATTTTGATAAGGGTTTAAAAGAATTACATTGCAATTAGGTAAAATCAAATTCAGAATTTTTTTATTTTAAATATTAAATTTTTTTATTTACTAATAAATAATTAATTTCTACAATATAGGTTACGAGAGTTTTAGTACGAGATACCAAAAAAATATATAGAAAAGAAAGACAGCTTTTAATATGAAATGACCTGATATTTTAGAAGGATTTTATAATGTCATACATTTCAAAAGCTATATGGAAGGAATACATTCAACACTTGGTATCTAAGTATTTCAAGCAATGGTCATAGTCTTATATGAAAAATCAGAATCAGTGTGTTTATAGTTTTGTTACCACACCTACCGGCAGCTCTATTTTATTCATCTTGCATGCAAAGTAGATGATAAAATTTATTATATTTGAACTTACAAATATTTAAATTTGTAATATATATATATATATATATATATATATATATATATATATATATAACCAATTGAACAACTTTGTTGGTATATTTTTTAGAGAATTAAAAAAAATTACTACAAATATCATTACTACTATTAGCTCATTGACAAAATTAAAATGGTATTCTATTAGTAATATTTAATGATAGATATACCTACAAAAAAATAAAAACACGGATGAGATCATATGTAGTTTTCATATTGGTGACATGTTAAATTTACTAGTAGAGATATCAATAAAATAAAACATGTAAAAATTTTTTGTGTTCTTCGTCAGCCTATAAATCTATTGATATATTTATCATTGACACACCATAAATTACCGATGAAATTGTTTTTTGATGGACTATTTTTATCCGTTAGTCTTCTAGTCATATACATACCAACGAATTGCTAGTGTAAATACCGTCATAAATTTATGTTGGTGAATCTACTAAATTTAGAGTGCACACTTGAAATTGATTAATCATGTAAAAAGAAAAAAATAATATATAAGGTTATACATGTTATAAATATAATCTAAAAATAAATATTTTTATTTTAAAAATAGAATTTATCTATATAAGATATAAAAAAAATTATGTAGGTCTGCGTATATAAGAATTACCATCTAAAAATATATTATTTTTTAATTTAAAAAATGGTATTCATATATATATATATATATATATAACATTAAAAAATAGCTGAGTAAGAATAATATCTCAAAGAAATAAATACATAATAAATAATTTAATAAAAGCCTTTATTTGAAAGAAAAAAAGCTAAATAAATAAAATAAAAAATCATCCAATCTGACGTATTTTGGAGGGTGTGGTGTCAAAAGGATGTACCGGCAGATTATCGGATCAGACAAAATAACTAAAGATGAGATGAGATGGATTTTTAAAATAATGAAGGACAGAACAGTACAATCCTCCAGCAAGGCGAACTTGAGCAGGGGCATTTACGCTATTATCTATTTTTTGTCGGACACGTGTAATAAATTTAATGATAGGTCAAAAAGAAGATAAAATACCGCAGTTGTTTTGTCCAATCACTCCAATCTTAAGTCTTATCTTCACACGATGGGTAAAGTGATATTTTACCGATCACTTGACTCTTTATCTTCACGTGATGGGCAATGTGAATTTTTTTTTATTTTTTATTTTTACCACTCACAAAATAATAGTAAGCTAGAAGAGGGCTATGTTAGGTTATTAGCATCCTATCTAAAATGATTTGGTTAATTAACACATTAGCAAAAACATTCAGCAGGGTTTTAAAATGAAACGTGACAAAAATTTAATATTGTATTTAAAAATAGTAACAAATATAATAGGCAGTTAAAAAATAAAATATTATTAAATATTATAATTTTAAACTATAATATTAGTTAAATTTTATGATTTAAAATGCGATATTAATTAAATTTTGATTTCAAACATCTCATGAAAATCCAACAACAAAATTCTCCTGCATCTAAATCCAACAAGAAGGGTTTTTGTAATATTTATCATTGAATAACATAACAAATCTAATTTTAATACTTATTTAGTTTGTTAATCTTACATTAAATTTAGTTAATAGTTTTATAAAGTAAGAAATCTTTTAATTTTCATAAAATTTCAGCATAGTTTCCCTATTTAAGAGTTTTATCCAAAATTTTATCCAATTTAAACATGCATATAAATAACCATAATAATTAAACATAATAAATTCTCATATTTTATAATCATGAATTATCTCAGATTTATTAATTGAAATACAAATCTTAATTATTTTTACCTATCATATTTATGAATTATGATTTTATTATATATAATATTATTATTTACATCAAGAATAATAATACTATCATAATAACATAACATAAAAATGTTATGTGATATTCTATATATATAAAAAAATTTGATTCCAGTCAATTAAATATAATTTTAATTAAATTGCAATAACTCAACCTTAATTTTCAAAATTTCAAAATTCATAGTAAGTTCAAAAACAATTCTCAAAATTTAACACATTGCATAATTCATCAAAATTAAATATGATTCATGATATTAAATTTAATTAATATTTTCATGATAAATTGCATTAAGTTAAACACAAATCCATAACAAAATCAAACAATTCAAAGAAAATAGGGAATGCCAGATTGAAAAAGTATCATACAGAGGATACTCATATTTTTATGAGTAATGAGTATAAAGGTGTATCAATTTTGAAAGATTGATTTCCAAAATAAAGGTGTCGGAGTAATGAGTATCTATTTGTGGAAATTATAAATTATTAATAGTAAGGGAAACACCAAACTTGTAGAATTTTAATTAGAAAATTTTGTTTGATAAATACCTGTCCAATTTGTTATGTTAAGAAATATAATTTTTAGAAAGAATTTTTAACTATTCGACAATGAGATATGATCACTGGACTAAAAATATGTCATTCAATAGACTGTCAATTAATTTGGTTAGAATTGCAAGTTTAATTATTTCTTATAAAATATAAAGGTCATTGATAATATTAATAATAAATAAATTATTATGTTGAATATTATATGCTTGGTAAATATAATGGCAAACAAAATGCTAAGGCTCAAGGCTCATCTCAAAATTTTGTAATGAAATTGATTTTGTGAAATTCTTTTGCTAAACAATTTTTAAAAAATAAACTTGTTTTATTATTTCAGAAAATAATTTGATATTTGCTCAAAATAACATTTTGCATCCTATTTATTAAAATGGGATGGGAGATGAATTTAAAAAATAATTAAATCAATCAATTTTGTGATGAACTTGATTTTGTAAAATTCTTTGGCTAAACAATTTGAAAAAAATAAACTTCATTTTTTATTTCAGAAGACAATTTGATATTTGTTTAAAACAACATTTGGCATCCTATTTATTAAAATGGGATAGAAGATGAATTTAAAAAATAATTAAATCAATTAATTTTGTGGTGAAAACTTGATTTTGTGAAATTCTTTTGCTAAACAATTTTGAAAAAATAAACTTTTTTTTTATTTAAGAAGATAATTTGATGTTTGTTTAAAACAACATTTGGTATCCTATTCATTAGACTGGGATGAGAAATGAATTTAAAAAATAATTAAATCAATCAATCAATTTTGTAATGAACTTGATTTTGTGAAATTTTTTTGCTAAACAATTCTTAAAAAATAATTTTTAAAAAAATTTAAAAGACAATTTGATATTTTTTCAAAACAATATTTGGCATTCTATTCATTAGAATGGGATGGAAAATTACTTAAAAAACAATAATTAAATCAATCAATTTTCTATAAGGTGATCAACTAAGTAAAAACGATAAAATAAAAAATCTTTAACTCTCATGCACCATGTCTCTCAAGCTATTTTTTAGCATTATGGATAATGATATGTAATGGATTTGATAATTATAAACTTGAAAAACAAAATTCTTTGCAAGCCTAAAATACTAGACGTGGTCCAAATTTGTTATTTTTAATTGTTTGTGCTTGAAATAATAAAAGACCATCTTTTTTATTTCTTTCATGTTCAAAAACAAATATATCCATTATAGTTCTCTTTGAACCTGAAAAGGTTTTTCTTTATAGAAACCTTAACTAAGATCACTCCATCAAATCGATTTTGTAAAATTATTTTGCTAAATAATTTTAAAAAATGAAACTTGCTTTTATATTTTAAAAAATAATTTGATGTTTACTCAAATTAATGTTTGGCATTTTATTCATTGGAATGGGATGTAAAATAATTAACAAATTAATTAAATTAATCAATTCTTTTTAAGGTGATCAACTAAGCCAACGAGACAAAATCAAAAATCTTTAACTCCTATATACCATGTCTTTTGAGCTATTTTTTACATTATAAATGATGTATATAATGAATTTAATAGTTATAAACTAGCAAATTACAGTTTTTTGCAAGTCCAAAACACTAGACAAGATCCAAATTTATTGTTTTTAACTATTTGTGTTTGAAATAATAAAAGTTTATCTTTGTTATCCTTTTCATTTTTGAAAACAAAAAAATCCCTTTTAAGTCTAAAAAAAATTTTCTTTGTGAATACCCTAACTAAGATCGCATCCTATATTGAAGGCAAATAAGAGATCAAATATTAAAAGAATGTTTTGATAAATCAAAAAATATAAATGAGCTCAAAAAAATCAAAAATTAAGAGGGCATGCCCAAGTCAAAAACAAAATCAAAATGCAAAGTCAAAATTTTATAAGGGTGCCCCAACAAATAAAAAAAAACAAGAAAATACAACAAATAAAGACTAAAAGATAAAGCAATTCAAACAATTGATAGTAATTCTAAATTAATAAAATTTAAAAATATTTTTTTAGTTCATGAATCACTTACATACCTATAAAAATCTTTTTTAATCAAGTAAGTAAGTAACTCGAAGCTCTTAAAATACAGATTTTTCATAAAAATTATAATATTATAAATAAGTTATTTATTATTATTCATGTTAATTAAAAAAAATTGTTCATTATTAAAATAATTATGCCCTTGAAAAACTCCTTGGTGGAGTCCAAACAATCTCAATCAAGAAGTCAAGGGCCAAATCCAATGAGTTATTTTCCATGTTATTGCTCAAATTTTCATGGGAGGCTGCCATTAGTTAGTTAGCGACGAACAGCAAGAACATTGTATAATTGTAGTTTCGTTTATTAGTACTCGCTAAAGAGGCAAGAACAATACCCTCCATCAAGAAATCTTTCCACGTCTCCCACTAGAAAGGATATAAATAATAATTTAACTATATTGAAAAACAGTGCATTTTTATCTTTTTACAGCAGCGACCATCGATGTGCACCCCACAAAAAAATTGACTTTAGGGTTATCATTGCAGAAATCTAGATGTCAACATTGGATGGAAAATACCTCATCAAGATTCCAAGCAACTGAGTTGGTGACTCGGTCCTCCCATGTCAACGGACAACAGGGGAAATGGGAAGAAAAGCCAAAGGTTGACTGGGTAACCACAAAACCAGTGCATGCCAGAAGGCACCCAGGAAATAGATGGACCTTTTCCCTATAATAATAATAAAGAGAAACAAACGCCACATGGTGGTGGAGGCCCATCTGGACGACTGGATGTGGTTAATTAGAACCACCTTTTACGCCCGAAGTGGTGGTGGTGGTGGTGGGTGTAAATGCAGCCATGCCATTGAAACGTGGCTTCACTTGAAATTTTCTGATAGCCGAAAGGAAAGGTTCCCTTCTCCATGTTTCATAACGTCAACTCGCAACTGCTGGCTTGGCAGCTGGCAGCACCACTAAGATTATAGTAATAGTTTTCAGTGTGCGGAGGAGACTCCAGTATGAAGAAAAGACACAGTTTTCATGGTTTCCTGGGCAGCACCAGTAGTAGTTTTTGCCATTTCCTGTGAGTGACAATTAATGATCTGGTACTACACTAAAAGAAAAGAATGCTGAATTGGTTCTTGGATACTCTGAAACGCTGGTCACTTCAGGGTATTTCTTCATCATAAAGCAGACATTTGCGTTTATTATAAACTAGATTAGGGGGAAAAATCATATTTAAATCTATTTGTTTTATCAAATAATTCAATATTAACTTAATAGAAAGAAAATTGCAAAAAAAAAAACTACAAGAGAAAACTTCAACTTAAAAAAAGGAGGAAAAAAAATCAAGTAAACCTCCTAAACCATGGTTAATTTTAATAATTTTCAATTTATTAAATTTTAAACCCGAGTTTAATTAAAAAGTTTAATTGTCAACCAATTTAATTTTAAATGATGAAAACATTGAAAAATATTAATAAAAAAACTTGCAAAAATAATAAAAAAATGATGATAAAATTTGAGAGAAAAACACCTAAAAATGATGACATTTTAAGAAAAATTAAAATAATCTCAAACAAAACAAATAACTATTAAAAGAATAAACACCAAATTTAAAAAATTAAAAAGATTATATATTATTTATAAATTAAAAGGTGGTAGGGTGAAATTAAAAATAATTATAGAGAGCTAACCCAATAAAAACAAATCAAAAAATAAGAAAAAAAAAGATATGAAAAGGAGATAAAAAATACCATGCAAGCCTAAAAAAACTTTCTAAATCTATTCTAATCTCTAAAAATTATAACATGTGAAATCCTAGATCTAAATTCAATTAAGAAACTTAACTCTCAACAAATCTAATTTTGAAGTACAAAATCATGAAAAAATATTAATAAAAAAAAGTTACAAAAAAAAGCAGCAACAAAAAGATAAAAATAAAAAAATATTAATATAAAAAAACTAAATTCTCAATCAATTTAACTTTAAAGGATGAGATTGGTTAAAAAACAAATTAAAAAAATACTTGTAAAAGCAATAAAAAATAATAAGGATGAAATTTGATAGAAAAAACTCAATGAGGATACAATTCTTTTTTAAATGCCAAATAAAATAAACAGTAATTAAAAGAATAAGATAAATTTTTAATGATTTTACAAAAACAACATATGGGGAAAAATTGAAAAATATTTATAAAAACCAAGTAAATCCAAGCAAATATCTCAAATCTGATCAAATCTTAAAAAGTCTTAACTCATAAAATCTTAATTCAAATCCAATCAAAAAATTTATTATTATTCAATTTAAAAATACTAATTTTAAAAACTTGTTAAAGCAAAAAAATAAAAATAAAAATAATAGGGAGTAAATTTGATAGGGGAAAACAAAAAAGGATAAAATCGTAAAATAAAATTATTATGACTTAAAACAAATAAAAAAATGGATTAAATTTGATAAGAAGAAAAATAAAGGAGAGTGAAATCACGAAACAAAATCAATTCAAAAACTAATTTTGAAAAAAATAGTAAGAACCAAAGCCAATAAATTATCTATTATTAAAAAAAAAACTTTGTAGTTTTTTAAAAAATAGACTAAATCTAAAGAACCAATAAATTAAAGTGTTGTTGTTAAATATTTAAGGAATTGATATAAAAATCTAGATAGAAAAAAAAAGAGAAGAATCTTGAAACATACATTGCTTCATCAAGTTAAATGTGCCAAAACTCTTTAAAAATGCCAAAACTCTTTAAACATTCACCCCTGAAGATGGTATTTAGTTATCAAACATCTCATATATTGCTTGAATAATATAAGGGTAGTCCACACATTAGCACATGCTGAGCACATGTGAATTTATTTTTTTAATTACCTTTAATAAATTTAATTTACATTATTGTTATTAAGTATTCTTGGAACTTATAGCAAAATCAATATAAAATAACAAAAATCTTAGGTGAGTTTTATTGGTTGTTTTTAAGGGCATGAAAACAATTATATTATTTTAAAAAATATATAAAAATATCCCAAGTAGTAGATATTAAATTATTTTATTCTAGTTATAAATTAGCAATTTCACTGTATTAACTTCATACAAGTTTTTTTAAAAAAAAAAAAACAATTGGATCAGGATAAAAAAAAACCATTATATTAAGTCCTTAATATTTAGTTGAAATTTTTTTTGTTTCAGAGTGATATCGTAATTACATTTTTCTACTGAGTAGAAACTGAGTCTTAAGCTATAGTAAAATCTCTTTCACCTTTAGTTTTTTTTTTTTAAATGCCTGCATAAATATTAATGTGAGATCAAAATACATTTGAATGATTATGAATCAGTTTCCCTTGCTTCACAGTTTGCACCATTGCAAACCTTTAATGGTCGTGAACCTTTAATGGTCATGATCCTGATGATGATCACGAACATTTGGTGGTACTTTAGTTAATATATTTTAGAACAAAAAATTGAGCATAAACTTGCTCATCTCCGGCCACAGGTCCAAGTTGTCCAGAATCGAGTCCGCATTATCGATTTCAATGTTGTCTAAGCATTCTCCATAACCATCAAAATAAGATCAATCATGGGCCAAAATACCAAAAATGTGATGTCCAAAGCTTTCAAGCGAGAGTTTAAAAACAGGTAATAAAGTTTACATGAACAACTGCAAGACCACCAGGGGGTGATGCATAACATAGTTTAGCAATGAAAACAGTACCGGACAAGTAATAGGATTATGAAGCCATGACTGAATGCCGTTTGTGCCCAAGAAATGCTTCACGAAGTTCTTTATACCCACTCCTATAATGCTCCAGAGAGAAGCATAGTTGTCGAATTGCCGCCCTTTTCTCCTCAGCCACAGCTGAAAGCTCAACTCTCTGCCCGTCCACCTCCTTCTCCAGGTCCGCTACTTTCAATCTTAACTCGTCAACTAGCTTCCGTGAAATTTGAGACCCAGCAATCAATGTTTCACGTTCAGAATGCATCTGTTGCAGATGCCCCTCCATTTGCCTTATTTGATTGTCTCGAGAATTCACATCTGCAATGAGTGTGTTTACTTTAGCACTCATCCCATCTTTCTCAGCCACAAGCATATCGTATTTAGACTCGAGGCTGTCAACTTTTTTGTTCAGAACTTCCACATGCCCACCTCTGTCAATTAGTTCCACCTTCAAATGACTGATCTCCCCTTGCAAAGCAATCTCCTGGGCATCATGCCAATTTTTCATTTGCATTTTCTCAGCCTCACATTGCCTCAACTTATCCTCCATGAATTTTCCTTGTAAATCCCATTCTCTCAGTTTTACCTCCAACATGTTCTGTTTCTCGGACAGGTCAAGTATCTCAGATTGCAGGTGTGCCTTCTCCACAGAGAGATTTTCCTGTGCATCTTTTAATGTCTTGATTTCATGATCATGACCAGATAGATCACTTTTGTAGCACGTGATCCTCTCCTGCAAATCTAGAACACGCCTCCTCTCTGTATTGAGTTTGGTATTCAGCATTGTTATTTCCTCTTCAGCCACCTTAAGCTGACCTAGCAATTCATCTGTACCCTCAGCTACTTTCTTTTGCAGCTCCAATACCCTTTTTCTTTCCACTTGAAGATCATCCTCCTTCATCTGGATGTCTTTGAGTGCCAATTCAAGCTGAGCTTGCAGAGTCCCTGAAAGTCCCCTGAAAAACACACTCTTCTCAAGCTCGATTTTCAACCTGGTAACCTCATCTTCTGATAGCTGGAGTTTTACCTTTGTAAGCCTCAGCTCTTCTTCATAGCCGATTATTCTACTTAGTAGTTCTTCATAATTTCTATTTTCCTCTCCGTTCAGCATGCTATCTCTATTCTCTTCTTCATGCATCCGGAGCGTCTCTTCCATACTTGAGAGCTCAGTCCCCATAACAATAATCTTCTTGTGTGATTCACTACGATGAGTGTTCACTGGGAGGCTATAGTAGGCATTCCCAGAAGAATTGAAAGATTCTGATTCAGAATCTGATGATAATGATGATGAAAATGAGAATGATTCAGATCCTTCCTTTAATGAAAGATCAGAACTAGCAACATGGGAGCTGTCAGAAGGGGCTCGGTTACTAGCCTTGTGAAAACCCAGCTTCTGATCGGGAGTCAGCAGAGGAGGGTCATGGCCATGGCCTGATTCAGGATTGTCAGCACCCTGCACATCGAACTCTGATGGTATGCTATTGGATAATTCAGCTGTCACGTACTCATAGCACTCAGCCAATGATTGTTGCATGCCGTTGAATTCCTTAATTTTTGAAATCAAATCTGGCCTGGTCTGCCTACACATTTCAGCCTTCTTTGCAAGAGATACACCATCTTCTTCAATCAGTTTCAGCATTTGTTTGACACTCCGCTCCATCTCTGTCATCAACATCTTTACCATTAAAATCCCAATAAATTAAACAAAACCTTGTCCAATTTCATCTAAGAAAATTAGTATTGGAAGTCAACTAGTGTGTGAATCAAGAACATATTGGATGATCAAGGAACATAATAGGCTCATAAGCAATTGAAACAGGTTAGTGCACTTCAATATAAGGCTCCATTGTGATTTATGTAATGCAGTTGCACTCACAGAAATGCCGAATCTCATACAAGTTCTAAAAATAGGTTGATAAGAAAGATGGTTCTGAATCGGCCACTTAAATTGTTAGCACGAGAGAGCTAAAAAAATAGTCACGATTGGGAAGAAAAAAGACGTTGCCAATCAAAATTGAAAACAACGAAGATATAATCAGACCAATAAAAAGAATTGAACTTCAAATTAATTAATAATTCAAACTCTAGAGTAAATTAGGTCTATGTTATTTTTCAGAGTTGGAAATAAGAAGAAAAACCAAACATGCTGTGGAAGATCAATTGAACTACAACAAGAAGTTGCAAGTTGTTTTTTTCATTTTTACTGAAAGGGAAAACAATTAGGTCTTCCATTTATCTCTACCAATACTCTTCACTCCAACCAATGCTTTATCACTTTCAAAGCTCATCCTAGACTGGCTGGACATAACACTAACCAAGTCAAAAGCAGGCTGATCTGTAATCTTGCTAACAAGAAACAGAGTACCTGAACTACAATTTGCGAAACACACCCTCCACCAACTGATACTGATCTCTCCAAAGCAAATGAAATAGGCCTTTCAGGTGTTTCTTGGCCATCAAACTCAAACAGTGATGTCAAAAAAACTACTCTTAAGACAGCAAGAAAACATGCGGCAAAGCCTTGCTACTAAGTTCAGTCCAGACGTTGACATAGGGTTGTCGGTTTTAACCTTTTCTAAAAAAAAATCCTGTTTTAAAATTCAGATAAAACAGAAATTGGAAACCGTAAATGATCTCGAAATCATGCTTTGAATAACATCAATAAATAAGTTAAGTTCATCCACGAATTCAAGGTATCGTTGCAAGCATCTCTTATGTATATATATATATAGATGCACGTTAAAAGGGACATAGCAGTTCACTGACCTTGGTGGGAAGAATTCAAGATCTTGGACTGACTGACTGCAAGAAAAGAAAAGGAAAAAAGCAAAAGAAAGATGATAAGAATGGAGCGATGGATGTGGCCTTGATTTTAACAAATCCTTATGACTGTAACTGAAAAGGGTTTTTCTGGGCCTCTATTTTCTTTGCCTTGAGAGGGAGAGATAGAGAGAGAAGGGATTAGGAAATGGAGACAAAGAGAAAAGTGTGAGAGAAGCAATAATACATAAATCCCTCAACCCATCTACTCCTGCCAGTTTTCATGGGGTGGAGTCCCCCAGGTTGCCGCCCTTTCATTTCAAAATTTTCAAATCCCACCAAATTCCCATTCAATGCATGCCAGTGGACACCGAATTTCCCGAATGAAGAAGCATGGTGGGCCTAAATAAAGACAAATCACAGGCTAATGAAACTGTTCTTGCTTCGTCTTTACCAGCTGGACGTTTCCCATTTACTTTATTTCTCCTTTTGTTATGAACTACATTTGATTTGATTTGAGGGAGTATTGATTTCATGTTAATCCATTCTTTCCACACATATAAATGAATGAATTCAGTCAATTGGGTTTTTCTGGTTGTGAATCTCTTTTTTTTTTATCAATTATTCAAGCCAAAACTGGAATTGCTTTTGTAGTGACCCCTTGCCACTTTAGGCCTTCGTTCCCATGTAATCTAATATTATAGGTGACAAGCACAATGGTCATCTTACCATTGCATGGACACACCTACCTGGGTTCGAGGTTATATGAATAGCCTAGAATCCGAGGTAAAGGATCATCTTCAAGAGGGAAAAAGTACTTCATCTTCTTCATCTTTCTCAAACCTAAATACTCCACAACTAAACATACACATACTCAACCTCACAAGGCTCTCATATTCTACATAAACTGACTTGGAAATCTGATGGTGCAAATCTTTTAGAAGGACTTAGTTTGTAAGAGTGTCAATTATTCAAGCCTAGCCTCCTACGCCTTTCAATTCACAATAGCCTTAGAAAGATCATAATAATTTGGAGGTTTTCAAAAACCTCATTTATGGTTTGTTTATAAGAAATTAACTTTCAGAAAAAAAAAAAAAAACTAGTTTCATTATCGTATTTCCACATTTTTTTTGTTTCTTTCCATGGTTGACAACCAATAAATTCCTAGGCTTGGAAGAGTCACAACCCTTCTAACTACCAATTCTCCACCAATGTACCAAGATCTCCAAAATCTAACTCAGCCACTGGCCACACGAGCAGCACACAGGAGTAGTTAAGGGCCTTACATCTCCACAGTAGATGGTGCCTTTGTTAGCACCACCACATCTACCTTTTAACATGCGTAGACAACTCCTTTTCAAGGAGAAGTAAGGGCAAAATAACATCGCAAAAACTTGGAGAGGGTGTTGTTATTCTCAGAACCCCTATAAAAATAGCTCGTGTTGCCATGAGGGGCATTCTCCAAGTATATATTCAAGATGCAACAAAGGAAAGGTTGAGGATAAAATAGCATGCAGCCATAACCATAAGATGAGCCACCATCATTCTTCATCAAAGGCTTTATTGAGTAGTTTTAATAGAAAGAGGGCTTGTGTGAAAGTTAGATTTGTAGTGGTATGAACCTAAAAGGTATAATTATATGACCTTTATCAGGCAAAGGTCTATTCACTGTCAAAATACTCATTTTCGAAAGGACTTCATCTTCATTAAAATGAACATAGATAGTTATACTAGATTGACTAACCTTAGATAGTATGTGCAAAATTTTCATAGTAGCTTAGCTAATATTGTAAAACTTTAATGTTGTATGTAAAATTATGCCAATAAACTTCTAGGAGACGGTCCAAATCTGATACCATAACTTAAACCCTAATTTTATCCTTAGTTTTGAGGAACCATGTGTGTATCCCATAGACCATTTTAGCATAAGCATTTCGATCAAGAGAAGCCGTATAACATTGTTTGTCATCGCTAAAAAAAAAAAAAAGATGAGAGTATTAAGCCCTATCTACAATGTTCAATGAAAATTATTAAGCTCTGCAACATCATTTTCATAAAATTGTGCTTTTATTTTTTTGAGCATGCATGAATGTGTAAATATTTATGTCTCAAATAAGAATGAAAATTATGTCCACAAGTCTCTTATTTTTTAGGACAAATATTATTTTTTTATGAATGGTCTAATTGATAAGGCTTTTACATTTAGAAATGGACATCAAATTCTTTGAATGGTTTAATTAATACGTTCTTTATTTTTAAAAATAAATATCAAATTTCATTAATGATCTATTATTAATAGTCTAATCAATAAGTCTTCTATTTTAGAAATAAACATCAAATATTTTGTGAATAGCCTAATCGACAAGTCTTAAATTTTTATGGATGGACATCAAATTTTTTAAATGGCCTAATCGACAAGTCTTTTATTTTTAGAGACAAACATCAAAAAAAAATTTTAATAACCTAATTGAGAAATCTCTTATTTTTATGAATAAAAATCTAATATTATGAATAGTATGATCGATGAGCTTTTTATATTTAGATACGAACATCATTTTTTTGTAAATGGTCTAATCGACAAGTCTCATATTTTTTGGAATGAGTGTTGAATTTTTCACAAAAGACATTGAAATAAATTGCAAATAAGATCAAAAATTAATTTAGATAGTTAAATGCATGCAATTTAAAAGAAAACATATACTAAAGGCAACATTTTGTTTGAAAGGATATTGTAAAGGTGATGTTTATTTCTCCTTAAATATAATCAACCCCTTATTTGAATCTATAAAATCAATGTTTATTTTAAGATTCTTAGTTTTCTTTAATTACTAGGTGGCAACTCCTCTACTTCTTCTTTTTTTCTTTTTCAATTTCCTTTTTATTTTGAAAGTCCAAACATTGTGCTAAATGTGACAACATGATGACTTTATTAAAGACTAGGGTCAAGCCTACGTAGATGTGTTTTCTCTTTTAATGTTGTTATTGCCATTTATTATTGAGCATTTATTTTTATTTCATTTATGTTAATTTTATTTATCGATTAATTTTAATATGTTGGTTTAAATGTTCATGAATTTTATTTTTAAAGTTTTCACACACTTTATAAAAATTAATAAAAACCCTGGACCCGAGTTTATCTCTCTTTAGGATTAGATTAAAAGATTCAAGTGGTAAGTGTGACACATGTCCAATAATGATCACTTGAACTTTCATTCAAATTAGAACTTACTATGTATGTCATAACCTAATTTTGAGTTTTCCTCAAAATTATTTTTTCTTTTAAAATTAAAAAAATAAAAACAACAAAAAATAAAAGACTAACAACTTGGTAAGAATAAACTAATGAGGGTTTTAAACATATTGAGAAATCAAACTAAGATTTTGGACAACATCAGGGATCCAATTATACTCAAGATTAAATGAAAGACTACCAATTTGGTAAGAATAAACTAATAAGGGTTTTAAACATATTGAGAAATCAAACTAAGATTTTGGACAACATCAGGGATCCAATTATACTCAAGATTAAATGAAAGACTACCAACTTGGTAAGAATAAACTAATAAAGGTTTTAAACATATTGAGAAATCAAACTAAGATTTTGGACAACATCAGGGATCCAATTATACTCAAGATTGAAAGACAATGCAAAAAATCAAGGTTAAATTAAATTATTATTGGACAAATTTGCATAAAAATTAAATTTTAATCACAGGTCTAAAGTTTTAATTAAGTTTAAGAATTAATTGGGTCGAACTAAAAGAATTAATTAAGTGTGAGGACTTAAATGAGCTTTTAATGTCAAATTAATTTTATTAGGGACTTAATTGGTAAAAAAATAAGTTTGAAAGCTTAATTTGAGTTTAATTGAAAAGATTAAAATTTTAAATTACCAAATTTAAATTTTTCAAACTAATTTAGGAGAAATCAGGAATAAAATTGCAGGAAAATCAAATTCAAGGCCAATGATCATTTTGCAAAAGGCATGTGAATTTGAGGACCCAATTCAGGTTGCAAATGGGGGTGGAATTAAAGAAATTAGAAGTTTAAGGCTTAATTAAAGATCAAATTAAAGATCTTTGAGACCAAAGGTTATTGTAAAAGGCATTGATAATTAAGGTTCAAAACTAACATGACCAGGGACTTAATCAAAATGAATTTTTAGAAATTAACCTAATTAGCTGAATTCAACAAAATTAAAAGAGTAGGACTATATCACAAATAAAGAAAAAATGAATTAAAATGGATAAAATTGTGTTGTTTTGGCACCACTATTCTCCTTCATTTCTCCCATGAAAAAGCTGGGTGGAGACCTTTTTATAGAGCCATTAAATGCACTATCATGCCTCAGTCAAGATGAAAGGAGGCGCTCCTGTAGTATGCGTGAAGTTATATCATGTCCCTAGCATGTGATATGATCATGAGGTTCGCATCAGCATGGTTCCTTCTGGATTGTCGATTATGAGTTGCTACATTGAACTTCCAAAAAAAAACACATTGCAAAAACAACTACCACCTCCCTTATTCCAAAAAAAAAATGATAAGAGACCCTATTAAGACTCATAGCCACGTTTTCATCTTCTCCACTAACTCATAATAACAATAATAGCACAATATTCCCTCAGCATTTGTTTAGTAGTCCAACCACAACAGAGTTCTCTTGAGTAGCAGCAAACTCTCGTAGGCAACAAGGACTCAACCAGCTCATTAACCCATTGGCAAGTTGGTTTCAACATCAGACGAACACCTTAACTCCAACATATTAAGGCTAGCACTAGAGGTCTTTATAGCCACCAGCCTCACCTGCACCACCATCGACCTCAATTAGGACCACCACACCACGACTAAAGCTCTACTATCAAGCAACGCCCTATCCAGCTTAGGTAACTTTTCATCTCCATCTTCTTTAATTTATTGTTACAACAAGTATGCAAAACATGAAATAATTCATAATCTGTGGAGGCTATCAATTTGATCACTAGGCTAATAACCAAATTATATTGAATGGATTTAAACTCAGCCAATATGCCTAGTCTAGATCTAACTCACTTATACCAAAAAAGGTTGTGCTGGGTCTAAGCCCATCCCATATAAATGGGTTTGGGCCTCACAAAGTAGGCCACAATCTAGAGTAGGAGTTTGGATATCACATATTATAGATATTATAGATAGGTTCATAACCTATAACATAGTTAATTAAGGCATTGTTTAATTATAATATGTAAATTTATTATAATTGTATTTGATATTGATATAAATTTAATACAGAGATGATGAAAGAAATTTTAAAAAAATTGAATGAGATCCAAACTTGATTAGTCATTCCTAAAACTGGAAGACTAATGATAGCAATATAATTTATTGATAGTGGTACTTTCTGAACTTAATTCGTCATTTCTAAAACTGGAAGACTAATGATATTAATATAATTTATTGATATCAAATTTTTCTAAACTTAATTAGTCATTCCTAGAATTGTGAAATTAATGATATTGTTGTGATGTCGCGGTCGCACAAATTAATTATCCTAGCTTAAAACACACAAGATAATATAGAGCAAGCAAGGAGTCGATCCCACGAGGAAGATTTAGTTCAGATTTTTATGTTATACGTTATGCAACTGGAGGGGTTTTGATTTGTGATAATCTAAACTATAGAAAAAATTAAACTAGTAAACACAATCAATTAAAACTGAAATTTACAAGAAAACTAACCTTGGTTACAAGCACACATCCACCGACAGAAATTAGAACCGATCCTTGAAACGAAACTCCAATTTATATTCTGAATTTTTATCTTTTCTTAACTTTGGTTAATTAACTGATCTGCCATATAACTAGCCCTAACCAACAAATACTCATAATATCCGCACGAATGATTTAATCTAATGGCAGCCTTAAGATCTAGATAAATTCATTAATCTTAACAACCAAGTTGTCTGCTTATGTTGCTTTGATCGAATGTTTTTCCTAAGTTTAATAACGTAGTTCTGCCATAATTATCAAGCTTAGTTGCTTTACAAGTTTATATACCATAACTCCGGTTTTGATACCAAACTTAGCAATAGATTATTCACAATAATAACTTAGAGTCCCCTCTAGCAATTATCAACAACAATCATAGAAAATATGCATAAGAAAACAATCATACTCATTCATAATACAAACTGAAAATAAATGGAAGAATAAATTTAATAGTTCTTGAAATCTGAAGGTTTTTCGTCCTTGCAACCAAGAAAAGAGTTTAGCCTTGCATATCTATTGAATAACTACTCCTCAAGATAAAAGAAAGCATTATTTCTAGTATATAGAAAGTAGAGTTTGTGTTTCTTCACTTCTGCTTGCTGCCTCCTTTCTTTGATTCTACTACACTCTCTCTTCTATTTTCTTGGCTCTCTTGGTGTCTATTTATAGGCTTCAATGACAACTTCTCTTGCTCCTTTATCAACAATGGTGGCTATCAAACTTGCCAAACTTTGACATTAGTAGTTACAATCAACAACCCACCATTGTAACCTTCTTCTTTGACAATGTCAAGAGGCTGTAAATGCTACACCAGCAACCCTCTTTTACTCTCACAAGTTGGCCTTCTTTCTTTGACAATGGCAGTCATCTTCTTTGACAATGGCAGCATTCCAACTTGCAGCTGGTTTGTGGTTTGTGGTTTAAGGTTAGTGGATGTCTTCCTTAACCTTCTAAATTGATACTTCAAGTGCAAAATGTTGATATGAAACCTTAATAAAAATACACTTTTAAGTGCTAATCATCAGCGCATCAAAATGATTTAAAAACATCAAAAAAATATTAATTTGAAGCAAAGAAAAATTTATAAAAAATCAATTTTTTTCAAAAACGCTTTTGAAGCACAAAAACAAACAGTATTTTACGAAACTCAGTTAAAAAAACATGTAAAAACTATTTCATGAAAATTATATTTCAAACTCAATTTTTTAATGGGTCCCGTAATATAAAATGCAATTTTTACAGTTACTAAACACCTTGCTAGGTTTTTTGCACCGTAAACGCAAAAGTAGATGCACCTCAAACATAACTTTGTAAAATATTTTTTTTCCTTAGATTTTATTAAATCACTTTAATGTGTGTGATTGTTTTTATTATCATTTAATTAAATAAAAAATTGATTCCAGAAAAAAAAATTTAATGCAACTAAACCTGGTTTGCAAGATATAATATCTTGATTTACATTTGTCTTTTAATTTTTTAGTTTAGTCTTTGATTATCAATAACAATTTTATTTTTGTATTTATTAACATAGATGATTTTTAATTTATTTAATTAAGAGGATACTTCAATTTTTTTATTTATGATTAATTTCTTTTTTTAATATCAAAAACATATGAAAAATATCTATATTTTTATTTTTTTATATTAAAAAATTTAATCCAATATTTAACGAGATATGTGCTAAGTGAATAGCACATATGTGATAAAATGCTAAATTGAATACGCTTCCAAATTTAAGTTTTAAAAGAGTATGTGAGAAATAAATTCTCATGAATATTTTAATATAGCCTATTTTTATTAGAGTGTAGTAGAAATATAAATTGAATTTTTATATTGGGAAAAGTCACTTGAAAATATCATAATAGAAGTCTCGAATGTCTTATTTATTTATTTTCAAATGTTGAAGCTAATTATTTTATAGTAATTATTTTTAAAATATTTTTTACTTAAAAAATATTAAAATATAATTTTTAACATTATTATATCAAATATAATATAAAAACATCAAAAAAATTAATAAAAATAAAAAAATTAGAAACTTTTACAAAAAAACACTTTTTAAAATAAAAAAATAGACAAGTTAAAATGATTTGTTAACCCATAACAAACACAAAATTTTGAATATCAAAGGTGGCTAAATCAATTCCTAAATTGTTATAGAAAAACATAATTGAAAGAAAAAGAACTAAAGTGTAAATCATAATAAACTTAAGTGTTCATTATGAAACTAACATGAAAACATTTATTTTAATCCCTATATTTTCCTTCTTTCCTAACACATTCCCTTTATTTTTCTAAAATTTTGTTTTAATTTAAAATTTTATTTTTATTATTTTTGAATTTCTAATTTAAAAAAGGAAAGAAAAAATCATTAGAAAATAATGAAAGTTAAAAAAAAACATCATATAACTAGATTCCAGCCATAAAAAAATTATTTTTTGTATTAATAAATTGCATTGTACAAGAAAAGTTTTATTGGGATGTTTTTTTTTTTGCTAGAAACACTAGATTGGAGTTGAAAAATAATTTTTTTCTTTTGAATTAATTTTGTATTTTTAGTCAAGTTTTGAAATAGTTTAGTTGATTTGTTTGGTTTATTGATATTATAAGGATATTTATTAAGTGTTTTAAATAAAAAAGGTTTAAAAAATCATTTTTTATTCAGAAAAAACTCGTGCCTAATTTTCCAACACCATGTTCAATGGTCAAAAACTAAGATGAGAAACAATGTGTTATTTGTATTTATTTTCTAAAAAAATTGGATGGATAATATTTTCATTAAAAAAAAAAGAGAGAGGCCTAAAAGTGCTTGGCCTAGCCTTTGCTTTTAATGGTACAAGCACGGTAGGTATTTGTTTGACTTATTTTACCTTTAATTTATTTTTTATTTAAATATAAATTAATTAGGATGGATTAATTAATATATACTTTGGAAGCAAGTATTTGATTTTAATTAGGATCAATTAAAATGAATTAACTAAATAAATTTGTATTTATCTATTTACAACTCACCTAAACTTTCAAAATCTAAATAATATTTTTTATAAAAAAATTAATTCTTAAGTGCTGACACCAAGGCTAATAATTACATAATCATATTTGTGTACTTCCCATTAAAGAAGGAAGTCCTGTTGAAACCGAAGAGCAGCTATTAGAGGCAAGACAAACTGCTTTCACTTGATGACACCAACAGGATTATTCTTTTTATTAAAATCCAAGGGTAATCATTTATCCATACGAGATTGTCTGGATTTATTACTCTGTTTGTCTGTCTAGAAAATTATAGGAACAAAATTGAAATTTATTATTATATGAAAGTAGTAAATAATCATAAATAGTGAAGGATATTAATATATTAAAATAATATTTTTTACAGTGATTGTAGTTGTTTTTGAAAATATTTTTTATTTAAAAATATACTAAAATAATATTTTTTATTTTTTAAAAAAATATTTTTGATATCAAAGTATTAAAATAATCTAAAAATAATAAAAATATATTAATTTAAAACAAATAAAAAAATTAAATTTTATCAAAAATGTTTTTAAAACACAAACCTAAACCTAATTAAACTTGGTTGAATTATCTGTAATTCAATTAATTTATAACCAGGTGAAACTTAAAATATTTTATTTAAATTTTTTAATAAATTAGAAGATTTTATTTTAATGGGCTAGATGGACCCAGATTAAGTCATCAAACTGATGACCGGAGCGCCGGGCTGGTTTGCATGACTTCGCAAATAACAACAAAGAGTTAATTGGGAAATGGTACGGAGGCGTTGAGATAATGTAAGAGAAAAACAAAAACAAAACCAAAACTATCAAAACTACTGTCTTGTGAAGGAAACCGTGCAAGTTGTCTTGTTGATTGAAAAAAGAAGAAGACAAAAACAGTCACTGCCTTTTTATGCCTCTTTGATTATTTTTATTTTATTTTATTTATATTTTAATATATTGATATTAAAAATAATTTTAAAAAAATAAAAAAAAATATTATTTTAAAATAAAAATACTTTAAAAAGACTGTATTTATTTTACAACTGTTTTTATATTTATGATGCAATAAATATAGTGAAATGTTTTTTTAACAAATCAAACTATATTTTGTATCATGAGAACCACTAAAATATTAAACTATATTTTTTATATAGTTTTTAATTGAGTTTTATAAAATTTTATTTGTTTTTATTTTTAAAAATATTTTTGAAAAAAATTAATTTTGTATTTTAAATTAATATATTTTTTATATTTTCATATTATTTTAATACATTGATATTTAAAATAATTTTTTAAAAATAAAAAAAATATATATATAACTTTTTTTACTGTACATAAACTTCAAGCATAATATTTATCAAATACTTATCTAAATTCAATTATTTATATTTTTTTAAAATTTTATTTTTTAAAACCACAAGCTATAAAAACTTTTTAAAAATAATCACACCTTTTTCCTCTCTAGCTGCCGCGGGATCATACGGAAGTGGAAATAGCTTGAGGTGGTGGTTTCTTTTGCATATTATCTTGTTCTGAAAAAATAATTTTTATATATGATTTTGTATTGTTTTGATATAATAATTTTTAATTTTATTAATTATAACGTTGAAAGTTTCAAACTTTGAAAGTTTGAGATACACATGACATCATCAAAAGAAGGTTCTCTTCTGTTGTTTAGCTTTGGAGGGTCAGGGGTTGACTGGAAAAAAACACCTCCCTTGGCCGAGACTTCTTTAAACAAGGCATAACCAGCAGTTAAAGTTAAAGCTAAAGTTGCAGAGAGATATGGACCATATGGTCTTCATTTTGTCCGTCTAAATCTCAGTTACTGGGTAGGAAGCGAGCGTTTATCAAAGGGAAAAATGAAAGAAGAGAGGTGAAGGCTCGTGAGTCGTGTCTGGAAACCTTGACGTCAAGAAAAGAACTTGAATTCCCTTGCAGGTTCGTTGTAATTTCTCAAGTCAACTTTCTGCGCAGACATGCTTCATTCCCATTTTTATTTTTTTTCTTGGACAATTATTATATGCTGCTTCAACTGCTACTCGCATATGCTGTGTGCTTTCTCCTACGTTGATTCATATTTTGAGCCCCTCTTTTTGTATTCTCTCTTGAGTTCTTTGGATCTTACTCGTAATTAAAGGGTTGGTGGGTCTTTCTTAGTGCATCTGATCTAAGCTGGTGTTCGTTTCTTTATGAGTTCGTTCAGTTTCTACGTTTATCCCTTCTTTGGATTTTAGGTATGTATGATTGCAGTTTATCTTTTATCTAATTGATGGTTTTTAGTGAGCACTCTAGTTTTTTGGTTGCTGATTTGATCAAGACTTTGTGATCTGTGATAAGACATACATACATACATATATATAGTCTAACATCAGGCTTTAACATGTCATTTTGCGAGATTTTTTGGAGGCTTTAGATAAGTTGTCTGGTTGCTGCTGCTCTAGTTGTGCTTCTTCTTCTTCTTCTTTGCTTTGCTGTCTTGCTATAGATTGCTGTTTAATATAGCATTGTGATCGTGACCTGTTTGCAACCCTGTTTCTTTCTTCATTTCTGTCCTCTGTGTTTCCCTTCTTGTTTTTCTTTCTTTTCTTTCCCTTTGGTTTTTTTTTTTGGTATAGATGCGGCTAATTTCCTAGATCTTCCCTTTTCCTCAAGGTTAATTAATTTGCTTTCAGCCACCATTCCTTATTTAAGGAAAAAGAGAGAAGTTGTCTGGTTTGGCTAGATTTTCTTATGCATGGTTTTGCTATGATTATTTGAAAGCCTTTCTCCTTCTTTATCTGAGAAGGATTTGGCTGAATCTAAAATTACTTCTCAAATGCAGTAAAAGGCGTAAACATGATGGATGTAACTGTACTAGTTTCATTGGTTTAGAGCATGTTTTGTAAAAAAGGGGTTTTTTCTTAAAAATATTCCAGAAAGCATCAGGATGTGGTTTGGGTTGAGAGCAACATACAATTACAAATGGCATCAGGTTATTGAATTTGTTAACCTTGGATTGCATAAAGTTATTGACTTGTAATAAAAAAAAACTTTGTATGCGAAACGAATATCAACTTGCATGATTTTCGACATTAGTATAGGCTCTGAGCGAAATCTTGCAATTCCTCGAGTATTGCTGAAGCCAGGTCTTATTTTCAAGACATCATTTCTGTAAATATAAAACTATTTCTAGAACTCAATGTTAATAAGATGTTCTCTCTCTCTTTTTTTGGCATTCTTGAAAATGGACAATCCCCTCTAGATATCTAATCCGTGTTGACCTGTCTTATCTTTCATCATTTGCCCGCAGATTCTGAAGTCTTACAGCAAGTTAACAATTCAATATAGTCATTGGTATTTTCAACACCAAAGATTAGGAGTGGAAGCCCAACCTGGGATAACTTACAATCATATTTGTAGGAACATGAACGGTGGATCAGCTGCTAAGATTCGGTTTGTCAGATGTCCTAAATGCTGGCAGCTTCTTGCGGAGCCACAAGATATTCCAGTCTACAAATGTGGTGGCTGTGGCACACATCTTCGAGGTACAATCCTTTTAATTTGTGCTGTGTGGTTTGGATAATATATGCTGGATCTTTTTCATTAAATTGTTAAATAAGATAAGAGATGGTAATATAGTATTCTTCTTGGATTGGTCAAGCTGATATAGAAATTCAATTACAATATTCAACTTGGTTAAGTTCTGATTATAAAAGATTAAGAGGTTTAACAATTATCAATTCCATATTGCATGGACCCATGAATGCTACTTTCCTATGATAGACATTCTGATGAACTCTATAGGTTCCTTGGGCGATTCTTTAATAGCCAATACTCCAGGTTGATGGCACTAAGCCAGTGCTAGACTAGCTCTTCTAGTACAAGAATGCTTTCCTTAACAATTAAAGAGTATTTTCGTCTTATACACCTAAGTTGTTCTCTTCTTACCATCCATAGATTGTTTTCTTATATCTCTTTTCTTGTTTTACTGAAGGAGCTCTTCATTGTAACAATCTGGATTTGTAGATGGTTTAATCGCTTCTTTTCCTTCATGCAGTGAAAATTCGAAAAAGTAACCCTGAAGTTGCAACTTCTGGCCTGCATGAAACAGATGCTGCTCAGAAAAATAGATCAGATCATATTTCTGAAGCTAAGGAATCCAGCAGCTCAAATCATGAAGAAAATTTTCTTTCACCTGGGGAATGTTCTTCAGACCAACTCAATGGGAGGGCTGCATCTGGCGATTGTGATCTTGATTATCTCAGTGGTGCAAACTTACCAGAAGAACTGCAAAGGAGTGGAAGTGATCGAAATGGTTCTGAAGATTTTGATAGTAAGGAACCTGGAGGTGTGAACTCATCACACAACCAAAAGAATGAGATTGATAAAAATGATCCAGGGGACTCTGATAATGAGCATGTTGTAGGTGTAGGCTCATCCAATGAACACCAACAGAATGGGAGTGGTCAAAATGAGACTGAGGATTGTGGCACAAGCTTGTCAAGTGATGATCAGGAAAGGGGAAATGATTCAAATGAATCTCCAGAGTGCCATCATGAACAGCCTGAAATTTTCAATGAAGTTCAGATCCAACAAATTGAGTCTGGGGATTGCAATGATGAGCAAGTTGGAGGTATGGGGGGCATATCAACTGAAGCACAAAATGACTGGAGCGATCAAAATGATTCTTCTGATTGCAATGTTGAACAGGCTGGGTTTTCCTATAAAGTTTGTTCGCCTACCAAACTTGATGAAGAGCTGTCCCCACTGGCAGCAGCAAAACCAAAAGCTGAAGTCAATGAAAGTGGGATTCAACAAAATGACTCCGGAGCTTTCAGTGATGAGCAACGTGGAAGTGTGAACTTATCAACAGAAGCAGAAGATGACAGAAGTGATCAAAATGATTCCTTGGATTTCAGCATTGAACAGGCTGGAATTACCTATAAAGTTTGTTCTCCCACCAAACGTGCTCATCTCAAGAACAAAGAGCCATCCCCACTAGCAGGAGCAAAGTCAGAAGTTGAAGTGAGTGATGAGAGCTCACCATTAACAGTCACAAAAGCAGAATTAGATGCTCACAGTGATAGTGATGGAACTTCCAGCGATGTTGGTTCTCCCACCAAACGTGCTCATCTCAAGAACAAAGAGCCATCCCCGCTAGCAGGAGCAAAATCAGAAGTTGAAGTGAGTGATGAAAGCTCACCACTAACAGTCACAAAAGCAGAATTAGATGCTCACAGTGATAGTGATGGAACTTCCAATGATGATTGTTCACTCGCCAAACTTGCTCTTCTTGAGAAGAAAGAGTTGTCTTCAGTGGAAGGGGAAAAATCAGAAGCTGGAGCCAGTAATGAAAGCTCACAATTAGCAGGAGCAAAAGCATTGCTAGATGCTTCCAAAGAGAGTGGTTCTGATTTCATAAAATCAAGTATTGAGAAGACAGTTGACAAGGAGGGTGCTTCAGTTGTCACTGCTCAAAGGCCTGCAGGAGAAAGCATTTCATCAGACATCTTTGTAACTTCGCCAAATGAACAGCTAGAGAAGCTTCATGAAACAGGTCGCCATGATTTTAACCGTGTACAGTGTACAGATACATTCAAAACTATGGATTTGATTGACCCCAGCTCTGAGTTAAGTGACAGTCTTATAGACTTGTCTAAATCCCCAGCCACCAGAAGCTCTCGGGCTTACTATGATGACACTGTCTCTTCATATGAAGGAACAGATGATCAATTACCTGGTCGACCCAAGCATCCATTTAGAAATACTCATAAGCAAGCAAACCATGCAGCTTCCAATGAGAGACCCAGAAGCGAAAAGTTTGTGGCGAATAGCAGTTTGGGAATCCAGCATCACTTGAAGAATCATACATCAATTATTTCTGATAATAATCACCATGCCTTGAAATCCAGCAAACTAAATCATGATGAATTGGCAGAGCACACAAGGGTTGCCCATCCAGCTAGAAACTGGAGAAGACTGGAGAAGGATAAATATCCATCTCAGGCTCCTTTCTATCAAAGAGAGTTCTTGGCTGGCTATGATAATGGGAGCCCTTCCAATCAAAACAACAATGAATCCCGTTCCAATCCGTACTTTCATTCACGTGAAAAGGCTGCATACACTGAACAGGAGAAGATGAAATTGTTGGAAATGATTTATGAATTGCAGGATCAAGTTAACGTTCTGAATGGAAAGGAAAAAGGGTTGGTTGCTTCAGGGGTCACTTGGAAGGACCATAATCCCAGTTACAATGATCATCTGGAGCAGGTAATTTTCGATGACTTGGACTATCTGAGTTATCCTGGAAGATTCAGAGGGGGGAGCAACTGGCATCAACAGAGTAAATACTCCCAAATACCTTTCTCAGCAGAGTTAGCAAGCAATCGAAACCAAGTTGATCACTTGTGTTGCTGTCCCCAAGACTGGTGCTTGGCACAACTGCCTCCACCTAACCTTCATCATAATAGATTGTTTTGCAAGGCCCAAGATCGTGTTGAATTCTACCATTCCTATGGTTCTTGTCCCTCAACTCCACAACGGCATGCTGACTCTGAGTTTTCCATATATAGGCGTGAAACACTTTCTGATGACCACAGGCGTAGGGATCAGGAGGTAAAGAAGTATGTGAAGAAACATCACTTGGCTAAGCGGCACCTTCTGCCCCTGGCAGGTGGAGCCCCTTTCATAACATGTTTTTATTGCTTCAAACAGCTTCAGCTACCTGCAGATTTTCTTCTTTCTAGAAGGAAGTACCACCGGCTAAGATGTGGTGTCTGTTTGGAAGTACTTAGATTTTCACTTATAAGCAGGACTCATCTAGTTCCATATACACCGACTGCTGATGCACCTCCACCAAGTGAGGTTGATGAGCATAGTGGTGGTCTTCATATGAGAATTTCGGCTTCATCTTCTCATGCCAGCAATTGTCCCAACGTGGATCTTGTGTCATGTTCTGAAGATTATGGACTTCCATTCTGTAAAAGCGGTTCCACTGATGGGGATCCTGTCCAGACATCATTACGTTCAGCTGAAAGCAGCCTGAATGAGCGTCGGAAGAATCCCAAGGAAAAGCATGAATTATCTGGACCTTCTTCTAGCATGTCCAAAACAAAGAAAGTATCTTCAGAAATTGAGGAGCTGCCAAGGAAAGGAGGAGGAGGTTCCCCACTTCACCGACTCATGGGTTATTCCTCACCAAGTCGACTGATATATGGTGATGAACAATCTTGTTCAAGTTGGTACTATACAGCAGAAGACTAAGAGAGCAACTCACGACAAATTTATCATGAAGCACGGGCTTGTATAGATAAATTATAGATTGTACTTTGATTATGTTGTTGATTATAGTACAGGAAATAGGACTCGCCTCATTGCTTTGGAATCAGTAGTATATATAACAGAAGTAGAAACACAAGTTTTGAATTCCAAGTATAGGTTCTTAGAAGAGAAGATTCCAGTAATTATTTGTTTATTTTTGTATTATAAAACTGATCCTGTATAACGAAGTTTTTGGATTTCATGTATATTATTCAGAGAAGAAAAGGACAGAAATCATCACATAAAGGTCGTCACTCGTGAGGAATGCTCAGTTTCTTCAAAGCGCTTGATGTACTCATAGAACTTTTAGAAATCTCCCCAAGCTCCTTATCCTTGACTATCTTGAGCTTAATGTCATGAGTTCAGCAGGTTTGCATGCATGTCCAGTTGAAGAAGGCTGCACAGAAGGGTTTTAGCTTGAGCAACACTGTCCAGCTGTTGTTGTACGGACCAAAACACTCCCATGACTTCACATCCGTCTCTATCTCGTCGTAGAAACCCAAAAAAGGTGATTTTGATTCACCATGAATTGTTGGTTGCTAATGCAATTTCTTTGTGTTTCCAGGGTGATGCCCACAAGATGTCTTTTGTAATTCGCTAGGTTGTGCTGTGCTTCTCGATGCTCCCTGATACCCAGCAGCGTTTCTGTTGCTTTTTTCTTTTTGACAAGCTAATAATAAACATCAACATTTTTATCCACTTTTAACCACCACTTGGTTGGCTAATCAACACGACTGGTTATAATAATTTCGGTTAATTTAAATAATAAAAATAAAAAAACGTAAAAAACAATAAATAAATTGATAAAATAAAATTAACAATGTAAAAGAAAATATTATAAAGCCCCTCAAGAACAAACTAGATAAAACAATAAAATTTAATTATCAATACAACTTCATTCAAATAACCTAACAAAAAATTTAGATAGACACAAAATTAAAATAACCTAACAATTTTTTTTTATAAAAATCAATTTTTAATAAATCAAATAAAAAATCATTAAAAAAAACTTAAAAATAATTAAAAAAAAACTTGTGTTAACTTTCAAAACCCATAACCAACTTTATAAAAAACAGATCCTAAAAAATAATACAAAAAAATTTAAATAAAAAAATATTAAAAAATAATATACACAAACTAAATCTAGTATAAAAATAATTTAAAATCAAACATTTAATAATGAAATTAAAAATAAAATTTAATTAAAACATAACAATAAAAACAAATTTGAATCAATTAAAATTCAATTTTCTTAAGTGCATACTTGCCACCTAATTCCCTTAAATTACCCCACCAAGATAATGTATGGCCATACCAGGTTGAACTCCATACCCTTATCACCTTTTGCAGTCTGAATGCAGAGCAGTGAAGCTTCTTAGGAAGCTAAAACACTGAAAAATGTTTATGAAGTAGAAATAAAAGATCAACTATAGAATTACATTCCTTCCGAATTCAATACCAAAAACATTGAAAATGTGAAAGTGTACTCTTCTGTAGTGTGGAGAGATCCAATTCCTATTGATTGTCTGCGACTTCAACTTCAATTTGCAGCTTTTCTGCTGGTTGTATTTACAAGAAAATGAAAACAAGGTGAAGCAAGCATAAAGCCCTCGGCAGATTTATCTACACAAGCAAAATTCATCTGAAGCTGTTCCTATATCTGCTTCCTCGATTTGAAACAATGGAAATCCTCTGGTCCTGAAGCATGTTTAAGTTGGGGGCCAGCAATCGGGTGTACCGATCAAAATACAGAAGCTGTTTCATGAGAAGAGCAAACTCCCTGGGAAATTTGAGTCCATATGATTCACTAACCCGAATCTGTTGCAAGCCAAAAAATTTTAAACATGGATTATTGGTAATAGAACACGAGAGAAAAATTATTTGAGAGAAGAAGAGGATGCCATGGATCAGGATTGCTTCAATAATTGGTCCTCGTAACTAAACTTAGCAACTGCTTCAGAACCTTCTGCAAATTTAGCAAGCTCCACTGACCAGTCTATACTGAACTTTGTATACAGTTTCTGGGATGGATGTCTTTTATCGTAAGCCATATTGATTTTCTTGTCCAAAATTATCCCATCCTTTGATTTCCCAAAATGAAATTCTACTTTTTTTATTCCATAGGTAAATAGTTAAAACTAAAGATCTACCCTGACCTAACACCATCCTTCTGCAAACATCACTTTTGCAGGTTACAGGTATAGCAATTAAACAAAATCCTGAGAAGGGCAGACCTGTTGACTGCTGGCAAAACAGTGGGCATTTTGATGGTTTATGCATTTTTTATTATCCTATTATAGAGATAACTAGTTTTGTGGGCCTGCACCAGACCTTGGGCCTGAACATTTTTGTCGGTTTAAAAAAAATACCCGGGCAACACAAGCATTTTTTAAAAAAGAAAAAAAAAAGTGACTCGGGACATAAACCCAAATGAGAAAAAAAAAGTCGGTATAGTTTAATTAGATAATAAAAAAATAAATGATGATAGTAAATAGACCAATTTAAACAAAAAAGAATCATGGGAACTTGAAAAAAAAACAATTACCAAAATGAAAGGATGAAAGCTAAGATTCCAACCAATCAAATTAAAAAAAAAACAAAAACAACTTAAACCAAACTTAAGCCAACCTAAATGAGCATGTCAAATATGCAAGCTAAATCATGAGATTATGATAAGCCAACAAAAAACAAATAAATAAATAAAAGTTGAAGTCTAATTCAAAACAAATCTAACATGAAATTATGAAATTAAAAAAAATAAAGTCAATTATAAAAAGGGATGAAAAAATAAATCAAACAATCCAACCAAACTCTGCGACTTGGATTGTAAGATAACTAATAGAATGCAAACCGCAAAAGATTACAAAGTTCAATTCTAAAACAACTTAACTTTGAAGGATGGAACGTAAAAAATATTAAATTAAAAAAATCCTAAAAAAACAAAACCAATTTAGGTTAACTAGCCAAATCTGTGGTCTAAGTGATGGGACTAAGATAAACAAATAAAAAAGAAATTGAAGAAATCATGAAGCCCAATATAATAAACTCCAACTTTAAAGGATGGAATTGGATAAAAAAGTTCTAACTAATCTAATGTTAAAATATGAAATCGAAAATAATAATATCAATTTAAAAACTTTGCCAAAGTAAATTCAACAAAGTACAACAAATAAAAAGAACCAAAATAAACCAAATCATTTCAAAATGAATGAAAAATTCCATAGAAATAAAATAAATAAAAGTAACAGGGCTCAATTTTCAATTGAATAAATGTTGAATGATAAAACTAAGAAAACATGAACTTGAAAAAAAAAAAAAAATCAAACCCAAAAGAACTTCATAAACCTAAGTTAATCTCTAGAACTCAGTAAAAAAACTTAATTCTCAATCAATTTTATGTTAAATGATGAAATCAGGAAAAAAAATTAAGAAATTTGACAAAAAAAATAGCAAATAAAATAATGAGAATTTGATGGGGAAAAAAAAACTTAAGAAAGATGAAATTGTAAAAAAAAAATTCAACTTAAGAAATTATCTCAAATAAAAAAATAAAATCAAAAGAATAGTAACCAAATTTTAAAAAAAAATGAAAAAGGGATGAAAATAAAAAAGAATTTCAATTTTATAAATGAAGGATAAGAGGAAAAAAATGAAGAAAAAGAAAAGAAGGTTGTCAATGTTAAATTAGAGAACCGTTGGCTGCACGCACCCCGGCAGAAGGTGGCATATAATCATTGGACAGCCCTACAAACGTCACTCACTTGCTAGTGCATGTAATTTTTTTAATAATATTTATTCAAATACAAAAATACCCCCGAGTCAACATGATATAAACTAAGATGAATAGATGAAATAGCCCTTGAAAGATAGTTTAGTATATTGTCTTTAAGGGTAATTAAGTTATTTTATTGTGCTAAAAAAATAAAAAGACTAAAAAAACCCTTTACATAAGTTTAATTTTCTTATTTTATTTTAGAGGTAACTAAGTCATTTTACTGTGCCAAAAAAATAAAAAGATTAATTTTCCCTGCATAAATTGAAAATAACAATTGAATCACGGTGAAAACTGTATTGACCCCAATGCCTAATTCAAAGGTTTTATGATTAAAGGGTAATTTTATCATTACACTATGTAGGTGCACAATAATTTTGCTAGGAGATTTAGTTTTTTGTTAATGCATCAATGGGTCTCGTATGAGGAACACTGTCCTAACATCACAACTTAATTACTAGGAAAATTGTAATCTATCACATTGATTAAGTTTGCACTGCATCTATTTAGAAAATGTTCAAACTTAACTCATCATATATTTTGGTTTAAGCAATTAATGAGATCAGCTTACCACATCAAGAAAGAGTGCATTCATCTGCCTCTCGTCAACAACAACATTGGCAGAGACAGCAGTTGCATTTGTAGTTCTATCCCTGGCGGTTGCAATGATTAATTCAGTATCCAAATCCTGCATTAGAGTAACAAAGCGTGTTTTAAACCAGTTCCAATAAATTTCAAAAAATGAGTGTTTAGAGTATTGATGTTTACCTGTATTGATGAGAATATCTTTTCCAGGTCTTTGGCAAAGGCCATAACATCCACATCCTTGTTTGTGGCACCCATTTCAATCAAGGCAGATGCCATTGACTCATATTCTTCAGTTGCAATTGACGCAAGAAACACTTCCATAGCAGTCCATGTTTTTGGGGATATGCGACCAACAATTCCTGTAGATTGGATTCTACTTGAGTTATATGACAGATGGCTTAAATTCATGTAAATAGTTGGTCAGCTCTCATTAAATATGCTGTAAATGCTCCAGATCATACCATCACCAACCTGAGGTACCATTTACATTAGATCTATAGTACTAAGTGGTATAAATGACCCATTAAAATAGGTTCTGCAATGAAGGGATGCACCATGAATCTGCAGAAATAGTTCTACACAGTACAATATATCATCTAATAATCGTTTATGATCCTTTGGCCCCAATCAATATGACTGAAATGTCTTTTCAGTAGCTAGGGTAAAGATACAAATTAACTTCCATGTCACCAATGAGCTTGTAGCACAAGTAGCACTCTTATAAAAAGCAAGAGGGGCAAGGTCTTAGGTTCAGGTCCAACCTTTGTCAATCCATCTCTAAACTGAAAAAAAAAAAAAAGGAACTTCCATGCTTGCTTTTCAGATGAAATTCAGAAAGAGAGAAGTCAACAGTGATATTAAAATTCTCAACTATTATTCTATCATTGTTGTAGCAGATGGGCCACTTTAGCACAGGGAAGATTTGCAGAAAACCTACTTAGGTAACCATTTGCTGTAATAACAAAGTCCTCTAAGTAACCAGTATAGGCTAGTAATCAAATCCAATAATAAGTTGGAAATCCAGTCATTCAATGTAGAGTATAACAAGCTATGCACAAACATTCAGTAAAACGGACGCCTAAAACTGTTTTTCTTGGAAACTAAGTCATGAATCAACTTGATGCACATAAAAATTTTACCGAAATCAAGAAACCCAATGCGGCCATCACGTAACAACCACAAATTGCCAGCATGAACATCTGCATGGAAAGTTTCACATGCAAGTAAACTACCAAACCTGGACAAGAAATTTCATATGATCAGTTTTACATTCAAAAGCCTGATATGATATTCTTAAGATTAACATGAAATCTCACAAGCATGTGGATCATGGATGTCATACCACACATTAAGGGCAGTTATAAGACTGGTCTCCGGACTAGAAACAAGTGAGCTTATAGAGTCCAGGTCAGTGAGAGGCACTCCATATAGCCTCTCCATTGTAAGAATTCGCCGGGTACTGCAGTGCTGGTATACTTTTGGAGCTGTAGCTTGCCGTGTAAGTCCCATAGCTTCCAAATAACTCCTAAAGGCCTCGATGTTTGCAGCTTCCTTATAAAAGTCGACTTCTTCAAGCATGGACTCTCTTATGTCTTTGACAATACCAACCTAACGAGAGGAGACATGACTTATGAAAGAAAAGAACCTTAAGAATTTAATTAACGGGCACACTCAGAAACAAATATATGCTTGCTTCCTCCACAATAATACATCAGGGAGGTCAATAAATGCAAAACCCCAATATGCCACTGGAAGAATAAGTATCTTTTTGTATGTCATTAAGATGGATAAACACTTAAAGTTTCCAGGATTTCAACATTGAGAAAATATAGTGATAAAAGGACTTGGAATAGTAGAAGTTTACTCTCAAGACAGCAACTAATTTCATCACTTGCAAAAACTGATGAACAAACATCATACCAGTGATGCACGGCTGAGTTCAGGGTTTAAAAACTCCAAGATGCGAGCAACAATGTAAACAAAGTTCAAATCTGCCACTAGGATATCTTTTATTCCAGGTTTCAAGACCTTTATAACTACATCTTCTTGAGAGCCCTTGAGCCTTGCAGCATGAACCTGGGCATTATATTCAAATTTTGGGAATGTCATGTCAAATATACGAGTAAGAAAAGAAAATATGAGAGAGGGATAGTGCACTCCAAGGAAATACACTAAATAGATGTGAAACAGGAAAGGGAAGAAGAGTATTTACCTGTGCAATTGAGGCCGAGGCAACTGGTGTTGGGTCAACATATTCATACACACTGTCTATTGGTCTTCCTAATTCCTCACGCAAGATTGCTTGAATTTCTTGAAAAGGAACTGCAGGAGCTCTGTCAAAACAGTTCTGAAATTCTTGTACATATTCTGCTGGGAACAATGTAGGTGCAGATGCTATGAACTAGCAAAACACATGATAGGAAAGCATTAGTGGAAAAATAGCATCTGCCAGGAAGATTAAAAAGAAGTGTAATGGAAACAAGGATAGAAGATTTAATTTTTATTGAATAAGAGGAATAGGATTGTTGACAAACTCAAGCAGCATTGAACAATCAAAAAAGAATAAACTTTTTGAAATATACTATGACTTACCTGACCTAATTTAATATAGGTTGCTCCCATGCGTTCAAACAATCTCCTCAAATATTGTGGAGAAAGTAATCCAAGCTGCATTTGGGTTGGTAATCCAGCAGAAGAATTTGTAGACTGCAAATAATAGAGGGATGAGGAGGTCAAAAAAATAGTATGAATTGTACAACTTTTTTTAACCTATCATACAAAAAGACGCTTCTATCAGAACTTAAACTAATAGCAATGTCATCCATGGGATTTGGAGAAAGAAAACTAAGTAAAAAGGAATATATAAAGCAAGCAACAAACTGAACAAACTTCACATCCTCAGCTCTCTTCTAAGAACTGATCCAAATGAAATGAGGCCTTTCTTTAAATAGATGCTCATCTAAATTGCACTCTTATGCGCTCATAGTTACCTATTTACTCTTCCTCAAAATGTTCATTTTTTCATTGTTCTGTTTCCTAAAGTTCAAAGAGACAAAAAAATGTAAGAAATTGTGATATAACCATGAGGTTTAATATCTCTATAATGCCAAACAATCCTCTATTCTGTCATGCTTCGTATACCATAATTGCTTCCATAGATTCCCTGTTGCCATCAGAAAATCATTGATGCATGTATACCCTTTCTTTTACATTGACAATAATATTGTTCCAGTAGCCATCTAGAGGAACTGCAACTCATTAGAAATAGGCAATGCAAGAAACAACAATCTGCATATTGCCACAGGATTTGCAAAGAATGGGCACTAGCTTAAGGAAGCATCTTATGGATTTCCCAAATGAATTGCAAAGAAACATCAACATAGAGGTAGTGTAAGAACTTACACGAGTTTAATGCATTGGCATCTACGGACAATATAATTTGCAAGCATTGGATTCTAAATATAGATGTCATGCAAAATTACAGTCATTCTCACTAGTGGAAAAACAAATAAGAATCCAAGTTATACCCCAGGACAGTAGAGAGAGAAACCAGCAACAATATCTTACTAAGGCCCACCCAAAATCTGATTGGAAAAATATCTAGGAAAAAGGATCTCTCATAGTAAAAGTTCTGAGAATAGGACTGAAAAATGAAGCCCCAAAACGATCATCATATGAGACAGAATGGCAACTAGGAATGATGTAAGTTGAAAGAAGAATTTCAAACTTCTTTCTGCATCATATTTTCGCTTTAAATGATGTAAACCAGAAGGACCTGACATCCGCTATGCAGCTAGATTATACTATGTTAAAACAGAATCCTTGAGTCTTAATCACCCACTGCAATTGTAAGCCATGCTTGATCCCATTCAACTAAGTTGATTAACCTTCAACTTCTCAGTCCTGACCACAGGAATCACTGATGAACTTGGTTGCATTATATTGGAGGCCATACATGGAATTTAAGAGATAAATATGCTGTAAAAGGACGAGTTTCACAATCAAGTTCGCACGAGCAATACTGCTACCAGTCAGAAAAGTTAACTCTAGTTCCAGGAGAAGACAGGGATTCCAACCTCGACAACCAGAGTCTTGTCGAAAGGAAAAGAAACATATTAGAAATAATCGTTCAATTTTCTACAATCTCATAGGCTTAACCAGTTCTCACAATGTAATCAATTGACTAGCAAATCAACAAATTGCATCTCTGATGAGTTTCCAGGCATGCTACAGGAAAAGCAGAAGTGCTTGCAAACGAGATAGTTATCCATACATTGTACGCAAAACTGGAAGTGTTTTATTATTTATTTATTTGTGTCAAAGTGAAAAAGAAAGAAAACTACTGGAGCGCAAACTACCTTTGATACATCTGCCAGCCACTCGCCACCAACTCCAAGGAATGCTTGAATACCTTGAGCCAGCCTTAGGGCTCCACGTGGACCGGTATTGATAGATGTCTGAACAATATCCTCCACAAGTTTGGGCAAGTTTTCAATACCGTCTGATTGTACAACATATATTAGTTTTCAATAACGAAGTATAATCACAGCTAAAACCAGAAGAAGTGACAGCAAGTTCATTAAAACTTTATATACTGGTGGAATATATAGGTAAACGTAAACGGGTAAATTCCTAATTTCATTATGTGACCATTGAGGTGATCGTAACCAACCTTGGAGGCGAGAAGAGAAAAGATCCTGCTGTGATTGAGCATACCGGGCAAAAGGGGTAAAACCCTTTGAGCGAAAATTGAGCTTACTTGATCTCCTGCTTGGAATTGGAAACTTTTGAAACAAAAAGAAGTATCTTGTCAAGACAAGACAAGAATGATTGCTAAAAGAAGAACCCACACATCAAAAAATCAGTAAATTAGATATCAAGAGAAACACTCAATCACCTGAGGAAATGGGTGTGGATTATTGGTAAAGAGAGGGAACCGAGCCCCTCTTAGTGCTGACACAGAAATTATCGCCATTTCTTTCTTTCCTTATTGCAGAAATATCTATTCGGCACCAAATATGGACAGCACAACTTTGCTTAGTTGAGGAGGGGGGAAAAACATGAAAGGGAGGAGGCCACGTGGCAGGAAGTAGATCGCCCTCACACAGGTTTGGGTTCTTGTCTTGACGTCTTGCATGCAATCCACTGATGTTATGAAAAGAAAAGTTGCTTCGCATCATCGATGCTTGGGCTCCATGACTCTGAAGATTCTGGCCCCCCAATGACACTGGACAAGGGGTGTTAGCTTTACTTGTAATTTGGGTTCTTGACTTTGTTCTCACTGCTGCTAGATTACGAAGCCGCGGTTTGTTTTTTAAAAACAATACAGGGCAAGTTGAAGTGTTTTTAACGTAAAAAATTTAAAGTGTAAATTAAAAATTCAATGGAAGTATTTAACTAAAAAAATAAATAATTATATATGTGAAAAAATAAATAAAATCATTAACAATAATTAAAAAAAATTAAAAAATTAAAAACCTAAAAAATAAATGAAAATAAATATATTAAATTACACAAAATTAGATATCCGCTAAATTATATTCATTTAATTTGTTTATTTAAATCAATAAAAAATAAATTCACATCTTAAAAAACTCATAACTTAAAAGATAAATATAAATAAAAATGATTTGAATAAACTCACATCCTATAAAAATTATTTAAGGCCAAACAAATGAGTGATATCATTTAAAATGAATATTTTTTATTTTAAAAAACAAATTTCATTTGTATAAATAAATAAAAAATTACAAATGAATTAGAATAATATCTTGAAAATCAAACACAAACAAAACATTTCTAATTTTTTTAAAAAACAATTATAAGTTTAAATCAAAAAATTATTAAAACATCCAATAATATTCTATGCAAATAAATAAATAAAAAATTAGTCAACAATAACTAAAAGAGAAAGTGAAAAAGCTGAGAGTTAAATGTAGATCAAGATAATTTATCGGTTGGTATTCATTGAATCTGTCTATTAAAATCAATAAAAAATGATAAAAATAAAAACATATATCAAACTGATTAATAAAATAAAAAGAAAACAATATGCATGGCTGAACATATTCAAAATATTGTTTTAAAATAACTATTTTTTTACAAAAAAAATTATATAAAATAAAATTTAAAAAATACAGAGCCTACAACAATTAATTACAAAAAAAACTTCATCCAAAAAAGATATGCAAAACTTGTGGTATAAATAATGAGAACGAGAAAAACTGATTAAATAGAAATTGAACGTAACCACAAAACTATTTTAAAAAAAAATATAATGTAGAATAATAAAATTATAAAATAAAATGAGGGGGGAAAAGGGATACTTCGCTGTATTAATACTTAAAACTTGTGACCCGTATGATTAAATCAAAAGCATGACAAATAAAAAAATAATGAAACCTAATCCGAAACAAATCAACCTCATAAAAAATATAACTAAAAGAATAAGGGTGAAAATCAAAATAAAAAAAATTATGGGAACCCAAAAAACTAAATAATAGGGTTAAATTGAAAAAAATCAACAAAAGAAAAAAAAATCAAAAGAATGAGGGGTAAATTGAGAAGAAGAAAAAACATTAACTTTGATTGAAGAAAAAAGTTAAAAACCAATAAAACTATAACAAAATATCCAAGTATCAAAATAAAAAATTAAAAGAATAAAGATCAAATTAAAAAATAAAAAATAATAATATATGACAAATTGTAATTTAAGGTTTGAATTGAAATCATAAAAAAAACTTTTGTAAAAGTGTCAAGGATGAAATTAAGCCCTTCAAAACATAAGGACTGAAATTGAGGGGAAAAAAAAAAGAAAGAGGATTGGCATATACTTATTTTCGGAGAGAGAAAAAAAAAGAAAAAAGAGAAAAAAATACTTGACTTGTAATCAACTATTGTTACGTGCTTCACTAAAAAAAAATAGACATAAAGGCATTTTTAGAAACATAACAAAAAACTAGGTCTGGACAACCGATAATGTCACATGCATCACCTAAAAAGCATGGACACTACTACCATGCGAGCACATAACCACACATGACACCACCTTTTTGAATAAAAAAATAATTCAAAATTACTAAATATCTCTCATTAATCTAGAAATAACAAATAAATCAATGTGAAAGCACTAAAACATCCCACAATACATAAGTGACCTTTTATCTTTTCTAAGGGTACATGTGTATTTTTCTTGTAGCTTAGGAAGTAAAAAATTTGAAACTCCCTTTATCAAGAGCTCAATTATTTTTTGACCTTTAGGGTTAATTTTTTTAACTAAAAGTTTGTGAAATATCAAAAAAACTCCTTCATCAACGGTCTAATTTTTGTTGACCTTAAAGGTATAATAGTTTTTTTACTATATAATTAAAATTAAAAAGAATAACGTACCACTGTTCAATCCTTTAATTATCAATAAGTATATAAAAAAGACCAAAATATATTTACATTAAAGGCTTCTAATTATAGATTTAATTAAAACTATTATAAAATAGATTGTTATATGCAAAATAAATGAAAAGCATTTCTTTATGAATGAAAAACATGTTGTTTTAGCTTTTATAAAACCAAGGTTTAAAATGCAATTATACAATTATGTGTGAGGCTTGATGCAAAAAACATAAGCTGCTTGGTTAATCAAATAATGTTTTTTATATGATTAGATAAAAAAAAGGAAGCTAATACAATATTAAACCATATTCAGCATTTTATAGTAAACTAATTTTTTTTTATTTAATTTATCTATAGCCAACTGACTAAATTATATTAAGTCACAAAACAAACACTCTCTCTAACAACAAGAAAAATATATGATTTTTTTTAATCAATCTTCTTAAATTATATGATTTTTTTTAATCAACCTTCTTAAATAATATGATTTTTTAATAAGGTCTTACAGAGAAAATTTGATTACAAAACTCTTAAACCCCTTTGTAGTTCCTCTTTCTTCTCGGCTAATAAAAATAAATGATGTGTTTCATTACAAATTGAAATGAAAGTTTTTGATTAAAAAGTTTTTTTCAAAAAAATAAATATAAATGCTTTTAAAGCATGCTATTTTAACATAAAAGAATCTTATTCATACATTAAAAAGTTTTGTACCATACTTGAATTTTTGAAATATTGAGGGACTAAAAAGTTATCATGTAAAGAGTAAAAGGATCAAAAGGAACTTTTTGCCCTATTTTTTAAACCATTGCTCATTTAATCCATGTTTTATATTTTAGTCCCCTTTGTTTCAATTATATCCCTTCTTAATATTTTTTTGATAAAAAGATATAATTGAAGAAACAAAATTTCACGGCTATATAGAAAAAAAACAAAAAAAACATTGTGAATCGCTACAACAAAATCCTACATGATTTAGATGTTTTTACTAGCTATGAGACTTGTATTATGTTGCGGGTTACACTCAAAACTTTTCCTTACACTCAAAAGACAATTGGTCAAGTCATGAGGAATTTTTTTTTTTTATGGTTGATGGGTTAATAATATTTACTTAATACTAAAATCTTAAGACTCGTCTTGCTTATATTTAATCAAACCAAATAAAACATTATAAAATAAGCATTTTATTCAAAATTAATGAAAAATCCTATAAAAAGAAAAAAAATAATGGAGCCCAATCTTTTATTAAATAAATGTTGAAGGATGAAGTTAAAATAATAAGCTTAAAAAAAATCTAGAAAAATCTTTTAAACCTGGATTAATCTTCTAAACTCACATCTTGTAAAATCATAAACCTAGAATCAATAAGGAATCTCAATTCCCAGCTAAGTTAATAGTAAATGATGGAATTATATATATATATATATATATATATATATATATATATATATATATCAATTAAAAAAAGAGGCAAAAGTAAATGAAATAACAATTAAAAAAATCAAAATCAAAATTGATAGGGAAAAAACTTAAAGAGAATGAGATTGTAAAAAGAAATCAATTACAAAAATTACCTCAAAAAAATAAATAGTAATAAAAAATGAGGGATTAAATTTGATATATAGAAAAAATTAAAGTAGGATGAAATTGAGAAAAATTATAATTTCATAAATTATTTTAAATTAAAAAAAAGTAGTAAAAAACAGGAACTAAATTTAAAAAGTAGATAAACTAAAAAACTATTTCAAAATCTTGTAAAGAGAGACATGAAAACCAAAAAGAAAAGAAAAAAAAAAGGATAAAAAAAACTCACAAACACCAAACCAAAAATTAATAAGTCATGCATACTATCTAAAGATAAAGTAGTGATTGAGAAGATTTTAACATTGCCTTAAAAGCTACCATTTGGCCACCCTGAAAGCCACAATTTAGATGGTTAAAGCCCCTCCATATATTGTCTAAATGACATGAGATGAGCCCACATCTATTGCATTCGCCAATCATTTTTTTTTAAATAATATTAGAATTTTATTATAAAAGAATGAAATTTTATTTTTTAAAATAATTTAGACATTTTACTATGCATAAGAAATTGAAAACATTTATAGGCATTAATTTTTAATGTATTAATTGTATTGTACATCAAAAATACAAAAAGACCAATCTATCCCCCATCAATATAATAATAATCAATGGACCCTTGTAAAAAAATTATATTACCCTTAATATGTATTTATTTTGTTTTGAGAAGGGCAATAAGGTAATTCTATCTTGGATTGCTATAATGATTTCTTCCCTCACATTTTAGATTTTATTAGTTAATTGACCTACACATCACTAGGTGTAGGATTTGTTTTGGCAAAAAACAAATAAATATGCAAGCTTTTCAAATATGTTTTTTTTAATTTAATTATAAATCAAAAGGTCTATGCATGTATTTAATTAAATATATCGAGAATTATATGTGTCAATATATATAAAAAAACAAAGCGTTAACATGTCCATTCAACTTGTCTTACTGTAAGTCAAATAATTTTTTTCTAACACAAAGACATTAATGTATAGATATTATTATGACATTTTTTAACATTGAGTAACAAATATAACCACAAATCAAAAAATTGATTTGTATATATATTATATTTATATGTAAGATCTTAAGTTAATTTTTAACATAGCAGAATAATGAAACAATATTGCAATTACGATAGTGAAACACTGTTATTTTAATCTTTGTATAATATTTTTTCAAAAATAAAAAGTATAAAGATGAAAAAAATAAAGATAAGAACAAAAATAATAGTATAAATAAAACAACTATAAAGTGATAAATATTCAAGTGTAAAAAATATAAAAAAATATTTTTTTTCCAAAAAAAAGTGTAATGAAAATAAAAATAAAAAATAATAAAAAAATAAAGATGATAAAAAATAAAACAAGTGTAAAATAATAAAAAACTAAGTACAAAGACAAACACACACACACACACACACACACATATATATATATATATATATATATATGTAAAAGAAAGCACTAAACCTTTCTTCTTTCTCATTTTAGCTAGTTAACTAATGTTGAATACAGGGGAAAAGATGGAAGGAGAGCCAGACAGCCAACTAGCAATGAAACCTCATCTTGGCACTCTTGAGAGGGTTCAGGAAGATTAGCTGCGTTTTTTGCGTTGCTTGAGCAGCAATAACGAATCCCTTCATGCCCGTTCCTCTGCAGGCTCTCATTCAGCCTCCTCTGTTTCTTTTTGGAAAACTTCTTTTTTCATGAAATCTTTGTCAGGCACCACTAAAGCTCTGCGGCAGCCAGGGTTCCAGGTTTGATTTTTTGAAAAAGTTTGGCTTGCTTTTAGATAGTTTATGCAACTCAAACTCTATCATTGCCTTATGTTGTCATCATGTGAACTTGTTGACGTTATGTTATTTGTTTCAGACTCTTATTTATTCAACTGCTAAATTTGGAAATGAAGAAGCCATTGCATTTCGGTTCACACAAATTTGACCATCTTAGACTTTGCATCCACAATTGATTGATTATGCTGTTTTTTTTTTCACTGTTTGTTTACCTATCTAATGAAACCCAAAATGCATTCATAAAAAAAACATGTAACATCGCGCAAGTCATTTATCTAGTTCTAGTTCTTCTCTAGTTTGTGTTGTCAAGTGTTTCAGGTAAAGTCTATTCTTGTATTAGAGATTTCATTTAAAGAAAAAAAAGGGTGAGATTTTTGGTGAAATTTTTCTACTATTATGAGAAAAAACAATTGTCATCAAGGGCTACGAGTTCGAGAAGACAAGGTTGGTTATCTATGCTGGTATGAAAATAAAGTATATGAGAGCATTATTAATCTAATTTAATCAAGGTTGTAAAGTATATTACAAAATGAAAAAATAACCAAACTCTAGGATAATGGGATTTTTATGAACTTTCGCTAAAGTAATTTTGGGGCAAATTCAGAAATTCATATTGTTTAGGGTGGGAAATCAGAGGTATTTTTGTTCACTTTTACGTGTGTTTGTTTTTTGAACTTAAATTCAGAGGGGGTGGGTTTACAATTTAGCCCAATTAATATGATAAAGCTGGAGAGAGGCAGCAAACTAGCAATTACGAGATGCAGCAATTCCATACAGCACCATGCCCATTTTAAAATAAAACGCTGGATTCAGCAATTGCATATAGCACTACTATATACAAACAAACAAAAAACTGCGAACCGTGCCACAGATCTTGCAAGGATTGTTCACATAGGAAAGTAGTTGGACTCGGAAAAGGCTGCGAGTCTCAGCTCAGTTCACGTGCTTAATGTTGAGCATCATGGGCAAGCTTAAAAAACCCAATTTCCAGCAAATAATTATCAATGTTTCAACAAATACAAATTTTTCTTCATCAGCATTTAATGTAATGTAATGTTGGACAAGAACCTATCGCTGCAAGGGTTTCATATGTCATGAAGTTAAGAATCCGTATCTGATCCTGAATTGAACTCTGTATCAGATTGTTCCCATTCTGGTGGCTTGATTCTGTTCATATTTGCTTCTAATGGAGGAAGCCCATCATCATCACTTGATTCAAGCTCATTCTCTTCAAGTTGGCCATTGGTTATATTCAGACTTCCACTAGAATCATCCGGAGCTGTAGATTTGAAAATCTCTGGCCTGCATTGGACAAGAACACAAATGTGAAAAAACTTGAATGATATAGGAGCAATAAAAAGAGCAAGAAAAGCACATGGCACAAGCAAATAATTAGCAGAAGCTTGCAGCATATTTTGAACTTCAACTATTGGCAACACAAGCTGCTTCAGATTAAAAGATGTGTGCATGTCTCTGTTGAGTTCAACTCTTGAAGTAAAATTGACTGCTCTAGAAAAACGCAGAAGTAGTATCATAGAGGTTATTGTTATCGACAATTTCTAGCAGTATGTGGTGAAGAAAAGTGACCATTCAGGAGATCTCTGAAGCACACGGACATGTTCATAAAAGAGAACTTGAGAAACAATACATGCCACTTTGCTGCCTGATTCCAAAGCCTTTTCCTTACCACTTTCATCAACCACGACAAAACTTCCTGCATGCACAACAAAGCAGTTAAGATACTGCCAACACTTCTCCAATCAATTAATGGAGGTCAAATTAGAGCCATTCAATCCAAGATCCAATTCACCAAAACGGCCAAATGAATGTCAAACTATGACTTGAATTCTCTTTGAAACATACCTTTTTTTATCCACATACTCTTCTGAAATTTAGCCGGAAACAAAGCTAGTGACTTCCCACCTCTTGCATCCATTACCTTAAAACAAACACAAATTGTCACTAAACCCTCCTCATCCTATGAAAAAAAAAAAAAAAAGAACGCCATTTTGAAGAGGGAATAAAAAAAAGAAAAAAGAGCAAATGTCAAGCAAATTCGAAGTTGTATTCACATAGTAGCAGCAATCCATCATCTCCCCTGCATAATAGTAATTAAAAAGAAAAACCCATCACCACTCCAAGTATGGCACCCGATATTGCTGCTCCACTCCATAGATTTACAAACGCATTCCACATTATTGTAATTTTATTGACCTTGTGCAAGTGCTCTTAACTAAAAATGAGTTGACCAGCAACGGCCGCTACAGATATGGCTTGGCAATGCAAGAGCGTGGCAAAAGCCCATTTGGTTGTCTAAAAGAGGCAAGGGAGAAGAATGTTAAGTAAACTAAGGTAAATTACATAAATAGTTTTGGTTGTTGTTAGCTTAGCCACGCCAAAAAAATTTCAACAAGCTGTGAACACACAGGGTTCGCATTTAAAAAGTCTATAGCTAACAGTCTAAAAATCTCAAAAAAGAAAAAAATCCATTGTGAAATTTGACAAAAACCTAAAACCTTTACATCAGGAATCGATGCTTAATTAAAAAGGTTAATAAAGTTGGAAACCCTAATACTAATTTTGTTTAAGTACTCAGATTTGCTCAACTTTTAACAGTCATTGTAGATTTTGCCTGAAAAATTACTCCAGTGTTATGAGGGCTCCTCGTACAGTTATAAGAAAACCATACCTCAATTAGATTGGAACCCCTCAGAGAAACAACTTGCATGATGCTTTGCCCATCTTCAAGACTTAAATTGTGTTCCTCTGCTACTGCTGCTCTCTTCATATTCTTCCTTCCTCCTTTCATCTTCCTCCTACTTATTAAATTAATTAATTACTGCTTCCTCTGATTGTTAATTGGGTATTCATGCAACTCAAAATAATATTTTAAAACGTTGACGTTGTTCCCGTTGGCTGCTTCTGTTCAGATAAGGTTTTGTGAAGGTGATGGCGGCTGTTCAGGCGAGGGGTTGTCGTTCCCGGTCTTGATGGACAAGTAGTTTTGGCTACCTCTGGTAGTTTCACAAGTTACAAGGGTTGGAGGAGGCAGAGAGAAATAGAGTCGTAATTTGCTTGAAATTTTTTTATGTACTTTATATTGTATTTTATTAAAATAGTGTTTTATTCAAATTCTGACCAAAAATAATAAACCTGTCCTCGTACTCAAAGGTTATTAAAAATATATTTTAACTTAATATAAAAAAAAATATTATAAAAATAAAATATAAAATTATAAAAAAATTTAAAATACATTAAAAAATATATAATTTAAATAAAAATTTATATATAATTTAAGTATCTTAAAATATATAATTTAAATAAAAATTTATATATAATTTAAATAATTTTTTATTAACTAATAATTACAAAATTAAAACAAATAATCTAGTAATATATGTTATAGACTAAATCCAGCTTTATTTTCTACAGGTTTAAAACAATATAAAAAACTCAATATAAATTTAAGAAAATAAAACATAGCACACTCACTATTTAAAAATGTTATATAAGTTTATTATTTGATATGATATCTAGTGTTATATTCACTTTATTAAGACTTCTTTAACTTTCTTTTCTTGATGTAGAAGAAAACAAACAAGGACACAACAAAGAAGATACCAAATCAAATTGAATAAATATTCATTGTCATGTGGCAGTTGGTAATTGATTCCACTTAAAATAGATTTGTAGTCTTATGTGGATTTGTTGTTTGGCGTTATAAGTATAGACATGTATGAGTGACTATGCATTTACCCTGCTAATAGACACTGGACAATTGAAGCATGAAGAGAAATATTTACCTTTGTTTTGGTGAAATCGTTTAATCAGTCTTGAACTCATGATTTTTTGTGATTTCACTTGATTTTAACGATTTTACTTGATTTCAACCTAATTTCATCTATTTTTTTATTTTTTTTCAAATGATTTAGCACTTAAAGCATGTTTTGACTCCTAAAATCATATGATTTTACGAGTCAAAACGTGATTTTAACAACCTTGCTCGTACCTCATCTAGATCAAGAATTGTGTCAAGGATTAAATAGGATAAATTAAAACGAACTTGTTTCGAGAATATTTTTATAAAAATTTCAAAAACATATTGTTTTGTAAAAAAAAAAAGTTAAATAATTTATTGTATTATCCAAGCTTAATTAAATTATTTTTCACCTACTTTTTTTAATTCGATTCAAATCCAATTCTAAATCAACCAAGTCTTGAGATAATTCATTGGGCTATTGGGTCAAGTTTAATAACATTTATTATAGCTTCAACTAGATAAGTAACTCGCGTTACGCTGTAAGTCAGGTCAAATTTTTTCTTACATTAAAAATTAGTATTCAAATGAAAATAATTTGAGAGAACCTAGGTTAAATTTACCAAAACACAACCTGAATATGAGATTGAAACAACTTGCAGAAAGGAAAGTAAAAAGAATTTATAAAGCTCAATGCCTAATAACTTAATGTCAGAGATGAAAATGAAAAGTAAAAAATCTAACATTGAAGAAACAAACTTAAGGCAACTTGGGTTAACTTGCCGAATCCTCTACTTACAATATAAAATCAAGATAAAAAAGAGTTTGAAAAAAAAAACCTAGTTAAAAAAAACCAAAATTCAATAAAAAAAAAAACCAGAGCTAACCTGGGTTAACTTTACTAACTCGTTATTGGAATAACTGATTAGTACTTAAAAGTGTATTTTTATCAAGGTTTTATATCATCATTTTGCACTTGAAGTATCAATAACTTCTTAACTAAAGCATGTTTTATAATAATATATCTAATAATATAAGATACCTTTAATTTGTGGTAAATGTTCATTTTAAATGCAGGCCTATCACATAAATGAAAGGATTGATTGATGAATTTAAGAACTGAAATTAAAAGGATAAAGAGATGGCCAAACTTAGAAAAGAGATGTCAGTGCAATCCAAACCAGAATATTGTTCGGTAATTGGGTCATATCTAGAGTTACAGATCTCAGATTTAGGTCTCCTTTATATGGATGGAAAGACAAGACATAGGCCTACAACTTTTATATGGAGCTCAAGATCTAAAAAGGTCATTTTCAAATCCAAATTATAGCAACAACAAAAAAGTCTGAATTTGTCTTTTAGCCCAAGCACTGTTAGGTATTTGACTCATATCTAGAGTTCTAAAAGTTAAAATGGGCTTAATGTTTTACATAAGAAAGCTGAGACAATTTTCTACAACTTTCATGTTTTCAAGTGGCTTCAATTTTGACGTTATCAGTGACGTTTTGGGCAGACAAGAGAAGATAAAGATTGTAACCAAGTCAAGAGTTGGTCACCCAGTCATCAATTAGTCATCAAATCAATAGTTTTCAATTTTGGCCTCTAAAAGGAGGCATTTGCCATGCATTTAGGCATCTTGGTTTCCAGATCAAGATCATGCTCTTGCTTTCTATTCTTTGTATTTTTTATGCTTTGCTTTCATTAATATCAAGTTTATGCCTTTCATTTCCTTTCCTTTACTTAGTTAACTTTTATCTTATTTATGTTCTTATTTTGTATATCTATTTTTCTTTCTTTCATTATGTCTAGCTAAGTTTATTATGTCAAGGTAAAAAGGTTACACTAATGGTGTAAGAATAATTATAGTATAAACTTAATATGAACTTTAATGTTTGATATTAACATGTTTTATATTTGTTATCTTATTCACTCTTTAATACTTTACTTGTTAAATGACTAATCTTGATTTATGTTGTATAACACTTGGTACAATAAATGCTTGACACTTTCATAGCCCATACTGTATGGTATAACCAACACCTGAGTTTTGAAAGGAACTTGATTTGTTGTTAACATAAGTTATAATCATGATAATCATGAATGCTTGATGAAATTTACAAGTATTTGCATTAATTGAATAAGATGACTAATGTAATCATGTTAACAATCTATAATCTGATTGGAACCTTTTTTGTGTGTGGTTTCTAATTGAATAATAAGAGTTTATACTATACTTGTTTGACATACCATTAGTGGAACTTCTAACCTTAACATTTGTTATTATCATCGTTTAATCCTTACATTAATATTCCATCTCAAAGTTTTCATCATCATCTTCTTCTTCCTCCTTTTCTTTATTACTACTACTACTACTACTACTACTACTACTACTACTACTACTATTATTAGTACTATTATTGTTGTTGTTGTTGTTGTTGTTGTTGTTGTTATTATTATTACTATTATTGGTGTTGTTGTTGTTGTTGTTATTGTAGTATTGTTATTTATAATTTGTACAATTAGCCTCCCTATGGTTCGACCCCGGTCTTGCCGGGTTATTTATTACTTCGACACTCCTCCACTTGGGAGAAGACAACAATCTTTTAGTCGTGTCAATAACCAAACATAAAGAAAAGTGAAAAAATAACAAAACTCAAGGGCAAATAACTTAATGCAAAATGATATAAAAAAATTATAAAAAATAGAGGAATTTGTTTTTAGTAAACCTGGGTTAACTTAACTAGTCTACCACTCACAACATGAGTTTGGAATAAAAAAAATAAAATTTTAAGAGAAGAACCTAACAAAAAAAAATCAAAGTTAAATAAAAAAATATTTAAAAATAAAATGCAAACTAACTTGGGTTAACTTTATTAACTTGCCATTCGAATGACCAAATAGAATGAAAAGTAAAAAAATAACAAAGCTTAATGAAAAATAATTTAATGCAAAATGATGAAATTATAAAGAAAAAAGTTATAAAAAAACCAAAGTTAACCCAATTTAAGTCGACTAACTCGCCATTCATGAAATAAGGATAAAAAAAAATTAGACTTCCAAAATAAGGACAAAAAAACAAAATTTAAATAAAAAAACATAAAGATAAAAATATAAGCTAATTTGGGTTAATTTGACTAACCTATATTCAATATAACCCAAAATAAAGAAAAATAATAATAATAAATCATAAAGCTTAAGGGTCAATGATTTAATGCAAAATGATGAAATTTAAAAAAAAAAAATTTATAAAAAAACATTGAGGAAAAAAATCTAAGTTAACCATGGTTAACTTGATTAATCTGTTACTTGGATATAAGATTAATATAATTCAATAAAAAAAAATAAAACAAATAATAAAGCTAAAGGGTCTAATAACCATATGTCAAATGACGAGTTTGATAAACAAAAATTAAATAAAAGATCCCTAAAAAAACCAAACATAAATCGGGTTTGGCTATAAGGTTAGGATTGCGCTGTTGAAAGGCAATAACAAAGTAAAATATTCAATAGTAAAGCAATTTAAAAGCCAAACAATATGAGTCAAATATGGTAAATTGAAAAAAATTAAAAAATTAATAATAAAAAAGATAATCAAAATAATAATGATCAAAATTAGATAAGGTATTAAATGAAATAAAATGTTGAGGGATGAAATAAAAAAAAATAAATCAAGAAAATAATAAAAATACATCAATTAAAATAATAAAAATCAAAATTGAATTAAAAACAAAAATGCTATAAAATGAAAAGGGATGAAATTACATAATAATAATAAAAAACACAGAAATAAAGTAATTAAAAGTAGAAGGATCAAATGGAATAAAAACATCAAATGGAATAAAAACATCAAATGAAACAATGAATAGAAATAGAGTAATAATAAAATATTCAAGAATAAAATTGAAAAAAAGCTAAACTTAAAAATGAATAGAAATCAAAATTAATAACAATGAAATCAAAATTAATAACATTCAAAAGAAAAAAAAGGCTAAAATTGATAAAATTATAAAATGAAAGACATAATTATTTTGTGAAAGGATTGACTTGAATTTCAAGGATATAAAAGAAAATAATTTTATTACAACCTAATCAAATCTTTTTAATGAGCACATGCTATATTGCCATAAAAAAAATAACTCATTGCTCTGAATATCATTATTGATGAAAAATTTTAGTAATCAAATGGTACGGGGATTGTCATACAATGACACATACATTACACGCTTCAACAACTTTTTTAATAATATTTAATTATTGAAAATTATTAAATAATCTCTAATCAAATTAAAAAATAACAAAAAAATATATAATAAAAAAATTAAAATACTCTTTAAATCAACCAACCTTATCTTTTTTCAAGATTCCAAAGGTAATTCTATTATTTAAGTGTTTAAAAAATAAACAACAACAAGAAGCCCTTTATGCATGCTCATTTCTCTCTCTACCAAGTGTATGAATATGATTCCACTATGCAACTTGTTTTGAAAAAACTGAAAAGCCTTCATCAAAAGCATAACATTTTATTTTTGTTTTTTAAAAGAAAAATAATCAATTTACTGTGATAAAAAAAGGTTTCTTGATCAATTTTTCCCCACTCAATTTTTCAATGAGTAATGTATCATTTCAAAAAAATAATTCTACCCTTAATCGCAGGCTTACCATTTTTTTTTGTTAAGAATAAAAATATAATTTTATTATTTTAATAAATAATGAGAAGTGTTTATGGCTACAATATTTTATTAATGCTTTTGTTAATTTTTTTTCAATGAAACCTAATGTAATTAAACGGAAGGAAGGACGAGACTCCATTGAAAAAAATTAGAAGAGTAATAGTATTTAATATTTATAAAATTTGTTCCATGGGTATTGTATTTGATTCATCGCCTCATTTATATATATATATATAGCCTGTGATACGAAGAGATTATGGGGCCATCAAAACATCATTAGATTAAATTTATTTTTTTTATTTTAAAATATTAATATTAAAAATAAATTTTAAAAAATAAAATAAAAATCATTTTAATATATTTTGAAAGAAAAAATACTGTAAAACATAATCTATACCACTTTCCTAAATAATCCGTACATCCTCGTATTTGTTTTACAATTTGCCGAAAAAAGACAAAGCAAGAAAGGAAACGGCAAGTAGTACAGTGACTAGTGTTATTTTATTGATCGGTAGAAAAGTAATTTTGCAAAGTTACTGACTTTTCTAAACGACATGTCGGCTAGTGTCCATATATATAAATAAACGTGATGATTTATCTCGAGAAAGAACACGAGGCGAGGCAAGGCTTGGCCTCTCTCTCTGGCTCTGTTTTTTGATTCGAGTAAAAAGAGAGAGGAGAGGAGAGGGAGACGTATGCCTTAAATATTGCAGGTTGATTGATTAATGTTGTGGTTCATCAGATTCAGATTGTGTATGGCTACTACTGAATCTGTTTAAAGGAAACAAAGACAATTCAGTAAGTTTTATAGTTTTATCTGTTTAAAGGAAACAAAGACAATTCAGTAAGTTTTATAGTTTTATTTCGAACTTTGTGTTTTTCTTTTCTGTGATTACACTTTCATGAATTGGTTGTTTCTATATTAGTTTGGTTGGTTGGTTGGTTGGTTGGTTGGAGTGATGGGTAGAAGGAAGCAAGCCCGTCCTCACCGCTCGGGTGGGTTAATTACACAAAACAATGCTGCTGCTTCTGCTTCTGCTTCTGCTGAATTGGAGAATCAGAGGAAAGCATCATCCAGTGATGCTCAGCCAACAGAGTTAGTTGGTATTGATGAACAGCCTTATTTTGTCGAAGTTGAACGGAATAGTTGGGCTTCGAATCACCACCGTGATGCTTCTGAACTTGTTTTACATGGTTTGAATTTAGGACAAGAGTATTCTAGTTTTCGAATAACTGATGGTTTTTATCACGACTCTAAGTATTCTTTGAGGTTTCGTGTGTCCAATGTCAAGCATTCTGTTCTTTCTCGCATTAAGTTAGGACATTGGCCTGTGTTTTCTTCTAGTGATATATCTTTGGAATTGATTGAGAAATCCATGGTGGAGGAGGATAGGGAGGTGGAATCGGTGATTTTCTCAGGGAGTTTTGATGGACCTGATGAGGGTATTACTGGTCTTGTTCACTTGACAAATATGAAGTTTTTGACTTTGAGGCCAGTTCTGGGGGTTGATTTCTCAGAGAAGATGACGCCCCTGAGGATGAGGGTTGAAATACTTGAGAAAGCTTTTGATGCTTGTGAATCACTTCTTGAAAGTACCAGACAAATATGGAAGAAGAGCATGATGAATGTTATGGCTTGGTTACGTCCAGAAGTGATGACTTCAGAGGCTAGATATGGACATGCTAAGTCAACAGAAATGGAAGTCAACATGGCTGCAGAGATAGGAGATGATACTTCCAGCTCTGGGAAACGTGCCCAGTTTGATGTTGCCGGGTTATATGAAGCCATTAAGCCGTCAAAGTGAGTGCCTGTTCTTTCTATAGAGCGTAATGATTCATGATGTATTGCACATTCCGGACTTGGATCACTTATGCATCTTTTTGTGCAGATCGGATCCTATGCTTGAAGATGACCTGCCTGACTTGCTCCCCACTTTGAGACCATATCAGCGTCGTGCTGCTCACTGGATGGTACAGCAAGAGAAAGGAGAAATTTCGAGTGTAAAGGAAAGAAGCCAGTTCTTTTCTCCTTTATGTATGCCCGTGGATTTTCTCGACACATGTTCAAAAATGTTCTATAATCCTTTCAGGTATGATGTTTTTAAATCAGCATGGGTAGTGAAGGGGACAAAATTGCAGAGGCCTACCCCCTTTGTGTTTGTGTTGTGTCTCTGTTTGTATGTCACTCGCTTAATCTCTGACTTTTATTATAAATTGTCTACAGCGGCAATGTTTCGTTCCATCCTGAGTTTCCTACACCTTATGTCTCTGGTGGGATTCTTGCTGGTAAGTCCATTGCTATAACTTTACCTACATATGTCAAATCTTTTCTAATAAGCTTATGATCTTTTTTTCCCTACATTTTATTCTGAGTCTAGTCAACTTCTTGTTAAATTGATCCTTCCTGCATGAGGACCATGAATGTTTTAAGGGTGGAGAATTACATGAGCTCCCTTTTCCCTAATTTCTGACTCTTCTTGAAGTGGTTTTTCCAAAATAATAAAGTTTACACTGGCTTTCCTAGAGAGAGAAGTTTAGGAAAGAATATTCTAAAGAATGGTTTCTGCAAAGATTATGCTAAAGATTGGTTTCTGCTTGAGCATTTTCTTCCTAATTCTTGCTGAGGTGTAATTAACCCAAATATTACAATTGTTATTATTTGAAAATGTGACAACAATCCTTCTAGAAAAAAAACTGACAACAATATATTGTCAAGCTAAGACTTATGCTCAACATCATTAGAAGAAAAGGAAATGAAACAGATTTCTAAGAATTGTGTCAGCACTTGCATGATATGATGTTAGTCGATTGACTTTGATCATTTATTTCTACCGCAGATGAGATGGGTTTGGGGAAAACAGTTGAGTTGCTTGCTTGCATACTTGCTCATCGGAAGTCTATTTCTGATGATGGTTCAGTTGTTGCTCCCATGTGGCAAAATACCGGGAATCAAAAGATTAATCTTAAGAGATTGAAAAGAGAGCGAGTTGAGTGTGTTTGTGGAGCCGTGAGTGATAGCTATAAATATAGAGGACTTTGGGTACAGTGTGACATTTGTGATGCTTGGCAACATGCAGATTGTGTTGGTTATTCACCTAGAGGGAAAAAGAAGATGTCAGTGGATGATGTACAAAAGCACAGAAACAAGACTACAATAAGCTATGTTGAGAGGGATGGGGAGCATGTTTGCCAGATGTGCTCTGAACTCATAGAAGTGGCTGACACTCCCATAGCTACTGGTGCCACTCTTATAGTCTGTCCAGCTCCTATATTGCCTCAATGGCATTCTGAAATCAAACGGTATAACTTCTTACTGTGTTCTTTTGGTGCACTTTGCAAATTTCAGCATTCCTTCATGTTTTATCGCACTGGCTGCCAAATTCTTAGCTTATCATATATATGGATGTGAGCTTCTCTTCTTTCTTTTCTTCGTTCATTATTTCACCATAATTTCTTTGGGCTGAGGAAGAAATAGAAATATCAAGCTTTACTAATCACAATGACAATGCAGGCGAGATCATTTTTCAACATGAAGGGGTGTGCTGACTTTTTGGCACTCTTGAGCTTGTGACATGATTTTTCCTTGCTATTAGCTATATGTTAATGACATTTCAATCTTGAACCAAGTGCCACATTACTCCCAGGTCCCATGAGAAAATAGAACTTGAATATCTATTAGCTACAGATTTACTGAGACATGGAAATCCAGTGCTGGTCATGAGCTGTAGTTACGAGATTTTTTAAATTTTAAACAAAAGATTTAACTCTGTCCTTATGGTAGTCTAACCTCTCTGTGTGTTTTTGCTTTCAAGTACATAAGTGCACATTTAAGTCAGATTAGTAGACAAGCGTTACTTATTTATGTCTGGATTCACAAACTGGTGTATTAACATCTGATTCAAGATTGGAATCTAAATTGATAGCTATGGGCTGCGTGTTCTGTATTTTATAAACTGTTCACTTCTTTTAGGTGAGGACTCAAGAATCTGTTACCTACTGCATATGGAGTGAATATTTGATGTGGAAAATTTCATTTTCATTTGGAAATTTATTGAATTGTGGTCATGTGCATTTTTTTCTGATGCAGCAAGATTGTAGGACTGACTGGGTAATTGTTATCTTTTTTTAGGCATACACGTCCAGGTTCCTTAAAAACTTATGTGTATGAAGGCGTACGAGATGCATCTCTTTCAAATACATTAGTAGATATTGGTCAACTTGTCAATGCTGACATTGTATTGACAACATATGATGTGCTTAAAGAGGACCTCTCGCATGACTCTGATAGGCACGAAGGTGATAGGCACATCCTGAGATTCCAGAAGAGGTTCTTACAAACTCTATAGTTGTTGTTTTTTGATAAAGTGACCTTTTTTTTCTCAATGTTTGCTGCTTGTGTTTTAGAATGGGTTGAATTTGCACAATTGTTTTAGAGCTTAGATTATATCTTTCTACAAAATTTTTATTTGTAGCTTGCAGTTGTGGTTGAAATTTTGTTGTTAAACATGTCTTACAAATGGTATTTTGCATCGATGTCTGCTATGGTATTGCTAGATTGAATTTGTTTTTTTAATAGTCTATTGAAGTTTTAAAGATTTGAACTTTCTTCAAGGCTTTTGGTGTGTTCGGGATTTTGTAATGATGGTGGTTCAAAGTACTTTTCGCTTAGAAATGCATCAAAATGAAGTTTTTTTATTTTTTAAAAATCATTTTTGATATTAGCATATCAAAACAATCTGAAATCATATATATATATATATATATATATATATTTTATTTTAAGCAAATTTTTTTTTCAAAATTTGAGAGAATACGGTTTGCATGACGTTCTCAAACACACTCTTCATTTCAAGGGGGGTTGGGTTGTGCTCTTGGTAGGTAAGAGCTATGCTCTCTGGACCGAGTATATGAGTATGACTACTTGCCATATTGTTGTAGGTACCCTGTTACCCCAACTATTCTAACAAGAATATTTTGGTGGAGGGTTTGCTTGGATGAGGCTCAAATGGTGGAGAGTAATGCTGCAGCTGCCACTGAAATGGCTCTTCGATTGTCAACTAAACATCGTTGGTGTATTACTGGGACTCCTATACAACGTAAACTTGATGACTTATATGGACTTCTAAGATTCTTGAAAGCAAGTCCCTTCAATGTTTCTAGGTGGTGGATTGATGTTATAAGGGATCCATATGAGGTATGAGATTCTTGAAAATCAAGTGCTTGCTAGTGACTTTATGGTTGTGAGTATTAAGACATGCCCTTTTTTGCATTATTTAACATCTAAGAAAACATACGGATGAGAAATCAAACATTTCTTTCTCAAAGTCTCATCCCCATTTTACTGCTCGCTGTTGATTCTTTAACTCCATGAGCTTCTTTGATTGTAGTCCTTGAGTTGTTGTATCAAGTCTACTTTGAGTTGCAGATATCTTTGTTTTGAGTGATCTTCTTAAGTTTGCATCTTCATATTTACAGAGGAGAGATGCAGATGCTATGGAATTTACACATAAATTCTTCAAACAAATCATGTGGCGCTCCTCTAAAATACATGTTGCTGATGAGTTGCAACTACCACCGCAGGAAGAGTGTGTCTCTTGGCTTACCTTTTCAGCAATTGAAAAACACTTTTACCAGATGCAACATGAAACCTGTGTGAGTTATGCTCGAGAAGTTATTGGAAGTTTTAAAGATGATGTTGTCAAAAGAAAGGTCCCAGGTTGTTAATGGTCATCCTGCATCTTCATCTTGAAATCACTTAGAAGCACATAGTATTAATAATATCATATCTATAATATCTTCATGCTTATTTTATCCAGGTTGTGTATCAACTGATGCCTCAAGAGATCCTTTGATCACCCATGCAGAAGCTGCGAAGCTACTCAACTCGCTCTTGAAGCTTCGCCAAGCTTGCTGCCACCCGCAAGTAGGAAGTTCTGGGCTTCGCTCCCTGCAACAATCCCCCATGACTATGGAGGAAATATTGATGGTGGTTTAAATACTAAAAAGAGTTCATCAAATTTCCAACAATTTTTAGTGGTCGTTTTTTTTCCTTTATTTTTTTTATTCATAGAGACCTTCTATAGGTTCTTGTAGGTAAGATGAAGATAGAGGGGGAGGAAGCTTTGAGGAAGTTAGTTGTTGCTTTAAATGCCCTTGCGGGGATAGCAATACTTGAGCAAAACTTTCCTCAAGCAGTATCAGTGTACAAAGAAGCGCTGGCGCTATCTCAAGAACACAGTGAAGATTTCCGCCTAGATCCTTTATTGAATATTCACATCCATCACAACCTTGCTGATATACTTGCACTGGTTGTGGACCACTCAACAGAAGTCCCATCTAATGGACAACAGTTGCATGGAAACTCTGAAAAGGCTTCCAAGATAAACAAATCTGAAACATGTGATTTAAATAATGCAAAGAAACAAAAAGTCAGTGGTGAAGATTCAGATTTCACCATTGATGCTGGGAATTCACTGGACCTATCAGAAAACTGCTCGGTTGGTAATAAAAAAGGCAACAATAATCATGACATGCCATCCACATCCTTCAGTACTCAATATTTGAGAACAGCGTGTGAGAACTTCAAACAGAAATACTTGTCTGTGTTTAGTTCAAAACTTGCTGCAGCACAGCTAGACTTTAACAAATCATACACACAGGTATGTTTCCTCCATATTGGAACATGTAAACTTTCTCATAATGCAATGTTATGTCATAAATAGAGCCGTGTTTAATTAAATTATCAGTATATCTGGATGTGGTTATTTCATTGAATGTAGAGTTGACAACATGGCACATTTATATCTCACGACTACATATATTTGATCTAGAAATCCTTTTTTTTATTGAATAATCAGATAAACTATATAGATGTGTATAAAAATTAGCTCATGCAACACTAAACCTCCATGAAAATTAGCTCATGCAACACTAAACCTCCATGATTGGCCTCATGCTGGATTATATTGCAGCCAATCCAAATCTGCATAATTAGCCAAAGTGAAGGGAACTTTATTTGTTTCAGTATCGATATATACAACTTCAGGAACCTCACCCCACTCACAAATTTCATTAGCAGAAACCTATGCTCATTGGACTTCATCAAGATGTAGATGTTCTCTGCGTTTTTGGTCGGTAGGAATTGTTTTCTGCCCACAAACACTACTCTGATTTGAGCTGGTTCCTACACAAATTAGACACTGATATAGGAGAAGCAAATCTTTAACAGCCTGCTTTTATGATCCCTTAAAGAATCCCACCTCAAACCCATTCCCCTTCAAAGAGAATAATAGGAATTCCCTTTCATGATGGTATTTCATGATTCAGTGTTTAGGATTCTAACTCAAACCCATGCTGTTTGCCATTGTCTATCAGGTTTTCTTGCATGCTAGTATTTTCTCATACAAAAATAGGCCCTAATCTGTTATTGTCTGATAGTTGAACCCTCTGTCATCTATTTGGGTGAGTGAGGTATTACTTAGTCATTTGAACCAGACTTTTCGCTGCTTTTCGGTATGTTCTAGTGTGCTATGTCAAAGGTGAGTATAACATTGTTACGGTTGATGACCACAACTTCATTACTGTTTTCATTTAAAAAATCTAAAAAAAAGATGGCACCTTTATTTCATAGGAATTGATTATCATATTCTAAGGGGTGGCATAACTAGAAATTGTCTATATTTTCTGCATTTCTTATTTTTTTTCAGTCTTTCAGTCTTAAGCAAGATTATAATTCTTCTGAAGGTTTGTAATGCATTTGGTGAGAGAAAAAATCTACATACAGTTTGGTGGTTGGATGCTCTCAATCATGCAGAACAGAACAAGGATTCCACAGGTGAGCTGATAAGAAAGATTGAAGAGGCTGTCTCAGGAACTCTAAACAATTCGAGATCATCAAGAATTGCATCACGGTTAGTGATTGTCTAAACTATGCGCAATGAATAAATATATCATTCTATTTCAACTTCTTTGATCATAATGTGTAATTGCTTTGTATTTTTGCCAACTTATACTCCCCATTGAACTTCAAAGCTAAGTTAGAAAACCTTTGACTGGTATGCAGTCTTGGTCCAGATATCAATTCTAATTATGGTAGTTTACTAATACTGATCTCACTTCAGTTTACGAAGCATTACTGGTCTAAAGTACCACATCCAAACTCATTTAGATCAATTGGAAGCTTCTAGACAAACGTTACTTGATCGAATTTTGGAAATTGATCAAACAATGGCGAACCCAAAGGAAGAGGATATTGAACGTGTGAGACATTGTCGAATATGCCAAGCTATTGATGATGGTCCCACATGTGTTCATTGTGAATTGGAGGAATCATTTCAGGTATGTTACTAAACTGCGTGTTTACTTAGACGTTTGACTATTTAGTATGTTGAAGAAGGGGGGAGAGGGGATTCACTGTGATCACATTTTTATATTTGTTTGTCAGGAATATGAGGCAAGGTTATTTCGTCTTAACAAATTACATGGAGGCATTATTACATCTGCTGAAGAGGCAGTGAATCTGCAAAAAAGGAACTCAGAGAGAAATCGTTACTACTGGAATTTAGACCGCCAAAAGAAAAATTTACTGCCATCTATTGATTTCAATGAAGAATTGAAGAAAAGAAAGACTGGAGAAACAGTGATGGTAAGTTTCCTTACCTCAATAGGTCAAACTAAACCATCTTTCATCTACCAGATGTTTAATTCTAGAGATTCTTCGTGGCCATCTGTCAATGGACATGGTTGTCAGACTGAATGGCTGTTCTTATGTGAAGTAGCCTATGAATCTTACTCCAGCATATATGGCTGTATATTTTTTAAGACTCTTATCACTTGATTGGAGCTTGCAAAGCACAAGACAACAGATAGGCGACTCATCTCATTTTAGCAATGCCAAATTTTAATCACCAGTGGTGGTGAGCTAGGTTGTTTTTAGACGCCCCTCTTTATAATCCTTGGGGCACAGCACATGCAGGGAGGGGCAGTAGCTTAAGAATTAAACTTACTGGATACCGAGTGAAACTCTGTCCTAAGTATTGTAAAAGTCATCAAATATTTGTTTTTGTCATCTATCAGGTCACTTTCATGATGCCTAATCAGTCCCTCATAATTGTTAAAATGAGGAATGGGCAGTGTAATCCAGCAACTGATCTTTGTTGCCAGTCTGTCTTTATTACAACGTCCAACCCAGAGCTTTAAGTTGATGGATGGAAAGGATATTCTAGTACATTCCACACTCCTAATTACATTTACTAAAACTGATGCTCACAAATGGGCTGCAGAATCATGTCATATATAGTGGACATATGGGTTCAATAGATTGCGCTACTTCTATTTCAACACAATTAGATTTTACACATATGGGGCAACTGATAATCTTAGTTTTTGGTGCAAGCACTTCAGGAATTAGAATTGTCAAATTCTATTGCTGGAAAATCACGTGATGCTGAAACAAGAGCAAATAATTACTATATATTCCCTTGTTGTTGATAGGTTTCAAAATCGCCATCTGAATTGGAGGTTATTCTTGGAGTTATAAAGAGCTATTGCAAGGCCCAGCTAGAAAATGAAGCTGTGTCTGCTGCCAGCCTGCAGATACACATTCTGGAGGTATGCTTGATTGATTTTTTTTTTTCTTTTTTCTTTTTCTTTTTGTTGTGGAAACTTCTACACTAGGACTGTATTGAATAAACAAATCATTATTAATATTGAATGCAAGCATTTTAAAACTGCCATTCTTTCTATTTCATCTAGGGAATGAGGAAGGAGTATGGACATGCAAGGTCCTTGGCAGTTGCTCAAGCTCAACTTCTTCGTGCTCATGATGAACTTAAGATGGCAACAGCACGTTTGCACTTAAGAGAAAATGAGAATGATATGTCTATGGATGCTTTGGGTGAAGATGAATTAGAGTCTGCTAGCGTGCTACACTCTAATGAAAAGTTCATGTCCTTGAACTTGCTGTCTCATACAAAAGGGAAACTTCGTTATCTGAAGGTACCAGCATAGCCTTGTAAATTTTTATATTTAAAGTAATTGACATATGCTATTATTTGGTTCTTTCTTTGATACTTTAAGGTTTTTTAATGCTATTCTCCTTCTCATTTGACTTTCTATGAATTCATCTTTCTAAAAGAGGTTATTATTGTATGCCAATGTTGTGAATTTTTTTATAAGCCTAAGCCATTAAAGTTAGTCCTATTCCTATGGAAAAACTAAAACTGAAGCATTTTAGTTGGATTAGTGATATTAATGGGAATGAGATTTTCCATTAATATGTTTTACCTACTACCACTACTACTACTCTCCACACACATGCACAACATAAACACTACAGCAATATCAATGTCAGTATTTTTCCTCTTTGTTTTTCCCTCTCAAAAATGGTGAGACAAAACTCATACTCCAAGATTGTTATTTGCCTTTATGTGTTAACTATATGTCATTATTCACCACCAGAAAAGAGAGATGGTATTTTTAAGAGGAGTTGATACCCTTCCTTCAATGTCTTGGATTTTGATTAGAACTTTTTTTGTTTCTCTAAATTATGTTTCTATGTTGGAAGGGATGTAGTTGCACAAATAGGTTGATGTTTTTGTGTGCAGATTTTTTTTTAACCTTTTCTCTCTCAAATTAAATTGATAGAATTTGTCTCCTTTATTGCCTTTTATTTTTAAGTGATTTTTTATAGGTAAAATCTTCCGATGAAGTTTGCTTGAATTTTCATGACCACAAGTCTCTGTCTCTACTTTCATTTGTAAATCCATCATTTCTTATCTCCCATGAAACTTACAAAATAACAAATAAAAAATGTATCATGTTTATTTGTGGAATATTTTTTTGTTTTCTGAAATTTTTTTTGTTTATTGTTAAAAAACCATCTCAACCCGAAAGCTTAACTTGTTATCTGAGGTCTCAAGATATGATTTATATTATTCTCTAACACGCCCCCTCAAGTGAAAGCCCTTTGGGCTTAAAACTTGCACAAACCTACATTACCTTGTGTTTAATTTTTAACAAATTAATAGGGATGATGAGACTCAAACTTGCAACTGCTTGTTCATCAAGGCTCTAATATCATGTCAAAGAACCATCTCAACTCAAAAACTTTATTTAACAAATATTATTCTCTAACATTTACTAATTCAAAATAAAAACTATTTTCTTGAAAACACTCTTTTGTAGTTTTTTAGAGAACTGAAAAACACAAAAAAGTTGTTTTTCCAAATGCTCCTTTGGGACTTGTTTGGTTTGCTGATTTTTGTGTCTATTCTTGTACTGTTTCTAATGTAAGCCAAGTAAGACTTTCTAATTTTGGAACATGTTTCCTTAATTTTCCATAGAGAAATGTTGTTAGGATAAATGCAAAAAACTAGATATGGGAACCATAAAACTATTTTCTAAAAGTAAACGTGAAAACATGACCTTAGCTTCTGAAGTCTTTGTCCACATCTTTTAATTATTCAACATTCATATATAGCCTTATTGGTGATTCTTTTCAAAAATGGCTGTGATCTGGCTTTCGATTGAAGCACTATGAACTATCAATTATGTCATACTGATATAAAACAAAAACAAAGTCTAAAAGCATTTCCTAAGGCAACGATTTGTTCTAATTTCTCTTATTTTTCTTTAGAAATATTTTTTAGTTCTCATTTTGAGAAAGAAAGAGTTTGAAGATAAAGAAATGCTGGTTACTGCCTTACTCTTTGCCTTTTGTTTGTTAGCCTTTTGTAAGTGATACTTTTAAATTGTTCAGCTAATTTAGTGCACTCCTCATCATATTGTAAGTGTTGACACCTTTGGTTTTTTAGCCAGCATAATTGTTAATAAACCTTGGCTGGGTGACATTTGTCACTCAATTCCTTTTCTGTTACTGTATGTATATGAATAAAATATTTCTTCTTCATCATTGATCTTACTATCTGATTTACTTTCAGGGTTTGGTACAATCAAAACAGAAACCAACATCTGAAAGTTCAAATAATTCCTCGTTAACTGAAGAAATGGCTGCCATGCCAATGACAACAGAGAAGATAAGTGAATATTTGCCAAAAGATGATGATGAAGCATGCCCTATCTGTCAAGAGAAGCTAAACAATCAAAAGATGGTTTTCCCGTGCGGGCACGTCACTTGCTGTAAATGTGAGTTTTACCTGTTTTCCATTTCATGATTCTTCAACTTCCTAAAATCCATTCATGAAATAATTATGGTGTTAGAACAACAAACATTCAGTTTACCAATTTTAGAACTGTCTGTCTCGTGTGAATTTTCAACAAATGTTGATAAAAAGAAGCAAATGATCCAATAGGCGCCCCAAACAGAACAAACCAAACAATCCTACATATGGAGTCTGGATCCAGCTAAAACTGTGCATCCGACCTTCTAAGCCAGTAATAGTAGGTGCAAAAGCCAATGCATGATAAGAAACCATCTTATAAAAGACTACTTTTTCTCCTAATTGTCACACAACATATTGATAATCCTGCATCATATATCTGCATTTTGTCACTTAAAAGTTAGGAGAGACCATGACAATTTTTCTACCTTGATATGATGGGTCAACTGCATTCACAGTTGATGAATACTTTTTCCTAGCATCCTTGATCCACCAGTTCCTCAGACTTATCTCTTTCATGTGTGTGTGAACGCAATGCACATGATTGCTTACACCAGTTTCTCAAACTTCTCTCTTTCAAGTGTGTGTGAGCACGATACACATGATTGCTTGCATGCATGTACTCAGACATGCATGCTTGCTTGTCTCTTAGATGTCCTCAACCATCATAAGTACGTTGGAGTTGACTTTGTTACCTGTTGATTCCTCTCATATGAAATATTTCACCCTGGTTAAGCACCATTTCATGCTTTTTTCTTGCAGGTTTCTTTGCAATGACTGAGCGCAAAATGCATGATAACAGGTTCCAACGTAAATGGGTAATGTGCCCAACATGTCGGCAGCATACTGATTTTGGGAATATTGCGTATGCTGATGATAGACGGGACAAATCTTGTAGTTCTGCTATGCTGGATGCAATTCAAGGCTGTGAAAAAACTGAAGCGTCTTTGGCTGTTCAAGGTTCATATGGAACAAAGGTTTACTTCCTAATCTAATGCCTTGAGCAAATTTAAATTCAAATTTATAGTCTTGCAACATGCACATAGTGCACTTAAGACAGCATGTTAGTATTGCATTACTGTTCTCCTTTTCCCAGAGCATAATAAACCTTGTTTACTTCTTTTTTGGCACCATAAAGGTTGAAGCAGTCACTAGAAGAATCTTGTGGATAAAGTCTTCAGATCCTAAAGCAAAGGTTCTCGTATTTTCAAGTTGGAATGATGTCCTTGATGTGTTAGAGCATGCTTTCAATGCTAATGAAATCACCTATATCCGGATGAAAGGAGGAAGGTAGATAAATCTCTTGATCATCTTATGTATGTTTTTTTATAGTTCAACCGATCTTCATGGACCTTGATGGGCCAAAAGAAAAGGGCTATGCCATCCAGGAGAATTCTCATTTTGCTTTTCAGGTTTGCCAAAAGATTGTTGTTAAATTCCTCTTAATTTGGTAACTCAAACAAAATTATCAAGAAACCACATCATCCAATAAAAGTGGTTCCTTCTGTTTTCAGCATTCTTATACGAGCAAAGTGCACAAATTAGGTTGATGAATACTAATGATATCACGAACAAAATAAAAGGATATTGGGGATGAAAAAATTACTGCCTTGCATAATTTGTGCAAATATTGAAATCTTGTAATTTAACCTTGGGGAGGGAAGAGAGAGATCCAATTATAGTAGATCAACACTTGGTGTTCTGTAAAAATTGGTATTATGCGAAGTTTAAAAGTTTGAATGCATGCATACCTCTTTGTTTTCCAGTGCCAAAAATACTGTTAGAAGTGCGTTTGAGGTATTTTAATGTTGATCGAGCTATTTGTAGACTTCAACTTATTTTTTATCATGTCTTTTGGTTGTGACTTCATAAATGCAGGAAATCACATGTTGCCATCAGTGAATTCAGAGAGCAGAATAGCAGTCCCAAAAGAACTCATAGGCAACAACAAGAAACAAAATCTGTTCAAGTGTTGCTGCTCTTAATCCAGCATGGAGCCAATGGACTCAATCTCTTAGAAGCACAGCATGTTGTTCTTGTGGAGCCACTGCTCAATCCAGCAGCTGAGGCTCAAGCAGTCAGCCGGGTGCACCGAATTGGGCAGGAAAAGAGGACATTAGTCCATCGATTTATAGTATGCTCCTTTTCCTTTTTTTTTTTTGTTAAACTAATTTTGGATGCTATACACTTGTGTTTTTCTCTCTTTTGAACATTGCATATAGTAGACATGCATTTGAGATACATAACCTCACCACACTGAAGATAGCATGGGGTATTTTGGGACTATTTGTTTGAGTTCCTTTTTAAAATAATTTACATTTCTATTTAGCTCTCCATTTATCCATGCAGTTTCTATATGTAATTAGATTAGACTTATAATAATCCTTATCATGTCAACCATCCGATTGTTGCTCGAATGGAGCCTTTTATATTTGTTTCAGAATTTAAATGCACACTCCCTTCTCTAGTGATTAATATTAGGATTTGATGCTATGAAAAGGAGCATGCAGGAACTCTTTAAGAACTAGCGTGAGGGTTTTCTATTAACAATTCTTCAATCTCATTCCTTCTTGTGAATTTGTGCACGTGTGTAATTCTTCAATCTCATGCTTTCTAGTTTGCTTGTTGTCCGAAACTTTGAAAATTCATGTCATCTGTTAAAATTTCTGCTTTATAGTGTCTCTATGTGTTCTAACAAAATTTCTCCCTTTTCTTCTATGATCTTATTAGGTTAAAGACACCGTGGAAGAGAGCATATATAAACTGAACAGAAGTAGAAGCACCAGTTCATTCATAAGTGGGAACACGAAGAATCAGGATCAGCCTGTGTTAACCCTTAAGGATGTTGAGTCCCTATTCGCAACAGTGCCGTCCATTGTACCAGAAAGTGATGGAAAGCCAACTGAAAACCTAAGACATCTGCCCCCTTCTGTGGCTGCTGCTCTAGCAGCTGAGAGGAGACTGAAGGAAAATACAGCAGGAATTTCCGTGTGATAATCATTCTTTTCTTTGAACACCAAACTTCAGAATGGAATCGCAGTTAAGCAATCTTCTGGCTATGTGTCATCACTTCCAACAGGCAGCTGTTGTTTCATCTCCATAGGGGAGAGCGTCTCCCCGGTCCGTAATAGGTTGCATGGTCGTGTATGATTTTTTTTATTGGTGTAGATACGAAGAATGCCTTTTTTTAGCCCTCTGTCAGTTACAGAGAGTAATTTAACGAGGAATTCGTTGTAGATTAGCTCATTTAGCCATTATGTATACTCGCTGCGTAGGTTAAACAGAAATGACAGGACAAAGCTAAGAAAAGCTAGGTCCTCTTCTCCTTAGTCTCCAATGGCAGATATTAGACACTCCACTCAATCGTTGTACCATCTTTCTTTGTCTACTTTTGTTCAATTTGTACAGAGACACATCGCCATAATCTTCATTACAACTAGCTCTGTTTTGCAATCTCCCATTCCAATGTCTCTGCTGTCTAGACACTACCTTAAACCTAAACATAATTTTATTAGAACTAAAAAAAGAAAAAGAAAACATTGACCTAAAGATCTACTATCCCTCTATACTACTTCATGTATACATGTCATAGCCCGCATGAAGGAGTGTTGGGTATATCAGCTTAGAGCCAATACACGCTATATATCTTGAAAAGATTGAAATGATAAAATGATTGAGTTCTTCGCAACTCAATGAACAAATAGAACCAAAAATACAATAAGAGACTAAGTTATAATGTGATTAATTTATTAGGTCCATACATGATAATAATCTAACTAAGCAAACCAATAACACATAAATAAGATACTTGTTTGACTAGTTCCCAGGGTTGCTACGGGTACTAATCCATAGTCTCCTCCATTTCTTCTTCGAAGTTTGGCCCTCCATTATCTCTATTCAGTGGGAAATTTGGTGAGTCTCTCACATACACTTTTCTATTATCTTTGCAGTGGAAAATATGGAAAGGGTTGGTGAACTGGAAATTACAAAGCGATACACCCACAAGTGTGTCTCGCGTCAATTACAATATCTTCCATTGAATATAGTGGATTTGTGATCAAATTGCTAGGAAAAACTTTCGAGATTAAAGTTTCTTTCGTAGAATTCTTTGCTATATTTTCTATGACCCCTCATGAGTACTTTCATAGCGATAGCGATTAAATATCTTTGTTGTATACGCATGTAATTGCAATTGTTTATGTAACATATGCACATATATAATTGTAATTGTCTGAGTATATATTATGTACATATAATAATCATGTTTTTTTTTAATATCATATTCTTGTTAATATACATATATCCTTAACTAATTCATTGATTTTAATGAAAATTATTAATATTGATATATAAATTAGCCAAGGAATGATTTTTTCCCTTTCAAGAATTATATCTAATGTTTTCATTAGCATGTAAAGAAGATAAGAACTCATCAATTATAGGCTGTGAAGCGAAGACAAATATGTAAATGTAAAATAATAAAAGATAAATAGAATTAGAAAATAAATAACACATAGAAGGTATGTTGGACAAACTGGACAATGATTTATAATGTCAAAAAGAGTGAAATGTTGCAGGTATAGTATAACAAATAATTATAAAATAAAGGAAGCATGAACACATGAAAAAATACAGATTAATTTGTAAAAAAGTAAGCACAAAATAAAAAAAAATACAGCAACAAAGTTGCTGGCGAAAAACAAAATCAAGTTTGAAAATAATAGGGCACCTATAACTTGAGTGATTTAAGAAAAAGGTGGTGTTTCAGCTTTATGCAATCTAGAAATACTTTAACAGTAATTAAAATAACATGCTGGCAACAAATGGTGAAAAATAGAAAGTTACCAAGCAAATATGAATTTGAGAGATACAATAATAAAGAAAGTGAGTGGAATTTGCGCAATAAGCAGATATCAAATGAACAATTTTTTTTCTTAACAAAATCTCATGTAACTAATTATATACAATCTAATTTAAAGTGATAATTCAACCACCAATTACATGCAACTCAAATTTATAGGTTTTGCTGAAAACAAAAGTAGCTAACAATCATATATAATTGAATTGAAAGGTCTATGAGCAATGTATATTCATTTAATAGAAAATAGGACCCAATAAAACAATAATGGTTAAACATAAAGTTGTAAACCATTTTATGCACAAATTATATGCATTGAAATTTAAAGTAATAATTCAATTGCTAATTATATATAATTTTATTCAAAGACCAAGAAAAATAAAACGACATGTCAAAAATTCTTAATTCAACATGCAGTATCTTAAATCACTATGTCAAACCAATAAACAATTTAATTCTCTATTTTCAAGCATAAAAATAATAATCTTGATTGCCTAAATTATTTCATTAGTTAACCTAGCAATTAACACCCAAATGAAAAAAAATTCAACATACTATTATTTCTTATTCTTAAGCATTTTTTATTTTGGAATATATCTCTTTAAATAACCTCTAACATAAGTTCAATTTTTTTTAAAACACATATCCCTATGAGTTCAAACAACACCTTAAAAAAAAAACATATATCATTAAATATATATATTTTTAACAAAATAAAACAATATCCCAATCTCAGAATAAGCATTAATTAATTCAACTTAAACTACTTCTACGATAACAAAGATATTTAAACAAATTTAATAAAAAATAACTTGAAAAAAAAACGAAACAGCTAAGAACACTGCCTAATAAAAAAAACTTTTCTATTGGAAATAGTTTATCTATTTCACTTTTCTGCCTGCTTCTCAAGCACGAGGATTTAGAGAAAAAGCAAAAGTGAGAAGACTTTGACATTGTAGAGACCTTAGTTTATCCATTCATAGTATACACATTAGAGGCAGTGTGCATGTGAACGTAGGACTTTCCAGTTAACGTCGCAAAAGATGATATGGAAAGGGGAAAGAAAGTTGAGATGGAATTTTATCAGAAATTAGTAAGCCGTGTAAAGCACGAGAGCAATCATAGTTCTATTGAACAATTCAATTACTTACTTATTCATTACAAGCGATATGTTTTAAATTTTGAATACTATTTTGAATCATTATATATATATATATATATATATATATATATATATATATATATAATGGATATGTTAATTGTCCATAATTATTCAGAAAAAACTCAGTTCATTTATTCACTGTTACCCATTTATTTAATAAGTAAAAAAAATGAGAAATCACTCATCTTCTCCATTTATTTAAGACTAAAATTCTCTAATGTGTCTCTGCAAGTATACTTATTCTCAATCTATCTCTAAATTTATGATCATTCTCCAATTGATTCTTTTTTCATAATTTCTCATCCAAACTGTTGTAAATACTCTTACTTAAGAGACTCTAAATCCTATTGGAAATAGCTTAATTTGAAAATAAATAATTAATCCCTATGATTTTAAATCTATTTGTAATTTGATCATTTTCTCCATTTCATGGTCCTTTTCAATTTATTTTATTTCTTTATATGAAATAGTGAAAGGGAAAAAAAGATAAGATGGAAAATTTAATGAGAAAAAAAGAGGATTTTAAAGCCAATCAAGCATAGTCAACATCGGTCAAGTGATTAATTAATTATTTTAAAGCCAGGGTGAGTATTTAATTCATTTTACAGAGGGATTGATTTATAATTTAGAACAAATTGGGATCAATTTGACTAAGAAAAAAATATATTAAAGACTGAATCTAAAATATAAAAAAAATTAATTTATTTTTTATAAAATAATTAATCAGTCACATAAAAATAAAAATATTTCTCTTTTTATGAGTTGAAAAAATGGCACAACCTATATGTATTAGCAGTATCAAGTTTTTTATTTATTTAAATTAGTAAATATAAGAGGAGAAAATATTTTGTATAAAAAAATACAATTAAATTTTAAAGAGTATGTATGTAAGTAGTTCATGTTTGAAAATAATAATAAATTTATTTATTTAAATTTTATGCACTATCACTAGCCTAGTTAATTTCAACTTAATTAGAGAAGAGATGTAATAATCAATGTTTTTTTTTTTTTTAAAAAACAATTCCAATTAATCATGTTTTCCTACCTATAAATACCTCTCCATGGAAGAGCCTAATCTACCATAGCAAACCATATCCTATGTCTCTTGAGAAACACACCATGACGACGTCCTTACTACACAAACCATTCTTCTCCTTTCTCCACATCCTGTTTTTGCTCCTTCACATATTCAACTCTTATTCTTTCTTTGCTTTAGCTGAACACACTTCCTCCACAGCTTCACCATTTGGTAATAATAATACAGAAGCTGAGGCTCTTCTCCAATGGAAAGCCAGTCTTGACAACCAAAGCCAATCTCTCCTTTCTTCTTGGGTCGGCATTAGCCCATGCATTAACTGGATTGGAATCACCTGTGACAATTCTAGAAGCGTCACCGATTTGAGCCTTGCAGACTTTGGCTTGAGAGGTACGCTTTATGATTTAAACTTCTCGGCCTTCCGTAATCTTTTTGTTCTTGACCTTCCGAACAATTCTCTTTCTGGAATCATCCCACATGAAATTGAAAAATTAAAAAAATTATCTTTCCTCGGTCTTTCTAGGAATCAATTAACAGGAAATATTTCTGAGGTTTTTGGTGTCTATCCACATCTGGATTATATTGATTTGAGTTACAATAATTTTTATGGTCAGCTTTCTTCAAAATGGGGAAATTGTTGTAACATGACAAGCTTAAAAATCTCAAACAATAATGTTTCTGGTGAGATGCCACCAGACCTTGGGAAGGCTACTCAATTACAATTGATAGATCTGTCATCAAATCAGTTAAAAGGAGCTATCCCAAAAGATTTAGGGGGTTTGAAGTTATTGTACAAGCTTCTCCTTAACAACAACCATCTTTCAGGTGCCATTCCCTTAGATATTAAGATGCTTTCCAATCTTCAATTCCTTAATTTAGCATCTAATAATCTGAGTGGATTGATTCCAAAACAACTTGGGGAATGCTCGAATTTATTGTTGCTGAACCTCAGCGGTAATAAATTTAGAGAAAGCATTCCAGGTGAGATAGGCTTTCTACTTTCTCTTGAGATCTTGATCTTAGCTGCAATTTCCTGACTAGAGAGATACCGAGGCAACTTGGGCAACTGCAAAGGTTGGAAACTCTGAATGTCTCTCACAACATGCTTTCTGGACGGATTCCGAGCACTTTCAAAGACATGTTAAGCTTAACAACTGTGGATATATCATCCAATAAGCTACAAGGCCCCATTCCCGATATCAAAGCCTTCCACAACGCTTCGTTTGAGGCATTAAGGGATAATATGGGTATCTGTGGCAACGCCAGTGGTCTCAAGCCGTGCATTCTTCCAAGAAGCAGCAAAACTGTCAAGAGAAAGAGCAACAAGCTTGTGGTTTTGATTGTACTCCCTCTTTTAGGAAGCTTGCTTTCAGTGCTTGTTGTGATTGGAGCTTTATTCATTCTCTGCAAAAGAGCTAGGAAGAGAAACGCTGAGCCAGAAAATGAACAAGATCGAAACATATTCACGATATTGGGCCATGATGGGAAGAAGTTGTATGAGAACATCGTTGAAGCTACAGAGGAATTCAACTCCAACTACTGCATTGGCGGAGGAGGATATGGGACTGTTTATAAAGCAGTGATGCCAACAGAACAGGTGGTTGCTGTGAAGAAACTTAACCGGTCACAAACAGAAAAGTTCTCCGATTTTAAAGCTTTTGAAAAGGAAGTTTGCGTGTTGGCAAATATTCGACATCGAAATATTGTGAAAATGTATGGATTTTGCTCACATGCAAAGCATTCTTTTTTGGTTTACGAGTTCATTGAAAGAGGAAGCTTGAGAAAGATTATAACCAGTGAGGAACAAGCAATTGAGTTCGATTGGATGAAAAGGCTAAACGTTGTGAAAGGGGCGGGTGGAGCTTTATCCTATCTACACCATTCTTGCTCTCCTCCAATCATTCATCGAGACATTACCAGCAATAATATCCTTCTGGACATGGAATATGAAGCACACATCTCCGACTTTGGCACAGCTAGATTGTTGATGCCTGACTCATCCAACTGGACCTCATTTGCAGGTACTTTTGGATATACTGCTCCAGGTGCGTAGCTTTATTTCAACATTAAGTTACTATATAATGTGTAATAGTGAAGATAATATATAGTGTTTTTTTAGCTTTTCTTATAGAGTCTTTTCTTTCATCTATTTGATAAAAAACCATGCATAATCATGTTTATTTGGCAGAGCTAGCTTACACAATGAAGGTGACTGAAAAATGCGATGTCTACAGCTTCGGAGTGGTAACAATGGAGGTGATGACAGGAAGGCACCCAGGCGATCTCATTTCAGCACTCCTATCACCAGGATCTTCGTCATCATCGTCGATGCCACCGATTGCTCAACATACTCTATTGAAGGATGTGTTAGACCACCGCATCTCGCTTCCTAAAAAAGAAGCAGCAGAGGGCGTTGTCCACATGATGAAAATTGCACTTGCATGCTTGCAACCCAATCCCCAATCTCGGCCTACAATGGAAAAAATTTCTTTCGAGCTGACAACCAAGTGGCCTCCACTGCCCAAGGCATATTCCACAATAAGTTTGGGAGATCTCTTCTCCACTGCCTAAGGCTACTTCTATTCGATTATCTAAGATCTCTTCTCCACATGAATTTTATCATCAAACGTTTTTTCACACTAAGTGGCCTCCGCTGCCTAAGGCATTTTGCACAATAAGTTTGGGAGATCTCTTAATCTCATAGTGTATAACTACTTCTATTCGATTATCAATTGGAACGATAATTATTTGTAATATGAACTTCATTTCTTTCAAATTATGATGGCACTGTTTTATGCGTTAGAATTTGTTTTTCTTTGCATGAAGGGTTTGAGAATATTTGTAATATTTTGATCAATACACTACGGAATGAAATTTTAAGTTATCGCTGAAACAATTAAAAAAAAAAAACAAGAGCTTCGATCAGTAGGCAAAATAATCAACTGTAAGAAGGTAGCAACCAATGAATTTCCAACTTGATGCTGAATTTTCTAATGAAATGAATTTCCATCATTTCATTAGAAAATTCAAACCCAAAGAACAGTCTACTGGTTGGGGAAACTTTCATTGTGGAATATTGTAGATAATTGCCCTCATTCGCAATACAAGGAGACATTGGCCATCCATAAAGGCTGCCATTCAACCATGATGAGCTGGATTGAAGCTTCAATAATACCATTCAATGTATTTTTTAAAAACAAATACATTGAATAAACGTAGAAAAATAAATAAAATAATATAAAATCAAATCAAATATAAAATTAATATAAAAAATAAAAATAGTTTTTAAATAAAAAATATAAAAATTAATTAGCATTTCCATTTAGGATATTTCAAGGGTAGTTTAAATATATAAAAAAATTAATTAGAATTTATGTTTAGAATATTGTAAAATATAAGAAATTAGTCTTGCATTGTCACTAGATCCAAATCACTTAAGTTTAGCATGGATATAAAATTCAAAATACTTAAAATATTTTCTATATATTTAATATTTTTTTAAAAAATTAATATTAACCCATTGGATAACGCAGCACTGGCAACAACTCAAGGAGACACGAAATGCCAATTCTTTTTAGAGAAGATTTGATAGGCCACTACGAAGAGCTGTTTTTGTATGATTTTATTATTAGGTATTTCTTAATAATGTTTTTCCAGCTCCAATGTATTTCTTAAGACCTCTAGGAAAAATCAGGGTCTAAAAGAATCTCTCTACATGGTTTGCAAAACGTACCGTCAATGGTTGTGACCGGGACTTTACAGAAGATCCTTATGATAATGTCATACGGGAGTTGCTGATATGTGACATGCCATGGAATGGCTTGCAGCCATGCTCAACACTTTTTACTTGATTTTTATCAAGATTGTTTACTTGATTCAATTTCCTAGAGCCCGGAATGTCTGAGTACACATCACGTAATTAAATAGATAATTCAATATGTGAAGTAATCTATCATTTGTACGGTTCTGTAATTTGTTGGATGTTGTCCCCACCATGTGATGGTGGGACCACCACATTAATTTTCATCACATTTCATGTGATGGATGTCTCTTGATGTTTAAAATAAAGTGATTCGGGTAGATTGAAAAATAAAAAAGAGGAGAAGAAAAGAAGAGGCAGCAGAGCAGCCTACATTCTTCCTTTGATTTCCAGGTTGTTTACTGTTAGATCTGGCTGGGATTTTGACAGCAGCTTCTAGACACGTTGATCTTTATTTTGGACGGTTGATCGAAGATTGGTGGTGTGGAAGCTGACTGTTTTGACAGAAAATGGGGCTGTCAGTTTTGTGAGTTTTTCTCAAATAATTCTCCTTTAATCTTGTTGTAATTTGAGAATAAGTTGTTCTTGATGATATATATGTTGTATCCCTTAGTTGAATCTGAGGAAGAATGATTGTGAACCCATTATTTGTTCACGATGGTCCCATGGTTTTTCCCACATCGGGTTTTTTACGTTAAAATCTTGGTGTTGATTTTGTGATTATTTACATTATATTTTATCATTGTTTGATTTTGTTTTACTGCACAAAGAAAGAAAGAATTGGGACTTGTGAATTGTGAATTGTAGTCCGCTGAATTGATCCGGGTAAATTGATGTCCGGTTGTTCATAGTTTTTCCCAACATAATTAAGTAGAAACTCAAATGTTCTCCACTGTGAATCACCCCAACACGCTTAACCTCATGATTCAAGAGGTACTTGCCGTCTCATTTCCTTGTGGCATATTTAGAGAGATTTAACTCTACCTACCTTTCACACAACAATTTAGAAACTGAAAGTAATGCATATGGGGGGAGAGACAAGCCAGAGTACATATATTGTAAGGACTATGGACACCACCTATCTCCATATTGGTATGCTATTGTCCACTTTGGGCCTAAACCCTCATGGATTTGCTCTTGGACTATATCCAAAAGGCCTCATACCAATGAAGATATTTGTCCATTCTTATATACCCTTGATCCTCCCCATTTCTAACCAATGTGGGACTTTGGTCGCATACCCAACAATCCTCCCTTCGAACAAAGGACCACCGAGCCTCTCCTCAAATGATTATTTATCCATCCACTCTCTACCAACTAGGATTCTTCATTCTCTACTTCTCTCTACTTCATCGTGTTGGAGTCAGGACACGTCCATGAAGCATCTGGAGAGCACTACCTAACGTGTGAGTTTTTGCTCTTTCTAGGTCAACTCCTCTTCATCGTGTTGAAATCAAGACATGTCTATGAAGCATCCGGAGCACACCACCTATCCAATAGAGCTGATCCATGGATTAACATCGTGATCTAATTAGGGCCCACCACCTTTTGTTCGACATTCCGAGGATTCATCCATCATGACTAACTCTGGGGCATGACTCTGATACCACTTGTAAGGACTATGGACACCACCTATCTCCACATTGGTATGATATTGTGCACTTTGGGCCTAAGCCCTCATGGATTTGTTATTGGGCTATACCCAAAAGGCCGCATACCAATGAAGATATTTGTTCATTCTTATATACCTTTGATCCTCCCCATTTCTAACCAATGTGGGACTTTGGTCGCATACCCAACAATCCTCCCCTATGAATTGTTGGTATAATTTATACCATAATTTATGGCCTTTGTCCTCTCACTCTTCCTATAAATAGGCAATGCCTCCAAGCTTATTATTCACACCAAAGAAGAGAAGTGAAGAGTAGAGAGAAGAGAGAGTAATCCCATAAAATTATGAGGTATTTGTGAGAGAGTAAGTGAGGTGTTTTCTCCTAGTAATAGAGAGATTTTAGGTCTTCTCCTATTACTTGAGAGAGGTTGTAATTCTCATATTACTTAGTAAAATTCTTCTGTACTTGTTTATGGACGTAGCCTAAATTGGGTGAACCACGTAAATTCTTGTGTGTCTCATTTCTCATTTTATCATATTCCTTGTCTTTTATTTTGTCGGGTTTGCATGCCAGCATCCTAATAGTGGTATCAGAGCCTTTTGGTTGGTGTTGTTAATACACAAAAGTTATTAGTGTATATGGTTACTATTCATATCTACGACACTATTCACCTATACTGCACTATACATCTATACGATACTGTTTACATTGTTACTATTGACGTATATAGAAAAGAAGTGCGGTGATTAAATATAATCAAGAAGTTCTGTCTAAGGAGATTGGGTTTTAAGCGGGACTGTTTGTGACCCCTCCAATTTTTCCTAAAAACTTACTTAGTGAAGTATTATTCACATGATACTATTTATATATACGTTGCAGATTAGGGAAACAGTGATAGTTGAATAGATCTCGGTGAATATAATGGTAGCAAAGTACGAGATTGAGAGGTTTAAAGGGAGCAATTTCTCACTATGGAAAATGAGAATCAAGGCAATTTTAAGGAAAGACAATTGCTTGACAGCAATTGGAGATCAGCCCGAGAAGATCACTGATAATACAAAATGGAATGAGATGGATGACAATGCTATTTCTAACATACATTTAGCATTAGCCGATGAAGTATTATCAAGTGTGGCGGAGAAGAAAACAACTAAGGAGATATGAGAGACTCTAACAAAGTTATGCAAGTCCAAGTCTTTGCACAACAAGATTTTCTTCAAGCGGAGACTTTATACCCTTCGAATGGCAAAAACCACGTCGGTGACTAACCACATCAACATAATAAGAACTCTATTTTCACAACTCACTATGTTGGGTCAACAAATAGAGAAAAATGAACGTGCAAAGCTTCTACTTCAAAGTCTTCCTGATTTGTATGATCAGCTTATTATCAACTTGATAAATAATATCCTCTCAGACTATTTAGTCTTCGATTATGTTGTAGCCGCTATCTTAAAAGAAGAAAATAGGCGCGAAAACAAAGGAGAGAGAAACAGTTCAAACCAAGTAGAGGCGTTGTTATTGTCAAGAGGAAGATCAACGGAGCGTGGCTCCAATGGGAGTCAAAGGCAATGGAGGTCCAAATCAAGAAGTAAGAAGACTGTGAAATGCTACAACTGTGGTAGAAAATGGCACTTAAAAAAGGATTGTTGGTTTAAAAAGGGTATAGAGAATACTGTAGAGTCATCAAAACCTCAAGGATGTGTTGCAAGCACCTCCAAAGATGGGGAGATCTTTTATAGTGAAGCAGCAACAATCTCTACAGATAGAGAAGAGCTCATTGAGGTCTGGCTAATAGATTCAAGAGCAACATGACATATGACTCCTAATCGAGATTGGTTCCATACATATAAACCCATCTCTGGAGGTAAAGTGTTCATGGGTGATAATCATGCTTTAAAGATTGTTGGCATTGGCACCATCAAATTGAAGATGTATGATGGCTTAATTCATACTATTTCAGAAGTGCGACATGTGAAAGACTTAAAAAAGAATCTTTTATCCATAGGATAATTTGATAGTATTGGCTGTAAGATTCGAACAGATAATGGAATCATGAAAATCATCAAAGGAGCGCTGGTGGTTTTAAAGGCAAGAAAGACAGTTGCAAATATATTTGCTTTAATGGGAGAAACACATCTTGAGGCAGAAGCGTCAATCGCATCAGCCAATCCTGTAGAAGAGAAGACAATGATGTGGCATCAAAAACTAGGTCACATGTCAGAGAAAAGGTTTAAAGGTTCTTTCTGATCAAAAGTTACTCCCTAGGCTTACAAAGGTTACTTTACCTTTTTGTGAGCATTATGTTACAAGTAAACAACAACTAAGAGCAAATGCATCTTAGACCTGATTCACTCTGATATTTGGCAAACACCAGTTGTATCCTTGGGAGGAGCAAGATACTTTGTATCATTCATAGATGAATTCTCCAGGAGATGTTAGGTGTATCCAATTAGAAGGAAGGCAGATGTGCTTGCAGTCTTTAAAACTTTCAAAGCGTGGGTGGAACTTGAATCTGAAAAGAAGATCAAGTGTTTGAGGACTGACAATGGAGAAGAATATACTAGTGATGAATTTGATAACTTTAGTCAACATGAAGGTATCAAAAGGCAGTTCACAACAGTATACACTCCACAACAAAATGGAGTGGTAGAGCGGATGAACAGAACTCTGTTAGAAAGAACAAGAGCAATGTTGAAGGCTGCAGGTCTAGGAAAGTCATTCTAGGCAGAAGCAGTCAATACCGCCTGTTATGTGATAAATCGATCTCCATCAACTACAATTGAGCTTAAGACATCGATGGAGATGTGGATTGGAAAACCAGCTGATTATTCTCGATTGCATATATTTAGAAGTCCTGTGTACGTGATGTACAATATACAAGAAGTTAACAAACTGGATTCAAAATCAAGAAAATATGTATTCTTGGGATATGCTGATGGAGTGAAGGGGTATCGCTTGTGAGATCCCACTGCCCACAAGGTAGTCATCAACAGAGATGTCAGATTTGCAAAAGGTAAAATGCAAATGGAGGAACATAATAGCATTCTAAAGGAGACTACAACAGTCCAGATGGAAAATACTCAGAATAATACTTCTTCTGAAGCTGCATCAAATAATGAAGAGCAAGAACAAATAGAGTCTAAAACTCCTAAAGTTTGGCGGTTGACTCGTGAAAGAAGACCACCGATCTGGCACTCAGAATATGTTACTGAGAGTAACATTGCATACTGTCTTCTAACAGAGGATGGAGAGCCATCAACTTTCTATGAGGCTATCAAAATCATAGATGTATCTGTGTGGATGACAACAATGCAAGAGGAGATTAAAGCTCTACACAAGAATGATACTTGGGATCTTGTTCTATTACCATAAGGAAGAAATGCCATTGGAAATAAATGGGTTTACAAGATAAAGCGTGATGGCAATGATCAAGTGGAGCGGTATCGTTCAAGATTGGTGGTGAAAGGATATGCTCAAAAAGAAAGAATAGATTTCAATGAGATATGCTCTCTGGTGGTATAACTTACTACAATCAGAGTAGTCTTGGCAATGTGTGCTATATTTGATCTTCACTTAAAGCAGTTAGATGTGAAAACTGCATTTCTTCATGGAGAACTTGGTAAAGAGCATTGGAATACTATTAAGAGGATCTTGAGATACATCAAGGGTTCCTCAGATACCGCATTATGTTATGGAGGATCAAAATTTACTGTCAGAGGTTTTGTTGACTCATATTTTGCTGGTGACCTTGAAAAAAGAAAATCCACTATAGGCTATGTGTTCATAATTGCAGAAGGAGCTGTGAGCTGAGTCTCTAAACTACAGACTATTGTAGCGTTATCCACAATAGAAGTTGAGTATATGACAGCTACACAAGCTTGTAAAGAAGCAATATGGATGAAGAAACTTATGGAGGAGCTTGGGCACAAACAAAAGAATCTTCTTTTGTATTGTGATAGTCAAAGTGCCTTGCATATTGTAAGGAATCCAGCGTTTCATTCAAGAACAAAACATATAGATGTTCAGTATCACTTTGTTCGTGAAGTGGTAGAAGATGGAAGTGTGGATTTTCAGAAGGTTCATACAAAAGAAAACCCAGGAAATGCTTTGATGAAACCGGTCAATACTGATAAGTATATATGGTGCAGATCCTCTTATGGTCTAGCAAAAACGTAAGCAGCATGAAGATGGCAAGTATAGAAATGATAGAAGAATCACAGATGATCATATGTGAAGACTTGATTAAATCATCAAAGTCTTTAAGTGGGAGAATGTAACGCCAATACTTAATTAAATTAAGTATATCGATTAATTAGTGGAAGACAAAAATTAGTGGAGATGAATTGTTATTCACACCAAAGAAGAGAAGTGAAGAGTAGAGAGAAGAGAGAGTAATCCCACAAAATTGTGAGGTATTTGTGAGAGAGTAAGTGAGGTGTTTTTTCCTAGTAATAGAGAGATTTTAGTTGTTCTCCTATTACTTGAGAGAGGTTGTAATTCTGATATTACTTAGTAAAATCTTTATGTACTTGTTTGTGGACGTAGCCCAAATTGGATGAACCACGTAAATTCTTGTGTCTCATTTCTTATTTTATCCTATTCCTTGTCTTTTATCTTATCGGGTTTGCATAGTAGCATCCTAACATATATATATATATATATATATATATATATAATAAGAAACAAAAGCGTTTAATTCTCAAATCATTATTCATATCGACTTTGTTCACTTCTCTTCGGAGTTTCCTTTCTCGAAAAAGGTTTTTCTCAGCAACCTGAAAGAATAAATCAGAAAGCTGTTACCAGAAAGTTGATTCTTCTTCACTTCTCTTCAGAGTTTCCTTTCTCGAAAAAGGTCTTTTTAATCCAATCAAATGGCTGGAAAAGAAACAATTAAAACTTTAAGGTTTCGTGTTCATAAATTGAGAAAAAGAGACACTATGGACAAAACATAGTTTGCAGAAACATTTTCCTTTTGTTGGAGTAGAGAAAGCGCATTTGCTTATGAAATTGAAGTACCACCTGTTGAGATATTTAACTTTGCCTACACATAATCAACAATAATGTTTGATAAACACTTTCTCAGGTTTAAATCAGAAGTTGAAGCACATTTCTATCTCATACAGATCTTACAATTTTTTATCAAATTTTTTGACTTGATTCAATTTCCTAGAGCCCTAAATGTCTGACTACACATCACGTAATTAAATATGATAATTCAAGTTGAAATAAACGGTATGTTCGTATAGTGACTAGTGTAGCTTTTGACGTCCTTTTTGAGGAAAGGTTGATAGCTAATAGTACGAAAACAGAACAATTAAAAAATAAATACCATACTCCAACATGGAAGACAAGAAGAGTATATAATTATATTGAAAAGGAAAATGTGAGAAAATAATTGTTCAATCTAGAAAAGAAATATATTAAAGACTTTTTATTAAGTATGAAAACAAAATTTAATAAGAAGGAACAAATTATAGTTTCTCTAAAAGCGAAGCCACTTAACAAAAATTGAATACATTGATTAATCTACCACATAGGCAAAGGATACTGTGATAAAGTTTCACACCAGCATTATTTAAATCTGTGGAGAAGTAATTTACCATTTGTACGGTTCTATAATTAAGTACAAACTCAAATTTTCTCCACTGTGAATCACCCCAACACACTTAACCTCATGATTCAAGAGGTACTTGCCGTCTCATTTCCTTTTGGCATATTTAGAGAGATTTAACTCTACTTCCCTTTCACACAGCAATTTAGAAACTGAAAGCCATGCATATGGGGGGGGGGGGGGGGGGGGGGAGACAAGCCAGAGTACATATATATATAACAAGAAACAAAAGCGTTTAATTCTCAAATCATTGTCATGAATAATGCCAACAAGGACTCCTCAATAAAGTGCAAAATTAAACAAAAACGTTTTTCTCAGCAACCTTAAAGAAGAAACCAGAAAGATGTTACCAGAAAGTTGATTCTTCTCCACTTCTCTTCATAGTTTCCTTTCTCAAATAATTATTCATATCGACTTTGTTCATGGTTTTTCTCTCGATCCTTTTTCTTTCTGTAGTATATTATGGTATAGGTATCACATGTAATGACAAATTATTAAAAGCATAGATTAAGAAAGTGTTGAAAAGTATATCGACAATGTATCTTGATATAATTAGAAAAGATATGTTAGAATATACTGTATTAATTTCCATTCAATTATATTAGCTATCATTCCTTATTATTATTCTCCTAATTTAAAGGAGAACCCGAAGGCACCATGTATATATGATGAACGTAATCAATACAATGAATCATTCCGCTTGGATATCTTTCTGGTATCAGAGCAGGTTACGTCCTAACCTTATTTCTTCAACGCATCTACTATCTGCTGCGTTTCTACCTTGTCTTTGATTTTCCCTTTCAATATTGAGTTCTTCAATTCTGGCGATTCATCCCCTGTTCTTTCCAGTTCCCTTGGTTATCCTTTATTTCTCCATCACTCAGATCATCCTGGTTTGCTCCTTGTTTCAAAGCGATTAAAAGGTGACAACTACAACTCTTGGCACTGTGCTATGAAAATTTCTGTGAGTGCCAAGAATAAGACAGGTTTCATTACCGGTAAAATCAAAGAACCGCATAAGGCTTCAAATCCTGAAGAACATACCCTTTGGCAGCGTTGCAATGACATGGTGCTTTCATGGATCCATGGGGGGGCTCAATTCTTTTTCTTTCTATAGTATATTATGGTATAGCTAACACATGTAATGACAAATTACAGCCAAGTTATTAAAAGCAAAGATTAAGAAAGGATGCCTAATCAGCCCCTCAAAATTGTTAAAGTCTGTCCAGCTCTTAACTTCTATGTGCTCTCAACTCATAGAAGTGGCTGACACTCCCATAGCTACTGGTGCCACTCTTATAGTCTGTCCAGCTCCTATATTGCCTCAATGGCATTCTAAAATCACACGGTATAACTTCTTACTGTGTTCTTTTTGTGCACTTTGCAAATTTCAGCATTCCTTCATATTTTATTGCACTGACTGCCAAATTCTTAGCTTATCATATATATGGATGTGAGCTTTTCTTCTTCTTTTTTCATTCATTATTTCTCCATAATTTCTTTGGGCTGAGGAAGAAATAGAAATATCAGGCTTTACTAATCACATTGACAATGCAAGCGATCATTTTTCAACATGAAGGGGTGTACTGACTCTTTGGCACTCTTGAGCGTCTGACACGATTTTTCCTTGCTTTTTTTTTATAGTAAACGAGAGAAGTTTTCCTTGGTATTAGCTATATGTTAATGACATTTCAACCTTGAACCACGTGCCACATTACTCCCAGGGTCCCATGAGAAAATAGAACTTGAATATCTGTTAGCTACTGATTTACTGAGACATGTAGTTATGAGATTTTTTAAATTTTAATCAAAAGATTTAACTCTGTCCCTATGGTAGTCTAACTTCTGTGTGTGTTTTTGCTTTCAAGTACATAAGTGAACATTTAAGTCAGATTAGTAGACAAACTTTAAAATGTCTGGATTCACAAGCTTGTGTATTAACATCTGATTCAAGATTGGAATCTAAATTGATAGCTATGGGCTGCGTGTTCTGTATTTTATAAACAGTTCACTTCTTTTAGGTGAAGACTCAAGAATCTGTTACCTTCTACTGCATATGGAGTGAATATTTGATGCGGAAATTTTCATTTTCATTTGGAAATTTATTGAATTGTGGTCTTGTACATTTTTTTTCCTGATGCAGCAAGATTGTAGGACTAACTAGGTAATTGTTATCCATTTTGAGGCATACACGTCCAGGTTCCTTAAAAACTTGTGTGTTTGAACGCGTGCGAGATACATCTCTTCCAAATACATTTGTAGTAGATATTGGTCAGCTTGTCAATGCTGACATTGTATGGACAACATATGATGTTCTTAAAGAGGCCTCTCACATGACTCTGATAGGCATGAAGGCGATAGGCACATCCTGGGATTCCAGAACAGGTTCTTGTAGCAACTAACACTGCAACATTATTGTAATACAACTCACACAATTTCCATTCATTTCTTGTAATCTTTATACAGCCCTGAGAATTTAATTTCAGGGATTCAAATGTGTGTAACGGACAAATATTTACAATCAGAATCAATAGCAATATTTGCAGGGATAATAGACTCATCCTATAGTTACGGAGAGCACAAAATCTGGCATTTCTCATGGTAACAGCTGCGCTTGAATTGGCAATGATTTAAATATATCATTCTATTTCAACTTTTTTGATCATAATATGTAACTGCTTTGTATTTTTGCTAACTTATACATGTAAAGATATCAATTATCAGAATCATGCCACATCTCAAGTGATTACAGGATGAGGTAGTTAAAATACTGTTAAACAGTTAAAGTTGTTAATACTGTTAGGCAGTTAGAAGCAGTTAGAAAAGCTGTTAAAGCTGTTAAACATTGAAGAAAGAAGCTGGTTTACGTCTGCAGCTTCTGTTATAAATACATTTTCAATAATGTAAAATGGGTTAAAATGAAAAACAATGAATATATTCGTCTTCTTCCTTCAACTATCAGCTGCTCTCTCTGCCTTCTTCATTTCTCTTCTTAATTCTCTAGGATTCTTTCATTCAAATCTGCTATCTTCATAATACTCCCCATTGAACTTCGAAGCTAAGTTAGAAAACCTTTGACTAATACTGGTAGTTTACTAGTAGTGATCTCACTTCAGTTTACGAATCATTACTGGTCTGAAGTACCACATCCAGACTCATTTAGATCAATTAGAAGCTTCTAGACAAACGTTACTTGATCGAATTTTGGAAATTGATCTAACAATGGCGATCCCAGAGGAAGAGAACATTGAACGTGTGAGACATTGTCGAATATGTTGGTGGGAGAAACCACTTATGGTGGCTTTGAAACACTCAGAGAGAATAAAACACACTTTTTTATTTCAAGAACAACAAGCTTACAATAATGAAAAGCTTACAATAACACACCCTCTCTCTTTCTCTCTAGTGTTTCTCTCAATCTCTCCACATATAATTGCATAAGTTTAACTATCTATTTATACACGAAATCAAAATAAGAAAATTCAACCTTCAAGTGTGAAGGCGGCTGTTGTCGATTGTGTGAAAGCGGCCGGTGACTGGACGGTTGGGCGGTGACAGTTGGTGGTTGCCTTCCTTGACCTTCTAGATTGAGTTTACTTCAACAAATCTCCCCCTTAAACTCAATCAAGGGATGTCATTCTAAGCATGAATTTCAATCTGATAAATACTTCTCTCTTCAATGGCTTGGTAAAGATATCTGCAACTTGATCATCTGTCTTGCAGGATATCAGCTCGACTTCTTTGTTCTTTACATGCTCTCGGATAAAGTGATGACGTGTATCAATATATTTACTTCTTTCATGATACACCGGTTTCTTTGCCAATGCAATCCCTGATCGATTATCGATATAAATCTTTGTAGGATTTTCTTGAGAAAATCCCAAAAACTTCAGTAAATTCCTTAACCATATTAAATGGCATACAGCTGAGTTGGCAGTAACATACTCAGCTTCATAGCTTGATAACGTGATAATCGATTGCTTCTTGGATGACCTTGTGAAAGATGTATCTCCCATGAAAAATACAAACCCTGTTGTACTTTTTCTTTCATCCAAATCTCTACCCCAATCACTATCCGAGTAGCTAGTAAGATTGAAATTTGAACTTGAGGTATAAAACATACCTTCATTTATTGTGCCTTTGATGTAGCGAAGAATTCAGACTGATCAAAGGTAGGATTGTTGCTGGTGAATATCAAGTCATCAACATATAGGCACATAAATAATATGTTGCCATCTGCTTCTTTCTTCACATAAATTGCGTGTTCATATGGACATTTTTCAAATCCATTATCTTGAAAATACGTGTCAATTTTGGTATTCTAAGCATACGGAGCTTACTTCAAACCGTAGAGGGCTTTGACACGACGAAAAGATTGATGTCTTCTCCCAAGTGCAGGAGTGTCGAAGTAATAAATAACCCGACAAGACCGGGGTCGAACCACAGGGAGGTTAATTGTACAAATTATAAACGACAATAGTACAACAACAATAGTAATAACAACAACAACAATAATAATAGTAATAACAATAATAACAACAATGACAATAACAATAATAACTATAATAATAATAGTAATAATAATAATAATAATAATAATAATAATAATAATAATAATAATAATAAAGAAAGAGAAGAAGAAGATGATGATGAGAACTTGGAGATGGAAAATCAATAATAATAACAAATGTCAAGGTTAGAGGTTTCACTAATGGTATGTCAAACAAGTATAGTATAAACTCTTATTATTCAATTGGAAACCACACACAAAGGAGGTTCCAATCAGATTATAGATTGTTAACATGATTATATTAGTCATCTTATTCGATTAATGCTAGTACTTGTAAATCTCGTCAAGCATTCATGATTATAACTTATATTAACAACAAATCAAGTTCCTTTCATAGCTAAGGTGTCGGTTATACCATACAGTATGGGCTATGAGAGTGCCAAGCATTTGTTGTACCAAGTGTTATACAACATAAATCAAGATTAGTCATTTAACAAGCAAAGTATTAAAGAGTGAACAAGATAACAAATATAAAACATGTTAGTATCAAACATTAAAGTCCATATTGAGTTTACACTATACTTATTCTTACACCATTAGTGTAACCTTTTCACCTTGACATAATAAACTTAGTTAGACATAATGAAAGAAAGAAAAATAAATAAACAAAATAAGAACATGAATAAGATTAAAGTTAACTAAGTAAATGCAAGGAAATGAAAGGTATAAACTTGATATTAATGAAAGTAAAGCATAAACATTACAAAAAATACAAAGAGAGAAAGCAAGAGCATCATCTTGATCTGAACACCAAGATGCCTAAATGCATGGCAAATGCCTCCTTTTATAGGCCAAAATTGGGAACTATTGATTTGATGACTAATTGATAAGTGGGTGGCCAACTCTTGACTTGGTGACAATCCTTATCTTCTCTTGTCTGCCCAAAAAGTCATTAATAACATCAAAATTGGAACCACTTGCAAACATGAAAGTTGTAGCCAATTGTCTCAGCTATCTTGTGTAACAAATTCAGCTCATTTGGAGTTCTATAACTCCAGATATATCCAAAATACCGCACAGTGCTCGGGCTGGAGGACAGCTTCGGGCTTCTTTGTTGTTGCAATAATTTGGACTTAAAAATGGCCTTTTTAGATCTTGGGCTCCATATGAAAGTTTTAGGCCTATGTATTAACTTTCCATCCATATAAAGTAGACCTAAATCTGAGATCTATAGCTCCAGATATGACCTAATTACCGAACATTATTCTGGTTTGGATTGCACCGACATCTCTTTTCTAATTTTGGTCATCTTTTTGCCCTTGCAATTTAAGTTCTTAAAGTCATCAATCAATCCTTTCATTTATGTGGTAGGCCTGCATTTAAAATGAACATTTACCACAAATTAAAGGTATCTTATATTATTAGTTATATTATTATAAAACATGCTTTAGTTAAGGAGTTATTGATACTTCAAGTGCAAAATGATGATATAAAACCATGATAAAAATACACTTTTAAGTACTAATCACACCCCCCAACCAGCTTATTACTAGTCCCTAGTAATCAAAGCATTAAAATAAGAAAAACAATTTGCAAATTCCACAAAGCAAGGTATTCATCATTTAACTTCCATTAATCTATCCAGATAAACAAACTCTCGTTAAATTTATATACCTGCTCAATACCTCTTAACAAGATATTCATAAACCTTTCTTTTGTGCTCAATGTATCATCACATAATTATGGGGCTTTTCTTGGAAGAAAACAAAATTTTTGTTCTAATGTTTAAGGTTAACTTCCTTGGGTTGGGATTATTATTTTTGTCTTCCTTTTTTTTAAAATATATATACATATAATTTAAAAACACCATGCATCTTTAACCCATGTAACGAGCTTTCGGCTAATGACTCCCAGACCAGTTGGTCTTAGGGCATTAGGTGTTAAGACACTCCTACGAGCTTAGTAACTCGGGTCGCAGATACTGATATGTAGATAGTGCAATGTTTGATTTCCTTAAGCTTTTCTCCTCAACCCATGTAATAAGTGTTGGGCCAATAGCTTCCAAGTCAGTTGACTTTAGGGTATTAGGTGTTAAAACACCCCTTCGGGCTTAATTGCTTAGGTTAGGGAGGCTACGAAACCAAACTTATCTACAATTTTATTATTATCATTTTTTTTTATAATTATATACAATCCCTTTCCCTTAGTTGTTACCTTTTACAAAAGAACATAAATAATGTAATAATCCAATGTGCAACCCACAATCATATGTTAAAGTGTGTGTGTGAAAATTAAGGTTTAAGAATACATGTTAAATGAGTATATGGACAGAATTAAGTGATAATAATGCGAGAGTTTGTAAATCTGAATATTTCAAGAAGTATTATAATAGACCTTATTAAGAATGGTTACTAAGATGCGTCTCAAGAGTCACTTTAACAAAAGAGCTCCTTTACTCCGCCATCCTAGTAACAACAATTATGCACATGCTTTATGAAATGAAAAACAATTTTTTTTTATCAACTACTACCCTCTCCCCCCAACCAAAACGAGACATTGTCCTCAATGTTTAAAGGTAGAAAGATAGAGTATAAAAGATATCACCTGAAATAACGAATATTGACAAACCTGAAACACACTGAAACAAAAATAAGAAATAACAAAACACAATAATAAAACCAAAAGACACAAAAATTCACAAATGAAGGCTCAAATCCAATCTAAGCTTTTTACGGCTTTCCTTAGTTGACCAATTTATGCGACTCATGGAAGGATCAATTACAGAAATGAAGGATTGTAGCTGGTCAATTAATTGTTCAGCAGTAGCAGCAGAGATTATGATTTGTCGTGCAAAAGATGTTAGAAATTCCTGTTCCACAGCATGATCAAGAAAAGACAACAACTTATCATAATAACCATTAACATTTAACAAACCTATGGGTTTATGGTGAATGTGCAGTTGAGCCCAAGAGGAAATATGAAAAATCTCTTCCAATGTACCTAGACCACCTGGTAAAGCAATGAAGGCTGCATGGTTAAACATTGCATTCATTCGAGCCGACATTGTGGAGACCTGAAGTTCCTCTCCAATTGTTTTTCCAATGATGTCCCCTTGTGCTAAAGCTTCGGGGACAACCCCCAAAACTTGACTACCTCCTAAAAATGCAGCTATTGACACACCTCCCATTAACCCAAGATTGCCTCCCCCATACACTAAATGAATCTTTCTCTCAGCTAGCACTTGACCAAGATGATTTGCTGATTCTAAAAACTCCTTTTCTTTCCTAGGACTAGATCCACCGAAAACACAAATATTTCTTATATGATGACTTGAGGAACTTGTCATTTCTACACACTTCTGTATTTGTTGAATGTATGGGTTGAGTAGAAATGAAAGGAAGGAAGAGAGGGTTTTATAGATGAGAAATTAGAAAGGCAATCATTACACCTATATGTAGGCTAGCTGGAGTCTCACTCTCTCTCTCTCTCTCTTTTTTATTTATTTATTTACTTTTTTTAAAAAAAGCATATGTATGTACAGGTAGTTGTGATTGTGGCTCACATCTTCCCTTGGTTTTACGTCCAAGAACGGTTTAAACGCCTTCTATGGGTTGGGGATAGGCTTCCCATCCAGTTTTCTTAAAAACTGGCAAACAGGGTCTTTTTTAGTCAGATTCCCAAGACTAAGTCGATCATGTTCTTTATGAAATAGTGGCCATAAATCATGAATTGCACGATGCACATCTCCACTAGGATGCGTCTCAAGAGTCCATAGAAGATTATCTAAAGACTCCTTACTCAGGCCATCCTTAATGAATTGTATTTTATCTTCACGGTTTATAGATACCATTCCTAAAGAACGACATTGTGTGTTGTAACCCAATTTTGGATTCACTAAAATTTTTTAGGAATGTTATTTTATCTTATTATTCATGACAAAAAAAAATATAATAAATAAAAAAAGAAAAAAAAAGAGTTTAAAATATATTTTCTCGAGTCAACCGTCATTTTCTGTCAAAACCGAGTCCACCAGGTCAATACGGGTTAAACAATGTCGACCGGGATGAAAAATGAGTTTCAGGACATTTCGGGTCAAAACCGTCATTTTCTGTCAAAACCGAGTCCATCGGGTCAATACGGGTCCCACCATGTCTACCACGATGAAAAATGAGTTTCGGGCTGTTTCGGGTCAAAACTGTCATTTTTGGTCAAAACCGAGTCCACCGGGTTAATACGGGTCCCACCATGCCGACCGCAATGAAAAATGAGTTTCGGACTATTTTTTGTCAAAACTGGTATTTTTGGTCAAAAAACCCGGTCCACCGAGTTGATACCCGTATAAAAAAAAAATTTGTAATTTAAAATTAATTTTTAGTGGATGAAAAACTTTTTATAATACTGATTTGAATTTTTAATTTTTACCCTATAAATAAATATTATTATTATTATTTAGTATTATTATATTATTATTTAGTATTATTATATATAATAAGACAAATAGTAATCGGTGGAAATTTGAATAATCCGTGAATTGTTAACAATTCATCCGTGAATTGTTGTCTGAATTCATTGGCTATAAATACTATTTGGGTTACTGTTTGGTACTATTTATTTTTTTTATACTTTTTCTGCACCCAGTAAGATATTAAATGTTTTTTAATAAATTAAAAAATACCAAAAATATCCCAACCGTTAGATCTAATAGTGTTTAGATCGGAGCCTTTGATTTCTTAGGATACAATAGGCTTTACCACACCAGATTAAAACCCAAATCAATCTCAGCCGTTCAAATAATCTGCCCTTCGATCTGGTTGCGCCACGTCCGCAGGTATACCGAGCACTCAGTACACCGCGCCACACCCGATCTTAGACCATTCAATCCTGACCGTCCGATCAACTTGGAGATTAAACGAATCACAGCCACACGATCTGTTCATCCAAGATCCAGCGGTTCACAGCCTTCAGACGCAGGAGTGCACCATACATTCGTCCACACCAGATCAAACCCCAGAGCTTCTCTCTCCTCTCGCCGGCGATTCTCTCTCTCCACGGATCTCCCATTTCCGGCCGTCTCAAGCCGTGCAACCACCGCAGAATTGTTCATCGCCTCCCCCTGAGCAAAAACCCGGCCTTTTCACACTTTGTCACCGGCTAATTTGGCCGGAAAAAGGCCGCGACCGACATCGACCAATCGACCTCAAGTCGTCGATTCTCCCTCCTCAGCCATCAACGGACAACGAGACCACCACCATCAGAATCCTCGTCCTCCGATCTACCAGAATCGACTATCTTTTGCCGGAAACGCGCCGGAAAATTTCATCATATCACTGTTCATAGGTCAAAAACCCAATTTTCAAGAATTGATATATCTATTTGTGAATGATATCAAAATAATTTTTATTTTATAAAATAAATTTTGTCGACACGTCTCTTTTATTTATAGAAAAGGACCGATGTCAAAAATTTAAATACCAAATATGGATTATGTCCATTATTATCTATTTTGGTAAATCAGACGTAACTCTCCTTTTTAGGGATAAACGTCGACATTTTAGACAAAGTCTCCTAATTTTAGGGACTGATGTCATTTTTAACGCGTCTCCTATTTTTAGGGACCGACGTTAAATATGTTAAAAAATTTACAAATAAGCTCAAAATATAATAGCATTTGAATCAAAAATAAGAAAAACACACAAGCAAAGGTAACCTTTCTCTAAAAGGATGTTTTAAGGGTGGTGTCTACCTTCCCTTAATCATAACTAACCCAGTATCCGAATCTCTGGGACCAGTGTCTAATTTTGGATTTCTAGTTCCCTCAAATTACTAGATGGCGACTCCAATAAAATCTTTATTTCCCCCAATCAAATAAAAAATTAAATTCCTTTTGTTTAAAAAAACAAAAAAAAAGGAGTGGAGCCGTCGCCCGACGTCGTGTAGCGACATTGTGTATGACAAGTCCATCTAGCACGTCGATGACAGACTTTTATTCATTTTGCACGACGTTTCTTTGCGAAAGTGCTTTTACCTGTTCCAGGCATGTGTGAAATAAAGAAATTAGAGGACTCACCTGATAATCGGACCTTTGCTTCAATCAACCAGCGAATATCTTCAGGAATTCCATGATTCATTAACAATCTCAATCTTGCACATCTAGCACGATAAATTTTTATAATCGTATTTTGAGGTAGAGCGGGAAAATACTTTTTTAATTTTTCAAGATTAGTGTCCATTTTCAAATGAGAATTGGAAGAGATATTCAAATAATTGCATAAATATATACACAAATATTAGTTATTGTGGGAAACTGAAAGAACCAACTTAAGTCACGGAGTACCGTTGTCTACCATTTGACCGGGGTGAGAGAAACTAGCAAAAATCACTCAAAAAGAAACACAAAAACAATGTGAGAAAAACAAAATAATCAACCTTTATCTACAAGATCATTCCAACCAGTTGATTCATTTTCACTAGGAAAATTATCAAAGTAAGCTTTCAAACGATGTCCATTTTCCTTAAAATCATTGTCATTCATTGAATTCTCAATATCACAGGCCCCATAAAGATTGCTCCATCTTGGTCTTAGCTCTTTAGGGAATGCATAGAGTCGAGAATTATAAAACAAAACTTTTTGACCAGTATCAACTTTTTGACAATTTTCACAAGTTTTGCAGAATGCATGCGTGTCCTTGAACATGGTGGGCCAATAAAATCCATTTTGAAAGATTTTTGCAGCTGTCTTTTTTGACGAGAAATAACTTCCACATGCTTCAGAATGACAAAGTTTAATGACACTACTTACCTCATTATCAGGAATGAATCTTTGAAATATTTGATCAGGACAATATTTGAATAAGTTAGGATCATCACAATAAAAGCTCTTCACTTCGTTCAAAAACTTTTCTTTGTCTTGGGTACTGCAATCAGCTGGCAAATCTCCTAAAGTAAGAAAATTGATATTTTTATCATACCAAGGCATTGGACTAAGAGAAAGTAAGGATTCGTTAGGAAAGTAATCATCGATTGGTGTGATGTCAGATGTCGAATCTGTTGTCATTATTGACAAAAGATTCGCATCAACATTTTCGGTGCGTTTTTCATCCATGATTTCTTCCGCAGAATAAATCATTTGCAAATCTTCAGATTCATCCAATTTATTTTTACTTAAAGTAGATTCAAGTTGATCATAAACTAATTCGTCAATATGATCTACTTCTTGTAAATCATTATCATCTCCAGGTTGCTTGCAAATGTTGAAAATATTCATCTCCAATGTCATGTTTCCAAATGATAGCTTCATCAGTCCATTCCTACAATTAATCAATGCGTTAGAGGTTGCAAGAAACGGACGTCCTAAAATAACAGGAAATGAATTACATGCTTCAACAGGTTTTGTGTCCAAGATAATAAAATCCACAGGATAAATGAATTTATCGACTTGTACTAACACATCTTCAATTATTCCTCTAGGCACTTTTACAGATCTATCGGCAAGTAAAAGAGATATAGAAGTTGATTTTAACTCACCTAGATTGAGACTCTGAAAAACTGAATATGGAAGTAAATTCACACTAGCACCGAGATCAAGTAAGGCTCTTTCAATTTTATGTTCTCCAATAAAGCAAGAAATTGTAGGACAACCAGGGTCTTTGTATTTCAAAGCATTATTGTTTTGAAGAATAACACTTACTTGTTCGGCTATAAAGGCTTTCTTTTTCACATTCAGTGCATAGATCTTTTAAAAATTTAGCATAGGAAGGAACCTATTTAATAGCATCCAGCAAAGGTATATTGATCCTTACCTGTTTGAAAGTTTCAAAGATTTTAGAGTTGTGATTGACTTTCCTTTGTTTGGTCATGGCTTGAGGAAGTGGAAGTGCTGGCAGAGAATCAGTCTTTTCTTTGCAATTTTCAGATTCAGCCCCTTCCTTACCCTTAGAGATTGACTCATCATCTTTCTCATAAGGTTTAAGAGAGGGTTTTTCAATAACCTTACCACTGCGCAGAGTAGTGACTGATTTGACTTGATCCATGTGTTGGCTTCCGGAACTACTTGCATTTGCATTGTATTGCCCCTTGGGATTTTGTTGTGGTTGAGATGGAAACTTACCTTTCTCTTGTAAACTGAGAGCAGATGTTAATTTTGCAAGAGTATCTTTCAAATCTTTCATGTTTTGAGCAAGTTGAGTATTGATTGTCTCTTGCTTTTCAATGAATGCATGCAATGTTTCCTCAAGATTTCTTCTAGAAGGTGGAGCATAAGGCGGTGCATATCCATGAGAATTTTGGAAATTGTGGTGTGCTTGAAATGGTGGTTGTGAAGTTTGTCCATTGTTGTTCTCACTCTTCCAACTAAAATTTGGGTGATTTCTCCAACCAGGGTTGTATGTTTGGGAGTATGGGTTGTGGTTGGCCCTTTAGAAATTGTTTAAAGCATGGGCTTGTTCATGGAGACATTCCTTAAACGAAGGCAAGGTTGGACAGTTACTGGTTGAGTGTTCATTTGTTTCATAGATTTGACACACAATGTTTTCAATAGATTTTAATTAACCACTCTTTTTCAATTCTAGTGCCTCGACTTTTCTAGCTAAAGATGCAAACTTGGCTTGGAGGTCATGATCTTCCCTAAGGTTGTACATACCTCCACTAGATGTATGAGATTGAGTTTTACTCGGTGCCTCATAAGTACCCGCGGTGTCCCAATTTTGAGCATTTTCAACTAACAAGTCTAAGTACTCCATTGCTTCATCAGGGTCTTTATCTTCAAAAGTTCCATTGCACATCAATTCAACCATTTGCCTATCTTTAGGTGTTAACCCTTCATAGAAATGTGAAACCAATCTCCATGTTTCAAAACCATGATGAGGGCAAGTACTAAGCAAATCTCGATACCTATCCCAACATTGGTAAAATGTTTCTCCTAGTTTTTGAGTGAAAGTGGTGATTTGTCTTTTGAAAGAGTTTGTTCTGTGAGATGGGAAAAACTTCTTTAAAAACTGTTGTTGCATTTCATCCCAAGCACGAATGGATCCTGGTCTCAAATTTTGTAGCCATGTTTTAGCTTTATCTTTTAATGAAAAAGGAAAAAGCTTTAATCTGATGGTGTTCATGCTACAATTTAAATTATTATATGTGTTGCAAACCTCCTCAAATTCCCTTAAATGCAAGTATGGATTTTCCAATTCTAAGCCATGAAAAGAAGGTAAAAGTTGAATAATGGCTGATTTAAAATTAAAATGAGATGCATCGGGAGGAAAAGCTATGCATGATGGTGCACTTGTTCTTGTGGGATTCATGTGGTCTCTAAGTGTTCTAGCACGGTTATTCTCATTATTCTTATTATGAAGTGATTGATTATCTCCTTCGACCATATTTTCTGAAAATGATGAGGATACCCTACAAAGTCTACCACTTGATGTACGTGACCACACTCTCATACACGTGCAGGAATAGAATAAAAGGAAAAAGAAAACAAAAGAAGAAGAAACAAGAGAAAAGAAACAAAGTTATATACAAAAAAAATGAAAAGAGAAAATAAAATAAAAACTATAATTTATACAAGAACTTACCTCCCCGGCAACGGCGCAAAAAACTTGACATGACGAAAAGATTGATGTCTTCTCCCAAGTGCAGGAGTGTCGAAGTAATAAATAACCCGGCAAGACCGGGGTCGAACCACAGGGAGGTTAATTGTACAAATTATAAACGACAATAGTACAACAACAATAGTAATAACAACAACAACAATAATAATAGTAATAACAATAATAACAACAATGACAATAACAATAATAACTATAATAATAATAGTAATAATAATAATAATAATAATAATAATAATAATAATAATAATAATAATAATAATAAAGAAAGAGAAGAAGAAGATGATGATGAGAACTTGGAGATGGAAAATCAATAATAATAACAAATGTCAAGGTTAGAGGTTTCACTAATGGTATGTCAAACAAGTATAGTATAAACTCTTATTATTCAATTGGAAACCACACACAAAGGAGGTTCCAATCAGATTATAGATTGTTAACATGATTATATTAGTCATCTTATTCGATTAATGCTAGTACTTGTAAATCTCGTCAAGCATTCATGATTATAACTTATATTAATAACAAATCAAGTTCCTTTCATAGCTAAGGTGTCGGTTATACCATACAGTATGGGCTATGAGAGTGCCAAGCATTTGTTGTACCAAGTGTTATACAACATAAATCAAGATTAGTCATTTAACAAGCAAAGTATTAAAGAGTGAACAAGATAACAAATATAAAACATGTTAGTATCAAACATTAAAGTCCATATTGAGTTTACACTATACTTATTCTTACACCATTAGTGTAACCTTTTCACCTTGACATAATAAACTTAGTTAGACATAATGAAAGAAAGAAAAATAAATAAACAAAATAAGAACATGAATAAGATTAAAGTTAACTAAGTAAATGCAAGGAAATGAAAGGCATAAACTTGATATTAATGAAAGTAAAGCATAAACATTACAAAAAATACAAAGAGAGAAAGCAAGAGCATCATCTTGATCTGAACACCAAGATGCCTAAATGCATGGCAAATGCCTCCTTTTATAGGCCAAAATTGGGAACTATTGATTTGATGACTAATTGATAAGTGGGTGGCCAACTCTTGACTTGGTGACAATCCTTATCTTCTCTTGTCTGCCCAAAAAGTCATTAATAACATCAAAATTGGAACCACTTGCAAACATGAAAGTTGTAGCCAAATGTCTCAGCTATCTTATGTAACAAATTCAGCTCATTTAGACTTCTAGAACTCCAGATATGGCCAAAATACCGAACAATGCTCGGGCTGGAGGACAGCTTCGGGCTTCTTTGTTGTTGCAATAATTTGGACTTAAAAATGGCCTTTTTAGATCTTGGGCTCCATATGAAAGTTGTAGGCCTATGTATTAACTTTCCATCCATATAAAGTAGACCTAAATCTGAGATCTATAGCTCCAGATATGACCCAATTACCGAACAGTATTCTGGTTTGGATTGCACCGACATCTCTTTTCTAATTTTGGTCATCTTTTTGCCCTTGCAATTTAAGTTCTTAAAGTCATCAATCAATCCTTTCATTTATGTGATAGGCCTGCATTTAAAATGAACATTTACCAATTAAAGGTATCTTATATTATTAGATATATTATTATAAAACATGCTTTAGTTAAGGAGTTATTGATACTTCAAGTGCAAAATGATGATATAAAACCATGATAAAAATACATTTTTAAGTACTAATCAGGCTTTCTTCAACTTGTATACTTTGCCTTCATTTTCGGCATGAATGTATCCAAGTGTTTGTTCAACATAGATCTCTTCTTCTAGGAAGCCATTCAGAAATGCTGACTTCACTTCGAGTTGATAGATCTTCCATCTATGTTGTGCTGCTAGTGAGATCATCAGTCTGATTGTCTCTAGCCGGGCTACTGGAGCAAACACTTCTCCATAGTCAATGCCTTCTCTCTCTTTGTAGCCTTTCACCACTAATCTTGCTTTATATCTTTGTATTTCTCCTTTTGCATTCTTCTTTGTCTTATAGACCCATTTAACACCTATTGCTTTCTTGTTTTCTGGTAGATAAGTCAGCTTCTAGGTATCATTCTTCTCAATGGCATGCATTTCTTCATCCATTGCTTTTATCCACTTCTCTTCTATGATAGCTTCATTGAAGCTAAGTGGGTCACTATCTGCAAAGAAACAAAATAGAGTTGTATCTTCCATTACTTGAGTGGCGTCATATAGCTCTTCTAGATTTCTCATCTTTCTTAGTCCTTCTGATAAGGATGCTGATGATGGTTCTGGTAATGATGGTGTTAATGATGATTCTAGTGTGTTTCTCCTGTTGAAAATAAGAAATCTATGTATCGGACTTTATGGCTCATCTTCTGGTATTATCAGACCTTCTACAAGTATTTTTGGTACTTCTTCATCTTCAAGGATCAAATCAGTGCTGATCCATTTAACTACTTCTTGGTCATCATTCCATTGCCAATTTTTATCTTCTTCAAAGATAACATCTCTACTCATAATTATCTTCTTGGTGATGGGATTATACAACTTATATCCCATCCTTCTCTCACCGTATCCAACAAAGATGCATTTGTCACTTTTATGATCAAGTTTGGTCCTTCTTGCATCTAGGATCTTTGCATATGCCACACAACCAAAGACTCAAAGATGAGTAACACTTGGTTTGTGACCGCTCCATGCTTCTTGTGGAGTGACAGCTTGCAAACTTCTGATTGGGCAGCGATTCAGCAAATATACTGCACATGATACAGCTTCAACCTAGTATTGCTTGGGCAACTTCTTTGCTTTGAGTAGACTTCTTGCCATATCAAGAATTGTTCGATTCTTCCTCTCAGCTACACCATTTAGCTGTGGTGTATAAGCTGGTGTTGTTTGATGTCTGATGCCTTGTTGTGTACAAAAGGCTTCAAAGTCATTTGCTGTATATTCTCCACCTTGATCAGATCTCACGGTTCTGATCTTATAGCCACTTTGCTTCTTAACAATTGCTTTAAAATCTTTAAAACAACTGAACACTTCTGACTTCCTCTTCAAAAAATATACCCATGTCTTTCTGCTAAAATCATCAATGAAAGTGAGGAAGTACCTATTTTGTCCAGTCGACATAGGCTTTATAGGACCACACACATCTGTGTGTACTAACTCAAGTGGCTTGTTTGCTTTCTAGTTGACTTCTTTGGCAAAACTGGATCTGTGATGTTTATTAAGGACACAACTTTCACAGACTTCTTCTGGATGATCAATGTGGGGCATACCTTTGACCATCTTCTTGCTTGCTAGCATCTTCAGACTTGTAAAATTCAGATGTCCAAGCCTCTGGTGCCAAAGCCATTCTTCACTGTTGGTGATAACACTCAAACACTTTGCTGCATCATATTGGATGTTTAAAGGAAACATTCTATTCTTGAACATTTTCACATAGGCAATTAATCTCCCATTGTAGTTTGTAATTGTCAGATGACAATTCTTCATGTAAAGTGTATAGCCTCTCTCTAAAAGTTGACCTATGCTCACCAAGTTCTGCTTTATGGCTGGGACATAGTAGACATCGGCGATGTAGCTATGATCGCCATTCTTCAACTTGATAGGGATGTTGCCTTTACCTTTGAATGAAACTTTTAACATATCTCCAAAGGTGACAAAACCTTGTATGGTCTCATCTAGATCATCAAATAAATCTCGTTGGCCACACATGTGATTGCTAGCTCCAGAATCAAGATACCAAATATTCTCTTGATTCTTGTCAAGTCCTTGTTGGACAAATAATGCAGCTGCTCCTTTACTATTGACATCCTTTTCTACATAGTTGACTCGCTCACGTATCTCTAGTGGAGCTTTCTTTTGACATTCAGTGCTATAGTGGCCAAATTGATTGCAATTATAACACTGAATATTACTCTTGTCATGATTATTGTAACCGCCTCCTCTTCCTCTAGGAGTGAATGCTTGTTGTCCTCAACCTCTTCTAGTGGTGTTTTTACCACCTCTTCCTCTAAAACCTGTATTCCAAGAACCTCTTCCTTGAAATCGTTGAAATCCTCCTCGTGTTTGTTGACTTCTTCCTCAAGTGGTGTATCCACTTGTTAATGTCTCCCTTTGCTCATATTTATCTTTGAGAGACAACTTTGCTTGTAAGGCATGCTCAATTACCTTATCTCCATTTCTTTTTACAATCTTCTGCTCATGAGCTTGCAAAGAACTCACAAGTTCATCCACTGTTAACTTGTCCACTTCTTTGGACTCTTTAATAGCTACAACAACAAAATCAAATTTTGGATCTAGGGATCTCAAAATTTTGTCAGTAATTCGAGCATCTGAAAGGGCTTCTCCATTTCTTCTCATATGATTAACTATCACCATAATTCTTGTGTGATAATTAGAAATGGATTCTAAGGACTTCATTTGTAGCAATTCAAATTCACCTTGTAAAGATTGAAGATGAATCTTCTTTATTCTGTCAGCACCTTTGTATTTTTGTTAGAGAGCCTCTCATATTTCTTTTGATGTTTCTGCGGAAGCAGTGATTTCAAATGTCGCTTCATCAAGACCTTGATAAATGATGGTCTTTGCTTTGTTGTCTTTCTTTCTATTGGCTTTGAGGACTTGCTTTTATACCTCTAGCAAAGCATCTTCTGATTCTTTGGACTCTAGTTCATCATAACCATATTGCACAATGTCTATACACTCTTGTGAACCAAGGAATGCCTTCAATCTGATGCACCAACTATCATAGTTGTCTTTGTTTAGCTTCGGGATGAGTGTTTGTGTATTTTTTGCAGTCATTTTGCTCTTTAAATGACTATATCACCTTTTGGGAGTTGAATTTGGCAAAACTGACATCGTAGATGGATCTGGAATGATCCAAATAGTAAGGAATTAGTCTGACTTTATAAAAAACAGGTCAAAAATGGGGTGAACCGGTCCAAAAACCAATTCGGGCGGTTCGCTAGGTTGAACCGAGAATATTCCAAGGAATATTCTTTTTGGCTTGGCTTCAGAATATGGCTCGGAGCTTGGCTTGGCTTCAGAATATGGCTTGGAGCTTGGCTTGGCTTCGGAATATGGCTTGGAGCTCGCTCGGCTTTGAATATGGCTCGTGGCTTGGCTCGGCGTGGCTCAAATATGGCGCGTGTGTGGCTCAGTCGTCTTCTTCCTCGGGACACGTGTGCTACAATACTGAAACTTCAGATGGAGAGTGTGGTCCACCCTGTGCTCTGATTGATCTGATTTTTACACTGTTGAGTTCGTATGAATGAGCTACACACTTTGGAATGATCAAAACTTGTTTTTGACAACTTTGAAAATTTAGATATATCCCAAAAATACCTCTGTTTTCTGACAAACGGGGCTCTGATACCAATTGTTGGTGGGAGAAACCACTTGTGGTGGCTTTGAAACACTTGGAGGGGATAAAACACACTCTTTTATTTCAAGAACAACAAGCTTACAATAATGAAAAGCTTACAATAACACACCCTCTCTCTTTCTCTCTTTCTCTCTAGTGTTTCTCTCAATTTCTCCACATATAATTGCATAAGTTTAACTATCTATTTATACATGAAATCAAAATAAGAAAATTCAACCTTCAAGTGTGAAGGCGGCTGTTGCCGACTGTGTGAAAGCGACCAGCGGCCGGCAGCTGGACGGTTGGGCGATGACAGTTAGTGGTTGCCTTCCTTGAACTTCTAGATTGAGTTTACTTCAACGAAATATGCCAAGCTATTGACGATGGTCCCACATGTGTTCATTGTTAATTGGAGGAATCATTTCAGGTATGTTAGTTAACTGCCTGTTTACTTTGATGTTTGACTATTTAGTACGCTGAAGAAGGGGGGAGGGGATTCACTGTGATCACATTTTTATATTTGTTTGTCAGGAATATGAGGCAAGGTTATTTCGTCTTAACAAATTACATGGAGGCATTATTACATCTGCTGAGGAGGTAGTGAATCTACAAAAAAGGAACTAAGAGAGAAATCATTACTACTGGAATTTTGACCGCCAAAGAAAAATTTACTGGCATCTAGTGATTTGAATGAAGAACGGAGGAAAAGAAAGACTGGACAAACAGTGATGGTAAGTTTCCTTACCTCAATAGGTCAAACTAAACCATCTTTCATCTACTAGATGTTTATTCTAGAGATTCCTCATGGCCTTCCGTCAATGGACATGGTTGTCAGACTGAATGGTTGTTCTTATGTGAACTAGCCTATGAATCTTACTCCAGCATATATGGTTGTATATTTTTTAAGACTCTTATCACTTGATTGGAGCTTGCAACATATAAGCACAAGTCAACAGATAGGCGGCTCATCTCATTTTAGCAATGCCAAATTTTAATCACCAGTGCTAGGTTGTTTTTAGACGCCCCTCTTTACAATTCTTGGGGCACAACACATGCAGGGAGGGGCAATAGCTTAAGACATAAACTTACTAGATACCGAGTGAAACTCTGTCCTAAGTATTCTAAAAGTCATCAAATATTTGTTTTTGTCACTTTCATGACGCCTAATCAGTTGCTCACTTTCAAGTCCTGAATATTCCCTTATTGTTGATAGGTTTCAAAATCGCCATCTGAATTGGAGGTTATTCTGGGAGTTATAAAGAGCTATTGCAAGGCCTAGTTAGAAAATGAAGTTGTGTCTGCTGCCAGCCTGCAGATACACGTCTGGAGGTATGCTTGATCGATTCTTCTTTTCTGTCTTCTTTTTCTTTTTCTTATGGAATTGAGGAAAAGTAAAGTTAGAAATGTTGATCCAACTTACTTCAAAAGCTTAGTAGGAAGCTTAAGGTACTTAACATGTACCAGACCGGATATACTCTACGAAGTCGGACTTATCAGCAGATATATGGAGAAGCCAAACTAGTCTTATTTGAATGCAGCCAAGAGAATTCTTCGCTACATTAAAGACACAATAAATGAAGGTATGTTTTATAACTCAAGTACAAATTTCAATCTTACTAGCTATTCGGATAGTGATTAGGGTAGAAATCTGGATGAAAGGAAAAGCACGACAAGGTTTGTATTTTTCATGGGAGATACATATTTCACATGGTCATCCAAGAAGCAATTGATTGTCATGTTATCAAGCTGTGAAGCTGAGTATGTTGCTGCCAACTCAGTAGTATGCCATTTAATATGGTTAAGGAATTTGTTGAAGTTTTTGGGATTTCCTCAACAAAATCCTACAGAGATTTATATCGATAATCGATCAGCGATTGTATTGGCAAAGAACCTTGTGTATCATGAAAGAAGTAAACATATTGATACACGTCATCACTTTATCTAAGAGTATGTAAAGAACAAAAAAGTCGAGTTGATATCCTGCAAGACAGATGATCAAGTTGCAGATATCTTTACCAAGCCATTAAAGAGAGAAGTATTTATCAGATTGAAATTTATGCTTGGAATGACATCCTTCGATTGAGTTTAAGGGGGAGATTTGTTGAAGTAAACTCAATCTAGAAGGTCAAGGAAGGCAACCACCAGCTGTCACCGCCCGGCCGCTAGCCGCTTTCACACCGTTGGCCACAACCGCCTTCACACTTGAAGGTTGAATTTTCTTGTTTTGAATTCATGTATAAATAGGCTGTTAAACTTATGCAATTAAGTGTTGAGAGATTTGAGAGAAACACTAGAGAGAAAGAGAGGGTGTATATTATAAGCTTTTGTTTATGTTGTAAACTTGTTGTTCTTTAAATAAAATAGTGTGTTTTATCCTTTCCGAGTGTTTCAAACCCACCACAAGTGGTTTCTCCCACCAACAATTGACATGTGCTATTATTTGGTGTTTTCTTTGATACTTTAAGGTGCTTTAATGCTATTCTCTTTCTCTTTTGACTTTCTATGAGTTCATCTTTTTAAAAGAGGTTATTATTGCATGCCATTGTTGTGAATTTTTTACAAGCCTAAACCATCAAAGTTAGTCCTATTTCTTTGGAAAAACTACAATCGAAGCATTTTAATTGGATTAGTGATAATGATGGGAATTAATATGTTTTAGCTACTACTATCACCATCACTACTACTCCACACACACATGCACAACATAAACACTACAACAATATCAATGCTAATGAAATCACCTATATCCGGATGAAATTTATGAGGAAGGTAGATAGATCTCTTGATCATCTTATTTATGTTATTTTTTGTAGTTCAACTGATCTTCATGGACCTTCTGTTTTCACTTTGCTTTTCAGGTTTGCCAAAAGATTGTTGTTAAATTCCTCTTAATTTGGTAACTCGAACAAAATTATCAAGAAACCACATCATCCAAGAAAAGTGGTTCCTTCTGTTTTCAGCATTCTTATACAAGCAAAGTGCACAAGATATCACGAACGAAATAAAAGGAGATTGGGGATGAAAAATAACTGCCTTGCATAATTTGTGCAAATATTGAAATCTTGTAATTTGACTTTGGGGAGGGAAGAGAGAGATTCAATTATAGTAGATCAACACTTGGTTTTCTGTAAAAATTGGTATTGTGCGAAGTTTAAAAGTTTGAATGTATGCATACCTCTTTGTTGTTAAAAATGTTTAGTTCTGGAAACTAAAGTTTAAGTATAGGAGAAACAGATTCAAGATGGCAGAGTTGAGTAGAAAGATCAATAAATTTCATTAATTTCAAATGCCTAAATATATAGGGTTACATAGAACTTGGAATGGATTGAAACTCTCAACAACCTTGAGATATTATTGGAATTGAAAATAACAAACTGCTGCAAATCCTGAAGAATCAAAACAATAATATAAAATTCAAATAACATAACTGCACTTAACTCTATCTTACTCAAGGCATAATCTCATAATTCTAACATTTGTTTCCCAGTGCCAAAAATACAGTTAGAAGTGCGTTTCACGTATTTTAATGTTGATCGACTTATTTGTAGACTTCAACATATTTTTTATCATGTCTTTTGGTTGTGACTTCATAAATGCAGGAAATCACATGTTGCCATCAATGAATTCAGAGCGCAGAATAGCAGTCCCAAAAGAACTCATAGACAACAACAAGAAACAACATCTGTTCAAGTGTTGCTGCTCTTAATCCAGCATGGAGCCAATGGACTTAATCTCTTAGAAGCACAGCATGTTGTTCTAGTGGAGACACTGCTCAATCCAGCAGCTGAGGCTCAAGCAGTCAGCCGGGTGCACCGAATTGGGCAGGAAAAGAGGACATTAGTCCATCGATTGATAGTATGCTCCCTTTCCTTTTTTTTTTTGTTTTTTGTTAAACTAATTTTGGATGCTATACACTTGTGTTTTTTCTCTTTTGAACATTGCATATAGTAGACATGCATTTGAGATACATAACATTGCATGGGGTATTTTGGGACTATTTGTTTGAGTTCCTTTTTAAAATAATTTACATTTCTATTTAGCTCTCCATTTATCCATGCAATTTCTATATGTAATTAGATTAGATTTATAATAATCTTTATCATGTCAACCATCCGATTGTTGCTCGAATGGAGCCTTTTATATTTGTTTCAGAATTTAAATGTACACTCCCTTCTTTAGTGATTATATTAGGATTTGATGCTATGAAAAGGAGCATCAGGAAATCTTCAAGGACTAGCGTGAGGGTTTTCTATTAACAATTCTTCAATCTCATTCCTTTTTGTGAATTTGTGCACGTGTGTAATTCTTCAATCTCATGCTTTCTAGTTTGCTTGCTGTCCGAAACTTTGAAAATTCATGTCATCTGTTAGAATTTCGGCTCTATAGTCTCTATGTGTTCTAACAAAATTTCTCCCTTTCCTTCTATGATCTTATCAGGTTAAAGACACCGTGGAAGACAGCATATATAAACTGAACAGAAGTAGAAGCACCAGTTCATTCATAAGTGGGAACACGAAGAATCAGGATCACCCTGTGTTAACCCTTAAGGATGTTGAGTCCCTATTTGCAATAGTGCCGTCCACTGTACCAGAAAGCGATGGAAAGCCAAGACATCTGCCCCCGTCTGTGGCTGCTGCTCTAGCAGCTGAGAGGAGACTGAAGGAAAATACAGCAGGAATTTCAGTGTGATAATCATTCTTTTCTTTGAACACCGAACCTCGGAATGGAATCGCAGTGAAGCAATCTTCTGGCTATGTCACTTCCAACAGGCAGCTGTTGGTTCATCTCCAAAGGGGAGAGCATCTCCCCAGCCCGTCATAGATTGTCTAACCAGTGGTTGCATAGTCGTCTATGATTTTTTTTTTATTGCTGTACATATGAGGAATGCCATTTTTTAGCCCTCTGTCAGTTACAGAGAGTAATTTAACGAGGAATTCGTCGTAGATTAGCTCATTTAGCCATTGTGTATACTCGCTGCGTAGGTTGAACAAAAATAACAGGACAAAGCTAAGAAAAGCTAGGTCCTCTTCTCCTTATATTCTCCCTTTCCTTTCATGTCCAATGGCATATATTAGACACTCCATTCAATCTTTGCACCATCTTTCTTTGTCTACATTTGTTCAAAGAACTGGATCGTCAATTTGTATAGAATCACATCCCCATAATCTTCATTACAACTAGCTCTGTTTTGCAGTCTCCCATTCCAAAGTCTGTGCTGTCAAGGCATTGATTTTTATTTATGAAATATTATATTTATAATAAGTTATTTTAAATATCTCACCTCGTGTGTTAATTTTTTATTAACAAAGAAATATATAAATTTTTATTTATTTTTCATTTCATTTATTTCAATATAAAAATATATAAATTTATCTAATGTCATTTTTATTTTTTATAAACATAAAATAAAAATGGCATATAAATAAATTTTGATTTTTTGATTCTTTTTATAGTTTTATATATGATTTTTATTAAATTTTTTGAGTATTTATTTTTTAATCATATAATTAAATACAAATAATTAAAAAAATAAAGTAATTAAATCCAATAAAATTGCATTATAAAAAATTAAATTCAATTTAAATTGTCGTTGTCTAAAGAACCTCGAACAATTTAATCCTTGCTGATAGAAGCAAAGTAGACATGAAAAGTGCTAGGTAGCAGCAAAAAATCTCTTCTTTTTTTTCTTAACAAGGAAGCAGCTAAACATGGGTCTAGCCAAATTGATAAATAGGTAACAGGAGCTAGCAGGAAAGCAAGAGAGAGAGAGAGCTGCCATCTGCAAAAATGCGACGATTACAAGAGTGTTGGGTCATAAGCCCGCATGAAAGAGTGTTGGCTATATCAACTTAGAGCATAGATAAAAACCTACTCTTAATAACTTGCATCGGATCAACTAATATATATGTTGAAAAGATTAAAATGATAAAATGATGAGTTTTTCACAACTCCATGAATAAATAGAACAAATATACAATAAGAGAGTAAGTTATAATGTGATTAATTTATTACGTTTATACATGATAATAATATAACAAAACAAACCACTAACACATAAATATAGTTAAAGTTATGTCACTTTTTTAGAGTACTATAAATTAGAAAATCAGAAATAAAAATGAAAAAGGGGAAGAAAATGTGTTCACATCAAGATAAAGTATCATAAGAAATATGTGTGATAAAAAACTAATTATCATTTTTGTTTATGATACTTTAAGAATAATTTAATTTTTTATATAAAAATATAAAAAAGATTAATTAGCATTTCGGTTTAGGATGCTTTAAGAGTAACTTAAATATTTTTTTATAACAAAAAAATTATAAAAATTATTAATTAGAATTTCTATTTAGAAAACTTCATGGTTAGCTTAATTTATTTTTATAAAAAATAGAAAACAATTATCAAAAAAATATTTAAGGATATTTCAAAGGTAGTTTAAACATTTGTTTTTATAAAAAAACATTAATTATAATTTCTTTTTAGAATACTTCAAGGGTAGTTTAAATGTTTTTTTTAATTAATTTGCATTTCTATTTAAGATACTTTAAGGATAATTTAATTTTTTTATGAAAAATAAAAGAAAATTATAAAACAATAATTTCAGTTTAGGATACTTTAAAGGTAAATAGTTTTTTTTATAACAAATAAAACAAATTAATTAGAATTTATGTTTAGGATTATTCAATGATAGTTTAAATGTTTTATAAAAAATAAAAAACATTTATAAAAAAATTATTTAAGATACTTCAAGTGTAATTTAAATATTTTTTATAAAAAATGAAAAAATTATAAAAAAATTAATTAGTGTTTCTATTTAAGATAATTGAAGGGTAGTTTAAATAGTTTTTTATAAAACATAGAAAAACTTTATAAAAAAGAAATTATTTAGGATAAGATAGTTTAAATATTTTTTATAAAAATAAAATTATAAAAAATTAATTAGACATGGTCACCAAACCCAATGCTTTTAGCTCATGCTTGCCTCAAGACCCAAGTCACTTGGGTTTGCCTTAAAACCTAAAAGCTTATAAAAAAAAATAAATTAAAAAACAAATTGTTATTGGAAAGAATCTTTGTTAACAAAGGGTTGTTATTTTTAGTTTGTTTGATTTTGGGGTTAAACCTATGTTTAAATATGTTTTAAAAATAAATTTAATATAAAAAATAATTAAATTAATATTTTTTTAGTGTTATTAAAAATAAAAAAATATTTAAAAAATATTTATTTTTATATATTTTAAAATAAAAAATACTTAAAAAAAACAAGAACTAGCTAGGTAAAATTTCTCCCATGTCAAGGGAAGTTCCTAACCCTCGTGCCAATGGCTTGGAAACTAGTCACTGTTGAAGTATGGTTAGTAGTACTTTTAGTTCTCTGCAGCAGATAGGATATTTGCATCAACTCCAGCTTTCCCTCATCGGATTACTCTGAACAGCAATCCAAGTCTGTACAAGATCCGACAGAACTTCAAAAAAATGGATTGACAAGAACTTGACCAGGTTCATTGAAGGACTATATTTGTTTTATTATTAATAGAGATATTCAGATTAATTTGCATACATTTTAATTATTTTACAAGATTTAATATTAATGATTATATAAATCCTTAATAATATTGAATTTCATATGAAACTTAAACCGGTGTCCTCTACAAAACAAATTTAAGATATAGTTGAATTATTCCCGGTTGTTACGGGTACTGATCCATAGTCAATTAAACTATCCATGAAGTTTTCTAAATTTAAGTTCATTGAAGGATTATATTTATTTTTATTAATATAGATATCTGGATTAGTTTAATTTGTGTGCACTTGATTAGTTTACAAAGTTTAATATTATTGATTATATAAACTTTTAATATAAAACTTAAACTGGTCTTCTCTACAAAACAAATTTAAGATATAGTTGAATTATTCCCGGTTGTTACGGGTACTGATCCATAATCAAGTTAGTTACATGCTGTTAAGTTGGTTACAGTTGCATATATATATATATATATATATGTGTGAGTATATATAACTAACTAATTACAAGTCATAATCATTGAATAACAGAAGAAGAAGATTTAATAAGTCTCATTCCTATCATCACTCTTTCTTTCTCTCGGTATCTTAAAAGCCTGTGATACACGTTAACAACAGGGAGCAGGACCCTTACCATCTAAGGCTTTCACAAGTGTGAAAACAAACTCAACGAAGACCAGAGATGCGTATATGCTTGCTGCTGCTCGTGTTTCATGATACAAATTAAACCCTTTCACGTCAATTACGATATCTTCCATTGAATACATTGAAGTGATCAAACTGCTAGAAAAAACTTTCGAGATTAAAGTTTCTTCCATATAATTCTTTGCTTTTTATCACCCTTTATTCACTTTTCTGCCTGCTTGTCAAAAGTGAGAAGACTTGACATTGTAGAGACCTTTATCCATTCATGGTATACACATTAGAGGCAGTGTGCATGTGAACGTAGGACTTCCCAGTTAATGTCGCAAACTATGATATGGAAAGGGGAAAGAAAGTTGAGATGGAATTTGATCCTATCGGAAATAGCTTTGAAAATAAATAATTAATCCCTATGATTTTAAATCTATTAGTGATTTTAAATGTACACTCCCTTCTTTAGTGATTATATTAGGAAAGATCTGATGCTATGAAGAGAAGGAACATGCATGAGCTCTTTAAGGACTAGCGCGAGGGTTTTCCATTAACAAATCCTTCAATCTCATTCCTTTTTGTGAATTTGTGCACGTATGTAATATTCACGTTGTTCAAGTAACCTGAGGTTTGTTGGGAATTCCGACCGGTGATGTACTGATATTTGCTCATAGGAGGCCAAGCACACTGACACAATATTTAACGTGGTTCGGCAAAACCGCTTACATCCACGGGAGAAGCCATTACATTATGTAGGGAGAGTACAAGATTTACAACAATAGAGGAGGAGGAATCATCCCCTCTTTGAGCAACTCTCAACCTCACTCTATTTCTCTCCTTTTGTGCTGCAATGGCAGCCCACTCTCTCCTACATTTCTCACCTCTTTGGCTCTACTTCCTCTCTCATTTTGCTCTCTCATATATGCCTCTATTTATAGGCATTCATGGAAGCTCTTCTTGGTTTGTTGTCAACATTGGTGGCTACCAACTCTAGCTCATTCAACAATGGTGGCTGCCAACCTTTGACATCTTGGATGAGTGCACATGGTTGGTGCAATAGCAAATGGTTGTTGCACATTAATGGCAACCAACCTAACAATCACCCCCTTTGCCATTCATGTGGGGCAACTGTCCTCATTCTTCTTCAACACAAGCTTGCATCTTGCAGCTCTTCCAAGCTTTCCATTTTGAGAGCTTTTGTAGCCAAGTTTACAGGTACTTGCCAAACCTTTCAATCACCAGAGTGACCTAAGCACACCTTTTCTCACACAAAAGGATCATTATAACCAGATGGTCTGCCACATCACATCTGAATAGTGTTAACGCTTGTCTCTGGAACAACATTCCCCTTCGAGCGTATCAACCACGCTCAGTCCGGAATGATTCCTCAAGCCTCACATCAAGGCTTACAACACCCCCTCAAACGGATATTTCAAGTGCGACAGTCATTATCTGAGTATCTTAATATGATCACAAGCTCACCACTCTTCCAAGAGTCTACTCATCCAGGAGTTGCGCCTGCCCTCTGTTCCACCCTAGGAACCACGCCTTACTTCTCCATGAGTCTCTCGCTCTTAGTCTCAAGAGTCCAGGTAGCTTTCCACCTTTAACCATGGGGGCAGCCCATAAAAGGTTGATCCATATCTGTCTTCATACTCTTGAGTATTACAATGCCATTACCGAGCTCACCACCTTGACAAGAGTCAACTTGTTCTCGGAACCTGCACATGCCCTCTGCTCCTTCATAGCAGCCACGTCTTAATGCTCCACAAGTCATCCACTTATTGTCCAAGGCAAATGTCTTCTAGCTCATTGATCTTTAGCATGGGGGCAATATCCATGAAAGTCAATCCTGCATTTGTCTCCATACTCATCATAGCCCTTTTATTGGCTATCCATCTGTCCACTCATACCTAGCCATCACATTGGCTCTGGGGCGTTCTGAACTGGGCTCCTTCCACGACCCTCACACCTTCTCCTGAGGTGTCTCCGCTCGTCGTCATGCGGCGGTCTGATCATGGGCTCATCTCATAGCCCTCACACCTTCTCTTTAAGGTGTCTTCGCCTTTTATAGGCAGTCGCATCCTCCTTCAGCTAAGATGCGCTCCATAAATTCTTTGCCACTAATTACATAGAAAGAGAAAGTTGTGGTATACTCCTCACAATCCTCCACCTCAATTTCTATGTTTGGAGCTTCTACGCCTTTTCTGCTTAACAGCTCCACCCGTACCAACTCCCTTTGGTGTCTTCACTTTTCATCATAGGCGGTCGCCTTTTATCACAGGCGTTTGCACCCCCTCAATTAGGTGCATCTACAACAGCTCATCCTTCCATCCTTGCATGCATTGAAAGGTCCTCGCTTGTTGTCTTTATCAAGAGCACAAGAGACTTTTGTTGTACAACTTTTTCATAGTCTCTGCTCTGAGCTTCATCTGGGAACTCTTCTTCTCCTTGCACCTGTTGTCTCATTATAGTACCTCGTTGGATCCTCCGGGTACTCCTACACAATCTTCATGTGCTTTCGTGCAATTTTGGTTCTCCAGATTTCTCCCTATTCCTTGCTTATGTTTGACAGCAGCTCATCCTGTCACAACATCTATCCAAGTTTAAATAGGGTGCCAATCTTTATCCCTTTGCTGTATTTCTCTTCCATTATCAAGGTCTTCATCAATTCTCCCTTCGAGAAATTATAGTCACCGAATCTAACTTCCTTGGAGAAATCACCACTCCATCAAATCCTTGATCATACGGAACCCAACTGTTCTTTTGTGCCGTCATCCTGCTACTCTTCAACAGTTTCATAACAAACTGTCACATATACGAAAATAGTACCGTATGGATAATCCTTCCACTAAGCAAGTTCCCAGGAAAGATTGGAGGGGTCACAACGGTCCCGCTTAAAACCCAATCTCCTAGCCAGAACTTCTTAGGCCATATCTATCCATCGTACTGTCTTTTCGTATATACAACCATTTGCTAGCTTTGTTGCGGCTTTCCTTTATAAGTGATCTGGGGTATCCTGGTTTTATACCTGATTTCTCAACATCTGGTGAGACTACCAGTGCTCAGATTCGTCAAGATTGGTCTTCATCAAATTTCAGTCTCCACCTCAAATTGTCCACATGATCGGGTGTTTAGAGTGTCCCAATTTTACCTTCCCTCAAGGCAATTAAAATTCCCCACATAATAGTTCACCACATGTAATTGGGCAAACATGTGTGATTTCTTCTTCTTCAGCTTCATCGACCACCATGATGACCATCATATGCCTCCTAATCGGGCAATCTCTCTTTAATAATTCATCATTGCCATTTCTGATCTCAATCTCAATGATCGGACCGTACCATTGCATCCGGAACGATCAAATTAGCTGGAAACAAGTCTGAAATCGTCCAAATCGCACTTCAGACGGCTAAGATTTGATCAAAACAATTTTGGCCTGATAAACGGCCCAGATTCAATCTCAGAACCGGTTGCACGTAGACTCCGCCACACAGGATCAAAATCCAGGGAGCTGACGTGGCTGTAATGACGTGTCATCCACGTAGGGCATATAGGTCAACCAAATCTGACGTGGCAGTTTGATTGGTCAGAGTGCTGATGTGTCAGGTGACGTGTCTGATGACTGTGCAGAACTGCTGACGTGCCTAATGACGTGGCAGTTTGACTGGTCAGAGTGCTGATATGTTAGGTGACGTGTCTGATGACTGTGCAGAACTGCTGACGTGCCTAATGACGTGCAGTTTGACTGGTCAGAGTGTTGATATGTCAGGTGACGTGTCTGATGACTGTGCAGAACTGCTGACGTGGCTGATGACGTGGACAGTCAACCCGCCGGAGCTCTGGGGCGGTTTTCGGCGTCCGATTTTGACGCGGTTTTCACCAGTGGCTTCGTCTCTTCCTCCTCTACACAATGGTATGGTCAAAATATAATTTTGACAACTTTCATTTTTGAGCAAAATCAAACACCACTTTAAACCGAAGGCTCTGATACCAATTGTTGGGAATTCCGACCGGTGATGTACTGATATTTGCTCATAGGAGGCCAAGCACACTGACACAATATTTAACGTGGTTCGGCAAAACCGCCTACATCCACGGGAGAAGCCATTACATTATGTAGGGAGAGTACAAGATTTACAAGAATAGAGGAGGAGGAATCATCCCCTCTTTGAGCAACTCTCAACCTCACTCTATTTCTCTCCTTTTGTGCTGCAATGGCAGCCCACTCTCTTCTACATTTCTCACCTCTTTGGCTCTACTTCCTCTCTCATTTTGTTCTCTCATATATGTCTCTATTTATAGGCATTCATGGAAGCTCTTCTTGGTTTGTTGTCAACATTGGTGGCTACCAACTCTAGCTCATTCAACAATGGTGGCTGCCAACCTTTGACATCTTGGATGAGTGCACATGGTTGGTGCAATAGCAAATGGTTGTTGCACATTAATGGCAACCAACCTAACAAGGTTCGGTCCTTTATTTGAAAATACTAGTTTACAAAGACCTCTCATGCTTTCTAGTTTGCTTGTTGTCCGAAACTTTGAAAATTCATGTCATCTGTTAGAATTTCTGCCTTATAGTCTCTATGTGTTCTAACAAAATTCATGTCATCGTTGTAGATTAGCTCATTGAGCCACTATGTATACTCGCTGCGTACGTTAAACAAAAATAACAGGACAAAGCTGCTAAGAAAAGCTAGGTCCTCTTCTCCTTACTCCCCAATGACAGATATTAGACACTCCATTCAATCTTTGCACCTTCTCTCTATGTCCACTTTTGTTCAAAGAAACACATCGCCATAATCTTCATTACAACTAGCTCTGTTTTGCAATCTCCCATTCCAATGTCAAGACACTATCTTATTCCTCTACATTACTACATCATATATACATGTCATGAAAGAGTGTTGGGTATATCAGCTTAGAGTATAGACAAAAACCTACTCTTAATAACTTGCGATAAGATTGAAATGATAAAATGATGAGTTTTTCACAACTCAATGAATTAATAAATAGAACCAAACATACAATAAGAGACTAAGTTGTACTGTGATTAATTTATTAGGTCAATACAGGATAATAATAATATAACTAAGCATACCAATAACACATAAATATAGTTAAAGTTATGTTATTCTTCTTGAGTGCTAAAAATTAGAAAATCAGATATAAGAATTAAAAGGGGAAGAAAATGTGTTCACATCAAGGTAAAAGTATCATAACAAATTAATATGTATGATAAAAAATTAATTACCATTCTTATTTAGAATATTTTAAGGATAATTTAATTTTACCATTGCAGCAGACATGGTATTCGCATGAACTCTAGCTTTCCCTCATCGAATTACTCTTAACAACAATCTAAGTCTGTACAAGAAAGAAAGAATATATTGAAGTGATCAAATTGCTAGAAAAAACTTTCGAGATTAAAGTTTCTTTCATAGAATTCTTCGCTTTTTATCACCCTTTATTTACTTTTCTGCTTGCTTGTCAAGCACGAGAATTTAGAGAAAAAGCAAAAGTGAGAAGACTTGACATTGTAGAGACCTTTATCCATTCATGGTATGCACAAGGCAGTGTGCATGTGAACGCAGGACTTTCCAGTTAATGTCGCAAACTATGATATGGAAAGGGGAAAGGAAGTTGAGATGGAATTTGATCCTACTGGAAATAGCTTTGAAAATAAATAATTAATCCCTATGATCTTAAATCTATTTGTAATTTGATCCTTTTCTCCATTTCATGATCTTTTTCAATTTATTTTATTTCTTTATATGAAATAGTAAAATGGAAAAAAAGATAAGATGGAAAATTTAATTAATTTATTTTATCTTCTTAAAGCCAGGATGAGTGTTTAATTCATTTTACAGAGGGATTGAAAATAATAATAAATTTATTTATTTAAATTTTATGCACTATCACTAGCCTAGTTAATTTCAACTTAACTAGAGAAGATATGTAATAATCAATGATTTAAAAAAAAAAAACCATTCTAATCACGTTTTCTTACCTATAAATAGTACTTCTCCATGGAAGAGCCTCATCTACCATAGCAAACCATATCCTATATCACTTGAAAAAACACACCATGACGACGTCCTTACTAAACAATCCATTCTTCTCCTCCTTTCTCCACATCCTGTTTTTGCTCCTTCACATATTCAACTCTTCTTCTTTCTTTGCTCTAGCTGAACACACTTCCTCCACAACTTCGCTATTTGGTAATAATAATACAGAAGCTAAGGCTCTTCTCCAATGGAAAGCCAGTCTTGACAACCAAAGCCAATCTGTCCTTTCTTCTTGGGTCGGCATCAGCCCTTGCATTAACTGGATTGGAATCACCTGTGGCAATTCTGGAAGCGTCACCAATTTGACACTTGAAAGTTTTGGCTTGAGAGGTACGCTTGATGATTTCAACTTCTCGACCTTCCGTAATCTTTTTGTTCTTGACCTTGCGAACAATTCTCTTTCTGGAACCATCCCACATGAAATTGGGAAATTAAGAAACTTAGCTCTCCTTAATCTCTACGTGAACCAACTTTCTGGTTCCATTCCTCGAGAAATTGGCTTGTTAGAGTCTCTCAATGAACTTAACTTGGCAAGTAATGTTTTAACCGGTAGAATCCCTTATTCCATTGGAAAATTAAGAAATTTATCTTTCCTAGCTCTTTCTACGAACGAACTCTCTGGTCCCATCCCTTCTTCTATTGGAAACTTGACAAACCTATCTGAGCTTTATCTTTACATTAACAAACTCTCTGGTCCTATCCCTTCTTCTATTGGAAACTTGACAAGCTTATTCATACTCTATCTTTGGGGTAACAAACTTTCTGGTTCCATTCCTCAGGAAATTATGTTGTTAGAGTCTCTCAATCACCTTGACTTGTCAAGTAATATTTTAACCGGTAGAATCCCTTATTCCATTGGAAAATTAAGAAATTTATCTTTACTTGGTCTTTCTAATAACCAACTCTCTGGTCTCATCCCTTCTTCTATTAGAAACTTGACAAGCGTATATGAGCTCTATCTTGCGGATAACAAACTCTCTAGTCCCATTCCTCAGGAAATTGGGTTGCTAGAGTCTCTCTATCAACTTACCTTGTCAAGTAACAAATTTCACGGCCCATTGCCCTCAGAGATGAACAATCTCACCCATTTGCTGCTTTTGGATTTGGTGAACAACGAATTAACGGGTCATTTGCCGGCAGATGTATGCCATGGAGGAGTATTGAAAATCTTTAGTGCTTCCGACAACTACTTCTCAGGTTCAATCCCGGAATGCTTGAAAAACTGTACTGGTTTACACCGACTAAGACTTGACTGGAATCAGTTAGCAGGAAATATTTCTGAGCTTTTTGGTGTCTATCCACGTCTGCATTATATTGATTTGAGTTACAATAATTTTTATGGTGAGCTCTCTTCAAAATGGGGAGATTGTCGTAACATGACAAGCCTTAAAATCTCAAACAATAATGTTTCTGGTAAGATACCACCAGAGCTTGGGAAGGCTGCTCAATTACACTTGATAGATTTGTCATCAAATCAGTTAAAAGGAGCCATCCCCAAAGATTTAGGGGGTTTGAAGTTGTTGTACGAACTTCTTCTTAACAACAACCATCTTTCAGGTGCCATCCCCTTAGATATTAAGATGCTTTCCGATCTTCAAATCCTTAATTTAGCATCTAATAATCTGAGTGGATTGATTCCAAAACAACTTGGGGAATGCTCAAATTTATTGATGCTGAACCTCAGCGGTAATAAATTTAGAGAAAGCATTCCAGGTGAGATAGGCTTTCTACTTTATCTTCAAGATCTTGATCTTAGCTGCAATTTCCTGACTCGAGAGATACCGAGGCAACTTGGGCAGCTGCAAAGGTTGGAAACTCTGAATGTCTCTCACAACATGCTTTCTGGACGGATTCCGAGCACTTTCAAAGACATGCTAAGCTTAACAACTGTGGATATATCATCCAATAAGCTACAAGGCCCCATTCCCGATATCAAAGCCATCCACAACGCTTCATTTGAGGCATTAAGGGATAATATGGGTATATGTGGCAATGCCAGTGGTCTAAAGCCATGCAATCTTCCAACAAGCAGCAAAACTGTTAAGAGAAAGAGCAACAAGCTTGTGATTTTGATTGTATTCCCTCTTTTAGGAAGCTTGCTTTTAGAGTTTGGAGCTTTATTCATTCTCTGCAAAAGAGCTAGGAAGAGAAACGCTGAGCCAGAAAATGAACAAGATCGAAACATGTTCACGATATTGGGCCATGATGGGAAGAAGATGTATGAGAATATCGTTGAAGCTACAGAGGAATTCTTGCTCTCATTGTGGAATATTGTAGATAATTGCCCTCATTCCCAATACAAGGAGACATTGACCATCGATAAAGGCTGCCATTCAACCATGATGAGCTGGATTGAAGCTTCAATAATACCATTCAATGTATTTTTTAAAAACAAATACATTGAATAAACGTAGAAAAATAAATAAAATAATATAAAATCAAATCAAATATAAAATTAATATAAAAAATAAAAATAGTTTTTAAATAAAAAATATAAAAATTAATTAGCATTTCCATTTAGGATATTTCAAGGGTAGTTTAAATATATAAAAAAATTAATTAGAATTTATGTTTAGAATATTGTAAACATAATTTAAATTTTTTAATAAAAAAAAAATAGCGTTTCTGTTTAGAATAAAATAAAATATAAGAAATTAGTCTTGCATTGTCACTAGATCTAAATCACTTAAGTTTAGCATGGATATAAAATTCAAAATACTTAAAATATTTTCTATATATTTAATAGTTTTAAAAAAAATTAATATTAACCCATTGGATAACGCAGCACTGGCAACAACTCAAGGAGACACGAAATGCCAATTCTTTTAGAGAAGATTTTATAGGCCACTACAAAGAGCTGTTTTTGTATGATTTTATTATTAGGTATTTCTTAATAATGTTTTTCCAGCTCCAATGTATTTCTTAAGACCTCTAGGAAAAATCAGGGTCTAAAAGAATCTCTCTGCATGGTTTGCAAACGTACCGTCAATGGTTGTGACTGGGACTTTACAGAAGATCCTTATGATAATGTCATACGGGAGTTGCTGATATGTGACATGTCATGGAATGGCTTGCAGCCATGCTCAACACTTTTTACTTGATTTTTATCAAGATTTTTTACTTGATTCAATTTCCTAGAGCCCTAAATGTCTGAGTACACATCACGTAATTAAATATGATAATTCAATATGTGAAGTAATTTATCATTTGTACGGTTCTATAATTTGTTGTATGTGGTCCCCACTATGTGATGGTGGGACCACCACATTGATTTTAATCACATTAATTTTCATGTGATGGATGTCTTTTGATGTTTAAAATAAAGTGGGGTTCGGGTGCTGTAGCGGTTGATTGAAAAATAAAAGAGAGGAGAAGAAAATCAAGAGAAGAGAAGAAAAGAAGAAGCAGCAGAGCAGCCTACATTCTTCCTTTGATTTCTAGGTTGTTTACCGTTAGATCTGGCTGAGATTTTGACAGCAGCTTCTAGACACGTTGATCTTTATTCTGGATGGTTGATCGAAGATTGATGGTGTGGAAGCTGACTGTTTTGATAGAAAATAGGGTTGTCAGTTTTGTGAGTATTTCTTAAATAATTCTCTTTTAATCTTGTTGTAATTCGAGAATAAGTTGTTCTTGATGATATATATGTTGTATCCCTTAGTTGAATCTGAGGAAGAATGATTGTGAACCCATTATTTGTTGATAGTGGAAGTTTTTAGGTGGACTACGGTCCCATGGTTTTTCCCACATCGGGTTTTCTACGTTATAATCTTGGTGTTGTGATTATTTGCATTATATTTTATCATTGTTTGATTATGTTTTACTACACAAAGAAAGAAAGAATTGGGACTTGTGAATTGTGAATTGTAGTCCGCTGAATTGATCCGGGTAAATTGATGTCCGGTTGTTCATAGTTTTTCCCAACATAATTAAGTAGAAACTCAAATGTTCTCCACTATGAATCACCCCAACACGCTTAACCTCATGATTCAAGAGGTACTTGCCGTCTCATTTCCTTGTGGCATATTTAGAGAGATTTAACTCTACCTACCTTTCACACAGCAATTTAGAAACTAAAAGCAATGCATATGGGGGGAGAGACAAGCTAGAGTACATATATTGTAAGGACTACGGACACCACCTATCTCCACATTGGTATGATATTGTCCACTTTGGGCCTAAGCCCTCATGAATTTACTCTTGGGCTATACCCAAAAGGCCATATACCAATGAAGATATTTGTTCATTCTTATATACCCTTAATCTTCCCCATTTCTAACCAATGTGGGACTTTGGTCGCATACCCAACAATCCTCCCCTATGAATTATTGGTATAATTTATGGCCTTTGTCCCCTCACTCTTCTTATAAATAGGCAATGCCTCCAAGCTTATTATTCACACCAAAGAAGAGAAGTGAAGAGTAGAGAGAAGAGAGAGTAATCCTATAAAATTATGAGGTATTTGTGAGAGAGTAAGTGAGGTGTTTTCTCCTAGTAATAGAGAGATTTTAGTTGTTCTCCTTGATTGTGCATCAAAAGTGTCATTAAGTCTCTTATTTTACATATGTATTTATTGTTTTTATTTGGTTGTTTTTATAATAATTGATGTGTTTTTTAGTAATGAAGTTTGTTTTAATGTTTCGATAGGTTTTTGGAGCTTAAATGAATTAATTCAGAAAATTCAACGTCGGAATTCAGAACAAAGAATTGAAGAGACATTTAGTTGAAGATTGAAGCAAATCTTGGTTCAAATAAGTGCTCCAAATTTGTCCCAAAAATCAATTCTATTCCAATTCTAGAAAAGAATATCATATGATTTATTTCAAGCCCAAACTTGCCTTATGTTGTGTGCAAACTTCAACCATTAAACACTCAAGGTTTCAATGTCAATCTTAGCCCAAATAATAAGTACATTTGTATACTTATTTGATGCTCAAATTCAGCCCAAAATCAGCCCTAAATCAACCCCAAATCAACCTTCAAATCAACCCAAACACAATCCATGATCTTACATGTCCACACAACAAATAACAATTGATTTATTTTGGGTAATCCATTGATCCAAGAAGGCAAGCACATGGATGGAAAGCTGGAGGGGATATTTTAACATTATTTTGGGTCAAAAAGAAGAAGGAGACACCTCATAAATGAGGAAGAAAAACGTGCACCAAAGTAGTTGTAAAGCTGTCTTGATTTGATTTTTCAGAACACCTTTCGGTGTTTTGCCCATAACTTTTGACTCAGGTGTCCAAATGAGCTGTTCTTTAATGATCTGGAAAGGTGACAGAATTTCCTATAAATATGTCTCTAATAGACTTCTCGAAAAAAAGCTTCTAAGAGGGTCGAATTGCTGTCCAAAGTTAGAGTCAGATTTGTGTCTGAATTTTTTCTGAAATTGTATTGTGTTCTTCTTTATAGATTTCGGTTCTTTAGTTTGTAAAACTTATTTTTTCAGTTGGATAGTTCTTTCATGTTTATTGAAGTGTTCTTATATATAATCATGGTTGGCTAAACTCTTTCTTGGATGCAAATCAAGGATAATGGTGATTGAGGTGAGTTCTTTAGGATATGAATGAATCTTAATGTTTATCTTCTTATTTTCTTCATGAATGATTTATTATTGGTATAGAGATTGTTTGATTCAATGTCTTACTTAATATGAAAGTACTTGTTCATTCTTAAGCAATAATCAATCTTCATCTTTCTAATCTTCATTGTAATATCTTCCGATGTAATATCACCATCATTGAGATTAGGTTGACTTATCTTATATATGTTAAAGAAATCACCAATACATCACTATTAAAATTGATTTGGACCAAGACTTACTTTTATTGTCATTTAAAATCTATTTACATTTTTTTTATCTTTGAAAACAAATCCATCAATTATTTTCAACCAAGTTATTGTTAATTTAATTTCTCTTGAGTTTTTTTTTGTTACTTAGCTTAATTTCCAGATCTAGCTCTCTGTGGATATGACCTCGATCTTACCGAGTTAATTGCTACATCGCACACTCGTGCACTTGCGAGTTAAAACAAGCCGATCATAAAAAGCGGTCAAGCAATTTTGGCGCCGTTGCCGGGGAGCTAACAAGCAAAGGTAACAAATTTAGATTTGATTATTGGAAAACTAAAAAAAATCATATAAAAAAAATTCAATTGGCTGGTTTTACCGCCTAAAAAAAAAATTGAAAAACAAATCAAGTGGCTGATTTTACCGCCTAAAAAAAATTTGACCTTAACGTTTCGGATATTGGACTGTGGACTAGACTATTAATTGTTGGATTTTGGTTGGTTCAACCATTTTTCTTTTATTGTCTATTCTTATTAGTTTCTAATATTTTTCTTGTTTATTTCATTTTATTTTGTTGATATTGTTTTTATTTATTGTCTAAAGTGCTTGGCCGGTATTACCGCTTTTTTTATTCATGCTTGTTATAATTATCTTTTAATGTTTATTGTTGTTATTTTTCTTATATTTATTGTCTAAAGTGCTTGGCCGGTATTACCGCCTCTTGTTTATTTCATTTTATTTTGTTGTTTTGTTATGATTATTTTTCTTATATTTATTGTTTGAAGTGCTTGGCCGGTATTACCGCCTTTTTATTCAAGCTTGTTATAATTATCTTTTAATGTTTATTATTGTTAATAGTGCTTATTAGTTGGAGAGTGAATTTCTTAATTTGTTGTATTTTTATTTTTGAGCTATTACTTTTATTTGCAATTTTTTTTTCTTTTTCTTTCCTTTCTTTTCATATTCATATAATTGTTATATTATTATTATTATTATTATTATTATTATTTTATCATGGCTAATGTTGAAGATGTAGAGGGTGAAGGGAGTGTTCAAGGTAATGGACCTCCACAATTCAATGATCAACCTAATTTTTGAACTCTTAGAGAGTATCTTCACCCGGCTAGACAAAGTACACCTTCGTGTATTATCTTACCTCTTAACCAACAAGCTTTCAATTTGAAACCGGGCATGATTCAACTTCTTCCCACATTTCATGGTATGGATTCTGAAAATCCATACATACACATTAAAGACTTTGAAGAGGTATGTAATACTTTTATTGATAGAACATGCACAGAGGAAACCATTCGGCTTAAATTGTTCCCATTCTCTCTAAAGGATAAAGCCAAGCTTTGGCTAAACTCCTTGCATCCTAGGTCTATAGGTACATGGAGAGAAATGCAAGCTGAATTTTTGAAAAAATACTTCCCCACTCATAGGACAGCAGCTTTACAACGTCAAATGATGAATTTTTCTTGTAGTCCAAATGAGTCATTTCACCAAGCTTGGGAAAGGTTCAAAGATTTGTTAAATGCATGCCCTCACCATGGTTTTGAGATGTGGAGGTTAGTGAGTTTTTTTTATGACTCTCTTACCGCAGATTTTAAAAAGCTAGTGTCAACCATGTGTAATGGTGAGTTTTATGACAAAGAACCAAGTGAGGCCTTTGATTTTTTTGATCAATTGGCTGAAAACACAAAGCAATGGGAGACTTCTCTCCCAGTTCATGTTGAGTCTAGAAACACCATTTCTCATTCAAGTGGGAAGTTTCAATTGAAAGAGACTGATGACCTCAATGCTAGATTAGCCTCATTGGCTAGGAAAGTAGAGTCTCTTGAGATTAAAAAAGTGCATGTCATAAGTGAACAACAAGAGGAAAGTTGTGTTGTTTGTGAAAGCAAAGGGCATAGGACAACTGAATGTCCTACCATTCCAGCCTTCAAGGAAGTGCTATATGGCCAAACTTCTGATTCAAGTAATGTTAGAAAGCCATTTCCAAACCAAGTAGGCAATCCCTACTCTGAGACCTATAATCCTGGATGGAGGAACCACCCAAATTTTGGATGGAGAAATGAGGGCTCTTCAGTACCTCAAACATTTCAACCTCCACCCCAACCATTTCATGCTCCCACACATAACACATACCAACCACCTCATAAGAGATCCTTAAAGGATACTCTTCAACAATTCATGCAAACGCAAGGAGGAATCAACAACCAAGTTTACAAATTCCAAGACCAGACCAATAGGACCTTAGATGACATTCAAAGTCAACTAACTAAGTTGACTCAATCACTAAGCATTCAAGAGAAGGGAAAAATCCCAGCTCAACCAATGCCCAATCCTAGAGGTCAGGTACACATGAGTGAATCCTCACCTAGTGAACCTTCAAACCATGAACAAGTCCAAGCCATCACTACCCTTAGAAGTGGAAAGATTGTTGACAAAGGTGTAGGTTTTAGGATTCCTAAAGGTATTGTGGAGGAGAAATCTAGGGAAAGTGAAGAGGGAATCAAAACACAAGTGACAAATAAGAGTTTGAAAGATAAAGAAGGTGAGCTAAATGAGAAAGAGATGAGTGAGAAAGGAGATGATTCAAGAAAAATTGAAGTCAAAGTGAGTGACTTAGAAGTTGTTCCTAGAGCACCATTTCCACAAAGGTTAGGGAAACCTAAGCAAGATCTTATGAACTCAGAAATCTATGAATTGTTCAAACAAGTGAAAGTCAATATTCCACTCTTTGATGCAATTAAACAAGTTCCATCTTATGCAAAGTTTCTTAAGGATTTATGCACAGTCAAAAGGAGATTGAATGTGAAAGAAAGAGCCTTTCTAACTGAACATGCTAGTGCCATCATCCAGTTTAAGACCCCTCCCAAATACAAAGATCCTGGTTGTCCTACCATTTCATGCATTATTGGAAGTCATAAGATAGATCAAGCTTTGTTGGATTTAGGAGCAAGTGTGAATTTAATACCCTACACTGTTTACGAACAATTAGGTTTAGGAGAAATCAAGCCTACTCGAATCACCCTTCAATTAGCTGATAGGTCAATCAAGATTCCCAGGGGTATCGTTGAGGATGTGTTGGTCCAAGTAGATAAATTCTACTTTCCTGTTGATTTTGTAGTATTAGACACCGCACCAATTCAAGGTTCTAATGCCCCCATCCCAGTCATCTTAGGGAGACCTCTCCTAGCTACATCCAATGCCTTAATTAACTGTAGGAATGGGGTGATGAAATTGTCTTTTGGGAATATGACTGTGGAGATGAACATATTTAATGTCTCCAAACAAATCGGGGAACATGAGGACATTAGAGAGGTAGATTTCATCCAAACAGTTCGTCAAGAACACTTTGAGAGAGTGTGGATCAAGGATCCATTGGAGAGAACTTTAATTCATGATGAAAGATTTTATTCTTTGGAATGTGTTGATGAGGAAGTAAGAGAACTCGAGACTTATCTAGATCCAATGCCTATTATGTCAATAGGTCAATGGACCCCATCATTTGAGCCTTTGATTTCACCCCAAGTGAAAGTTGAGGAATCTCTTGTCCAGCCTGATAAACTAGAAAGGAAGCCTTTACCGAGTGATCTTAAGTATGCATTTCTAGGGGAAGATGAATCATATCCTATTGTGATCTCATCAAAACTTAGCATAGAGCAAGAACACAAACTTTTGTGAGTGGTGAGAAAACACAAGAAAGCAATTGGGTGGAAAATTACTGACTTGAAAGGAATTAGCTCTCTTTTATGTACACATAGAATCTATCTTGAAGAAGAGGCTAAATCTGTGAGGCAAATGCAAAGACGATTGAACCCAAACATGAAGGAAGTAGTGAGAGGTGAAGTGCTTAAGCGACTTGATGCAGGTATCATTTACCCTATTGCAAACTCAAAATGGGTTAGTCCAACCCAAGTTGTCCCAAAAAAATCTAGAGTCACGGTAGTGAAGAATGAAAATAATGAGCTGGTACCAACTAGAATCCAAACTGGATGGCGTATGTGCATTGATTATCGTAAATTGAACATGGTGACTAGGAAGGACCATTTTCCGCTTCCATTTTTAGACCAAGTGCTTGAAAGAGTAGCTGGAAGAGCTTTCTATTGTTTTCTGGATGGATACTCAGGTTACAACCAAATTGAGATTTCTTTAGAAGACCAAGAAAAAACCACTTTCACTTGTCCTTTTGGTACTTATGCTTATAGAAGAATGCCATTTGGTTTGTGTAATGTACCAGCCACTTTTCAAAGGTGTATAATGAGTATCTTTAGTGACATGGTGGAAAATTTTTTGGAAGTTTTCATGGATGATTTTTCAGTTTATGGGGATTCTTATGAGTTGTGTCTAATGAATCTAGAAAAAGTTCTTGAAAGGTATGAAGACAGTAATCTTGTACTCAATTGGGAGAAGTGTCATTTTATGGTGACACATGGCATTGTTTTAGGTCACATTGTCTCTTCAAAAGGGATAGAGGTAGATAAGTCAAAAGTGGAAGTCATTCAAAAATTAACTACCCCTAAGACTGTGAAAGATGTGAGATCCTTTTTAGGACATGCTGGTTTTTATCGAAGATTCATTCATTCTTTTAGTACCATTGCCAAACCATTGTGTAACTTGTTGTCACAAGATGTCCCATTTGATTGGACATCAAAATGTCAAGAAGCTTTTGAAAAGCTTAAAGGGTTGTTGACAACTGCACCAATCATACAAGCTCCTGATTGGTCTTTACCATTTGAACTGATGTGTGATGCTAGTGATTTTACGGTTGGGGCTGTTTTAGGGTAAAGAAAAGACAAGAAACCTCATGTCATATATTATGCTAGCAAGACTTTGAATGATGCTCAATTGAATTACACTACAACTGAAAAAGAACTCTTAGCTGTGGTCTTTGCATTAGACAAGTTTAGGTCTTATTTGGTTGGATTTCTTGTTATTGTTTTCACTGATCATGCAGCATTGAAATATTTGCTCACAAAACAAGATGCCAAACCACGTTTGATTCGATGGATCCTCCTACTCCAAGAGTTTAACATTGAAATTTGAGATAAAAAGGGAGTAGAGAATGTAGTGGCTGATCATTTGTCTCGTCTTTCAAGCTATAAGACCATAATTGATGAATCTCCAATAAATGAACTCTTTGCTGATGAAAATTTATTTTGTGTAGGTACTGTCTCTTATATTGGTTCTCCATGGTATGCTGACATAGCAAATTACCTAGCCACAAGTCAGATTCCTTTTCATTGGTCTAAACTTGACAAACAAAAATTCTTGCGCAATGTGCACACCTTTTTTTGGGATGACCCCTACCTATTTAAATATTGTCCTGACCAAATTATTAGGCGGTGCATCCCTGATCATGAAATTCCAAGGGTCATTAATTTTTGTCATGCATTAGCTTGTGGTGGGCATTTCTCTTCCAAGAAAACCATTGCCAAAATCTTGCAGTGTGGTTTTTATTGGCCTACCATGTTTAAAGATGTCCATGCCTTTTGTGTTGCATGTGACCGATGCCAACGACTAGGTAGCCTCACTAGGCGTAACATGATGCCCCTTAACCCCATCCTTGTTTTGGAAATATTTGATTGTTGGGGGATTGATTTCATGGGACCTTTTCAAAGTTCATTTGGTTACCAATTCATCCTTGTAGCTGTTGATTATGTGTCTAAATGGGTGGAGGTCATTGCATCTCGAACCAATGACCATCGAGTTGTGGTCAAATTCTTGAAAGAAAATATTTTCTCTCGTTTTGGCATGCCTCGGGCTATGATTAGTGATGGGGGGAAACATTTTTGTAACAAGCCCGTTGGGATTTTGATGAGAAAATATGGTGTAATTCACAAGGTCAGTACCCCCTATCACCCACAGACTAGTGGCCAAGCTGAGTTGGCAAATAGGGAGATCAAGAACATTTTAGAGAAAACAGTCAATCCAAACCGTAAAGATTGGTCCCTACGACTAGTTGATGCTTTGTGGGCATATCGCACTGCTTATAAGACCTTTTTAGGAATGTCTCCTTATAGGCTAGTTTATGGAAAGCCTTGTCATCTCCCTGTTGAGATTGAGCACCGTGCATATTGGGCCATTCGGCAATTCAATGACAATGAAAATGAGGTTGGCAAAAATAGAAAGCTTCAATTGGATGAATTAGAGGAGTTGAGAAATGATGCATTTGAAAATGCAAAAATTTCAAAACATAAGATGAAAACTTTGCATGATAAACATATTCTTAGAAAATCTTTTCATGTTGGTCAAAAGGTTCTCTTGTATAATTCACGATTACATCTCTTTCCTGGGAAGTTGAGGACAAAATGGACTGGTCCATTTGTGATTAAATCCATCTCTGAGCATGGTGCATTTGAGGTAGAAAATCCCAAGAATGGAAATATTTTCAAAGTAAATGGTCATCGATTGAAACCTTATCTTGAAAATGTTGTGGTTGAAGTTGAGACATTGGATCTTCAAGATCCAATACCATTGTAGTATTAGAAGTAATGAGTTTTTATTTTTATTTTATTTTTATTTTTATTTTTCATTTTTATTATTTTTTCTTCTTTCTTCCATCTCTTATATTTTCGTGTTCATGCATTCGGGACAATGCATTATTTTAAGTTGGGGGGTGTGAGGTTCTTTATTTTCAAAAAAAAAAAACATCAATGTTTTCTTTTAGTTGTGATATGCAGGTTAAAAAAAAAAATCAAGCAAAAAGTCAGCTCATGCCCAATTCAATCAGACATTCATCCTTGAAAACAGAAGGGGAGTAGCAATTTTCTAATCTTTATACTTTTCTTCCCTTTCTCTTTTACATTGAGGATAATGTAAAACTTAATTTTAGATATTTCATTATGTTGAATGCTTGAGATAACCATGCTTGTTAAAAAAAAAAATACTTGCATTCGTATGTGAATGAGACTTGTTTAGGATCATCATTACCTTTTTGGGTTCATTATTGTGTTGAACATTGCATGCTTTAATTTGGGATAGATAATATCTTATAAAGCAAGATATAACATACTTTTTTTTAAGATTACTGAAGTACATCTTTCCTTGTAAAAGTTGTGTGAGTTGTGTGAATATGCATGAAAGATGAGTATGATGCTTTACTTGTGATTATCCCTTTTGATCTAGTCCTAAACAAGGTTTAAGTAAATAGAGTAATAATCATTACATAAATAAATAAATGTGTACAAAGTTCTATCTACTCCAATGTTTTGAGTTGCTCAGTAACTAGGGGTATTCATCACAAATGTTTATCTTTACGTCAAACGGCAGCTTGAAATATGAGTATGCAAAGCACTTTAAGTTTGTGACTTTGTGAGTAACCGAGTGCATTCATCACAAATGTTTGTATTCGCGTCAAAAGGGAAGTGACAACTTAAAGACAAAGAATAAATCATATCTTCAAAAAAAAAAAATATATATATATATATATAGATATTTCTCTAGTTTGCTACCTTGTTTGTGTTGGTGAGAAGGGAAGATTACAAGTTGAGTTTTCATATGAATCAATTATGTTGGTTGCACGATAAATATGACTGAATTTGGAAATTTTGTATGAATGTTTGATTTAGAGAATGTGAGTATGCTTATTTTTCTTTATTTGCTATTGTGTACATTAAGTTAAAGATACCAATGTTTGCATGATAGGTCCTTCAAGTGTGATGAATCGAGCCTAATTATGGTTGTTATTATTATTATTGTTATTTTAAAGGTTTTATGTTTTGTTTTGCTTGAGAACTAGCAAAATCTAAGTTAGGGGGTGTGATTGTGCATCAAAAGTGTCATTAAGTCTCTTATTTTACATATGTATTTATTGTTTTTATTTGGTTGTTTTTATAATAATTGATGTGTTTTTTAGTAATGAAGTTTGTTTTAATGTTTCGATAGGTTTTTGGAGCTTAAATGAATTAATTCAGAAAATTCAACGTCGGAATTCAGAACAAAGAATTGAAGAGACATTTAGTTGAAGATTGAAGCAAATCTTGGTTCAAATAAGTGCTCCAAATTTGTCCCAAAAATCAATTCTATTCCAATTCTAGAAAAGAATATCATATGATTTATTTCAAGCTCAAACTTGCCTTATGTTGTGTGCAAACTTCAACCTTAAACACTCAAGGTTTCAATGTCAATTTTAGCCCAAATAATAAGTACATTTGTATACTTATTTGATGCTTAAATTCAGCCCAAAATCAGCCCTAAATCAACCCCAAATCAACCTTCAAATCAACCCAAACACAATCCATGATCTTACATGTCCACACAACAAATAACAATTGATTTATTTTGGGTAATCCATTGATCCAAGAAGGCAAGCACATGGATGGAAAGCTGGAGGGGATATTTTAACATTATTTTGGGTCAAAAAGAAGAAGAAGACACCTCATAAATGAGGAAGAAAAACGTGCACCAAAGTAGTTGTAAAGCTGTCTTGATTTGATTTTTCAGAACACCTTTCGGTGTTTTGCCCATAACTTTTGACTCAGGTGTCCAAATGAGCTGTTCTTTAATGATCTGGAAAGGTGACAGAATTTCCTATAAATATGTCTCTAATAGACTTCTCGAAAAAAAGCTTCTAAGAGGGTCGAATTGCTATCCAAAGTTAGAGTCAGATTTGTGTCTGAATTTTTTCTGAAATTGTATTGTGTTCTTCTTTATAGATTTCGGTTCTTTAGTTTGTAAAACTTATTTTTTCAGTTGGATTCAAGTTCTTTCATGTTTATTGAAGTGTTCTTATATATAATCATGGTTGGCTAAACTCTTTCTTGGATCCAAATCAAGGATAATGGTGATTGAGGTGAGTTCTTTAGGATATGAATGAATCTTAATGTTTATCTTCTTATTTTCTTCATGAATGATTTATTATTGTAAAGAAATTTTAGAAATCATTTAGGTAATGTTATAATCTTGAATTTTTATGCACAAACTTTAGTTTTGGTATAGAGATTGCTTGATTCAATGTCTTACTTAATATGAAAGTACTTGTTCATTCTTAAGCAATAATCAATCTTCATCTTTCTAATCTTCATTGTAATATCTTCCGATCTAATATCACCATCGTTGAGATTAGGTTGACTTATCTTATATATGTTAAAGAAATCACCAATACATCACTATTAAAATTGATTTGGACCAAGACTTACTTTTCTTGTCATTTAAAATCTATTTACATTTTTTTTATCTTTGACAACAAATCCATCAATTATTTTCAACCAAGTTATTGTTAATTTAATTTCTCTTGAGTTTTTTTTTTGTTAATTAGCTTAATTTCCAGATCTAGCTCTCTATGGATATGACCTCGATCTTACCGAGTTAATTGCTACATCGCACACTCATGCACTTGCGAGTTAAAACAAGCCGATCATAAAAAGCGGTCAAGCACTCCTATTACTTGAGAGAGGTTGTAATTATCATATTACTTAGTAAAATTCTTCTGTACTTGTTTGTGGACGTAGCCTAAATTGGGTGAACCACGTAAATTCTTATGTGTCTCATTTCTTATTTTATCCTATTCGTTGCCTTTTGTCTTGTTGGGTTTGCATGCCAGCATCCTAACAGTGGTATCAGAGCGTTTTGGTTAGTGTTGTTAATACACAAAAGTTATTAGTGTATACGGTTACTATTCACATCTACGACACTATCCACCTATACGACACTACACATCTATACAATACTGTTTACATTATTACTATTGGCGTATATAGAAAAGAAGTGCGGTGATTAAGTACAATCAAGAAGTTCTATCTAAGAAGATTGGGTTTTAAGCGGGACCGTTTGTGACCCCTCTAATCTTTCCTAGGAACTTACTTAGTGAAGTATTATTCACACTATACTATTTATATATACGTTGCAGATCAATGAAATAGTGATAGTTGAATCGATCTTGGTGAATATAATGGTAGCAAAGTACGAGATTAAGAGGTTTAAAGGGAGCAATTTCTCACTATAGAAAATGAGAATCAAGGCAATTTTAAGGAAAGACAATTGCTTGGCAGCAATTGGAGATCGGCCCGAGGACATCACTGATAATACAAAATGGAATGAGATGGATGGCAATGCTATCTCTAACATACATTTAGCATTAGCCGATGAAGTATTATCAAGTGTAGCGGAGAAGAAAACAGCTAAGGAGATATGAGAGACTCTAACAAAGTTATACAAGTCCAAGTCTTTGCACAACAAGATTTTCTTAAAGCGGAGACTTTATACCCTTCGAATGACAAAAACCACATCGGTGACTAATCACATCAATATAATAAGAACTCTATTTTCACAACTCACTATGTTGGGTCAACAAATAGAGAAAAATGAACGTGCAGAGGTTCTACTTCAAAGTCTTCTTGATTCGTATGATCACGTTATTATCAACTTGACAAATAATATCCTCTTAGACTATTTAGTCTTCGATGATGTTGCAGCTGCTATCTTAAAAGAAGAAAATAGACGCGAAAACAAAGGAGATAGAAACAGTTCAAACCAAGCAGAGGCATTGTTGTTGTCAAGAGGAAGATCAACGGAGCATGGCTCCAGTAGGAGTCAATGGCAGTGGAGGTCCAAATCAAGAAGTAAGAAGACTGTGAAATGCTATAATTTTCACCCCACTTCCTATTAACTTCAAATTATCCTCAAATATGTCTATTAGTAATGAAGCAAAGAGGATGGAGATGTCTCGAGTACCGTATGCATTAGCAGTGGGTAGTTTAATGTTTGCCATGATATGTACAAGACCAGACATTGCACAAGCAGTGGGAGCTGCGAGTCGATACATGGCAAATCCTAGTAAAGAGCATTGGAATACTATTAAGAGGATCTTCAGATACATCAGGGTTCCTCAGATACCACATTATGTTATGGAGGATCAGAATTTACTGTCAAAGGTTTTGTTGACTTAGATTTTGCTAGTGACCTTGAAAAAAAAAATCCACTACATGCTATGTGTTCATAATTCCAGAAGGAGCTGTGAGCTGGGACTCTCAAGTACAGACTGTTGCAGCGTTATCCACAACAGAAGCTGAGTATATGACAGCTACACAAGCTTGTAAAGAAGCAATATGGATGAAGAAACTTATGGAGGAGCTCGGGCACAAGCAAAAGAATCTTCTTTTGTATTGTGATAGTCAAAGTGCCTTGTATATTGCAAGGAATCCAGCGTTTCATTCAAGAACAAAATATATAGATGTTCAGTATCAATTTGTTCGCAAAGTGGTAGAAGATGGAAGTGTGGATTTTCAGAAGGTTCATACAAAAGAAAACCCAGGAAATGCTTTGATGAAACCGGTCAATACTAATAAGTATATATGGTGCAGATCCTCTTATGGTCTAGCAGAAACGTAAGCAGCATGAAGATGGCAAGTATAGAAATGATAGAAGAATCACAAATGATCATGTGTTAAGACTTGATTAAATCATCAAAGTCTTCAAGTGGGAGAATGTAAGGCCAATACTTAATTAAATTAAGTATATCGATTAATTAGTGGAAGATAAAATTAGTGGAAGACAAAAATTAGTGGAGATGAATTGTTATTCACACCAAAGAAGAGAAGTGAAGAGTAGAGAGAAGAGAGAGTAATCCCATAAAATTGTGAGGTATTTGTGAGAGAGTAAGTAAGATGTTTTCTCCTAGTAATAGAGAGATTTTAGTTGTTCTCCTATTACTTGAAAGAGGTTGTAATTCTCATATTACTTAGTAAAATCCTTATGTACTTGTTTGTGGACGTAGTCCAAATTAAATGAATCATGTAAATTCTTATGTGTCTCATTTTATCCTATTTCTTGTCTTTTATCTTGTTGGGTTTGCATGCCAGCATCCTAACATATATATAATAAGAAACAAAAGCGTTTAATTCTCAAATCATTATTCATATCGACTTTGTTCACTTCTCTTCAGAGTTTCCTTTCTCAAAAAAGGTTTTTCTCAGCAACCTGAAAGAAGAAATCAGAAAGCTGTTACCAGAAAGTTGATTCTTCTTCACTTCTCTTCAGAGTTTCCTTTCTCGAAAAAGGTCTTTTTAATCCAATCAAATGGCTGGAAAAGAAACAATTAAAACTTTAAGGTTTCGTGTTCATAAATTGAGAAAAAGAGACACTATGGACAGAACATAGTTTGCAGAAACATTTTCCTTTTGTTGGAGCATAGAAAGCGCATTTGCTTATGAAATTGAAGTACCACCTGTTGAGATATTTAACTTTGCCTACACATAATCAACAATAATGTTTGATAAACACTTTCTCAGGTTTAAATCAGAAGTTGAAGCACATTTCTATCTCATAAAGATCTTACCAGCTCAGGACTCGAGTACAATTTTTTATCAAATTTTTTGACTTGATTCAATTTCCTAGAGCCCTAAATGTCTGACTACACATCACGTAATTAAATATGATAATTCAAGTTGAAATAAACGGTATGTTCGTATAGTGACTAGTGTAGCTTTTGACGTCCTTTTTGAGGAAAGGTTGATAGCTAATAGTACAAAAACAAAACAATTAAAAAATAAATACTATACTCCAACATGGAAGACAAGAAGAGTATATAATTATAGTGAAAAGGAAAATGTGAGAAAATAATTGTTCAATCTAGAAAAGAAATATATTAAAGACTTTTTATTAAGTATGAAAACAAAATTTAATAAAAAGGAACAAATTATAGTTTCTCTAAAAGCGAAGCCACTTAACAAAAATTGAATACATTGATTAATCTACCACATAGGCAAAGGATACTGTGATAAAATTTCACACCAGCATTATTTAAATCTGTGGAGAAGTAATCTACCACATATCTTTTTTTGATAGTAAACGAGAGATTTTTTCCTTGGTATTAGCTATATGTTAATGACATTTCAACCTTGAACCACCTGCCACATCACTCCCAGGGTCCCATGAGAAAACAGAACTTGAATATCTATTAGCTACAGATTTACTGAGACATGTAGTTGTGAGATTTTTTAAATTTTAATCAAAAAATTTAACTCTGTCCCTATGGTAGTCTAACTTCTGTGTGTGTTTTTGCTTTCAAGTACATAAGTGAACATTTAAGTCAGATTAGTAGACAAACTTTAAAATGCCCGGATTCACAAACTTGTGTGTTAACATCTGATTCAAGATTGGAATCTAAATTGATAGCTATGGGCAGCGTGTTCTGCATTTTATAAACAGTTCACTTCTTTTAGGTGAAGACTCAAGAATCTGTTACCTTCTACTGCATATGGAGTGAATATTTGATGAGGAAGATTGGAGGACTGACTACGTAATTGTTATCCATTTTGAGGCATACATGTCCAGGTTCCTTAAAAACTTGTGTGTTTGAACGCGTGCGAGATACATCTCTTCCAAATACATTTTTAGTAGATATTGGTCAACTTGTCAATGCTGACATTGTATGGACAACATATGATGTGCTTAAAGAGGACCTCTCGCATGACTCTGATAGGCATGAAGGCGATAGGCACATCCTGAGATTCCAGAACAGGTTCTTGTAGCAACTTACACTTCAACATTATTGTAATACAACTCACACAATTTCCATTCATTTCTTGTAATCTTTATACAGCCCTGAGAACTTAATTTCAGGGACTCAAATGTGTGTAACGGACAAATATTTACAATCAGAATCAATAGCAATATTTGCAGGAATAACAGACTCATCCTATAGTTATGGAGAGCACAAAATCTGGCATTTCTCATGGTGACAGCTGCGCTTGAATTGGCAATGATTTAAATATATCATTCTATTTCAACTTCTTTGATCATAATATGTAACTGCTTTGTATTTTTGCTAACTTATACAGGATGAGGTAGTTAAAATACTGTTAAACAGTTAAAGTTGTTAATACTGTTAGGCAGTTAGAAACGGTTAGAAAAGCTGTTAAAGCTGTTAAACATTGAAGAAAGAAGCTGGTTTACGTCTGCAGCTTCTGTTATAAATACATTTTCAATAATGTAAAATGGGTTAAAGTGAAAAACAATGAATATATTCGTCTTCTTCCTTCAACTGTCAGCTGCTCTCTCTGCCTTCTTCATATCTCTTCTTAATTCTCTAGAATTCTTTCATTCAAATCTGCTATCTTCATAATACTCCCCATTGAACTTCAAAGCTAAGTTAGAAAACTTTTGACTAATACTGGTAGTTTACTAATAGTGATCTCACTTCAGTTTACGAAGCATTACTGGTCTGAAGTACCACATCCAGACTCATTTAGATCAATTAGAAGTTTCGTCTTAACAAATTACATGGAGGCAAGGTTATTTCGTCTTAACAAATTACACGGAGGCATTATTACATCTGCTGAGGAGGCAGTGAATCTGCAAAAAAGGAACTCAGAGAGAAATCGTTACTACAGGAATTTAGAACGCCAAAGAAAAATTTAGTGCCATCTAGTGATTTGAATGAAGAATCGAGGAAAAGAAAGACTGGAGAAACAGTGATGGTATGTTTCCTTACCTCAATAGGTCAAACTAAACCATCTTTCATCTACCAGATGTTTATTCTGGAGATTCCTCGTGGCCATCCGTCAATGGACATGGTTGTCAGACTGAATGGCTGTTCTTATGTGAACTAGCCTATGAATCTTACTCCAGCATATATGGCTGTATATTTTTTAACACTCTTATCACTTGATTGGAGCTCGCAACATATAAGCACAAGTCAACAGATAGGCGGCTCATCTCATTTTAGCAATGCCAAATTTTAATAACCAGTGCTAGGTTGTTTTTAGACGCCCCTCTTTACAATTCTTGGGGCACAGCACATGCAGGGAGGGGCAATAGCTTAAGACATAAACTTACTGGATACCGAGTGAAACTTTGTCCTAAGTATTCTAAAAGTCATCAAATATTTGTTTTTGTCACTTTCATGATGCCAAATCAGTCGCTCACTTTCAAGTCCTATATATTCCCTTATTGTTGATAGGTTTCAAAATCGCCATCTGAATTGGAGGTTAATCTTGGAGTTATAAAGAGCTATTGCAAGGCCCAGTTAGAAAATGAAGTTGTGTCTGCTGCCAGCCTGCAGATACACATCTGGAGGTATGTTTGATCGATTCTTCTTTTTTTTTTTCTTTTTTTTTTGTTGTGGAATTGAGGAAAAGTAAAGTTAGAAATGTTGATCCAACTTACTTCAAAAGCTTAGTAGGAAGCTTAAGGTACTTGACATGTACCAGACCGAATATACTCTACGAAGTCGGACTTATCAACAGATATATAGAGAAGCCAAACTAGTCTCATTTGAATGCAGCTAAGAGAATTCTTCGCTACATCAAAGGCACAACAAATAAAGGTATGTTTTATACCTCAAGTACAAATTTCAATCTTACTGGCTACTCGGATAGTGATTGGGGTAGAGATCTGGATGAAAAGAAAAGCACGATAAGGTTTGTATTTTTCATGGGAGATACATCTTTCACATGGTCATCCAAGAAGTAATTGATTGTCACATTATCAAGTTGTAAAGCTAAGTATGTTGCTGCCAACTCAGTTGTATGCCATTTAATATGTTTAAGGAATTTGTTGAAGTTTTTGGGATTTCCTCAAGAAAATCCTATAGAGATTTATATCGATAATCGATTAACGATTGTATTGGCAAAGAACTTGGTGTATCATGAAAGAAGTAAACATATTGATACACGCCATCACTTTATCTGAGAGCATGTAAAGAACAAAAAAGTCGAGTTGATATCCTGCAGGACAGATGATCAAGTTGCAGATATCTTTACCAAGCCATTAAGAGAGAAGTATTTATCAGATTAAAATTCATGCTTGGAATGACATCCCTCGATTGAGTTTAAGGGGGAGATTTGTTGAAATAAACTCAATTTAGAAGGTCAAGGAAGGCAACCACCTACTGTCACTACCTGGCCGTCAGCCGCTTTCACACCTATCGCACGTGTGCGGCGTCGCGACGAGTTTTCCACTTTTATCTAGAAATGTTGTATATCTATCTAACAAATATAGAGGGACAAGAACATCTAGTCTTTTATCGGTGGAAAATGGAATGGGAGTCGCCACCTAGTATTTTGGTCACTAGGAACCCTAACTGGTCTTAGTGATCGGGTACGAGGACTGGCTGCGTAAAGGAAAGGTATTGGCACCCCAAATACGTCATACCTAAGGTAAGATGCATTATTTTATTGTCTGATAAAATCTAAGGTTTTTGTGTTTCCTAGTTATTAGTATGGTTTAAGAAAAGTCCTCCTCGATAAGGAGATCCTTATCTTATCGGGTAACTCTGACCTAAAGACAAGAATTTAATTTTCAGAATACATCTTACATATAAGATCGTAACCCCAGATATTAAAAGAAAACAAAATAATTTTTTTGGAAATTTTTGAAATATTGGCCTAGTTCTCATACCTTGAATAAACTAGTTATTAAAGCCAAAATGCATGCTAATACATATATTTTTTTTAATTTTTTTTTTGTTATATGACAATATGATGTGATGATATATATATTAGAGAGACTAGGTCGTATTTGAAAACAAAACATTTTTTATTTTTATATTTTTTTTTATGACTTAATGAAAACCGGGTATTTTAATAACAAATTTGTATCTTTACAGTATAAAAATACAAATGGATATTGATCAAAATACGGTAATAAAATTACAAAAAAAAATCACAAATTCTTTGAAGAAAATTTTTCGGATGGGCTAGACTCGGTCTAAAAGGAAACTAGGCCGAAATCAACCCAACATAGAAGGGGCTCCCTTTTTTTCTGGGCTGGACTCAGCCCAGCTGTATAGATTGGGCTGATGTTCCAGCCCATAACAAATAGTAACCAGGTACTGTGCAAGTGCACAGTACCTGGTTAATTAATTAGCCTAGTACTGGTACACCTGCATAGTAATCGGGTTATTGTGCACTTTCACAGTAATTGCTAATTCTCTTCTTGCTTGTAGAACGTGCACACTGAATGTTCTGCATGTAAGAAGAAGACCCCTAAATAGTGACGAGGGGGAGGGAGTTACCTGGGATGACGAGCTGACGGTGGTGCTGGTGGCCGGTTTGGCGCTGGTGTTGCCGTGGCCGCTCTTCCTCCTCCCTGCTGTGTTTTGCGTGACTTCTTTCCTCTGTTTTCTTTGTTCCCTCTGTTAATTATATTGTTCTTCCTTCTCTATAGTAGCTTTATAGAGGTGCTGGTGGCGGCGGCCTAGGATGTGGCTTAGGCGGTGGACGACCTTTCTTCCTTTTTTTTGTGTTTTTCTTCAGTGGTGCTGCAACGAGGGGAGAAGATGGAAGGCTGAAAAATGACGATCCTTGGTAGTGTTGGTGTGTTTATATTTCCCTCCCTCTGTTTTAAAGCTTCTCTTTCTTCCCTCAGTTCTCCTTTTGTTTAAAATTTTCCCCCTTTTCTCCTTTCTTTCTTTCTCCTCTCTCATTTAAAAACTGCCCCTTTCTTTTCGTTTCCCCTCCCCTCTTGTTCAAACAAAAACCTCCCCTTCTATTAATGTTGAGGATAGTATTTATAGGTCAAAGAGGAGCGGCCCACTGTTGCGCGTGGGGAGCTGGGGAACGACCTGCTGTTGTGCATGTGAAGCATGGGAGACACCAGGTGAGGTCTCCAATGGGGGCGTGGGGCTTTAAGTTTTGGGAAGAGGAATAGTGTCAAAATTACACTGTTCAGTTTCTTTATTTATTTATTTATTTATAGGGTACCCAAAAATGGGTTACAACAGATTTTGCACAGTAAGTTTTATAAAGATAAACAAAATTGAACTACCGTAACTAATCTTGATTGACCTGAAACTTTGCATTTACAACAATTTCTCTTTGACCCGAAACTGAGATCAAAACTCAGTCTTCTCAAGATCCCAATCTGGCTATCCTTGAGCCTTTGGTTATATTAACCGGGCATTCCATCTGAGATCCCTTCTGACAATTTTTTTTAGCTAAAAATCTATATTGGTAATTTGTCCAACCTGAAATCCCATCTAGCGATTTCCTATAGCCAAAGCTGATATCTGTATTGTGGTTGGGCTAACCTGAGATCCCTTTCGGCGATCCCCTTTAACTAGAACCATTATTCTGTGTGCAGTTGAGCTAACCTAAAATCCCATCCGGCAATCCCCTTTAACCATAGCCAAAAAGCTATTTTGCAACTCAGTCAACCTGGAATCTCATCTGGTGATTCCCTCTTAACCAAAGCTGAAGTATGAGATCCCTTCTAGTGCCCTCCTTTAACCAAAACTGAAATATGAGATCTCTTATAGCAACCTCCTTTAAGCAAAACCAAAAACTATATTTGTAGTTCGGTCAACCTGGAATCCCATCTAGCGATTCCCTTTAAGCAAAGCTACTTGAGATCCCATCTCGCGACCTCATTTAACTGGAACTAAAAAATATATGTAGCTTGATCAACCTAAAATCCCATTTGGCGATTCCCTTTAATCAAAGCTACTTAAGATCCCATCTAGCAACCTCATTCAACCAACACCAAAGAATATGTGTAACTTGGTCAACCTGAAATCCCATCTGGCGATCCCTTTTAACCAAAACCAAAAAATATGTGTAACTCGGTCACCTAAGATCCCATCTGGCGATCTCATTCAACTAAAGCTAAAAAAATGTGTAGTGTGGTCTCATTGTAATGGGTGACCTACCCAAGAAAACGGAACGAATGGTCTCTTTGTAATGGGTGACCCACTCAAGAGGAAGAATGGCCTTATTATTATGGGTGACCCACCCGGAAAAAAAATATGGAGAATTAGTCTCATTTTAATGAGTGACCTACCCGGATAAAAAATATGGAGAATTGGTCTTATTGTAATGGGTGACCTACCCAAGAAAATTGGTCTCATTGTAATGGGTGACCTACCTAAGTGGAAGATGATGTGACGTGTGGGGATGATAGGAGAAGGGTTGGAAAACTTGGTGATTCCTGACAATTCCCGAACACAAGGTTTGAAAACTCGAGGCTTCCCAATTGCAAGGTTGATCTTTTTATTTCTTTGAGATTTTCCTAATGGTAGGGTTCATCTCATCTTCTTTTTATTCCATAATCAGAACCGATTATTTGTCATCATCAACGCAATACTTCTTCCTTTTACCACAATCTTGGTTTTGAAAAATAAGTCTTATCATCTTCTTCTATTTCATGAAACTCTCTCTTGACATGAGCTTGCTTTTGAAGTCATATGCTGGATTTGTTTTTCGTGTTGCCTATCATATCTTTGAGAAGAAGTCTTTGACTTTTTTTACTAGTAGCTTTTCAAAAATGTATGATTTCTCATTGCCTTCTTTGTCATGCTTTTAGCTTAATTTTCAAATCTATGGGCTTCCGTTCCATTTCAAAATACGTAAAACGTTTCATAAAATATCCTTTATTGCCCCCAGTGTGGAAATATGATTTTAATCTTTTCAAATTCCTTTACTAGTGTAGATAGGTATTCCTACTATGACCTTAACTTTTCTTCCTTGGTTTGCTATTCCCTTTTAACCTAACATATAATCAATGTTTGAATTCCCATATATATCTATCCTTTTTTATCTTTAGCTCCAATGTAGCTTCTAAACTGAGGATACCAACTTCATACTCAGCTATATTGTTGGTGCACTTGAAAGGCATTTTAACCAAAATTGGATATTGTTTATTATTGGGAGAGATTATTACCTCCCTGACCTTATTACCATATACATTTATTGCCCTATCAAAAAACATGGTCCACCAATTTGTCTTCTCCTTTTCTTTCTCTATAAACAATATATCTTTATTGGGAAATCAAAATCCAAAGGTTTGTAATCTTCAACAACATTATCAACTAGATGGTCTACAATTTCACTTCCTTTTACGACTTTCCTTGTCATATACAGTATATCATATTCTGCTAATAAAACCTGTGACCTTTTAATTCGGTTTGAGAGAACAAGTTTGTTACAAATATACTTTAGAGGATCCACTTTTGAAATCAACTAATTGGTATATTATAACCTATAATGTCGTAATCTTTTTGTTGCCCATACCAGCGCACAATAGAGCCTTTCTATCTCAATATATCTAGACTCGTATTTGATGAGTTTCTTACTTAGGTAATAACTCTTTACTTCTTTTCGGTTTCATCATGCTGACCCAATACACATTCTATGGCTACTTTGGGTACTGTCAGATATAATACCAAAGGTTTTCCTGATACTAGAGGAACCAATAAAGGTGGATTTTGTAAATAATATTTGATTTTATTGAATGCCTCCTCACACTCCTCATTCCAAGTTCTAGGATTCTTTTTCCTTAATAATCAGAATAAAGGTTCATATGTTGTTGTTAACTAAGCTATAAACCGAGCAATATAATTTAACCTTCCCAAGAATCCTCTCACTTCTTTCTCCGTCTTAGGGGGATGACATAACTTGAATGACCTTTATTTTATCTGGATCCACCTTTATACCTCTATCACCTACCACAAATCCCAATAGCTTACTTGATTTAACTTCAAATTAACATTTTGCATGATTAAGCCTTAATTCATACTTCCTCAACCTCTTCAAATAACTTCCTTAAGACCTTAACATGATCTTCTCCCTTTTTAGATTAGCAATCATATCATCTATATACACCCCAATTTCCATGTGCATCATGTCATGGAATAGAGTCACCATTGCTCTTTGATAGTTTTATCCTACATTCTTCAAACCAAGTAGCATAACCTTGTAGCAGTATGCCCCCCAAGGTGTAACAAAAGTTTTTTTTTATCTTATCCTCTAGAGCTATTTTTATCTGGTTGTATCATTAAAAACCATCCATAAAGGAATATATCGAACTTCGTGTAGCATTATCCACCAAAACATCTATGTATGGTAGAGGAAAATCATCCTTAGGGTAGCTCTATTCAAATTCCAGAAGTCCACACAAACTCTAATCTTTCCGTATGGGCTAGGCTGATGTTCCAGCTCACAACAAATAGTAACCGGGTACTTTGCAAGTGCACAGTACCTGGTTAATTAATTAGCCTAGTACTATACACCTGCACAGTAACCGGGTTACTATGCATGTGTACAGTAACTAGTGAATTAATTAGCAGTTACTGTACACTTACAGAGTAATGCTAATTATCTTCTTGTTTGCAGAACGTGCACAGTACATGTTCTGCATGCAAGAAGATGACCCCTAAATAGTGATGAGGGGGAGGGAGTTACCTGGGATGACGAGCTAACGGTGGTGCTGGTGGCTGGTTTGGCGGTGGTGTTGCCGTGGCCATTCTTCCTCCTCCCTGCTGTGTTTCGCGTGACTTCTTTCCTCTGTTTTCTTTGTTCCCTCTGTTAATTATATTGTTCTTCCTTCTCTATAGTAGCTTTATGGAGGTGCTGGTGGCAGCCTGGGATGTGGTTTAGGTAGTGGACGACCTTTCTTCCTTTTTTTGTGTTTTTCTTCAATGGTGCTGCAACGAGGGGAGAAGATGGAGGGCTGAAAAATGACGATCCTTGGTAGTGTTGGTGTGTTTATATTTCCCTCCCTCTGTTTCAAAGCTTCTCCGTCTTCCCTTAGTTCTCCTTTTGTTTAAAAATTTCCCCCTCTTCTCCTTTATTTCTTTCTCCTCTCTTGTTTAAAAACTGCCCCTTTCTTTTCGTTTCCCCTCCCCTCTTGTTCAAACAAAAACCTCCCCTTCTGTTAATGTTGAGGATAATATTTATAGGTCAAAGAGGAGCAGCCCGTTGTTGCCCGTGGGGAGGTGGGGAACGGCCTGCTATTATGCATAGGAAGCACGGGAGACACTGGGTGAGGTCTCCAATAGGGGCGTGGGGCTTTAAGTTTTGGGAAGAGGAATAGTGTCAAAATTACACTGTTCAGTTTCTTTTTTTTTATGGGGTACCCAAAAATGGGTTACAACAACACCATCAGCCACATCCGCCTTCATACTTGAAGGTTGAATTTTCTTGTTTTGAATTCATGTATAAATAGGGCAGTTAAACTTATGTAATTAAGTGTGGAGAGATTTGAGAAAAATACTAGAGAGAAAGAGAGGGTGTGTATTGTAAGCTTTTGTTTATGTTGTAAGCTTGTTGTTCTTTAAATAAAATAGTTTGTTTTATCCCCTCTAAGTGTTTCAAACCCACCACAAGTGGTTTCTCCCACCAACAATTGACATGTGCTATTATTTGGTGCTTTCTTTGATACTTTAAGGTGCTTTAATGCTATTCTCTCTCTCTTTTGACTTTCTATGTGTTCATCTTTCTAAAAGAGGTTACCATTATTGTGAATTTTTTACAAGCCTAAAGCATCAAAGTTAGTCCTATTTCTTTGGAAAAACTACAACCAAAGCATTTTAGTTCGATTAGTGATAATGATGGGAATTAATATGTTTTAGCTATTACCACAACCATCACCACTACTCCACACACACATGCACAGCATAAACACTGCAGCGATATAAATGCTAATGAAATCACCTATATCCAGATGAAAGGAGGAAGGTAGATAGATCTCTTGATCATCTTATTTATGTTATTTTTTGTAGTTCAACTGATCTTCATGGAACTTGATGGGCCAAAAGGAAAGGGCTATGCCATCTAGGAGAATTTTCATTTTGCTTTTCAGGTTTGCCAAAAGATTGTTGTTAAATTCCTCTTAATTTGGTAACTCAAACAAAATTATCAAGAAGCCACATCATCCAAGAAAAGTGGTTCCTTCTGTTTTCAGCATTCTTATACAAGCAAAGTGCACAAGATATCACGAACAAAATAAAAGGAGATTGGGGATGAAAAATAACTGCCTTGCTTAATTTGTGCAAATATTGAAATCTTGTAATTTAACTTTGGGGAGGGAAGAGAGAGATTCAATTATAGTAGATCAACACTTGGTTTTCTGTAAAAATTGGTATTGTGCGAAGTTTAAAAGTTTGAATGTATGCATACCTCTTTGTTGTTAAAAATATTTAGTTCTGGAAACTAAAGTTTAAGTATAGGAGAAACAGATTCAAGATGGCAGAGTTGAGTAGAAAGATCAATAAATTTCATTAATTTCAAATGCCTAAATATATAGGGTTACATAGAACTTGGAATGGATTGAAACTCTCAACAAACTTGAGATATTATTGGAATTTAAAATAACAAACTGCTGCAAATCCTGAAGCATCAAAACAATAATATAAAATTCAAATAACATAACTGCACTTAACTCTATCTTACTCAAGGCATAATCTCATAATTCTAACATTTGTTTCCCAGTGCCAAAAATACAGTTAGAAGTGCGTTTCAGGTATTTTAATGTTGATCGAGTTATTTGTGGACTTCAACTTATTTTTTATCATGTCTTTTGGTTGTGACTTCATAAATGCAGGAAATCACATGTTGCCATCAATGAATTCAGAGCGCAGAATAGCAGTCCCAAAAGAACTCATAGACAACAACAAGAAACAAAATCTGTTCAAGTGTTGCTGCTCTTAATCCAACATGGAGCCAATGGACTTAATCTCTTAGAAGCACAGCATGTTGTTCTAGTGGAGCCACTGCTCAATCCAGCAGCTGAGGCTCAAGCAGTCAGCCGGGTGCACCGAATTGGGCAGGAAAAGAGGACATTAGTCCATCGATTGATAGTATGCTCCCTTTCCTCTTTTTTTTTTTTGTTTTTTGTTAAACTAATTTTGGATGCTATACACTTGTGTTTTTTCTCTTTTGAACATTGCATATAGTAGACATGCATTTGAGATACATAACATTGCATGGGGTATTTTGGGACTATTTGTTTGAGTTCCTTTTTAAAATAATTTACATTTCTATTTAGCTCTCCATTTATCCATGCAATTTCTATATGTAATTAGATTAGACTTATAATAATCTTTATCATGTCAAACATCCGATTGTTGCTCGAATGGAGCCTTTTATATTTGTTTCAGAATTTAAATGTACACTCCCTTGTTTAGTGATTATATTAGGATTTGATGCTATGAAAAGGAGCATCAGGAAATCTTCAAGGACTAGCGTGAGGGTTTTCTATTAACAATTCTTCAATCTCATTCCTTTTTGTCAATTTGTGCACGTGTGTAATTCTTCAATCTCATGCTTTCTAGTTTGCTTGCTGTCCGAAACTTTGAAAATTCATGTCATCTGTTAGCATTTCTGCTCTATAGTCTCTATGTGTTCTAACAAAATTTCTCCCTTTCCTTCGATGATCTTATCAGGTTAAAGACACCGTGGAAGAGAGCATATATAAACTGAACAGAAGTAGAAGCACCAGTTCATTCATAAGTGGGAACACGAAGAATCAGGATCAGCCTGTGTTAACCCTTAAGGATGTTGAGTCCCTATTTGCAACAGTGCCGTCCACTGTACCAGAAAGCGATGGAAAACCAAGACATCTGCCCCCGTCTGTGGCTGCTGCTCTAGCAGCTGAGAGGAGACTGAAGGAAAATACAGCAGGAATTTCAGTGTGATAATCATTCTTTTCTTTGAACACCGAACCTCGGAATGGAATTGCAGTGAAGCAATCTTCTGGCTATGTCACTTCCAACAGGTAGCTGTTGGTTCATCTCCAAAGGTGAGAGCATCTCCCCAGCCCGTCATAGATTGTCGATCTAACCAGTGGTTGCATAGTCGTCTATGATTTTTTTTTATTGCTGTACATATGAAGAATGCCATTTTTCAGCCCTCTGTCAGTTACAGAGAGTAATTTAACGAGGAATTCGTCGTAGATTAGCTCATTTAGCCATTATGTATACTCGCTGCGTAGGTTGAACAAAAATAACAGGACAAAGCTAAGAAAAGCTAGGTCCTCTTCTCCTTATAGTCTCCCTTTCCTTTCATGTCCAATGGCATATATTAGACACTCCATTCAATCTTTGCACCGTCTTTCTTTGTCTACATTTGTTCAAAGAACTGGATCGTCAATTTGTATAGAAACACATCCCCATAATCTTCATTACAACTAGCTCTGTTTTGCAGTCTCCCATTCCAAAGTCTGTGCTGTCAACGCACTGATTTTTATTTATGAAATATTATATTTATAATAAGTTATTTTAAATATCTCACCTCATGTGTTAATTTTTTATTAACAAAGAAATATATAAATTTTTATTTATTTTTCATTTCATTTATTTCAATATAAAAATATATAAATTTGTCTAATGTCATTTTTATTTTATATAAACATAAAATAAAAATGGCATATAAATAAATTTTGATTTTTTGATTCTTTTTATAGTTTTATATATGATTTTTATTTTATTTTATGAGTATTTATTTTTTTTATCATATAATTAAATACAAATAATTAAAAAAATAAAGTTATTAAATCCAATAAAATTGCATTACAAAAATTTAAATTCAATTTAAATTGTCGTTGTCTAAAGAACCTCGAACAATTTAATCCTTGCTGATAGAAGCAAAGTAGACATGAAAAGTCCTAGTAGCAGCAGAAAATCTCTTCTTTTTTTTCTTAACAAGGAAGCAGCTAAACATGGGTCTAGCCAAATTGATAAATAGGTAACAGGAGCTAGCAGGAAAGCAAGAGAGAGAGAGCTGCCATCTGCAAAAATGCGACGATTACAAGAGTGTTGGGTCATAAGCCCGCATGAAAGAGTGTTGGCTATATCAGCTTAGAGCATAGATAAAAACCTACTCTTAATAACTTGCATCGGATCAGCTAATATATATGTTGAAAAGATTGAAATGATAAAATGATGAGTTTTACACAACTCCATGAATAAATAGAACAAATATACAATAAGAGAGTAAGTTATAATGTGATTAATTTATTAGGTTCATACATGATAATAATATAACAAAACAAACCACTAACACATAAATATAGTTAAAGTTATGTCATTTTTTTAGAGTGCTATAAATTAGAAAATCAGAAATAAAATGAAAAAAGGGAAGCAAATGTGTTCACATAAAGATAAAGTATCATAAGAAATATGTGCGATAAAAAATTAATTATCATTTCAAGTTATGATACTTTAAGAATAATTTAATTTTTTATATAAAAAATTAATTAGCATTTCGGTTTAGGATGCATTAAGAGTAACTTAAATATTTTTTTATAACAAAAAAAATATAAAAATTATTAATTAGAATTTCTATTTAGAAAACTTCATGGATAGTTTAATTTATTTTTATAAAAAATAGAAAAAAATTATCAAACAATTATTTAGGATATTTCAAATGTAGTTTAAACATCTTTTTTTATAAAAAAACATTAATTATAATTTTTTTTAGAATACTTCAATGGTAGTTTAAATGTTTTGTTTAATTAATTAGAATTTTTGTTTAGGATACTTCAAAGGGTAATTGAAATGTTTTTTTTATAAAAATAAAAAATATTTATAAAAAGTTAATTAGCATTTCTATTTAAGATACTTTAAAGATAATTTATTTTTTTATGAAAAATAAAAGGAAATTATAAAAAAAATAATTACCATTTCAGTTTAGGATATTTTAAAGGTAAATAATTTTTTTATAACAAATAAAACAAATTAATTAGAATTTTTGTTTAGGATTATTCAATGATAGTTTAAATTTTTTTATAAAAAATAAAATAAAACATTTATAAAAAAATTATTTAAGATACTTCAAGTGTAATTTAAATATTTTTTATAAGAAATGAAAAAATTATAAAAAAAATAATTAGCATTTCTGTTTAAGATAATTGAAGGGTAGTTTAAATATTTTTTTTATAAAACATAGAAAAACTTTTGACAATATGCCTATGTTTAGGATATTTTAAAGGTAAATAGTTTTTTTTATAATAAATTAATTAGAATTTTTGTTTAGGATTATTCAATGATAGTTTAAATTCTTTTATAAAAAATAAAAAAAACATTTATAAAAAAATTATTGAAGATACTTCAAGTGTAATTTAAATATTTTTTATAAGAAATGAAAAAATTATAAAAAAATTAATTAGCGTTTCTGTTTAAGATAATTGAAGGGTAGTTTAAATATTTTTTTTATAAAACATAGAAAAACAGTAGTAAGAACAACTTTTCCCCAAAACCTACTAAGAACAAAAGCAAACAACAACAGAGAACGAGCAATTTTGATAATATGTCTATCTTTTCTTTTAGCAACACCATTTTGCTCAAGAGTATCTGGACATGAAATTTGGTTGATGGTTCCATCTAAGGCAAGCAATTAGCAAAATTTATTAGAGGTGTATTCCCCACCCAAATGACACCTAAAGCATTTAATCACAGCAGAATGTTGAGTTTTGATAAAAGCTCGAAAAGTTGTATATATCTCAAAGAATTCAGAATGATGTTTCATTAAATAAACCCAACAATAACGAGTATGATTATTAATAAAAGAAATATAATATCGAGACCCTTCTTTTGTGGTAATAGAAGAAAGTTCTGTACATCAGAATAAATCAAATCAAATAAACATGGTTAGTAGTACTTTTAGTTCTCTGCAGCAGATAGGATATTTGCATCAACTCCAGCTTTCCCTCATCGGATTACTCTGAACAACAATCCAAGTCTTTACAAGATCCGACAGAACTTCAAAAAAATGGATTGTTACGGGTACTGATCCATATATATATATATATATATATATATATATATAACTAATTACAAGTCAGAATCATTGAATAACAGAAGAAGAAGATTTAATAAGTCTCATTCCTATCATCACTCTATCTCTCTGTATCTTAACAGCCTGTGATACATGTTAACAACAGATAGCAGGACCCTGACCATTTAATGCTTTCACAAGTGTGAAAACAAACTCAACGAAGACCAGAGATGCGTATATGCTTGCTGCTGCTCGTGTTTCATGATACAAATTAAACCCTTTCACGTCAATTACGATATCTTCAATAGAATACATTGAAGTGATCAAACTGCTAGAAAAAACTTTCGAGATTAAAGTTTCTTCCATATAATTCTTTGCTTTTTATCACCCTTTATTCACTTTTCTGCCTGCTTGTCAAAAGTGAGAAGACTTGACATTGTAGAGACCTTTATCCATTCATAGTATACACATTAGAGGCAGTGTGCATGTGAACGTAGGACTTCCCAGTTAATGTCGCAAACTATGATATGGAGAGGGGAAAGAAAGTTTATTGAACAATTCAATTCACTTATTCAGTAACTTTATTACTTATTCCTTACGAGCGATATGTTTTAAATTTTAAATCAGAATATTCTTTTGAATCGTTATATATATATATATATATATATATATATATATATATATATATATATATCTTCTCCATTTATTTAAGACTTAAAAAATTCACTAATATGTCTCTACATGTAATTTGATCTTTTTCTCTATTTCATGGTCTTTTTAAATTTATGTTATTTCTTTTGAAGATATCACAAAATACGAAGAACAGCTGCCTAGTGAACAGTAGTAGGAGAAGCAACAAACTGACTAACAACATGAACAACATATGCAATATCTGGACGAGTAATGGTGAGATATACCAAACTTCCAACAATAGTGTGGTATAAAGTGGGATTTATCAAAGGTAAATCATCAGAAGAAGAGTACCTTGCGTTAACCTCAATGAGAGTATTTACAGTTTTGTTATCAGTAAGTCTAGCTCGCTCAAGAATATTTGCAACATATTTCGACTAAGAAAAAAGGTAACCTTTAGGTGAGTATGCTACCTCAATACCCAGGAAATATCAAAGATAACCCAAATCCTTCATTTCAAATCGTCTAGCTAACTCTCTCTTAAAAACTAAAATACCATCAATGTCATCAACATATAATGACAAAATGATAGGACTAGCATTAGTGCACTTAATAAAAAAAGTAGAACCATGACTACTAGGAATAAAGCCAAGAGATAAGATCACGATAGAGAATTTCTCAAACCAAGCATGGGGTGCTTGTTTGAGACCATATAATGCTTTCTTAAGCTTACAAACATATCCAGAGTCACGTGAAATACCAGGAGGGGGTGCCATGTAAACTTCTTCTTCAAGATCTCCATTTAAGAAGGCATTTTTAACATCAAGCTGAGAAATATGCCACTGACGAATCGAAGCTATGACAATAAGAGTATGAATAGTAGTCATTTTTGCAACTAGGGCAAATGTCTTCTCATAATCCATACCATACTGTTGAGAATATCCTTTTGCAACCAGCCTAGCTTTGTATCGCTTAATAGATCCATCAGAATTAGTTTAAATCTTATACACCCAATGACAACCAACAACACTCTTATCAGGAGGTAGAGGAACCAAATCCCAAGTATCTATCTTATGCAAAATAGAAAGTTTCTCATCCATAAGTTGTTGCCAAAGTGGATCAAGAATTGCCTCTTTATAGGAAGAGGGCTCAAAGAGACAATGAATAGAAGCTAAAAAGGAAGTAAATGATGAAGAATAACAAGAATAAGCAAAATCTAGTAGTTTTGTGGACTTACAAATGCGGATGGACTGACGTAGAGGTGGATCCATAATCTCAGATGAAGCTTAAGGGGCTGTAGATGAGAATGGAGCTTCAGGTGTGCCAGAGAGTAAAGTACCAGTACCTGTAGAGTTATGAGTACAAATTGATCAAACATGGAGAGAGGTATCATTACCAAAATCCTCATAAAAGGGATCTATATGAATAATATAGATTTAGTCATGTTATGAGTAGTGGATGGAATAAAAAAAAAAGGTATGTGTTCAAGAAAGACAACATGACGAGACACATAAAGTTTTTGAGTTATTGGATCAAACCAACAATACACCTTTTACCTTCACCATAACCCAGAAAGACACAAACAACGGATCGAGAGGATAACTTACTGCGTTCTACAGGAGGACGAAAAATAAAACAAGTATAACCAAAGACTCTAAATGAGGAATAATCAAGGACATTCCCATATAACTTTTCAAAAGAAGATAGACCTGAACTATGAGAAGATGGAATTGTATTAATCAAACTTACAGTAGTAAGAACAACTTCTCCCCAAAACTCACTAAGAACAAAAGCAGACAACAAGAGAGAACGAGCAATTTTGACAATATGCCTATGTTTTCTTTTAGCAACACCATTTTGCTCAAAAGTATCTGGACATGAAGTTTGGTTGATGGTTCCATCTAAGGCAAGCAATTAGCAAAATTTATTAGAGGTGTATTCCCCACCCAAATGACACCTAAAGCATTTAATCACAGCAAAATGTTGAGTTTTGATAAGAGCTCGAAAAGCTGTATATATTTCAAAGAATTCAAAATGATGTTTTATTAAATAAACCCAACAATAGCGAGTATGATCATTAATAAAAAAAACATAATATCAAGACCCTCCTTTTGTGGTAAAGATCCAACATAACTTCAAAAAAATGGATTGTTTCGGGTACTGATCCATATATATATATATATATATATATATATATATATATATATACTAATTACAAGTAAGAATCATTGAATAACAGAAGAAGAAGATTTAATAAGTCTCATTCCTATCATCACTCTTTCTATCTCTCTGTATCTTAAAAGCCTGTGATACACGTTAACAACAGATAGCAGGACCCTGACCATCTAAGGCTTTCACAAGTGTGAAAACAAACTCAACGAAGGCCAGAGATGCGTATATGCTTGCTGCTGCTCGTGTTTCATGATACAAATTAAACCCTTTCACGTCAATTACGATATCTTCCATTGAATACATTGAAGTGATCAAACTGCTAGAAAAAACTTTCGAGATTAAAGTTTCTTCCATAGAATTCTTTGCTTTTTATCACCCTTTATTCACTTTTCTGCCTGCTTGTCGAAAGTGAGAAGACTTGACATTGTAGAGACCTTTATCCATTCATAGTATACACATTAGAGGCAGTGTGCATGTGAACGTAGGACTTTCCAGTTAATGTCGCAATCTATGATATGGAAAGGGGAAAGAAAGTTTATTGAACAATTCAATTCACTTATTCAGTAACTTTATTACTTATTCCTTACGAGCGATATGTTTTAAATTTTTAAATCAGAATATTCTTTTGAATCGTTATATATATATATATCTTCTCCATTTATTTAAGACTTAAAAAATTCACTAATATGTCTCTACATGTAATTTGATCTTTTTCTCTATTTCATGGTCTTTTTAAATTTATGTTATTTCTTTATATGAAATAGTAAAAGGGAAAAAAAGATAAGATGGAAAATTTAATGAGAAAAAAGGGATTGATTGTAATTTACTCTAAGAACAAATTGGGATCGATTTGGCTAAGAAAAAAAATATTAAAGACTGAATCTAAAATATTTAAAAAAACTTAATTTTTATAAAATAATTGATCAGTCACATAAAAATATTTCTCTTTCTATTAGTTGAAAAAATGGCACAGTCCTAGGCAAACTTAATTTTTTATCTTTGTGTCTTGGGCTAATTGAATGACGAGGTCCAATTTTTTTTATTTGAAATGACCTTTCATTATAGAAATTAGTAAATATAAGAAGAGAAAATTTTTGTATAAAAAAATAAAACTAAATTTAAGTAGTCCGGGTTTGAAAATAATAATAATTTTATTTATTTAAATTTTACTAGCCTAGTTAATTTCAACTTAATTAGAGAAGAGATGTAATAATCAATGATTCAAAAAAAAAAAAAAACAATTCCAATTAATCATGTTTTCCTACCTATAAATAATACCTCTCCACGGAGGAGCCGAATCTACCATAGCAAACCATATCCTTTGTCTCTTGAAAAACACACCATGACGACGTCCTTACTAAACAAACCATTCTTCTCCTTCTTTGTCCACATCTTGTTTTTGCTCCTTCACATATTCAACTCTTATTCTTTCTTTGCTTTAGCTGAACACACTTCCTCCACAGCTTCACCATTTGGTAATAATAATACAGAAGCTGAGGCTCTTCTCCAATGGAAAGCCAGTCTTGACAAGCGAAGCCAATCTCTCCTTTCTTCTTGGGTCGGCATCAGCCCATGCATTAACTGGACTGGAATCACCTGTGACAATTCTAGAAGCGTCACCGATTTGACACTTGAAAGTTTTGGTTTGAGAGGTACGCTTTATGATTTCAACTTCTCGGCCTTCCCCAATCTTTTTTGGCTTGACCTTGCTGATAATTCCTCTTTCTGGAACCATTCCACATGAAATTGGAAAATTAAGAAACTTATCTTTTCTATCTCTTTCTAGCAACCAACTCTCTGGTCCCATTCCTTCTTCTATTGGAAACTTGACAAGTCTATCCAAACTCTATCTTTGGAGTAACAAATTCTCTGGTTCCATCCCTTTTTCTATTGGAAACATGACCATGCTCACTGGTTTAGCACTATATCAAAATAATCTCACTGGTTCCATCCCTTCTTTTATTGGAAACTTAACAAGCCTATCCGAACTCTATCTTTGGAGTAACAAACTCTCTGGTTCCATTCCTCAAGAAATTGGGTTGCTAGAGTCTCTCACTCAACTTGACTTGTCAAATAATGTTTTAACTAGTAGAATCCCTTATTCCATTGGAAAATTAAGAAATTTATCTTCCCTTTATCTTTTGAAAAACCAACTCTCTGGTTCCATCCCTTTTTCTATTGGAAACATGACCATGCTCACTGTTTTAGACCTACATGAAAATAATCTCACTGGGATCATCCCTTCTTCTATTGAAAACTTGACAAGGCTCACTGAACTTAATCTATATTTTAATAATTTATCTGGATGTGTTCCTTCAGAAATAGGACAACTTAAATCGCTTGGGATCTTGATATTACTTGACAACAAATTTCACGGCCCATTGCCCTCAGAGATGAACAATCTCACCCATTTGAAGTTTTTGTCTTTGGGTATCAACGAATTCACGGGTCATTTGCCACTAGATTTATGCCATGGAGGAGTATTGGAAGACTTTACTGCTTCCTACAACAACTTCTCAGGTTCAATCCCGAAAAGCTTGAAAAACTGTACTCGTTTATACCGAGTAAGACTTGATTGGAATCAATTAACAGGGAATATTTCTGAGGTTTTTGGTGTCTATCCACATTTGAATTATATTGATTTGAGTTACAATAATTTTTATGGTGAGCTTTCTTCAAAATGGGGAGATTGTCGTAACATGACAAGCCTTAAAATCTCAAACAATAATGTTTCTGGTGAGATACCACCAGAGCTTGGGAAGGCTACTCAATTACGCTTGATTGATCTGTCATCAAATCAGTTGAAAGGAGGCATCCCAAAAGATTTAGGGGGTTTAAAGTTGTTGTACAAGCTTGTTCTTAACAACAACCATCTTTCAGGTGCCATACCCTTAGATATTAAGATGCTTTCCAATCTTCAAAACCTTAATTTAGCATCTAATAATCTGAGTGGATTGATTCCAAAACAACTTGGGGAATGCTCGAATTTACTGTTGCTGAACCTCAGCAGTAATAAATTTAGAGAAAGCATTCCAGGCGAGATAGGCTTTCTACTTTCTCTTCGAGATCTTGATCTTAGCTTCAATTTCCTGACTCGAGAGATACCGAGGCAACTTGGGCAACTGCAAAGGCTGGAAACTCTGAATGTCTCTCACAATATGCTTTCTGGACGGATTCCGAGCACCTTCAAAGACATGTTAAGCTTAACAACTGTGGATATATCATCCAATAAGCTACAAGGCCCCATTCCCGATATCAAAGCCTTCCACAACGCTTCATTTGAGGCATTAAGGGATAATATGGGTATATGTGGCAACGCCAGTGGTCTAAAGCCATGCAATCTTCCAACAAGCAGCAAAACTGTTAAGAGAACGAGCAACAAGCTTGTGATTTTGATTGTAGTCCCTCTTTTAGGAAGCTTGCTTTTAGTGTTTGGAGCTTTATTCATTCTCTGCAAAAGAGCTAGGAAGAGAAACGCTGAGCCAGAAAATGAACAAGATCGAAACATGTTCACGATATTGGGCCATGATGGGAAGAAGTTGTATGAGAATATCGTTGAAGCTACAGAGGAATTCAACTCCAACTACTGCATTGGCGAAGGAGGATATGGAACTGTTTATAAAGCAGTGATGCCAACAGAACAGGTGATTGCTGTGAAGAAACTTCACCGGTCACAAACAGAAAAGTTGTCCGATTTTAAAGCTTTTGAAAAGGAAGTTTGCGTCTTGGCAAATATTCGACATCGAAATATTGTGAAAATGTATGGATTTTGCTCACATGCAAAGCATTCGTTTTTAGTTTACGAGTTCATTGAAAGAGGAAGCTTGAGAGAGATTATAAGCAGTGAGGAACAAGCAATTGAGTTCGATTGGATGAAAAAGCTAAACGTTGTGAAAGGGGTGGGTGGAGCTTTATCCTATCTACACCATTCTTGCTCTCCTCCGATCATTCATCGAGACATTACCAGCAATAATATCCTTCTGGATTTGGAATATGAAGCACACGTCTCCGACTTTGGCACAGCTAAACTGTTGATGCCTGACTCATCCAATTGGACCTCATTTGCAGGTACTTTTGGATATACTGCTCCAGGTGCGTAGGTTTATTTCAACATTAAGTTACTATATAATGTGTAATAGTGAAAATAATATATACTGTTTTTTAGCTTTTCTTATAGAGTCTTTTCTTTCAACTATTTGATAAAAAACCATGCATAATCATTTATTTTTTTTGGGCAGAGCTAGCTTACACAATGAAAGTGACTGAAAAATGCGATGTCTACAGCTTCGGAGTGGTAACAATGGAGGTGATGACAGGAAGGCACCCAGGCGATCTCATTTCAGCACTCCTATCACCAGGATCTTCGTCATCATCGTCGATGCCACCGATTGCTCAACATACTCTATTGAAGGATGTGTTAGACCACCGCATCTCGCTTCCTAAAAAAGAAGCAGCAGAGGGCGTTGTCCACATGATGAAAATTACACTTGCATGCTTGCATCCCAATCCCCAATCTCGGCCTACAATGGAAAAAATTTCTTTCGAGCTTACAACTAAGTGGCCTCCACTGCCTAAGGCATTTTGCACAATAAGTTTGGGAGATCTCTTAATCTCATAGAGTATAGCTACTTCTATTCGATTATCAACTGGAACAATAATTATCTGTAATATGAATTTTATCATCGAACTTTTTTTCAATCATATTATGTTGGCACTGTTTTATGCGTTAGAATTTTCTGTTCTTTGCATGAAAGGTTCGAGAATATTTTGATTTTAAATTGAAGATCAATACACTATGGAATGAAATTTTAAGTTATAGCTGAAACAATTAAAAGAACAATGAAAAAAAAACACAAGAGCTTCAATAGGCAAAATAATCAACTGTATAGCAGCAAGACCCACTCTACCATCCAATGAATTTCCAACTTGATGTTGAATTTTCTAATGAAATGAATTTCCATCGTTTCATTAGAAAATTCAAACCCAAAGTAGAAAAATAAATCAAATAATATAAATCAAATCAAATATAAAATACCATTCAATGTATTATTAACCCGTTTTAGAATGCATAACACTATAATACTCTTAATATTTTTTTTAAAAATTAATATTAACTCTGTTGAAGTAAACTCAATCCAGAAAGTCAAGGAAGGCAGCCACCAGCTGTCACCGCCCAGCCACCAACCGACCAGCCGCCAGCCGCTTTCACACCGTCGGCCAAAAACCGCCTTCACACTTGAAGGTTGAATTTTCTTGTTTTGATTTCATGTATAAATAGATAGCTAAGCTTATGCAATTATGTGTAGAGAGATTGAGAGAAACACTAGAGAGAAAGAGAGAAAGAGAGAAGGGTTGTTGTAAGCTTTTGTTTATGTTATTGTAAGCTTTGTTCTTGAAATAAAAGAGTGTGTTTTATTTTCTTTGAGTGTTTCAAAGCCACCACAAGTGGTTTCTCCCACCAACAAACTCGATATAGGACGCAACGCAGAACACTATGATACGCAATGCCAATTCTTTTAGAGAAGATTTGATAGGTCACTTCGAAGAGCTGCACCCTCTCCCCTCCCCTTGCTCGAAGAAGTAACTGCTCTACATGGTACCACACATTCCCATTAGATACTTTCCATGCGAGCTGTTTTTGTATGATTTTATTACAAATCTTTCTTTCGGACATGCCCTGAAATGTTAGAAAAAATCCATGCTGGATCTCTTTTTTGGGGCTAAATCTGACGACCACCTCCTATCGTATTTCTTAAGACTTGTAGGCACACCACGTCGCATTCCAGAATATAGAAATGCTTATGCTGGATGAAATGTTTCTCCAAGTCCTCCTACGTATTTCTTAGGGACTTCTAGGAGAGAGGCATGAAGAGAAGGAAAAATCAGGGTCTGAAAGAATCTCTCTACATGGTTTGCAAACGTACTGTCAATGGTTGTGACTGGGACTTCACAGAAGATCCTTATGAGAATGTCATACGGGAGTGCTGATATGTGACATGCCATGGAATGGTTTGCAGCTATCTGCTGCTGCTTCAGAGTTCAGTTACTATACAAACACAAAAGCTTGATCGAGTTGGAAAGCCAAGAGGGTTTTGATCTCTCTTTGTGCTCTTTTCAGCCTTTTATTTTTCTAAGGTATTTGCGTACGGATTAACCTTTTCAATGCTAAGCACAAGAAAAGAAACATTTCAAATTTATTGGCAAAAAACCAGACAGGAAACATGTAAAAAGACATTACCTAGCATTGCATTACCATAGCATGAAACTTCAAATACTATCACATACAGATCTTACAAGCTCAGGACTTTAGTATAGTTTTTTATCAAATTTTTTGACTTGATTCAATTTCCTAGAGCCCTAAATGTCTGACTACACATCACGTAATTAAATATGATAATTCAAGTTGAAACAAACGGTATATTCGTATACTGGCTAGTGTAGCTTTTGAAGTCCTTTTTGAGGAAAGGTTGATAGCTAATTGTACAAATACAAAACAATTAAAAAATAAATACTATACTCCAACACGGAAGACAAGAAGAGTATAATTATATTGAAGAAGAAAATGTGAGAAAATAATTTTTCAATCCAGAAAAGAAATATATTAAAGACTTTTTATTAAGTATGAAAACAAAATTTAATAAGAAGGAACAAATTATAGTTTCTCTAAAAGCGAAGCCACTTAACAAAAATTGCATACATTGATTAATCTACCACATAGGCAAAGGATACAACGATAAAATTTCACACCAGCATTATTTAAATTGAAGTAGAAACTCAAATTTTCTCCACTGTGAATCACCCCAGCACACTTAACCTCATGCTTCAAGAGGTACGTACTTGCCATCTCATTCCCTTTTGGCATATTTAGAGAGGTTTAACTCTACTCTACTTACCTTTTGACACAGCAATTTAGAAACTGAAAGCAATGCATATGGGGGGATATATAACAGGAAACAAAAGCGTTTAATTCTCAAATCATTGTCATGAATAATGCCAACAAGATCTCATCAATAAAGAGCAAAATTAAACAACATTATTCATATCGACTTTGTTCATGGTTTTTCTCAGCAACCTGAAAGAAGAAATTAGAAAGCTGTTACCGGAAAGTTGATTCTTCTTCACTTCTCTTCAGTGTTTGCTTTCTCGAAAAAGGTCTTTTTAATCCAATCAAATGGATGGAAAAGAAACAATTAAAACTTTAAGGTTTCATGTTCATAAATTGAGGAAAAGAGACACTATGGACAAAACATAGTTTGCAAAAACATTTTCTTTTTGTTGGAGTAGTGAAAGCGCATTTGCTTATGAAATTGAAGGACCACTGTTGAGATATTTAACTTAGGCTACACATAATCAACAATTATTTCCATCCATAGTCGTAAAAAAAAGTGAAACAAGAGCATTTGTTGAATTAATGTCTCAGAAGCTGCTAACGTGGAATTGACACGACTAAAAGGTTGATGTTTTCTCCCAAGTGTAGGAGTGTCGAAGTAATAAATAACCCGGCAAGACCGGGGTCGAACCACAAGGAGGTTAATTGTACAAATTATAAACAACAATTATAAGCAACAATAATAGCAATAACAACAACAACAATAACAATAATAACAACAACTATAATAATAATAATAATAATAATAATAATAATAGTAGTAGTAGTAGTAGTAGTAGTAGTAGTACTAAAGAAAGAGAGGAAGAAGAAGAAGATGAGAACTTGGAGATGGAAAATTAATGTAAGGATTAAACAATAATAATAACAAATGTCAAGGTTAGAGGTTCCACTAATGGTATATCAAACAAGTATAGTATAAACTCTTATTATTGAATTGGAAACCACACACAAAGGAGGTTCCAATCAGATTATATATTGTTAACATGATTACATTAGTCATTTTATTCAATTAATGCTAATACTTGTAAATCTCGTCAAGCATTCATGATTATAACTTATGTTAACAACAAATCAAGTTCCTTTCATAGCCTAGGTGTCGGTTATACCATACATTATGGGCTATGAAAGTGACAAGCATTTGTTGTACCAAGTGTTATACAACATAAATCAAGATTAGTCATTTAACAAGCAAAGTATTAAAGAGTGAACAAGATAACAAATATAAAACATGTTAGTATCAAACATTAAAGTCCATATTAAGTTTACATTATACTTATTCTCACACCATTAGTGTAACTTTTTCACCTTGAGATAATTAACTTATCTAGACATAATGAAAGAAAGCAAAATAGATAAACAAAATAAGAACATAAAAGTTAACTAAGTAAAGAAAAGGAAATGAAAGGCATAAACTTGATATTAATGAAAGCAAAGCATAAACATTACAAAGAATACAAAGAGAGAAAGGAAGAGCATGATCTTGATCTGAACACCAAGATGCCTAAATGCATGGCAAATGCCTCCTTTTATAGGCCAAAATTGGGAACTATTGATTTGATCACTAATTGATAAGTGGGTGGCCAACTTTTGACTTGGTGACAATCCTTATCTTCTCTTGTCTGTCCAAAACGTCATTGATAACGTCCAAATTGGAGCTAGTTGCAAACATGAAAGTTGTAGGCAATTGGCTCAGCTTTCTTGTGTAAACAATTCAGCTCATTTGGACTTCTAGAACTCCAGATATGGCCAAAATACCGAACAGTGCTCGGGCTGGAAGACAGATTCAGGCTTCTTTGTTGTTGCTACAATTTGGACTTGATAATGGCCTTTTTAGATCTTGGGATCCATATGAAAGTTGTAGGCCTATGTCTTACCTTTCCATCCATATAAATTGGACCTAAATCTGAGATATATAGCTCCCGATATGACCCAATTACCAAACAGTGTTCTGGTTTGGATCGCACCGACATCTCTTTTCTAAGTTTTGCCATCTCTTTGCCTTTGCAATTTAAGTTCTTAAAGTCATCAATCAATATTTTCAGTTATGTGATAGGCCTGTATTTAAAATGAACATTTACCATAAATTAAAGGTATCTTATATTATTAGATATATTATTATAAAACATGCTTTAGTTAAGGAGTTATTGATATTTCAAGTGCAAAATGATGATATAAAACCATGATAAAAATGCACTTTTAAGTACTAATCACACTCCTCAACCAGCTTATTACTAGTCCCTAGTAATCAAAGCGTTAAAACAATTTGCAAATTTCACATAGCAAGGTATTCATCATTTAACTTCCATTAATCTATCCAGATAAACAAACTCTCATTAAATTTATATATCTGCTCAATACCTCTTAACAAGATATTAATAAACCTTTCTTTTGTGCTTAATGTATCAACACATAATTATGGGGCTTTTCTTGGAAGAAAACAAAATTTCTATTCTAATGTTTAAGGTTAGCTTCCTTGGGTTGGGATTATTATTTTTGTCTTTTTTGTCTTTTTTTTCTTTTTTTTTAAAAAAAAATCTATATACATATAATTTAAAAACATCATGCATCTTTAACCCATGTAACGAGCTTTCAGCTAATGACTCCCAGACCAGTTGATCTTAGGGCATTAGGTGTTAAGACACCCCTACGAGCTTAGTAACCCGGGTCGCAGATACTGATATGTAGATAGTGCAATGTTTGATTGCCTTAAGCTTTTCTCCTCAACCCATGTAACAAGCATTGGGCCAATAGCTCCCAAGTTAGTTGACTTTAGGGTATTAGGTGTTAAAACACCCCTTCAGGCTTAATTGCTTAGGTTAGGGAGGCTACGAAACCAAACTTATCTACATTTTTATTATCATCATTTTTTTCTTTTTTTTTTCTTTTTTTTTATGTTTTTCTTTTTTTAATTATATACAATCTATTTCCCTTAGTTGTTACCTTTAACAAAAGAACATAAATAATGTAATAATCCAATATGCAACCCATAATCATATGTTAAAGTGTGTGTGTGTAAATTAAGGTTTAAGAATACATGTTAAATAAGTATGTGAGCAGAATTAAGTGGTAACAATACGAGAGTTTGTAAACCTGAATATTTCAGGAAGTATTATAATAGACCTTGTTAAGAATGGTTACTAAGATGCGTCTTAAGAGTCACTTTAACAAAAGAGCTCCTTTACTCTGCCATCCTAGTAACAATAATTATGCACATGTTTTATGAAATGAAAAATAATTTTTTTTTATCAACTACTACCCTCTCCCCCCAACTAAAACGAGATATTATCCTAAATGTTCTAAGGTAGAAAGATAGAGTATAGAAGATATCACCTGAAATAACGAACACTGACAAAACCTGAAACACACTGAAACAAAAATAAGAAATAACAAAACACAATAATAAAACCAAAAGACACAAAAATTCACAAATGAAGGCTCAAATCCAATCTAAGCTTTTTACAGCTTCCCGTAGATGACCAATTTATGCGACTCATGGAAGGATCAATCACAGGAATAAAAGATTGTAGTTGGTCAATCAATTGTTCAGAAGTAGCAGCAGAGATTATGATTTGTCGTGCAGAAGATGTTAGAAATTCCTGTTCCACAACATGATCAAGAAAAGACTACAATTTATCATAATAACCATTAACATTTAACAAACCTATGGGTTTATGGTGAATGTGCAGTTGAGCCCAAGAGGAAATATGAAAGATCTCTTCCAATGTGTCTAGACCACCTGGTAAAGCAATGAAGGCATCAGCATGGTTAAACATTGCATTCATTCGAGCCGACATTGTGGAGACCTGAAGTTCCTCTCCAATTGTTTTTCCAATGATGTCCCCTTGTGCCAAAGCTTCAGGGACAACTCCTAAAACTTGACTACCTCCTAAAATTACAGCTATTGACACACCTCCCATTAAGCCAAGACTGCCTCCCTCATACACTAAATGAATCTTTCTCTCAGCTAGCACTTGACCAAGATGATTTGCTGATTCTAAAAGCTCCTTTTCTTTCCCAGGACTAGATCCACCGAAAACAAAAATATTTCTTATTTGATGACTTGAGGAACTTGCCATTTCTACACACTTCTGTATTTGTTGAATGTATGGGTTGAGTAGAAATGAAAGGAAGGAAAAGAGGGTTTTATAGATGAGAAATTAGAAAGGCAATCATAACACCTATATGTAGGTTAGCTGGAGTCTCACACTCTCTCTCTCTCTCTCTTTTTATTTATTTATTTATTTACTTTTGAAAAAAACATGTGTATGTACAGGTAGTTGTGATTGTGGCTTACATCTTCCATTGGTTTTACGTCCAAGAACGGCTTAAATGCTCTTTATGGGTCGGGGATAGGCTTCCCAACCAGTTTTCTTAAAAACTGGCAAACAGGGTCTTTTTTAGTCAGATTCCCAAGACTAAGTCGATCATGTTCTTTATGAAATAATAGCCATAAATCATGAATTGCACGATGCACATCTCCACTAGGATGCGTCTCAAGAGTCAATAGAAGATTATCTAAAAACTCCTTACTCAGGTCATCCTTAATGAATTGTATTTTATCTTCATGCTTTATAGATACCATTCCTAAAAAACAACATTGTGTATTACAAGTCCATCTAGCACATCGATGACAGACTTCTAGTCGTTTTGCACGGCGTTTCTTTGCAAAAGTGCTTTTACCTGTTCCAAGCATGTGTGAAATAAAGGAGTTAGAGGACTCACCTGATAATCAGACCATTGCTTCAATCAACCAGCGAATACGTTCAGGAATTCCATGATTCATTAACAATCTCAATCTTGCACATCTAGCATGGTAAATTTTTGTAATCGCATTCTGAGGCAGAGCGGGAAAATACTTTTTCAATTTTTCAAGATTAGTGTCCATTTTCAAATGAGAATTGGAAGAGAGATTCAAAGAATGACACAAATATCAGTAATTGTGGGAAACTGAAAGAACCGACTTAAGTCACGGAGTACCGTTGTCCGCCATTTGACCGGGGTGAGAGAAACTAGCAAAAATCACTCAAAAAGAAACACAAAAACAATGTGAGAAAAAAAAAAACCTTTATCTACAAAATCATTCAAACCAGTTGATTCATTTTCATTAAGAAAATTATCAAAGTGAGCTTTCAAACGATGTCCATTTTCCTTAAAATCATTGTCATTCATTGAATTCTCAATATCACAGACCCCATAAGGATTGCTCCATCTTGGTCTTAGCTCTCTAAGGAATGCATAGAGTTGAGAATTATAAAACAAAACTTTTTGACCAGTATCAATCTTTTGACAATTTTCATAAGTTTTGCAGAATGCATGTATGTCCTTGAACATGGTGGGCCAATAAAATCCATTTTGAAAGATTTTTGCAATTGTCTTTTTTGACGAGAAACAACTTCCACATGCTTCAGAATGACAAAGTTTAATGACACTACTTACCTCATTGTCGGGAATGAATCTTTGAAATATTTGATCAGGACAATATTTGAATAAGTTAGGGTCATCACAATAAAAGCTCTTCACTTCATTCAAAAACTTTTCTTTGTCTTGGTACTCCAATCAGCTGGCAAATCTTCTAAGGCAAGAAAATTAATATTTTTATCATACCAAGGCATTAGACTAAGAGAAAGTAAGGATTCATTAGGAAAGTAATCATCCATTGGTGTGATGTCAGATGTCGAATCTGTTGTCACTGTTGACAAAAGATTCGCATCAACATTTTTGGTGCTTGTTTCATCCGTGATTTCTTCCTCAGAATAAACCATTTGCAAATCTTCAGTTTCATCCAATTCATTTTTACTTAAAGTAGATTCAAGTTGATCATAAACTAATTCATCAATATGATCTACTTCTTGTAAATCATTATCATCTTCAGGTTGCTTGCAAATGTTGAAAATATTCATCTCCAATGTCATGTTTCCAAATGATAGCTTCATTAGTCCATTCCTACAATTAATCAATGCGTTAGACGTTGCAAGAAATGAACAAATCTTCAATTATTCCTCTAGGCACTTTTATAGATCTATCGGCAAGTAAAAGAGTTATAGAAGTTGGTTTTAACTCACCTAGATTGAGACTCTGAAAAACTGAATATGGAAGTAAATTCACACTAGCACCAAGATCAAGTAAGGCTCTTTCAATTTTATGCTCTCCAATAAAGCAAGAAATTGTAGGACAACCAGGGTCTTTATATTTCAAAGCATTATTGTTTTCAAGAATAGCACTTACTTGTTCGGCTAGAAAGGCTTTCTTTTTCACATTCAGTTTCCTCTTCACAGTGCAGAGATCTTTCAAAAATTTAGCATAGAAAGGAACCTGTTTAATAACATCCAGCAAAGGTATATTGATCCTTACCTGTTTGAATGTTTCAAAGATTTCAGAGTTGTGATTAACTTTCCTTTGTTTGGTCATGGCTTGAGGAAATGGAAGTGCTGGCGATGAATCAGTCGTTTCTTTGCAATTTTCAAATTCATCCCCTTCCTTACCCTTAGAGATTGACTCATTATCTTTCTCATAAGGTTCAAGAGAGGGTTTTTCAATAACCTTACCACTGCGCAGAGCAGTGACTGATTTGACTTGATCCATATGTTGGCTTCCAAAACTACTTGCATTTGCATTGTATTGCCCCTTGGGATTTTGTTGCGGTTGAGATGGAAACTTACCTTTCTCTTGGAAACTAAGAGTAGATGTTAATTTAGCAAGAGTATCTTTAAAATCTGTCATGTTTTGAGCAAGTTGAGTATTGATTATCTCTTGCTTTTCAATGAATGCATGCAATATTTCCTCAAGATTTCTTATAGGAGGTGGAGCATAAGGAGGTGCATATCCATGAGAATTTTGGAAATTGTGGTGTGCTTGAAATGGTGGTTGTGAAGTTTGTGCATTGTTGTTCTCACTCTTCCAATTGAAATTTGGGTGATTTCTCCAACTAGGGTTGTATGTTTGGGAGTATGAGTTGTGGTTGGGCCTTTGGAAACTGTTTAAAGCATGGGCTTGTTCATGGAGACATTCCTTAAAAGAAGGCAAGGTTGGACAATCGTTGGTTGAGTGTTCATTTGTTTCACAGATTTGACACACAATGTTTTCAACATATTTTAATTGACCACTCTTTTTCAATTCTAGTGCCTCGACTTTTCTAGCTAAAGATGCAAACTTGGCTTGAAGGTCATGATCTTCCCTGAGGTTGTACATATCTCCACTAGATGTATGAGGTTGAGTTTTACTCGGTGCCTCATAAGTACCCGCGGTGTCCCAATTTTGAGCATTTTTAGCTAACAAGTCTAAGTACTCCATTGCTTCATCAGGGTCTTTATCTTTAAAAGTTCCATTGCACATCAATTCAACCATTTGCCTATCTTTAGGTGTTAACCCTTCATAGAAATGTGAAACCAATCTCCATGTTTCAAAACCATGATGAAGGCAAGTACTAAGCAAGTCTCGATACCTATCCCAACATTTGTAAAATGTTTCTCCTGGTTTTTGAGTGAAAGTGGTGATTTGTTTCTTGAAAGAGTTTGTTCTATGAGATGGGAAAAACTTCTTTAAAAACTGTTGTTGCATTTCATCCCAAGCACGAATGGATCCTGGTCTTAAATTTTGTAGCCATGTTTTAGCTTTATCTTTTAATAAAAAAGGGAAAAGCTTTAATCTGATAGTGTTCATGCTACAATTTAAATTATTATATGTGTTGCAGACCTCCTCAAATTCCCTTAAATGCAAGTATGGATTTTCCAATTCCAAGCCATGAAAAGATGGTAAAAGTTGAATAATACCTGGCTTAAAATTAAAATGAGATGCATCGGGAGGAAAAACTATGCATGATGGTGCACTTGTTCTTGTGGGATTCATGTGGTCTCTAAGTGTTCTAGCACGGTTATGAAGTGATTGATTATCTTCTTCGGCCATATTTTCTGAAAATGATGAGGATACCCTACAAGGTCTACCACTTGATGTATGTGACCACACTCTCATGCACGTGTAGGAATAAAATAAAAGGAAAAGGAAAACAAAAGAAAAAGAAACAAGAGAAAAGAAACAAAGTTATATACAAGAAAAGTGAAAAGAGAAAATAAAATAACTACTATAATTTATACAAGGACTTACCTCTCCGGCAACGGCGCCAAAAACTTGACACGACTAAAAGGTTGATGTCTTCTCCCAAGTGTAGGAGTGTCGAAGTAATAAATAACCTGGTAAGACCGGGGTCAAACCACAGGGAGATTAATTGTACAAATTATAGACAACAATTATAAGCAACAATAATAGCAATAATAACAACAACAATAACAATAACAACAACAACTATAATAATAATAATAATAATAATAATAATAATAATAATAATAATAATAATAGTAGTAGTAGTAGTAGTACTAAAGAAAGAGAGGAAGAAGAAGAAGATGAGAACTTGGAGATGGAAAATTAATGTAAGGATTAAACAATAATAATAACAAATGTCAAGGTTAGAGGTTCCACTAATGGTATATCAAACAAGTATAGTATAAACTCTTATTATTGAATTGGAAACCACACACAAAGGAGGTTCCAATCAGATTATATATTGTTAACATGATTACATTAGTCATTTTATTCAATTAATGCTAATACTTGTAAATCTCGTCAAGCATTCATGATTATAACTTATGTTAACAACAAATCAAGTTCCTTTCATAGCCTAGGTGTCGGTTATACCATACATTATGGGCTATGAAAGTGACAAGCATTTGTTGTACCAAGTGTTATACAACATAAATCAAGATTAGTCATTTAACAAGCAAAGTATTAAAGAGTGAACAAGATAACAAATATAAAACATGTTAGTATCAAACATTAAAGTCCATATTAAGTTTACATTATACTTATTCTCACACCATTAGTGTAACCTTTTCACCTTGAGATAATTAACTTATCTAGACATAATGAAAGAAAGCAAAATAGATAAACAAAATAAGAACATAAAAGTTAACTAAGTAAAGAAAAGGAAATGAAAGGCATAAACTTGATATTAATGAAAGCAAAGCATAAACATTACAAAGAATACAAAGAGAGAAAGGAAGAGCATGATCTTGATCTGAACACCAAGATGCCTAAATGCATGGCAAATGCCTCCTTTTATAGGCCAAAATTGGGAACTATTGATTTGATCACTAATTGATAAGTGGGTGGCCAACTTTTGACTTGGTGACAATCCTTATCTTCTCTTGTCTGTCCAAAACGTCATTGATAACGTCCAAATTGGAGCTAGTTGCAAACATGAAAGTTGTAGGCAATTGGCTCAGCTTTCTTGTGTAAACAATTCAGCTCATTTGGACTTCTAGAACTCCAGATATGGCCAAAATACCGAACAGTGCTCGGCCTGGAAGACAGATTCGGGTTTCTTTGTTGTTGCTACAATTTGGACTTGATAATGGCCTTTTTAGATCTTGGGCTCCATATGAAAGTTGTAGGCCTATGTCTTACCTTTCCATCCATATAAATTGGACCTAAATCTGAGATATATAGCTCTAGATATGACCCAATTATCGAACAGTGTTCCGGTTTGGATTGCACCGACATCTCTTTTCTAAGTTTGGCCATCTCTTTATCCTTGCAATTTAAGTTCTTCAAGTCATCAATCAATCCTTTCATTTATGTGATAGGCCTGCATTAAAAATAGACATTTACCATAAATTAAAGGTATCTTATATTATTAGATATATTATTATAAAACATGCTTTGGTTAAGGAGTTATTGATACTTCAAGTGCAAAATGATGATATAAAATCATGATAAAAATACACTTTTAAGTACTAATCAGGAATGTAAGGACTATGGACACCACCTATCTCCATATTGGTATGATATTGTCCACTTTGGGCCTAAGCCCTCATGGATTTGCTCTTAGGTTATACCCAAAAGGCCTCATATCAATGGAGATATTTGTCCATCCTTATATACCCTTGATCCGCCCCATTTCTAACCAATGTGGGACTTTGGTCGCATACCCAACAATCCTTCTCTCGAACAAAGGACCACCGAGTCTCTCCTTAAACGATCATTTATCCATCCACTCTCTGTCAACCAGGATTTTTCATCCTCTACTTCTCTCTACTTCATCGTGTTGGGGTCAGGACACGTCCATGAAGCATATAGAGAGCACTACCTGACTTGAGAGTTTTTGCTCTTTCTAGGTCAACTCCTCTTCACCGTGTTGAGATTATGACACGTCCATGAAGCATCCGGAGCACACCGCCTATCCAATAAAGCTGATCCATGGATCACATTGTGATTTAATTAGGGCCCACCATCTTTTGTTCGGCATTTCAAGGATTCATCCATCATGGCTAACTCTGGGGCATTGCTCTGATACCACTTGTAAGGACTACGGACACCACTTATCTCCACATTGGTATGATATTGTCCACTTTGGGCCTAAGCCCTCATGGATTTGCTCTTGGGTTATACCCAAAAGGCCTCATATCAATGGAGATATTTGTCCATCCTTATATACCCTTGATCCTCCCCATTTCTAACCAATGTGGGACTTTGGTCGCATACCCAATATGGAAGATTGAAAGAGTTTAGTGTTAAATAAAACTCTTTCTAATTTGAAGTTTTCAAAGTTTGTTAGGATTTGTCATAATCTTCTTTTCTGTTATGTAACAAACAGCAGCAGATTTTGCTGATGTTTATCTGCTTTTGTTCTTTTAAGGAGTTGTTTAAATAAGACTTATGTTCATCAATAAAGATAACGAAGTTTTCAGAATAGCTTTGTTCTTTGTTAACATTTAAATTTTCTGTCAAAACCATCAAATTGGTATAAGAGCCAAAAACTTCTTGAGAGACCTGTGAGGTTGAGAGAGCATAAACACTTACAACCTTCCTTAATCTAAACACAAAAAACCAATCAACTTAAAATGAGTACAGACTCTCCATCGAATGTAATGGCACCTCCGGTGTTTGATGGAACCAATTAGCAAGTGTGGGTTGTTCGAATGGAAGCATATCTTGATGCTAATGATCAGTGGAAAGCTATTGCAGATACATATGAAGTTCCTCCTTTGCTCAATAATCCAACCATCGCTCAAATTAAAAATCATAAGAAGAAGAGGCAAAGAAAATCAAAGGCAAATGCTAGTTTATTTGCAGCTATTTCATCTTCAATTTTTACCAGAATTATGACACAGAAAACAACAAATGAAATTTGGGATTTTATAAAGCAATATGAAAGAAATGAACGAGTGAAAGGTGTCGCGCCCTCAAGGCAGAGCGCGGCGACCCTTGATTGATTTTGGGTTTGTTTTGTTTTTGTGAATGAGGGAGTCGCCACCTAGTATTATGGTCACTAAGAAACCTAATTGGTTTTTTAGATATTCTAAGATAAGAGACTGGTTGTATAAAGGGAAGATATTAACACCCCTACTAGGTTTTGCTATGATGAATAGCTTTGAGTTGAATGTTTAAAAAGAAATAACCCTTTGTCAATGTGGATCACACCCTTAGATATGTTTTACAAAGTACCAAGTGGAACCAATGTAAATCTCTTGAAATTTGTGTTTGATTCAGACTAAATTTATTAAGATAGAAATCCAAAGAGATTCCATGTGCTTTAAAAGCTCATTTTTCCCTTAGTATTTCAAGAGTTTTGCAACTCATAAATCACAAGGAGAATGGACAAAAATTTAGAAATATAAGGAAATTGAAGGCGTTTTAAAAGCCTATTTTTGTCTTAGTGTTTCATACTCTCATGACTCATAAACCATGGAATCAGAAATTAAAATGTCCTCAATTATAATCAAGTCTTCTTTGAAGTATTTGCGATGACTTATTATTCATAGAAACTTATTTTGGATATTTACCACTTAGGAGTTTTTTATCCAAATATTTACAGTGAACAATAACAAGTTATTTCCACTAATATTTTGGATATTCATCAATTTAGAATTTTTCTATCCAAACATTAACGGTGAATAATTGATGGATTCCCCTCAAAATAAGATTTTTGTATTTTTTGAAATATTGGCCAATATCCTTTGGAGTTTTACAAACATGTTATAAAATCCAAAAATGCAAGAGAAATAATTTTTATTATATTTAAGAAATTCATGCGAAAACACATTTTCAAAACTTTCAATATTATTTATAAAAAAAAAACCTTCAAAACATGTTAAGATATTAGCCATATGCAACACACAAAAACATTTTTTTATATTTTCTTTGTTAAAAACACAAACATCACCTTTAATCGCAACTAAAGTCAACAAACCACATATTATTCAAATTCTTAAGGTTTTAATAAATCAGTTATTAAATCCCAAAAAATATATAGAAACGTGTTCTTACATTTTCACGAGAAATACAACATGATTTTATTTGTCCTTTAGATACTTGACCGTATACAAATTAAAACATTAAATTAATTTTTTTTATCTTTTTGATTTTATAATTTAATAACATAAAAAAATACAAACACACACACATCTCATTATATTATATTTGTTTTCTCATACACCCATATATAATTACATGTTAAACAAATATAGAAATTAAACAAAACCACTAACGGTAATTTAAATCCATATTCTAGCATGTAAAAATTACAAAAACAAACCCTCCAAAATCTAGGAACGATAGGGGAGGCCATCTAGACTGTAAGAACAGTGGCGGCGCGTGGGTTCACGCGCCGTCGCAAGAAAAAAAACATAGGACAGGGTAGATCTGACTTGGCTTCGCCCCTTCTTTCCTTCCTCGCAGGCGGTTACCTGCAACAAGAAAAAAGAAAAATGCAGGCAGTTGATTTTAAACCATTTTTGTCCAGATTGTTCTTGTTTTTTTTTCATTTTTAGATCTGTTAACTTATGTCTTCTTTCTTCTTCTCAGTTTGCTGTTCTTTCCTTCTTCTCCCAGTGGCACTCCTGCAGTTGGGCGGCAGCGGCGCTGGATTCGCACTATTTCTTTGGCCGCTGTTATTGGAGCCTGAAATTTGTACCTCATGATTCAAGAGGTGCTTGCGGTAATTGTCAAATCATTGTCATGAATAATGCCAACAAGGACTCCACAATAAAGTAATTGATATTGTGTTTTCAACCTAATCGAGAAATATTTTGTTGAAATAGTATCCATGATTTGATACTTCATAGGTGAAATAGTATCTTGAAAAAAGAATATTTTTTTCACCGTTACAATGAGAAATTTTGTTGTTGCGAATGAATAAGATATTGGGTAATTGTCAATGGATAAATCATAATTCTTGACACGGATCTTTTCAACCTAAAACAAATGACGAAACCTTTGGTCACAATAGAAAATGAAGTGATTCAAGAAGGAAAACAAGAAGATGATGAGTCTATAATCATTATGCATATTGACATTGACCCAACAAGCCCCATTAGTCTAACAACATGGAGGTGCCCATAAATGCCAAGCCAATGAATGAGGGCAATCGCATTCATTTGTATGGTTGCTATAACTTTACCTACATGAATCAAATCTTTTATAATACGCTTGTGATCTTCTTCTTTTTTCCTAGATTTTATTCTGAGTCTAGTCAACTTCTTGTTAGATTAATCATTCCTGAACGAGGACCATGAATCTTTTAAGGGTGGAGAATTACATGTGAGGCTAATACTTAATTAACTTAAGTATATCCATTAATTTAGTAGAAGACAAAATTAGTGAAAAACAAAATTAATGGTAGACAAAAATTAGTGGAGTATTAGTAGAAGAAAAAAATTAGTGGAGATAAATTGTTGGTATAGTTTATACCATAATTTATGGCCTTTGTCCCCTCACTCTTCCTATAAATAGGCAATGCCTCCAAGCTTATTATTCACACCAAAAAAGAGAAGTGAAGAGTAGAGAGAAGAAAGAGTAATCCCACAAAATTGTGAGGTATTTGTGAGAGAGTAAGTGAGGTGTTTTCTCCTAGTAATAGAGAGATATTAGTTGTTCTCCTATTACTTGAGAGAGGTTGTAATTCTCATATTACTTAGTAAAATCCTTCTATACTTGCTTGTGGAAGTAACCCAAATTGGGTGAACCACGTAAATTCTTGTGTGTCTCATTTCTCATTTTATCCTATTCCTTGCCTTTTGTCTTGTCGGGTTTGCATGCTAGCATCCTAATAGTGGTATCAGCATACATTTTATCTTATTCTCGATTGCATATATTTGGAAGGTAAAATGCAAATGGAGGAACATAATAGCATTTTAAAGGAGACTACAGCAGTCCAGATGGAAAATACTCAGAATAATACTTCTTCGGAAGTTGTATCAGATCATGAAGAGCAAGAACAAATAGAGTATGAAACTCTCGAAGTTCGGTGGTCGACTCGTGAAAGAAGACCATCGGTCTGGCACTCAGAATATGTTACTGAGAGTAACATTGCATACTGTCTTCTAATAAAGGATGGAGAGCCATCAACTTTCCACGAGGCTATCAAAAGCACAAATGTATCTATATGGATGATAGCAATGCAAGAAGAGATTGAAGCTCTGCATAAGAATAATACTTGGGATCTTGTTCCACTACCACAAGGAAGAAAGGCCATTGGAAATAAATGGGTTTACAAGATAAAACGTGATGGCAACGATCAAGTAGAGCGGTATCGTGCAAGATTGATGGTGAAAGGATATGCTCAGAAAGAAGGAATAGACTTCAATGAGATATTTTCTCCTATGGTACGACTTACTACAATCAGAGTAGTCTTGGCAATGTGTGCTATATTTGATCTTCACTTAGAGCAGTTAGATGTGAAAACTGCATTTCTTCATGGAGAACTTGAAGAAGAAATTTATATGCTCCAACCAAAGGGTTTTGCTGAAACAGGCAAGGAGAACTTGGTTTCCATGTTGAACAAATCTCTATACGGTCTCAAATAGGCGCCGAGGTGTTGGTATAAGAGATTTGATTCCTTCATAATTAGCCTTGGGTACAATAGACTCAGTTCAGACCATTGTATGTATTATAAGAGGTTTGAGGAAGATGATGTTTTCATCATTCTGTTGTTATACGTGGATGACATGTTGGTGATAGGCCCCAATAAAGGTCGAGTCCAAGAATTAAAGGCACAATTGGCTAGGGAGTTTGATATGAAAGACTTGGGACCAGCAAATAAGATTCTAGGAATGCAAATTTACCGAGACAGAAGTAAGAGGAAGATTTGGCTTTCTCAGAAAAATTATTTAAAGAAGATCTTGCGACGTTTCAACATGCAAGATTGTAAGCCAATTTCCACCCCACTTCCTATTAACTTCAAATTATCCTCTAATATGTCTCCTAGCAATGAAGCAGAGAGGATGGAGATGTCTCGAGTACCATATGCATCAGCAGTGGGAAGTTTAATGTTTGCCATGATATGTACAAGACCAGACATTGCACAAGCAATGGGAGCTGCGAGTCAATACATGGCAAATCCTGGTAAAGAGTATTGGAATACTATTAAGAGGATCTTGAGATACATCAAGGGTTCCTCAAATGCCGCATTATGTTATGGAGAATCAGAATTTACTGTCAGAGGTTTTGTTGACTCAGATTTTGCTGGTGACCTTGAAAAAAGAAAATCAACTATAGGCTATGTGTTCATAATTACAGGAGGAGCTGTGAGTTGGGTCTTTAAACTACAGACTGTTGTAGTGTTATCCACAACATAATCTGAGTATATGGCAGCTACACGAGTTTGTAAAGAAGCAATATGGATGAAGAAACTTATGGAGGAGCTCAAGCACAGACAAAAGAATCTTCTTTTGTATTGTGATAGTTAAAGTGTCTTGCATATTGCAAGGAATCCAGCGTTTCATTCAGGAACAAAACATATAGATGTTCAGTATCACTTTGTTCATGAAGTGGTAGAAGATGGAAGTGTGGATTTTCAAAAGGTTCATACAAAAGAAAACCTAGCACATGCTTTGACGAAACCGGTCAATATTGATAAGTATATATGGCGCAGATCTCTTATGGTCTAGCAGAAACGTAAGCAGCATGAAGATGGCAAATATAGAAAGGATAGAAGAATCACAGATGATTATGTGTGAAAACTTGATTAAATCATCAAAGTTTTCAAGTGGAAGAATGTGAGGCTAATATTTAATTAACTTAAGCATATCCATTAATTTAGTGGAAGACAAAATTAGTGGAAGACAAAATTAATGGTAGACAAAAATTAATGGAGTATTAGTGGAAGACAAAAATTAGTGGAGATAAATTGTTGGTATAATTTATACCATTATTTATGGTCTTTGTCCCCTCACTCTTCCTATAAATAGGCAATGCCTCCAAGCTTATTATTCACACCAAAGAAGAGAAGTGAAGAGTAGAGAGAAGACAGAGTAATCCCACAAAATTGTGAGGTATTTGTGAAAGAGTAAGTGAGGTGTTTTCTCCTAGTAATAGAGAGATTTTAGTTGTTCTCCTATTACTTTAGAGAGGTTGTAATTCTCATATTACTTAGTAAAATCCTTCTATACTTGCTTGTAGACGTAGCCCAAATTGGGTGAACCATGTAAATTCTTGTGTGTCTCATTTCTTATTTTATCCTATTACTTGTCTTTTATCTTGTCGGGTTTGCATGCTAGCATCCTAACATTACATGAGCTCCCTTTTCACTAGTTTCTGACTCTTCTTGAAGTGTGTTTTGCAAAATAATAAAGCTTACACTGGCTTTCCTAGAGAGAGAGGTTTAGGAAAGAATATTCTAAAGAATGTTTTCTGCAAAGATTATGCTAGAGATTGGTTTCTGCTTGAGCATTTTCTTCCTAATTCTTGTCGAGGTGTAATTAACCCAAATATTTCAATTGTTATTATTTGAAAATGTGACAACGACCCTTCTAGAAAAAAAAAAACTAACAACAATTGAAATATTTGGATTCACAAACTTGTGTATTAACATTTGATTCAAGATTGAAATCTAAATTGATAGCTATGGGTTGCGTGTTCTGTATTTTATAAACAGTTCACTTCTTTCAGGTGAAGACTCAAGAATCTGTTACCTCAAGAATCGTTTTTTAATAGTCTATTGAAATTTTAAAGATTTGAACTTTCTTCAACGCTTCATTTCAGGAGGGTGGGGGTGCTCTTGGTAGGTAAGAGGTGTGCTCTCTGGACTGAGTATATGAGTATGACTACTTGCCATATTGTTGTAGGTACCCTGTTACCCCAACTCTTCTAACAAGAATATTTTGGTGGAGGTTTTGCTGCAGCTGCCACTGAAATGGCTCTTTGAATATTGTCAACTAAACATCGTTGGTGTATTACTAGGACTCCTATACAACGTAAACTTGATGACTTATATGGACTTATAAGATTCTTGAAAGCAAGTCCCTTCAATGTTTCTAGGTGGTGGATTGATGTTATAAGGGATCCATATGAGGTATGAGATTCTTGAAAATCAAGTGCTTGCTAGTGAATTTATGGTTGTGAGTATTAAGACATGCCCTTTTTTGCATTATTTAACATCTAAGAAAACATACGGATGAGAAATCAAACATTTCTTTCTCAAAGTCTCATCCCCATCTTACTACTCGCTGTTGATTCTTTAACTCCATGAGCTTCTTCGATTGTAGTCTTTGAGTTGTTGTATCAAGTCTACTTTGAGTTGCAGATATCTTTGTTCTGAGTGATCTTCTTAAGTTTGCATCTTCATATTTACAGAGGAGAGATGCAGATTGTTGGTTATAATTCTTTAATTGCAGAACACAAGTATATGCAAAAACAGACGTAAAGAAGAATTTGTAGAAGAATAATATTATTTATCTCATAATACTCTTTAAATAGAGTTAGAGTTTTACTTAGAAACAAAGACAATTCAAAATTCAAAAACATTGCATAACAACAAATCAAATATGATCAAATATAATCAATGATTTATTCCTAAAATCTTGGTCTTCAGCAGAGATCTTCGTTGATAAAATCCATTCAACATGCAACAACACAGCTTCCTGGTCTTCTGCGGCTTTCTAAAACATTCTATCAACACTTCTCTTTATCTTAACAACAGCAGATACCAAGCTTTCTTTGTAAATCTTCAAAACTTGCTTTTGGAATAGCTTTTGTTAGAACATATGCAATCTGGTCATTGGTTCTGCAATATAGCAGAGTAACTTTTTATTTCTACGCTTCTCTTAAAAAATATAACTTAATTTTAAAATATTTAGTTTTACCATAAAACATAAGATTATTTGCAATAAAAATTACAGCTTTATTGTCAACATAAATCTTTGTTGATTTCAGTTGATTCATATGTAGATCAATAAGAATTTTCCTTATCCAAATAGCCTGATTGACAGCTTCAACTGTGCTTTGAGCTACATTATCTTGCTTCCTTGAACAACACCAAGAGAACATGCATAATCCAAAACTAAAATTGTAGCTTGAGGTGCTCTTCATATTGTCCATAGATCCGGCTCAGTCACTATTAGAGTATCCATGCAGCATGAAATTCTGAAGATGAGAGAATTTTATTCCATAGCTTATTGTACCTTTGACATATCTTACTATCTTTTTTGTAGCTTGAAGATGCAATTCACATGCACAACGCATAAAACGTGACAACAAGCTCACAACAAATGCAATGTCTGATCTTATAGATGTAAGATACATTAAACATCCAATTAAACTTTTGTATTGACCTTCATCTGCTTTGTTTATTCCATCATTCTTGCTGAATTTTTCCTTCAGATTCATAGGTGTGTTTGTGCTTTTGCAGCTTTCCATGTGAAATTTCTTCAATATCTCTTTAGCATATTTCTATTGACATATAAAGATTCCATCATCACTTTGTTTCACCTCCATTCCAAGGAAGTATGACATCAACCTGAGATATGTCATCTTAAACACATCAAGCATTTCTGCCTTGAATTCTTCAATTTGTGTCTCATTACTTCATGTTACAAGTAATTCATCAACATAAACAAATACAATAATTAAGTTTGCATCAGCTCCTTTTACATACAACGTGGCCTCTCTTAAACTTTTGACAAAACTAAGTTTATGTAGATGATCATCAATTCTGTTATACCATGCTCTAGGAGCTTGTTTGAGGCCATACAAAGCCTTCTTCAGCAGGTAGACCTTCTCTTCTTATCCCTTGACTTCAAAGCCTTTTGGTTGTTCTATGTAAATCTCCTACTATAGGTATCCATTTAGAAACGCAAACTTTACATTTAGTTAATAAACTTTCCAATTCTTTTGTGTAGCAACTGCAAGTAATAATCTGATTGTGTCCAAGTGTGCTACTAGTGCAAACATTTTTGAAAAAATCACACTGAACACTTGAGCATAGCCCTTCACAGTTAATCTGGCTTTGTATTTGTTTATAGAACCATCTGTATTTTGTTTGGTTCTATAAACCCATTTGACTCCTATGGCCTTCTTGTGTAAAGGCTTGTACATCAGCACCCATGTATCATTCTTTTCAATCATTCTAAGTTCCTCCTACATTGCTTCAATTCATTCACTTTTCTTCACTGCTTCTTCAAATACTACATGTTCACAAATAGCAATATTGCTACTTTCATAAATTTCAACTACTGATCTTGTACCTCTTACTGATTCATCATCAATGTTGTCATTAATAATCTCCAAGATTGGAGATTCTTGCTTCTCTATTGATGATTCCAACTTTTCTTCTGGTTGCTCCCACTTCCATTGTTTATCTTCCATAAAGTTGACGTTTCTACTTACCAGAATTTTTCCATTTTGAGGTTGGAAGATTCTGTAAGTTTTTGATGGATTGATGTATCCAATGAATACTCTTGGTTTTGATTTCTTATTCAGCTTATCTCTTTTCACTTGTGGTACATGAGTGAAACAAATATAAGCAAAAATTTTCAAATGTTGCATGTCTAGTTTGTATACAAACTAAGCTTCAAAAGGAGTTTTTTTCTTCTGCAAAGCTTTGGTTGGCATTATGTTTAGTAGATACACGGAGGTATTTACAGCTTCAGCCTATAATTTCTTTGGCAACTCTTTTTCATGCAGCATACATCTAGTCATTTCCATGATACTCTTATTTTTTTCTTTCACTCACACCATTATGTTGAGGTATGTAAGGTGCAGTAAGCTGATGTTCAATTCCGAATTCATCACAAAATTGTTAAAATCTCCCACAAGTATACTCCTTTTCATTGTCTAATCTTAATGTCTGAATCCTGCACCCACTTTAGTTTTCCACCCATGCTTTATACTTCCAGAACACATTAGCAACTTTTGATTTGAATTTAAGAAATAAAATCCAACAGAACCTGGAATAATCATCAATAAAGATGATATAATATCTACTATCATTCAATGAAATTGTACTCAAAGGACCTCCAATGTTTGTATGTACCAGCTAAAGTTTTGTTATTGCTCTCCAAGTTGCATGAGGGAAAGGTTTTCTAACCTGCTTTTCATATAAAACATTTGAAATATACTTCAAACCTGACAGACTATTTAAGACAACAATTCCTTTACCTTTGACATCAATATAATCACCATTTCCAATTTTAACTTTGGAAATAACAATTCTGTCAAGTTCCTTGAAAAAATCTTGATTGTTTGTCATATGGTTTGTGCAGCCACTATCAATCAACCAGGAATCATTTGAACTATTGCATGTTGAAAAACATGATGCAACAAACAACTGCTCCACTTCAGGTTGTTGTGCAACAGGATTTGCCTTTTTTTCATGTTGTTGTGTCCTGCAGATTCTTTTAACATGTCTAATATGTCTATATTTTCTGCACTTAATACTTAATATTTGGTCTCCATCAGCACTTGATCGGCTAATGATTTGTTTTTTTACAATAGGTACATGGTGGAAATGTTTCCACCTTGTTTCTGTAAGTTTGAACCTTTTTCTTCTTGATGAATCTCTTATCTTTGCCTCCTCCTTGATACTGAGTTCTTGCTTGAAAAGCTCCCTACATTGATTCTTCAAGTCTTATTGATCTTCTCTATTCTTGTGTCTGCAATGCATTTGTCAATTCTCCAAGAGAGATGCTGGTTAAGTCTTTTGAATCTTCTAATAAAGATATCTTAGACTTATATTTTTCAGGCATAATGATCAATATTTTCTACACAATTATGTCATTGGAAAATTCTTTTCCAAGCAATCTTACTTTGTTTATTATGCTTAACAATCTATCAGCATAATCTTTGATGTTTTCGATTTCCTTCATCTTCTGTATTTCAAATTCTCTGATTAAGTTAAGAACCTGCATATTTGTAGTTCTTTCATTGCCTTGATATTCCTTTTTAAGATAATCCTAAATACATTTCGTAGAATCCAATTTCATGATTCTTGTGAATACTGTATTCGACACTATAGCATATAAGCAAGTTTTGGCCTTGGACTTTCTTGTCTTCTTCTCCTTGTGAATCTTTAGTTGGGCTACAATTGGCTTTGCAGGCAAGTCAAGAACAACATAGTTTTCTTTCACGACTTTCTATAGATCTAACGCCTCCAGATGCACTGTCATTTTGATGGCCCATGTTTCATAGTTTTCACCAGTGAAGATTGGTGGTGAACCGTGTGAGATGATTATTTCAGAATCCATTTTGGTTGTGTTTGTGGTTTGATTTAATTTGTGTTTTTCTTTCTTTCAACTCACAAGTCCCTTAAGAAAATCCATTGCTCTGATACCAATTTGTTGGTTATAATTCTATAATTGCAGAACATAATTATATGCAAAAACAGACGTAAAGAAGAATTTGTAGAAGAATAATATTATTGATCTCAAAATACTCTTTAAAAACAATTAGAGTTTTACTTAGAAACAAAGACAATTCAAAATTCAAAAACATTGCATAACAACATATCAAATATGATTAGTGATTTATTCCTAAAATCTTGATCTTCAATAGAGATCTTCATTGACGAAATCCATTCAACATGCAAGAACACAGCTTCCTGGTCTTCTGCAGCTTTCTAAGACATTCTACCAACACAGATGCTATGGAATTTACCCATGAATTCTTCAAACAAATCAAGTGATGCTCCTCTAAAATACATGTTGCTGATGAGTTGCAACTACCATCGTAGGAAGAGTGTGTCTCTTGGCTCACCTTTTTAGCAATTGAAAAACACTTTTACTAGATACAATATGAAACCTGAAAACTAGATGATGAAAAAGAATGAAGAGAAATTTTATTTATTTCTCCTGTCTCTGTAGTGTTTACATCAAGTATATATATACAAACTTGTGCCTAGGAAGTAGGAGCCACAAGTGATTGACTCCAACTCAATCAATTCATCTACACCAACTGGAATTGTAGTAGAATGACTTCAACAGCATAATAACATCTTCTTATCTATAGCAGATTAACTTCAGCTTATCTTCTCAACACTCCCTTTCAAGTTGGAGCATGAATGTTGAGAATGTTCAACTTGCTTGTTAATTTCTTAAAATTGTCTCTTCTTAAGGCCTTAGTGAATATATCTGCTAGTTGAAGATGAGAGGGAATGAATTGTGTAACAATTTGACCGGCTTTAATCTTTTCTCTCATAACATGACAATCAATTTTAATATGCTTTGTATGTTCATGTATACCAAATTTGCAGCAATATAAAGTGCAGCTTGATTGTCATAGAATAAGGTAATTAGTTTTAAGCATACCTGTAGATCTTTAAACAAACATCTAAGCCATGTGAGTTCACATGTTGCGGCAACCACGGACTTGTACTCAGCTTCGGCAGATGACCTGGAGACTGTTTTCTGTTTTCTTGTCTTCCACGAGATGAGAGAATGTCCAAGAAATACACAATAACCAGATGTTGATCTTCTTATCATAGGACAATTTGTCCAATTAGCATCACAATAAGCTCTTAATTGCAGAGAGCTGCTAGAAGAAAATAATAAGTCGAGACCTGGGTTGTTCTTTAAGTATCTCACTACATGAAGAGCAGCATCCCAATGAGGTTTTCTTAGTGCATGCATAAATTGACTTAAAATATTTATAGAATACATGATATTTGGTCTAGTAATTGCAAGGTAGATTAATCGCTTGACCAATCTTATGTAGTGTGAAGCATCATTCTGTATCTCACCTTGGTCATTAGTTAGTTTCAAATTTTGCTCCATAGGAAAGTCAACAGGTTTAGCTCCAAGAAATCCAACATCGTCAAGAATTTCCTATGTGTATTTTCTCTGAGATATAACTATTCCAACCTTTGATCTTGCCACTTCCAGACCAAGAAAATATTTTAGCTTACCAAGATCTTTTATGTGGAATCGTTGTTGAATAAAGAGCTTGAGATCTTGAATAAACTTGGCCTTGTTCCCAGTAATTATGATATCACCTATGTAGATAAGGACCATGGTTAGAGTAGACCCTTTTTCTTGCACAAAGAGAGAATGATTTGAATATGACTGAGAGAACCCAACAATTTTGATGGCTTCTAAGAATTTGGAGAACTAGTTTCTAGGTGCTTGTTTGAGTCCATATAAGGACTTGTGAAGCTGACATACAACCTTCTCCCCTTTTCGGCAAAGTCCCGGTGGTGGAGTCATATAAATTTCCTCATGTAAGTCACCATGGAAGAAGGCATTATTGACATCCATATGAAAAGGGGGCCAATTGTGGACTACTTCCAAGGCAAGAAAGCAACGAACGGTGGTCAACTTAGCAACTGGAGCGAAATTTTTATGATAGTCCAAGCCTTCTATTTGAGTGAATCCCTTGGCTACCAAGCGTGCTTTATACCTTTCCACTGAACCATTAGACTGGTATTTGATTCTGAACACCCATTTGCTACGTATGGGGCGACAGTTTGGTGGTAATGGAACCAGAGACCATGTCTTCTGATTTTCAAGTGCAGTGAGCTCAGTTCTCATTGCTTCACACCACTTAGGATCACTTAATGCCTACTAATATGTTTTAGGTTTAAGAGTGTTAGTAATGGTGATAATAAATAGTTGATGAGAAGGAGATAATGACTAATAGGAAATAAAGCTGGATAGCAGATATTGAGTACCTAACCGTGAAGAGGATGACTTAGTTGTGGATGTAGAGAGTGGTGACATACCAACCTGGCCACAATGAAAATCACGGAGAAGAACAAAGGATTGTTGAGGTCAATCACTGCGACGTAGTATAGGAGCAAGTGTGTTTGTTTGGAGAAAAGGAGAAGACTGTATGGGATTTGAAGATGGTGGTGATGAGGATTTAGAGGAAGAAGGAGATAATGGAGTGGCAGGGTCTCGGGTGATAAAGGAGAAGGAGATAGTGTTTGTGGGATTAGATTGTCATTGGATTGAAGGAATATGGGTGGCAGAGATGATTGTGGAGGAGAGAAGTGTGGTTAAGAAAAGGAAATGTGTTTAACTTTTTTTAAAAAATAATTATAATTTTTTTAGGATATTTCAAGTGTAGTTTGAATGTTTTTTCTTTTAAAATTAATTATAATTTTTGTTTAGGATACTTTAAGGGTAATTGAAATGTTTTTTTAAATAAAAAATATTTATAAAAAACTTAATTAGCATTTCTATTTAAGATATTTTAAGGATAATTTAATATTTTTTTATAAAAAATAAAAGTAAATTATAAAACAATAATTAGCATTTCAGTTTAGGATACGTTAAAGGTAGTTTAAATAGTTTTTTTATAATAAATAAAACATATTAATTAGAATTTCTGTTTAGTATTATTCAATAATAGTTTGAATTTTTTTATAAAAAATAAAAAACATTTTATAAAAAAAATTATTTAGAATACAAATTAAACCCTTTATGCGAATATGCTTGCTGCTGCTCGTGTTTCATGATAAAAATTAAACCCTTTCACGTCAATTACGACAACTTCCATTGAATACATCGAAGTGATCAAACTGCTATAAAAAACTTTCGAGATTAAAGTTTCTTTCATGGAATTCTTTGCTTTTTATCACCCTTTATTCACTTTTCTGCCTGCTTGTCAAAAGTGAGAAGACTTGACATTGTAGAGACCTTTATCCATTCATAGTATACACATTAGAGGCGGTGAGTTAATGTCGCAAACTATGATATGGAAAGGGGAAAGAAGGTTTATTGAACAATTCAATTCACTTATTCAGTAACTTTATTACTTATTCCTTACGAGCGATATGTTTAAAATTTTTAAATCAGAATATTCTTTTGAATCGTTATATATATATGTCTTCCCCTAGAATACGGGATAGACTTTTGGATTCATTTTTTAGAATACTAATCTTTTTATTTATTTATTTTTTATACCACCTCTTCTTTTGAATTTACCTTTTCTTTTGCCATAGAACCTCATCAAAATACATGAAATCTCTTCGGCTTCTAGGTTGTCGAAAACCTTCCCGATAGCCTATTAATCAGGTTATATCCTTTTGAATTTTTTGTTCTTGTTGTTTCGACAAAAATTTCTTAGTGTCCAATTTCTTTTTCTCCTTGATTTTGCAACATATCAAAAAAAAAAATTAGTTATTTCATTTGGTTCCTGTCCATAATATAGCAGTAGCATTAAAAAAAAGTTCGTTTAAAAAGACATTTATTGGTTTCTGTCGTAGAAAAATACATAAGGGAACTTGGATCAAATCAACTCATAATTAGCTCAAATTTGAGATTTTGATTACTGGGGTCCTAATTGCATCACATATTAAGTTTGGGGTCAATTGGATATCGTTTGCTTTGGTATTCAATTTTGAGTCTAATCAGGTCTAATTCATAATGTTTTTACATCAATATATCAAACCTTATCACAAATTGCTTAAGCTTTATACTCTGGCTATTTGGGTTGATATCGCACTATATATGAAATTGTAGCTCAATTATACATCATTTACTTTAGGTTCTAGATTCAGACTTAACTTGTCATAAACGAGTTTCTTTTGCATCAACTTTTAAAATTTGGTTTGTTTCTGTTGTTTTTTATTCTTGCAGTTTATTTTCATCATATCCAACACATTTGGGTGTTGTTTCATTATTTTTTACATATTTCATTTCTATTTTTAATCGAGTCTTTAGTTTCATTCGTATTTCAGATAGATTCGATTGCTACTCTCCAGACTATCATCACAATTTTGTTTCTACTTGTTTTCTAGTTTTTATTGCTTATTGAGTTATATATACAAATTTGGATTGTGCTGCTAAGTTGGTTCTATTTGGTGTTTGGTTTGAGTTCCACAAGAACAACAAGAAAGTGAGACAAGAGGTGTGAGATTGTGAGGATATTAAGAGTGTTTAAGCGAAACACAAGCAATGTGAGGATTTTTTTTACCACTAACTAATTTTTGCAAGTATTATAATGTCAAATCAAAACAACACACCACCCCCTCACGATGTAGAACTTAAATTCCAAATGCAAGTCATGACAAAGATGATGGAAATAATGAATTTCATGATGGCAAACGTGTGTGACAGACTTAAGAAGGTGGGACAATATGGTAACGTGGTTGGAACCTGTACTCAAGATGTGAGAAAGGTTGGGGTTGAACCGAAATCAAACAATGGTAGTGGGGCTGAAAGGCCAAGGTGGGATGATTATGAGGATATTGATGTTATTGGTGATGGCGGTTTTAAAGATGAGATCATAGGCCACCAAGAAGGTTTTTGGCAGCCTAGAAACCAAAGGGATTTCATGTATTCTTATGAGGTGTTATGGCAAAAGAAAAGGAGGATTCAAAAGGAGAGGTGGTATCAAATGGAGAGAAATAAAGAGATTAGTGTTCTAAAAAAAGAATTCAAGAGTCTATCTCGTATTCTAGATGAGATGAAGCAAGAACTTGGTATGTTAACGACATCAGTCAATGCCCAGCAAGCTTCAGACAAAGAGGAGAAAATACACTGCAATGATGATATACAAAATAGAACGGCTGCTACTTTCATCCAAAGTTGTTGGCGACGATTGTTGGTAAACAAAGAACTCTAAAGGCTTCAAAAAGAGGCTACGGAACTGTCCATTCAACTTGTTGGTGATTCGAGGATGAATCATCTTGAAGAGAGAGGGAATGATACGATCCAGGAAAGGTCAAATTCGGATTTGACGTTAAATGTGCAACAATCCAGTTTTACGGAAACAGTCATAATTCTCAATTCGATCGTTAGATCGAGCTGAAATTTTATGTGGAGTATTCTGACATGTTGTCCTACCTAGATTTAACATTTCAGGTAAATCGGAGTTTAGTAAGGCATTGAAACATGGGTCAATAGAGGCTGTACAAATTTTGTTATTTACTTCCTTTTGACTTGTGGACTTCCTATTTGGCAAGGATTCTTTTCCTAAAAGAATGTGGCACCTTATTTTGGGAATCTTCAAATTCTATAAAGATCTTTAATGGGTTGCAACATAGTTTCCAAGTGTGGTAAGGATTCATAAATATTTCAGAATCCTTTTCTTACAAGGATTCCTTATTCATCCTAGCTACAAAAAGGAAAGAAGACTTCAGAATAAATTCTACCTTCAGATCAGATTTTCTAGCCTATTTGAGATTTCTTAATGGTGACAAATTTGATTCTAGCATATTTAGGATGGTAATTTTTGGATTTTTATTATTTTCTTTTAGTCTTTGGGTTATTATTATTTATTTGGGTCAATTGTAAGTGGGTTTAATATAAGTCCACTTAAAGGGGGTTCATTAAGGTTTATTTAAGTTTAGAATCAGTATAAATAAAGGCATAACCAGACATGTAAGTTAGATAATTCAGATTAATAAAACTTTTTATTTGCTACACTTTGTGTGTGTGTGTTGGTGAGATAATTTCTCTTCCATGGTTCTCTAAAGAACTGAAAAACGACTTATCGAAGAATAACTGTCTTCGTAGCTTCATCCTTATACTTCTCGTTCACGAATCAATATTTATTGGGTGGGAGTCTCCGTTTTCAATAGTGCTAGTATCTAGATACAAGTTATCTTTATGTCATACTCTTATCAAACATGATTTACTTGGTTTTCTAAAAATTAATATCTTTGCGTGTAGGTTGTGTAACCACACAATCATGAGGTTGACATCAAAGAAGATTTAGTAAGTCTCATTCCTATCATCACTCTTTCTATCTCTCTGTGTCTTAAAAGCCTGTGATACACGTTAACAACAGGGAGCAGGACCCTGACCATCTAAAGCTTTCACAAGCGTGAAAGCAAACTCAACGAAGACCAGAGATGCGTATATGCTTGCTGCTGCTGCTCGTGTTTCATGATACAAATTAAACCCTTTATGCGTATATGCTTGCTGCTGCTCGTGTTTCATGATAAAAATTAAACCCTTTCACGTCAATTACGATATCTTCCATTGAATACATTGAAGTGATCAAACTGCTAGAAAAAACTTTCGAGATTAAAGTTTCTTTCATAGAATTCTTTGCTTTTTATCACCCTTTATTCACTTTTCTGCCTGCTTGTCAAAAGTGAGAAGACTTGACATTGTAGAGACCTTTATCCATTCATAGTATACACATTAGAGGAAGTGTGCACGTGAACGTAGGAGTTTCCGGTTAATGTCGCAAACTATGATATGGAAAGGGGAAAGAAAGTTGAGATGGAATTTGATCCTATTGGAAATAGCTTTGAAAATAAATAATTAATCCCTATGATTTTAAATCTATTAGTGATTTTAAATGTACACTCCCTTCTTTAGTGATTATATTAGGAAAGATTTGATGCTATGAAGAGAAGGAACATGCAGGAACTCTTTAAGGACTAGCGTGAGGGTTTTCTATTAACAAATCCTTCAATCTCATTCCTTTTTGTGAATTTGTGCACGTGTGTAATATTTACGTTGTTCAAGTAACCTGAGGTTCGGTCCTTTATTTCAAAATACTAGTTTACAAAGACCTCTCATGCTTTCTAGTTTGCTTGTTGTCCGAAACTTTGAAAATTCATGTCATCTGTTAGAATTTCTGCTTTATAGTCTCTATGTGTTCTAACAAATTTTCTCCCTTTCCTTCTATGATCTTATCAGGTTAAAGACACCGTGGAAGAGAGCATATATAAACTGAACAGAAGTAGAAGCACCAGTTCATTCATAAGTGGGAACACGAAGAATCAGGATCAGCCTTTGTTAACCCTTAAGGATGTTGAGTCCCTATATGCAACAGTGCCGTCCACTGTACCAGAAAGTGATGGAAAGCCAACTGAAAACCTAAGACATCTGCCCCCGTCCGTGGCTGCTGCTCTAGCAGCTGAGAGGAGACTGAAGGAAAATACAGCAGGAATTTCCGTGTGATAATCGTTCTTTTCTTTGAACACCAAACCTCATTTAAATTGCAGTTTAGCAATCCTCTGGCTATGTCATCACTTCCAACAGGCAGCTGTTGTTTCATCTCCTAAGGGGAGAGCGTCTCCCCGGTCCGTCATAGATTGTCTAAGCAGAGGTTGCATTGTCGTGTATGATTTTTTTTTATTGATGTATATACGAAGAATGCTATTTTTTAGCCCTCTGTCAGTTACGGAGAGTAATTTAACGAGGAATTCGTTGTAGATTAGCTCATTTAGCCACTATGTATACTCGCTGCGTAGGTTAAACAAAAATAACAGGACAAAGCTAAGAAAAGCTAGGTCCTCTTCTCCTTACTCCCCAGTGGCAGATATTAGACACTCCATTCAATCTTTGCACCTTCTTTCTTTGTCCCCTTTTGTTCAAAGAAACACATCGCCATAATCTTCATTACAACTAGCTCTGTTTTGCAATCTCCCATTCCGATGTCAAGACACTATCTTATCCCTCTATATTACTACATCATATATATATACATGTCATGAAAGAGTGCTGGGTATATCAGCTTAGAGTATATTACTACATCATATATACATGTCAAGAAATTTTAAGTTATCGCTGAAACAATAAAAAAAAAAAAAAAAACAAAGAACACGATAACAGTCTGTTGGTTGGTGAAACTTTTATTATTTGAAAAATAAATCAAATATAAAATAAATAAATAAAATTAATATAAAAAATACATTCAAATACATTAAATATAAAATAAAGGTGGCACTTGAAAAATAGGAGGAGGCTAATTGTAGCTTGGGACCTAAGAAAAAAATAATCAGAATTTCTATTTAGGATATTTTAAGAATAGTTTAAATATTTTTTTATAAAAAAATAAAAAAAAATTATAAAAAAAAAATAATTAAAATTTATGTTTAAGGATACTTCAAGGATATTTTAATTTTTATTAGTTTAATAAAAAGAAAAAAGAAAGGAAAAGGAGCATACTATAAATCGATGGACTAATGTCCTCTTTTCCTGTCCAATTCGGTGCACCCGGCTATCATCGGGTATGCTCCTTTTCCTGCTCAATCCAGCATAGCAGAACTACAAGATTTGTCCCATCTATCATCGGCATACGCACTATTCTCAAAATCAGTATGCTGCCGGCATGTTGGGCACATTACCCCTTCACGTTGGAACCTGTTTAGGATACTTCAAAGATATTTTTATTTTTATTATAAAAAAATAATATTTTTATTTTTGTTAAACTAATTTTGGATGCTATACACTTGTGTTTTTTTCTCTTTTGAACATTGCATATAGTAGACATGCATCTGAGATACATAACCTCACCACACGATAACAGTCTATTGGTTGGTGAAACTTTCATCGTGGAATCGAATGAAAAAAATTGCCCTCATTCCCCAAGAACACGATAGCAGCAAGACCCACTCTACCAACCAATGAATTTCCAACTTGATGTTGAATTTTCTAATGAAATGAATTCCCATTAGAAAATTCAAACCCAAAGAACACGATAACAGTCTATTGATTGGTGAAACTTTCATTGCGGAATCTTGTATATCCATTAATACTAATTTTGGAGTAAAGAAAGTGTATATAGAGAGGGCCCATGTGCTCCAATTTGCCTCTCTGTGACCTTTTTCGGACGGAATGAAAACCATAGACAGCTGCCTGCTCCGTGCCCATTAATATCCGGAGCTAATTGTGATATATATATATTGCCTCTGAAAAAAAATAGAGTATATATATTAAAAGATTTTAAATTTTATATTAAAAAAATAAAATATTCTTTTAATATTTATATAGTAAATTTTAAAAAATGTTAATAACTAAATAAAAAATATAAATATATGTATATATATATAAAAAACCATATTTAAAAAAAAAATCAGGTCACCCGGGTCATTGATCGACCGGATTTTACCAAGTTATTACACCAGTCAGTCTTTTAACAAATCTGAACCTTGTCTATCCACCGAATCAACTCACCAAGCCGGGTTTAATAACAATGGTCGAGACCCAAGAAAAAATAATCAGAATTTCTATTTAAGATATTTCAAAAATAGTGTAAATGTTTTTTTAAAAAAAAAAAACTAAAAATAATTTATAAAAAAAAAATAATTAGAATTTCTATTTAACATACTTAAAGATAGTTTAAATTTTTTAAAAAATATAAAAAATATTTATAAAAAACTTATTTATGATACTTCAAGTCTAGTTTAAATATTTAAAAAAATATATAAAAACATTAACTAACATTTTTGCTTAGGATACTTAAAGGTAGTTTAAATGATTTTTTATAAAAAATAGAAAATATTTATAAAAAAATTATTTATGATATTTCAAGGATAGTTTTAATATTTTTTTATAGAAAAAATTATAAAAAACATTAATTAGCATTTCTATTTATAATATTTCAAGGGTAGTTTAAATGTTTTTTTAAAAAAAATATTTATAAAAAAAATGAATTAGCATTTTTTCTTAAAATACTTGAAAGGTAGTTTAAATTTTTTTTAAATAAAAACATTAATTAGAATTTTTATTTAAAATACTTCAAGGGTAGTTTAAATATTTTTTTATAAAAATCAAAAAACTATTTATAAAAAATTAATTAGCATTTCGGTTTAAGATACTTGAATAGTAGTTAAATTGTTTTATAAAAAATAAAAATAGTTACAAAAAAAATAATTAGAATTTATTTTTAGTATACTTAAAGGAGTTTAAATATTTTTTATAAAAACATAAAATATTTATAAAAAAAATTAATTAGTATTTTTTTTAAAATACTTCAAGGATAGTCTAAATTTTTTTTATTAAAAAAATTAATTACGTTTCAGTTTAGGATATTTAAATAATAGTTTAAAATGTTTTTATAACAAATAAAAATATTTATAAAAAAATTAATTAGAATTTATATTTAGATTTATTCAAGAATAGTTGAAATATTTTTATAAAAACTAAAAATTATTTGTAAAAAATTATTTCAAATAGTTTAAATGGGTTTTTTACAATATATATATATTGCCAATAACTTTCTCGTAGAGCAATTTGCACGTAGTGTTTCTGTGGACATGAGCTCATGGAAGCCCGTGCCTCATCCTCCCCTGCAGAGCTTGAGGTGCCACCGGGTCCAGAACCCTCTGTCATATATTAAGGTATTTGTTTTTGTAAATTTATTTATTTATTTATTTATTTATTTTAAATTAATATTTAAAAAAATATCAAGTATGCTTCAAAACAAATCCTAACAAGTGATTTCATGATTTTGATTAATTTATTAGGTCCATACACGATAATAATATAACAAAGCAAACCAATAACACATAAATATAGTTAAAGTTATGTTATTCTTTTAGATTGTTATAAATTAAAAAATCAGATATAAAAATAAAAAGGGAAAGGAAATATGTTCACATAAAATTAAAGTATCATAACAAATATGTGTGAAAATTAATTAGTATTTTTGTCTATGATACTTTAAGGATAATTTATTTTTTTATATAAAAATATTAAAAACAAAATTAGTATTTAGGTTTAGGATACTTCAAGAGTAGTTTAAATATTTTTTTATAAAACATAAAAAATATTATAAAAATTATTAATTAGAATTTCTGTTTAAAAAACTTAAAGGATAATTTAATTTGTTTTTATAAAAAATAAAAAAATATATTATAAAAAATTATTGAGGATATTTCAAATGTAGTTTAAATGTTTTTTTTATATATAAAAAACATTAATTAGCATTTCTATTTAAAATACTTTAAGAATATTTGAAATTATTTTTATAATAAATAAAAAAAAGTATAAAAAAATTAATTAGAATTTATGTTTAGGATTATTCAAGGATAGTTTAAATTTTTTTATAAAATATAAAAAATATTTATAAAAACATTATTTAGGATACTTCAAGTATAATTTAAATATTTTTTATAAAAAATAAAAAAATTATAAAAAAAATTTAACACTTCTATTTAAGATACTAGAAGGATAGAATAGTTTAAATGTTTTTCTATTTAAATGTTGTTACTTCAAGTGTACTGATCTATAGTCTTCTCAGTCTCTTCTTCGAAGTTTGGCCCTCCATTGTCTCTATTCAGGGGGGAATTTGGTGAGTCTCTCATCAAATACACTTTTCCATTATCTTTTCAGTGGAAAATATGGAAATTATTGGTGACCTGGAAATTCCAAGTGTCTCACGTCATTATAGAGGATAAAATATTTTGTATAAAAAAATACAATTAAATTTTACAGAAGAGAAGAGATGTAATAATCAATGATTTTAAAAAAAAAAAATAATCCAATTAATCATGTTTTCCTACCTATAAATAATACCTGTCCATGGAGGAGCCGAATCTACCATAGCAAACCATGTCCTATGTCTCTTGAAAAACACACCATGACGACGTCCTTACTAAACAAACCATTCTTCTCCTTCTTTGTCCACATCCTGTTCTTGCTCCTTCACATATTCAACTCTTATTCTTTCTTTGCTTTAGCTGAACACACTTCCTCCACAGCTTCACCATTTGGTAATAATAATACAGAAGCTGAGGCTCTTCTCCAATGGAAAGCCAGTCTTGACAACCAAAGCCAATCTCTCCTTTCTTCTTGGGTCGGCATCAGCCCATGCATTAACTGGACTGGAATCACCTGTGACAATTCTAGAAGCGTCACCGATTTGATACTTGAAAGTTTTGGTTTGAGAGGTACGCTTTATGATTTCAACTTCTCGGCCTTCCGTAATCTTTTTGTTCTTGACCTTCCGAACAATTCTCTTTCTGGAATCATCCCACATGAAATTAAAAAATTAAAAAAATTATCTTTTCTCGGTCTTTCTGGAAATCAACTTTCTGGTTCCATTCCTATAGAAATTGGATTGCTAGAGTCTCTCAGTCAACTTGACTTGTCAATTAATGTTTTAACCGGTAAAATCCCGTATTCCATCGGAAAATTAAAAAATTTATCTTTCCTTGGTCTTTCTAGGAACCAACTCTCTGGTCCCATCCCTTCTTCTATTGGAAACTTGACAAGTCTATCTAAGTTCTATCTTTGGAATAACAAACTCTCTGGTTCCATTCCTCAAGAAATTGGGTTGCTAGAGTCTCTCTATCAACTTGACTTGTCAAGAAATATTTTAACCGATAAAATCCCAGATTCCATTGGAAAATTAAAAAATTTATCTTTTCTTAATCTTCACGGGAATCAACTCTCTGTTATCATCCCTTCTTCTATTGGTAACATGACAATGCTCGCTATGCTTTACCTTAGTCGCAATAATTTATCTGGATGTGTTCCTTCAGAAATAGGACAACTTAAATCTCTTGTGGACTTGAGATTATCTGAGAACAAATTTCACGGCCCATTGCCCTCAGAGATGAACAATCTCTCCCATTTGAAGTTATTGTCTTTGTGTAAAAACGAATTCACGGGTCATTTGCCAGTAGATTTATGTCATGGGGGAGTATTGGAAATCTTTACTGCTTGCTACAACTACTTCTCAGGTTCAATCCCGAAAAGCTTGAAAAACTGTACTGGTTTATACCGAGTAAGACTTGATTGGAATCAATTAACAGGAAATATTTCTGAGGTTTTTGGTGTCTATCCACATTTGGATTATATTGATTTGAGTTACAATAATTTGTATGGTCAGCTTTCTTCAAAATGGGGAGATTGTCGTAACATGACAAGCCTAAAAATCTCAAACAATAATGTTTCTGGTGAGATACCACCAGAGCTTGGGAAGGCTACTCAATTACAATTGATAGATGTGTCATCAAATCAGTTAAAAGGAGCTATCCCAAAAGATTTAGGGGGTTTGAAGTTGTTGTACAAGCTTCTCCTTAACAACAACCATCTTTCAGGTGCCATTCCCTTAGATATTAAGATGCTTTCCAATCTTCAATTCCTTAATTTAGCATCTAATAATCTGAGTGGATTGATTCCAAAACAACTTTGTGAATGCTCGAATTTATTGTTGCTGAACCTCAGCGGTAATAAATTTAGAGAAAGCATTCCAGGTGAGATAGGCTTTCTACTTTCTCTTCGAGATCTTGATCTTAGCTGCAATTTCCTGACTCGAGAGATACCGAGGCAACTTGGGCAACTGCAAAGGTTGGAAACTCTGAATGTCTCTCACAACATGCTTTCTGGACGGATTCCGAGCACTTTCAAAGACATGTTAAGCTTAACAACTGTGGATATATCATCCAATAAGCTACAAGGCCCGATCCCCGATATCAAAGCCTTCCACAACGCTTCATTTGAGGCATTAAGGGATAATATGGGTATCTGTGGCAACGCCAGTGGTCTAAAGCCGTGCATTCTTCCAAGAAGCAGCAAAACTGTCAAGAGAAAGAGCAACAAGCTTGTGGTTTTGATTGTACTTCCTCTTTTAGGAAGCTTGCTTTTAGTGCTTGTTGTAATTGGAGCTTTATTCATTCTCTGCAAAAGAGCTAGGAAGAGAATCGCTGAGCCAGAAAATGAACAAGATCGAAACATATTCACGATATTGGGCCATGATGGGAAGAAGTTGTATGAGAACATCGTTGAAGCTACGGAGGAATTCAACTCCAACTACTGCATTGGCGAAGGAGGATATGGGACTGTTTATAAAGCAGTGATGCCAGCAGAACAGGTGGTTGCTGTGAAGAAACTTCACCGGTCACAAACAGAAAAGTTGTCCGATTTTAAAGCTTTTGAAAAGGAAGTTTGCGTGTTGGCAAATATTCGACATCGAAATATTGTGAAAATGTAAGGATTTTGCTCACATGCAAAGCATTCTTTTTTGGTTTACGAGTTCATTGAAAGAGGAAGCTTGAGAAAGATTATAAGCAGTGAGGAACAAGCAATTGAGTTAGATTGGATGAAAAGGCTAAACGTTGTGAAAGGGGTGGGTGGAGCTTTATCCTATCTACACCATTCTTGCTCTCCTCCGATCATTCATCGAGACATTACCAGCAATAATATCCTTCTGGACTTGGAATATGAAGCACACGTCTCCGACTTTGGCACAGCTAGACTGTTGATGCCTGACTCATCCAATTGGACCTCATTTGCAGGTACTTTTGGATATACTGCTCCAGGTGCGTAGCTTTATTTCAACATTAAGTTACTAATGCGTAATAGTGAAGATAATATATAGTGTTTTTTCAGCTTTTATTATACAGTCTTTTCTTTCAACTATTGGATAAAAAACCATTCATAATCAGTTCTTTTTGGCAGAGCTAGCTTACACAATGAAAGTGACTGAAAAATGCGATGTCTATAGCTTCGGAGTGGTAACAATGGAGGTGATGACAGGAAGGCACCCAGGCGATCTCATTTCAGCACTCCTAGCACCAGGATCTTCGTCATCATCGTCGATGCCACCGATTGCTCAACATACACTATTGAAGGATGTGTTAGACCACCGCATCTCGCTTCCTAAAAAAGGAGCAGCAGAGGGCGTTGTCCACATGATGAAAATTGCACTTGCATGCTTGCATCCCAATCCCCAATCTCGGCCTACAATGGAAAAAATTTCTTTCGAGCTGACAACCAAGTGGCCACCACTGCCTAAGGCATTTTCCACAATAAGTTTGGGAGATCTCTTCTCCACTGCCTAAGGCTACTTCTATTCGATTATCAATTGGAACAATAATTTTTTGTAATATGAATTTTATCATCAAACTTTGTTTCTTTCAAATTATGTTGGCACTGTTTTATGCGTTAGAATTTGTTTTTCTTTGCTTTGAGAATATTTTGATTCTAAATTGCAGATCAATACTACAAAATGAAATTTTAAGTTATCGCTCAAACAATTATAAGAACAATAATAATAATAATAAAGAGCTTCATTAGGCAAAATAATCAACTGTAAGAAGGTAGCAACCAATGCATTTCCAACTTGATGTTGAATTTTCTAATGAAATGAATTTCCATCATTTCATTACAAAATTCAAACCCAAAGAACAGTCTATTGGTTGGTGAAACTTTCACCGTGGAATCTTGTACCTAATTGCCAATCAAAAAACAAGCAGTCCCAAGTTAATTTAAAAAAACAAATGAAAAACATAGACAGCTGACTGCTCCGTACCCATTAATATTCAGAGAAAATTGTGATATATATATTCGCCCTCATTCCCAGTACAAGGAGACATAGACTATCGATAAAGGCTACCATTCACCCATGATGGGCAGGATTGAAGCTTCAATAAGACCATTCAATGAATTTTTTTTATAATTAAAATTTTTATTTAGATACTTTAATAATAGTTTAAATTTTTTTATAAAAAATAAAAAAAATTATTTAGGATACTTCAATTGTAATTTAAATATTTTTTTAAAAGATAAAAAAAATTATAAAAAATTAATTAATATTTCTGTTTAGGATATTTGAAGGGTAGTTTAAATATTTTTTTCTAAAAAATAGAAAATATTTATAAAAAACTTATTTATGATATTTTAATGATAGTTTTAATACTTTTTTATAGAAAATATTATTAAAAAAATAATTAGCATTTCTATTTATGATATTTTAAGGGTAGTTTAAATGTTTTTTTAGAAAAAATAAAAAAATATTTATAAAAACATAAATTAGCATTTTTATTTAAAACACTTCAAGGGTAGTTTAAATGTTTTTTTAAATAAAATAAATTAATTAGAATTTCTGTTTAAGATACTTCAAAGGTAGTTTAAATATTTTTTTATAAAAAACAAAAAATATTTATAAAAACATTAATTAGCATTTTAGTTTAAGATACTTAAATGTTAGTTTAAATATTTTTTATAAAAAATAAAAATAATTACAAAATAAATTAATTAGAATTTCTATTTAGAATACTTAAAAGATAGTTTAAATATTTTTATAAAAATAAAAAATATTTCTAGAAAAAATTAATTAACATTTATGTTTAAGATACTTTAAGGATAGTTTAAATTTTTTTCTATAAAAAAATAAAAACAAAATTATAAAAAAAATTAATTAGCATTTTGGTTTAGGATATTTCAAGAGTAGTTTAAATTTTTTTTATAACAAATAAAAACATTTATAAAAAAATTAATAAGGATTTCTGTTTAGATTTATTCAAGGATAGTTTAAATTATTTTCTAAAAAATAAAAAATATTTATAAAAAAAATTATTTTGTATACTTCTAGTGTAGTTTAAATGTTTTTTATAAAAAATATAAAAAAAAATGTAATCAGTATTTTTGCTTAGGATACTTGAAGGGTAATTTAAATATTTTTTAATAAAAAATAAAAAAATTAATTAGCATTTTCATTGAAGATATTTCAAGAGTAGTTTAAATATATAAAAAAATAGTATTTTTATTTAAAATAAAAAAATTATAAAAATAAATAATTTTACATTGTCACCATATCCAAGTGGCATAAGTTTAATATGATTGTAAAATTTAAAAATTTAAAAACTTAAAATATTTTTAATATTTTTAAAAAATATTAATATTAAACCGTTTTACAACGCAAGACACTGTACTACCATACTAGACACTGTACTACCATACTAATAACAAGTTAAGGACATCCGCAATGCCAAATCTTTTAGGGAAGATTTCATAGGCCACTTCGAAGAGCTGCATCCTCTCCCCTCCCCTTGCTTGATTAAAAGTATGTTTGATAATATGGTAATAATTGTTTTTTAAATAATTTTTTGAATTAAAATATATATTAATAATTTTTTTATTTTTAAAAAATTATTTTTAATATGAACATATTATTCAAAATATATAAATTATATTAAATTTTAATAAAAAAATTTAAAAATTTAAAAATACAGTTTACACTAAGTTGCAAACGTTTTCTAAATGGCTGCTCCCCTTGGTACCACACATTCCCATTAGATACTACTTTCCATGCGAGCTGTTTTTGTATGATTTTATTACTGGGTGGGTCAAATCTTTCGTTCGGACATGCCCTGAAATGGTTAGAAAAAATCCATGCTGGATCTCTTTTTTGGGGCTAAAACTGAAGTTCGGACATGCCGTGACTTGTAGGCATACCACATCGCCTTCTAGATTATTCAAATGCTTATGCTGGATGAAATGTTTCACCAGGTCCTCCTACGTATTTCTTAGTACTTTAAGGAGAGGCATACGCAGAGAAGGAAAAATCAGGGTCTGAAAGAATCTCTCTACATGGTTTGCAAATGTTCTGTCAATGGTTGTGACTGGGGCTTTACAGAAGATCCTTAATGAGAATGTCATACGGGAGTTGCTGATATGTGGCATGCCATGGAATGGTTTGCAGCTACGCTGCTGCTGCTTCAGAGTTAAATTACTATACGAGCTGGCAATTACAAGAATTTTGAAGTCCTAATCAAACACAAAAGCTTGATCGAGTTGGAAAGCCAAGAGGGTTTTGATCTCTCTTTGTGGTCTTTTCAGCCTTTTATTTTTCTCAAGTATTTGCGTACGGGTTAACTTTTTCAATGCTAAGCACAAGAAAAGAAAAAAAGAAACAGTTCAAATTTATTGGCGAAAAACTAGACAGAAAACATGTAAAAAGCCAGTACCTAGAATTGCATTACCATAGAACGAAACTTCAAATACTATCACATACAGATCTTACAAGCTCAGGACTCGAGTACAATTTTTGATCAAAAATTTTTACTTGATTCAATTTCCTAGAGCCCTAAATGTCTGAGTGCACATCACGTGATTAAATATGATAATTCAAGTTGAAATAAACGGTATATTCGTATATTGACTAGTGTAACTTTTAAAGTCCTTTATTAGGAAAAGCTGATAGCTAATTGTACAAAAAAAAAAAAATACTATACTCCAGCATGGAAGACAAGAAGAGTATATAATTATATTGAAAAAGAAAATGTGAGAAAATAATTTTCCCTAAAAGACTTTTTATCAAGTATGAAAACAAAATTTAATAAAAAGGAACAAATTATAGTTTCTCTAAAAGCGAAGCCACTTAACAAAAATTGAATACATTGATACTGTGACAAAATTTCACACCAGCATTATTAAATCTGTGGAGAAGTAATCTACCATTGGTACGGTTCTATAATTAAGTAGAAACTCAAATTTTCTCCACTGTGAATCACCCGAACACACTTAACCTCATGATTCAAGAGGTACTTGCCGTCTCATTTCCTTTTGGCATATTTAAAGAGATTTAAGACTACTTACCTTTCACACAGCAATTTAGAAAAGGAAAGCAATGCATATTGGGTGGGGGGGGGGGGGGGGAGCCAAAGTACATATAACAAGAAACAAAAGCTTTTAATTCTCAAATCATTGTCATGAATAATGCCAACAAGGACTCATCAATAAAGTGCAAAATTAAACAACATTATTCATATCAACTTTGTTCATGGTTTTTCTCAGCAACCTGAAAGAAGAAATCAGAAAGCTGTTACCACAAAGTTGATTCTTCTTCACTTCTCTTCAGTGTTTGCTTTCTCGAAAAAGGTCTTTTTAATCCAATCAAATGGCTGGAAAAGAAACAATTAAAACTTCAAGGTTTCATGTTCATAAACTGAGGAAAAGAGACACTATGGACAAAACATAGTTTGCAAAAACATTTTCTTTTTGTTGGAGTAGAGAAGCGCATTTGCTTATGAAATTGAAGTGCCACCTGCTGAGATATTTAACTTAGCCTACACATAATCAACAATAATGTTTGATAAACAATTTCTCAGGTTTAAATCAGCAGTTAAAGCACATTTCCATCCATAATCATCAAAAAAAAGTGAAACAAGAGCATTTCTATTTTATATGGGCAAGCAGACAATCAGATTAAAAACAACTATTATGGTATAGCTAATCACATGTAATGACAAGTTACAGAAAAATTATTAAATGCATAGATTAAGAAAGGATGTCATTCTAGTGCCTGAAAAGAATACACTAAAGCTTTTGTGTGTTCTCTATTTGAATAAGACCAATTTTATAGAGTATGTAACTTCTATCACAGGCTCAAGTTGAGCTAAGAAAAAATGGATCAGGTTGAATTGGAACATGGAAAACTTTTTACAAGCTTTCACCACCACTTTGAAAAAAATTATTATGTGTAAATATGTTAGATATCTGTAACTTCATAGGTGAAATAGTATCTTAAAAAAGAATATTTTTTTCACCGCTACACTGAAAATATTTTGTTGCAAATGAATAAGATATTAAGAAATTTTCAATGCATAAATCATAATTCTTGACACGGATCTTTTCAACCAAAAACAAATGATGATACCTTTGGTCACAATAGAAAATGAAGTGATGTGGATTATTCAAGAAGGAAAACAAGAAGATGATAAGTTTATAATCATTATGCATATTGACATTGAACCAAAAAGCCCCATTAGTCTAACAATATGGAGTTGCCCATAAATGCCAAGCCAATGAATAAGGACAATCCCATTCACTATACTTTTCTATGTTCAAAGTTTTGATCAATTCCAGAGTGATGTTAAGGGCAGTAATGTATAGTGGAAGTTTTTAATAGTCTAAACCTGATATCTCTCATCTCCACATCAAAACCTTAGATTCATACAAAAGTTTTGAGCACAGGATCAATTAAGTGATGTTAAGGGCAGTAATGTATACTCGAAGTTTAATATGTTGATCAAATGGATACACACACACTGGGAACAGCAGCTAATACCAATATGATGCCATGTCAGAACACAACATAACATATGGTAAAGAGACAAAGACAATGGGGTCAGAGTGCTTCCGATATTCACTCCAAAACAGTTCCAAAAAACTTCATGTTTTGAAAGCACGGAGATTCAAATTCAGTCCAAAACTGTTCCAAAGACATAAAGTAAATTGTCTCTAAAGGTGTTGGAATGGATCTCTTTCCTTTCAAAAGAGAAGTACAGATAGACAATAACCAAACGCTAACCAATCAAACGCAACCAGAATGAACAAAAAGAAAAACATGGCTCTACTACTCCATCATAATTCTAATCAATCTTCTATCTACAAATAATATATAATTCCAAACACCCAGTTTATATTATTATTTCTCTAATCTTCCACTTGAAAAGAAAAGCAAATTACAAATCCATAAAAAAGATCCGTCTTAAATATAATTACTTATTTGTTATTTCTCCACCAAAAATATAAACAAATAAAAAATAAAAATCAGACCTTGTTGATTTATGAAAGAAAAGAGAGAGATCGTATCGAAGTTGAGATAGATCTATACCTGGACAAGCCATAGAGCGGTGGTGCCGGCGGCGACACCCCAAAAGGCGGCAGTTTGGATATCGGTGGATTGGAGGCGGAGTCTGGGACTCAAGAACTTGAACATTGCGTTTTCTCCTGCCATTAATTCTTCAATCAATTAAGTTTTGGAAACAAGGAATTGTTTGTCAATTCGCTCACTGTCAGCGCTCTTCGCTGTGGCCACGCTTTATATTCACACCGTTGGATTGCCCTGTATTTGGAAATTGATCCCAATTTGGTCCTCATATTTACACTTAGTTTCATTATGGTCCATATTATTCTAGTCCTGTTAGTCCTGGAGTTGCTTGTGACTTGTGCGCTTTCTCTTAAATTTAGTTTCGTTCTATACTTAGATTTATGGGCTCGAGCTCCACCATGGCCAGAACGTTTTTTTATTATTAACAAAAACATTTATTAAACAGTGGTACCTTAATAAGTTAAAAAAAAATCTAATATTAATAATATAAATATTGAACAATGAAATAAAAAAAAATATTAATTTAAATAAAAAACAAGTAAACATATTTAATATTAAATAATAAAACTTCAAAAATATAACTTAAAAAAAAACATTAAGCAAACCCGAATAATATTTCAAAGTTGGATTAATCTCTAAAACTCAAAGTCCATTAAATCATATATTTAGATTCAGTTAAAAAATTTAATTCTCAATCAATATAATATTAAATAATAAAATTAAAAAAAATAAAAATTTATCAAAAAAATAATAAAAAGAACATGAACAAAATTTGACTAGAAGAAAAAACTTAAGAAGGATAAAATTATATATATAAAAATATGAATTCAAAAATTTGTCCTAAGCAAAACAAATGGCAATAAAAAGATATGGACTAAATTCAAAAGATTTAAAAAATTAAAGAAAAAATTAAATTTTAAAAACATTATTTGAAATATTGTAGGATTAAAATTAAAAAATATATATAAATTTAAAGAATTAGCTAAAGAAAAACCTAATAAAGAACGTAAAATAAAACTACCCAAGATAATTGAGGTCATTTTCTATACCAACAAAAGATTCTACAAAAAGAAAATAAATAAAAAGAATGGAACTCAATATCTAATTGATAAATGTTGAAGGGAAAAAAATAAAAATAAAAAAACTTAAACAAAGAAAAATAAAAAAACCAAACAAAACAAGCATGAACTTCATAAACTTAGTCGAATTTCTAAAACTCACAATCTATGAAATCTTGGAATCGAGTTCAATTAAAAAGCGTAGTTCTCAATCAATTTAATATTAAATGATAAAATTATAAAACAAATATCAATTTAAAAAACTTTTCAAAGTAAAAAATAACAAGAAAAAAAATTAATAAGAAAAAAAACCTAATGAGAATGAAATTGTAAGAAAAAATTAAAAATAATCCCAAACAAAACAGATAGCAATCAAAAGAATTGATAATCAAATTTAAAAAATAAAAAAATAGAAGTGAGTGAAATTTAAAAAAAATAATTTTATGGATTATTCAGGATAAAAAAAATAATAATCAAAATGATAGGGACCAAATATATAAAAAAAAATTAAAGGGCTAGCCTAAAATTTTAAAAGAGTTAGCACAAAATTTTAGATGGAAAGAAGAAAAAAAATATCAACATCAAACTAGAATTGTGTTTGTAATAAAAAATGATATTTAGTAATTAAATGACCTTCCACACACCATCTAAAAAGCATAGAGCCAATATTTACTAGAATCTACGTGACATTAGTCAACAAGGTTTTGTTAACATTAAATATTTATTAAAATTAAAAAATGCCCTTCAGTTAACTTAGATATTAATAAAAAAATTATGATAAAAAATCATAAAACCTCTAAAGAGATAGCCTTATTAATTTGTTAACAAAAAAACACAAAAAAACACCCCAGGCTTAAGTCCTTTTTTTATATTTTTAATGTTTTTAAGTGTTTTAACTATTTTTTATTTTAAATTAAAATATGTTTGAAAATGTGATTATGATTATTTTTTAAAGTAATTTTTATGTCAAAATATATTAAAATAATATTTTTTATTTAAAAAAATATTTTTAAGATCAGCATATTAAAATGATTTAAAACATATAAAAAATTTAATTTTTTACAAAAAACAAAAAAAAATAAAATTTTTAAAAACACATATAGATGTTCTCTTAAATAGCTTGAAAACTACATTGAATTGAATCATAATAAAAAGATTATATTGCCTTCAAATCCAAGTTCAATATTTTTATTTTTTTTATTTAGGAAAAATTCATGGGAATACTATTCTAATGAATAGTGTCACAAGTATAGGGTAGAGTATTGCCTCTTCCTCCCTTCTTGTTAACACTAGCGAATTAACTGGTCAATTTTTAGGACAAATGATGGAGAAAAAAAATAAAAATAAAAAGTAATTAATTTCATCAAATTGTTTTCAAGATTTTATTACAAATAAAAGCTAAAAATCACATGCTGAAATATTTGAACAATCTAATTACAATTTTGTCTCAATGTAATTGGGTATTTATTTATGTACTCTTTGATAGAATAAAATAGAAAATAAAGAAAGCTCTCTATGCTTTTCAGATTGGGACTAAACATGAATTTAAGTCCTTGTAAATGAATGAGGAAGGAGACACATTATCAATTTTAAATCGTAGGCTTTATATCAATCTCTTCTTTTATATAGCTAGAAATAATAATCAAAGACATTTGATTGGGAAGGACTTTGACCTAGTAATCCTAATTCTTAAATCCAAAGCCATTTGGGTTTAATGTAATTGTGTACTTTCTTGCAATTAATTTAATTATTTTTCCTTGCCTAATATTAGCTATAGTAATTAATTAAATAATCCCACCTCAAGTCACTGTGGTTAGTATTTTTCATTTTAAAATATTTTTTTATTTAAAAAAAAATTAATTTTAATATCAACAATAATTTAAAAATATAAAAAAAAATTAACTTCAAGCAAAAAAATAAATAAATTTTTTTAAAAAATATTTTTAAAATATAAAAACAAACAGAGGACCATCTTTCTCCATTCCCAAGAGATCGGACCAATTTCCCTTTTTTTTTTCTCGCCTTCTTTTACCTCAACTCATCCTTGGTATGCTTTCAGCAAGACAAAATGGTCACTCCAAAGCCATTTATTCATGGTGAAATGGACAAACAACGTGCTTTTGAAGGGGAAAGAGAGACAATCCACAGCAAGAGGAGAAAATATAGAAACCATTGGAAGCAAGTTCCATCGAAACCATCCATGTTATATCTCGTCTTCCACACTAGCTAAAATGTACTTGAAACCTGCTGTTTAGCATCACTGTTGTTACTATCTGGTTTAAAGGTGGGGCGGCGACCCTTATCAGGACCCCCAATAACGCCCCAAGTTTCAAACTGCCTTTGCCGAGCTCTTGCCCTCTCCTTCTCTTCTTCAGATTTTGATGAATGACAATAGGGACAAGAAACTCCATATTCCCACTCCGGTGCTTCCATGTCAGCATCACTAACTGGTTGCTTACATCCATAGCAAAGCTTGAAAGTTCCCTGTTCCAAACCATGCTCCACTGAGACCCGTTTGTCGAAAACAAAGCACTCACCCTCCCACAAGCTCTCTGACTTTGGAATTTCCTCAAGGTATTTCAGAATCCCACCCTCCAAATGATAAACCTGGCAAACAATTATAATTGAAGGATCAAAATATCAATACCCAACCAAAAACGCTAACACTGCTCAAATACAAACAAAATGCAAAAACATCACAACAAACAAACTGAGGTCAAATAAAGGCAGGCACTTAATGCTGTTTGGCAATGATAATGCATTTCGTGAAGAACACAACTAACATATATCTCAACAGAAAACAAAAAATAGTACTAGATATATAATTAAGTCTGAACTCTGAATCTAGAAAAGGAAAGGAAATTAGCCTCTGCTATTACAGTGCATGATTTGAGGATTCATTAAAAATTAAAACCTGAACACACTATAATACTTATCAAAAGATCACCTTTAGTATGTGATCACAAGGTACAAGATCATGTTTATCAAACAACATACAATCAACCAGTAGGTTCATCAAAATGCATGGCAGAAGAAAGATTTCAAATAGAAAATCACCTCTTTGAAACCTTTGCAAAGGAGAAAACTCGAAGCCTTTTCACATCGAATTCCTCCTGTGCAGTACATTGCAACTTTCTGAGGCATTTTCTTGTTTGGGCTCTTCGTTTCTTTATCAGTGCTTCCACCAGAACAGTTCACCTCATCAGTTTCTGAATGTTGGAGCTCATCATCCACCCAAGATGGAAATTCACGAAATGCTGTGGTACAAGGATCAACAGCTCCTTTGAACTTCCCAATTCTAGTTTCATAGTTATTTCGCACATCAACTACCACCTATGCATGGGATCAATTACAAGATCAGACAGTAGAAAGTGGGAAAAACACTTAAATTAAACTCCAACTATGCCTTATGTATATTAACACCTCATTCTAAACAAAGAAAGAAAGGGAAAAACACAAAACTCAATTCTAAACTTAATTTTTATGGAGCTTATCAGATCCAATTTTGACAATCATATTTGATTTGACTTATTGAAATTTTAGAAACAAATTTTTATTGTTGTAAACTTAAGCTTAGCATGAATACTGTAAAATCAATTATGTTCAATTTTATGTATTGAAAGTCAGAAACAATTTTTTATTGTAGGAAACTTAAGCTTTGCATGAATGCTGTAAAATCAGCATAATATAATCAATTCTAACATGGTTGGAACACACCATTACAATTTAAATAAAAAAAGCCTCCTGACTTCATCTGTCAACAGCTTAAAAACAAGCGTTGTTGCAGTTATAATTACAGCTGCTGAACAATAAACCATAGCATGCAATGCTAAGATTGACAAGCCTTTTATCTGTTTGTTAAGGAATAAAAAGCAGAAAACATCAAATCCATCCGTTTAATAACAGTACTTAAACAGAAAATGCCAACTTTTAAACATGTCAAAATCTAAAAAAATTGGAATAGCATCATCTAACACACAGAAGAACTTAGATTTAAAAAAAAAAAAACTTGCACCGTGTATGGACTAAATAATTATTGAGATGAACATTTGTGGTTGATTAACAGAAATAAAGTTAAGCCATATATCAATTCACAAACACAACCAACCCTAACTAGTTTCGGGTTAAGGGTAAGTCTTAGTTGAGTATCTAAACTCAAGCTCTTCCTTTAAATAATAGGAAAAGCAAGCACGTGGTGTGAGACACTCGGAATAGCTTATGATAGGGGAAAAAACATTATAACAAGCAACAGAAAAAACTGAAATAATATTATATTATACTCACTGTATCTGGATCACTAATCAATGCATTCCAGTCCCTTGGCTTCACATACTTCCCAACCCTTTCATTAGGTGAGATTGAGGGCATTCCAAGAGTAACAATCTGCTTATTCATGAAGAAAGAACAATATAGGAATAGCCTCGTTATACAATACAACAGATGTATTTCCCATAATAATGAGTCTCTCCAAACAAAATGAAAATTCTCCTGTTTATGAAGCAATACCTCTTTTTTCAACTTGACCCTCACATGATCCCAGCGGAAGGGTGCATCTTCCCCTGCAGCAAGAGGAGAACCACTTGTGTGTCCATGATGGATAGCTTCCTCCTCGGGACTAACAGGTGACTCCACTTGTCTTAACCCCTTTAGCCTGTCATCACTTTGGATGAATCCAAGAACATTCTCCACTGATTCCCAAGTCCCACAGATACTGCCATTAATTCCCTCTGGTGCAAGAATGATCCCACCTGAAACACGCTGAAAAGCATCAGCTTGGCAAGGTGCGAACACAATGGATGAACTTGACCAGCAGAAGAACAATGTAAAGAGAAGTGCAAATTACAAGGTCAGACACGTAAACACTATACGGCTCCTAGAAAACAAAAATCTAAAATCTGCTAAACTCAAAGCGACAAAAGGTTAGTCCCAGACACTACAGGTTTGGCTACCATGTCCTATTCCAGATTCGTTTATTCTTCGATTTTAAAATTTTTTTTTTTTCTAAAAAGAAGCAAGTATCAGTAATTACAGCATTACAATTCTTCATGCCACATTCACTTGGAAAGTAAACTAAGAAGCAACCACAGCCTATAACAAGACAATTAAAAAGAAAAATCCCAAATTTACAGCATTACAATTCAAAAACACATCAAGATCAGATACTACATAAATAAAAAAGAAAAAAAAACGGAAGATAATGATAGAAACAAAGTACCAATTCTTCACAAAGCTCTTTTAAGGGCTTTCTCATGTCAGCATAGTCAGGAAAATCAGAGAATTTGTAGAAAGAAACCACTACAAGAGTTGATTCTGGGTTCGAGTTATTGGATCCGGGTGCGCCCGAAATGCTAAGTTGGTCTGTGCTAGCAGACCCAGAGAAGCAGCTGGAGATTGTCATTTTTTGAGGTAATTTGTGTGAATTTGAAAGAGAGACCTTAGGGTTATTAGAGAAGAGTAGAGGGTGATTATGATTTTGCGATGAATTAAGGGTTTGGGTGGTTGATTTCATAGGAGTTAGAAATGTAGGGTTAGGGTTTAAGGCCTGAGGTGATGATGACAGCATCCTCAGTAAGAGCAATGGAGGTGAACAACTCCGGAGCATAGCATAAGGCTGCTGCATTGCACTCCTACTTTATTTTATTTATATCTCTGTTGGCCCATTGGATGTTTTAAGCAGGAAACCGAAAACAGCGTATACACACTTTCCAAAATCTATTTTTATTTAATTATATAATAATTAAAATAGATATTAGTAAAAAATATATAATCATTATAATTTCGTGAAAAAATATATTTTTTAGTTAAATTTTTCTTCAATGTATTTTTTTATTATAATAATAACATGTATTTCTATTAGTAGCATTGTTTATTAAATAAAATCTAATAGAATATTTATAAAAATAAATTTAGTTAAGGGGAGTTTTATTTATTAAATTAAAAAAAAATAAGAGTATCATGTCTAGGTGAAGACATTCTGCTTTCTCATTTTGAAGAACACTTATAGTAAATCACTCAACGTGAGAAAGGTAGCTTACAAAATAAAAGTGACAAACTAAAATAGTTGATTTTGGGAAGCAGGATGGTTGTATAGGGTGATTGGTTGACTCTTTCCAGAAAATCTCTAATGCTACTATAGATTTTAGGGATTTTTATGTAGGAAATGATAAATTTGATACAATTTTAGAAACCTCAATGTCGTGACTATAAACCAAAGCATATAATTTTTAAATTAAAATGATTGATCGAAAGCGTTTGCGTTTAACATGTTATATATATTTCAAATTATAATTGACTAATTTTAAACAAACAATATTATTGTCCTCAACACTGTGACAAGCCAAATAAAAACAAATGCTTGGTTTTATATTTTAAAAATTAAGTAAAAATAGGTAAAGAAGTAGTTATCTAGTATTGTGATTATTAAAGTTCTAATCAATCTTTAAAGATCTGAAATAGGAGACTAGTTATGTTAAAAAAAGATCTTATCATCCTAAAATATCTCATCTAAGATAAGTTGCATTGTCACTTGTCTTTATTAATAATTATTTATTATGCTTAACTTAACGATGATCTATCTATATAAATTTACTGTAATGAGTTAAACCTTATATAGGTTTTATGCTTCTCCATTCTAAAGTCCTAATTGTTTTTTTTTGTCTTAATTTTTTTTAGTAAATTGACATTTTTATATTTATTTACTCCAAATTATGACTTGTGATTATTAATAGTTTATCAAGCTATGACAATGAATAATTGAATGTGATTTTATCAAGCTCATTGAACTCATTCCCAAGCCTTTAAAGAATATCTCTCTAAATGTATTGTTTATGCAACAATGATCCATATATAACGACCCATTCAAGTTCATTTATCCTATAGTATCGGGGTTTACTTGTAAATTCTGCTGAATGAGACTTTTTATACCCCAATCCTTAAATGTTCGAGCAATGATAATTGTTTAGGGTTTATTTACTTTGAAGCAAGATTTAGTGACACTAGAATTAAAAAATTCCAAAAAAATAATATTTTTGATGTGTCATCAACAAATATTTGATTGGAAAGAAAATTAATGTTACTGTTTGATAACTTAAAACCCACAAACCAAAACTAGGTGGGTTTTAAAAACCTTAAACTATCGAGTATAAAACAATTACTATCATCCAAACATTGCATAAACAATATTGATAACTATTGAAAAGAAAGAAAAAACTGATCATCCCATGATTATCACGCATTGTCATACCATACATGCATCTATTATAAGTCATTAAAATTTTCGCAAGGTGATGTTGAAATGATGTGTTATTTAGCCTCTTGACAGGGTGTTGGAGAAAGGAAGGTTTTGGAGTAGAATCATAAAGTTATTATTATAAATTTCAGAAGTATCCACCTAACATTATAGTTATTAAAAAACCTATAATTAACGAGAGTTTAAGTAAGAGACTGGTTATGTAGGGAAAAGACACATCACTCCTAGTATACCTTATATAAGGTAAGTTGTATTGTTATTTGATTATAATTCTAGGTCAAGTTTCTTTTCGTTGATCTTGTCTAAGGTTCAACGTAGATATCTTTTCATGAGGAAGTATCTAACTTATCGGGTTAAATACTAACCAATCTAAGATTTAAATTTTAGCATTGTATATATTTCTTTGTATTTTTAATGCCTAAAGAAGTATCTATTATGTACTTTTACACTCCTAAATATTAAAGTTTACATCTAAAACCTAATATAAAATGAACAAAATGATTGGTGATGAGTTTTTGATATTTTAGTCACATCCTAACGGATAATCATAAACTAATTATGATATCTATTTTTTTTGTATTTTTAAAACATGAGAAAGAAGCAATTTTTTTTTGTTTTTTATGAAGATATGCTTGAAAAACTTTTAGGATTTGACCATATGCATGAAAATAAAATATTTTTTATTTAATTTAAAAAACATAAATTAATTTAAAATTTTTGAGATTTTTTTCAATATTTAAATTTTTTAAAAAAACATTTCAAAGAAAATTAGATATTTTAATACTAGATCTGTATCTTAAAGTATAAATATATAGCTTAATATTATGCAAAATTGATATAAAAATATATGAGAAAATCATAAATGTTTTTTAAATAATTTTTGAAATTTTGGAATATTTTTTGTTTCTTTAAAACATATTATATAATATTCTATATTATTATAATATTATTATATTAGGCTACGCCCGACCTAGCTAACTAGGCAGGACCAAGCTAGGATGGACTGACTAATGGCCTAACAGGCTTTTTTATACTTTATTTTTGGGTTGGGCTAGGCCGAAACGGATTCAACCCAGTTTGTATTTGCTAGTATAAGCCAATAGTTACAGGACGTGAATTCCTGTATGCAGACGAGGAAGTGGAGAAGAAGAAGAAGGAGTTCACTTTGCTTAGGGATCGCATATACCGTCACTATTCTAGCTGAGAATGGTGGAATGGCTGGTGGCCCATGGTAGTGCTAAGGTGGTGGCTAGTTCTCCAGGGTGTAGGAAAAAGAAGAAGTCTACAATTGAAATTGAGACTTCTATTATATAAAAAAATAGCATTTTATTAGTCAATAATCCACAAACATTCCAAACAATTCCATGATCTAACCACCCAGTCATACACACCTTGATTTTTATTCGCTTAATCCATTTTTAATGCCTTAACATAAACATACAATTTTATTTTACTAGTCAACTATTGAATCCATCTAATAATTGACACGACCAAAAAATTAATGTCTTCTCTCAAGTGCAGGAGTGTTGAAGTAATAAATAACCTGACAAGACCGGAGTCAAACCTTAGAGAGGTTAATTGTATAAATTATAAATCACAACAACAACAATAATAAAAATAATTGTCAAAGTTAAAGGATCCATTAATGGTATTTCAAATAAGTATAATATAAACTCTTTTCATTACTCAACTGGAAAACATATACAAAGAAGGTTCCAATCAGATTATAAATTGTTAACATAATTACATTAGTTATCTTATTCGAATAATACTAATACTTGTAAGTATTGTTAGGTATTCATGACTATAACTTATATTAACAACAAATCAAGTTCTTTTTATAGTACAGATGTCGGTTATACCATACGGTTTGGGTTATGAAAGTGCCAAAGATTTATTATACTAAGTGATATACAAAATAAATCTAGATTAACCATTTAACAAGCAAAGTATTAAAAGTAAACAAGATAACAAATACAAAACATGTTAGTATGAAACATTAAAGTCCATGTTGAGTTTACACTATACTTATTCTTACACAGTTAGTGTAACCTTTTCACCTTGACATAATAAACTTAACTCAACATAATAAAAGAAAGAAACATAAATAAACAAAATAAGAACATAAATAAAATAAAAGTTAACTAAATAAAGAAAAGAAAATAAAAAGTATAAATGACACAACCAAAAGATTGATGTCTTCTCCCAAGTGTAGGAGTGTCGAAATAATAAATAACCCGGCAAAACCAGGATCGAACCACAAGGAGGTTAATTGTACAAATTATAAACAACAATTATGAACAACAACAATAGTAACAACAACAACAACAATAGTAATAGTAGCAATAATAATAATAATAATAATAATAATAGTAGTAGTAGTAGTAGTAGTAGTAGTAGTAGTAGTAGTAGTAATAATAATAATAAAGAAAGAAAGAAATGGAGAAGAAGAAGAAGATGATGAGAACTTTGAGATAAAATATTAATGTAAAGATTAAACAATAATAATAACAAATGTCAAGGTTAGAGATTCCACTAATGGTATGTCAAACAAGTATAATATAAACTCTTATTATTCAATTGGAAACCACACATAAAGGAGGTTCCAATCAGATTATAAATTGTTAACATGATTATATTAGTCATCTTATTCGATTAATGCTAATACTTGTAAATCTCGTCAAGCATTCATGATTATAACTTATGTTAACAACAAATCAAGTTCCTTTCATAGCTCAGGTGTCAGTTATACCATACAGTATGGGCTATGAAAGTGCCTAGCATTTGTTGTACCAAGTGTTATACAACATAAATCAAGATTAGTCATTTAACAAGCAAAGTATTAAAGAGTGAACAAGATAACAAATATAAAACATGTTAGTATCAAACATTAAAGTCCATATTAAGTTTACATTATACTTATTCTTACACTATTAGTGTAAACTTTTCACCTTGACATAATTAACTTAGCTAGACATAATGAAAGAAAGAAAAATAGATAAAAAAAAATAAAAACATAAAAGTTAACTAAGTAAAGGAAAGGAAATGAAAGGCATAAACTTAATATTAATGAAAGGAAGAGCATGATCTTGATCTGGACACCAAGATGCCTAAATACATGACAAATGCCTCCTTTTATAGGCCAAAATTGGGAACTATTGATTTGATGACTAATTAATAAGTAGGTGGCCAACTCTTGACTTGGTGACAATCCTTATCTTCTCTTGTCTGCCCAAAACGTCATTGATAACGTCGAAATTGGAGCTAGTTGAAAACAAAAAAGTTGTAGGCAATTGTCTCAGATTTCTTGTGTAAAACATTCAGCTCATTTGGACTTCCAGAACTTCAGATATGGCCAAAATACTGAACAGTGCTCGGGCTAGAAGACAGATTGGGGCTTCTTTATTGTTGCTACACTTTGGACTTGAAAATGACATTTTTAGATCTTGGGCTCCATATAAAAGTCGTAGGCCTATGTCTTACCTTTCCAGCCATATAAATTGGATCTAAATCTGACATATATAGCTCAAGATATGACCCAATTACCAAACAGTGTTCCGGTTTGGATTGCATCGACATCTCTTTTCTAAGTTTGGTCATCTCTTTATCCTTGCAATTTAAGTTCTTAAAGTCATCAATCAATCCTTTCATTTATGTGATAGGCCTGCATTTAAATTGAATATTTACCACAAATTAAAGGTATCTTATATTATTAGATATATTATTATAAAACATGCTTTAGTTAAGGAGTTATTGATACTTCAAGTGCAAAATGATGATATAAAACCATGATAAAAATACACTTTTAAGTACTAATAAATAAACAAGAGATTAATATAATCAAAACTTAAGCATTATAAAAATATAAAGAGATAAAATAAGAGCATGATCTTGATAAAACCAAGATGTCTAAATGCGAGACAAATGCCTTCTTTTATAGCCAAAATTGAAAACTATTGATTTGATGACTAATTGTTGAGTGGGTGACCAACTCTTAACTTGGTGACAATCTTTATCTTTTTATATGTCCAAAACATTATTAATAACGTCAAAATTTGAACCAAATTTACCATGAAAGTTCTAGGAAATTATCTCATCTTTACAAGAAAAAAAATTGGGATCATTTGGACTTCTAGAACTCGAGATATGGGTTGAACACTGAATAGTGTTTAGGCTGCAGGACATAATCAGACTTCTCTATTATTGCTATAATTTAGACTTGAAAACGGTCTTTTTAAATCTTGAACTCCTATAAAAAATTTAGGCCTATATTTTAGCTTTCCATTCATATAAAGCAGACCTAAATCCGAGATATACAGCTCCAGATATGACCCAATTATTGAAGAGTATTGTAGTTTGAACTGCACCTGCATCTCTTTTCTAAATTTGGCCCTTTTTTTGTCCTTTCAATTTTAGTACTTAAATTCATCAATCAATCCTTTTATTTATGTGATAAGCCTGCATTTAAGATGAATATTTACCATAGATTAAAGGTATCTTATATTATTAGATATGTTATTATAAAACATGTTTTAGTTAAGGAGTTATTGATACTTCAAGTGCAAAATGATAATATAAAACCTTCATAAAAATACACTTTTAAATACTAATCAATAATCCATTAATAACTCTATAAGTCAATCATATTGGTGTAAGTAGCTCCACTCCGAGTAGCTTAGTTAATCAAATATCCTAGTAATCAATTATATTAATGCTACTACCTTTACTAAGGATAATTAATCAATTTAAATATCTCAGTCGTTAATTACATTGACACAACTAACTCCATTCAAAATAGCTAGTCAATTTAAATATCTCGATCAATTATTACATTGACACAACTAGCTCTATTCAAGATGGCTAGTCAAATTAGGTTTATATAAAGATATTCATTGTTGCGGTTAATAACAATTCACACACACAAATTTCCATCCCCATATATATATATATATATATATATATATATATATATATATATATATATATATATTCGCATAACAATATTTATTTTCCTACCGTATACTACTTTTCCTACTCGTAGGCAACATTCACATAATAATAATATTTTTCCTGTCCATAGATAATATTCACTTAATAATAATATTTCTCATACTCGTAGACAATATTTTCATAACAATATATCTCATGCTCGTAAACAATATTCACATAATAATATTTCTCAGAATACATAGTAATACAAAATACATATAATATCTATTATATTTTGGCATTACCAAAATTTAAATAGTTAAGAAAGCAAGGAGACAACCCTTATCCTAAACTCCTAATGTACAAGATCCGGAGAAGTCAGGTCCCACTCTGACTTCTTCTTCTACATCTCCCCAAACAATAATAATTAGCTCTCATATCGCTAATGTAAGTCTAATCATAGAAATCTTTATACATTTCAAAATCTCTAATTAATATTCATATATCATAATTATCAATTTAAATTCTTACTTAAGACTTTTACCCTTTCATATCTTAATCTTATATTTAATACATCACAAATCAGCAACTAATATTTATCAAATACTTAAACACACACACACACATAGATATAAAATAAAGACAAAGGATGACACACACACTTATCTTTATTTTAACACTTAATGTATGATGATTGTTTTATATATATAATTAATCTCAATGTCTATATTTTGTTAATGTATAAATGACTTAATTTTTTTCTAATGAATTTTAATGTCCAGAATTAACTACCAAACACACTAATTAACATAATTTCACACAAACATCAAAATAATTCAAGACACAACTTAAGTCTCCTTCATTATCTATGGTTAATTTCTTCCTAACATATCACACTTACATTTCATTCTCATGTAAAGAACATATAATTTTAACAGAATCTTCCTTTCATATTTATTATAAGGCCATATTTATTCATAAGTTTTAAACAAATTCCCATCATTTGATTATTTTCTCTATCATGACCGGTTTTTAAAGGGAGAGTTTTTCTTGGTTTATTTTGAAATTCTTCATAACTTCTTCTTTTTTTACCCTAATTAACACTCATTTAATGATTATTAAATCAATTTATAAAAACATACTCTTTTCCTCGACTTCCTTTATGAACCCAAAAGTTGAAAATTAGGGGTTTTCTAATTTTTTATACAATTGCTCCAATTCAAATAATTTCCATGCACTCAAATAACCCAACAAGAATAATAAATAAACCCATATGAACCTCAATTTCAAGAATTGGAGAAGTTTCCTCCTAGATTTAGCTTATGAAATGAATAGTATTAATCAACTACGAGTTGCTATAATGACTTGACAAGTTGCTACAGTAATATAACTAATCTGGGTAGTAGTTTAAAACAACAAGAACTTATATAATACAAATTTTCAAGCAAATCCAAATGGTATAGTTATAGTTCATCATCATACATGTCATATATTAAAAAATCAGCTTTATTCGGCAATTCAATTACAATAAAATAAGGTTTAATCGAACTGATCTAAATATTACAAACCTATTGTCTAGGAAGAACAATTTTTGTTCGGAGTGTTTGTTTATTATCTTCACCTTTTTTAATTTAGAGAACATCTAGAAGAACAACATATCCAAATTCCAGACCAATCCAACAATGGAAGGAGGATAAAATGGTTGGCAATTGAGAGTGTCTAGAAGGGTGTTTTTCCAAAAAATTCTTCTAACGATATCTCTCAAACAAAGACTAATATAAAAAATCCCTTTAGAAAGGACATTAAGAAAAACATCATACCCAAAACTTAACCTAATCTAATGGTGGACAATAGAGATATAAAAGCTAAAATTTTCAACCATTAATGTGTTTTCTCTCTATCTACTCTTTAAATTCTCTCTATAGATTATTTCCTAAGCTTTATGTTTAAGTACTTAGATGATTTCATCACCAACTCACTCTTCCAACATAAAGAAAATATTCAAACTTTAATATTATTTCTTCAAGGGGAAGATAAGATGAAAGAATAAAGAAAAGAAAAGGTTTTTTCTCTTCTTATTACCGTAAACTCCTTCATTTAAATGGAGTTGACATGTTTTTTTTTAAGTATATTGACCACAATGCCTTTCTCACTTATTTCAGGTAATATTTCTCAATAATTAGTAATTTTGTATAGCCTTCATGAATTCTGATTGACTTTAAAAGTTTTACCTAGAATAGAAAATTATGTCAGGAGATTCCTCATAAAAGTTTAGCTTAATCCAATTATTGTATTAAGAGATATAATTACCGTAAAACTAGATATTAGATAATTTTAAGCTAAAATCTGAATTTTATGTATTATTTTATTTACTTAAATCATCATGATTTACAAAATAACTCATTAATGACTTCTATCAATAATCATCATAAAAAATTTCTCAAATCTTTCACCTTTTTCAGTCAAAATAACATGATTATATATGGGGTTTATACTACCGATCAATGTTTTTCATGCGTAAAACTATACATTATTTTATTTAAAATCCTAATCTATTATTATTATTATTATTATTATTATTATTATTATTATTATTATTATTATTATTATTATTTAACTACTTCACCCCAATTCATAAAAAACTCCCTTTAGATAAATATTTTTCCCAAATGGAGAATTTATATGATTCGTCACTAAGTTGATATTTTAAGTTACATTTCTATAAGTTTTTATCCCCATCTATAAAATTTCTTCTTCTTAATTATTATTTTTCAAACAAGAATTTACCATTTCTAGAAATGATTTATCAATTTTAGGCTAGGCAAGATGAATGCTTACTATTTTTCTTTATATATATATAAGATTTTGTCCACATTTGTTCATGGGCATAAATTATATGAAGAATGACCATTAATCCCTAAAAACTTGATTAGAAAAGTTTTTGTTCATTTTATTCCCCTTTATACCTTGGTTTTTGCTTTTCAAAAAATATTGGCAAGCTATCCAAACAATCTTTTATGTTTAAGATCTTCTCATAACACTTTTCCAATTCCAAATCTGATGATAAATCTATCTCAAGTCCCTCATTGATAGCTTTTTTTGCCGCCTTAATTATTATTGAACCTTGTCAAGAGTACACATAAATCAAAGTGAATGCACAACAAATAAAAATTAACAAATTAGTGTTTTCGTTCATAATTTGTTCGATGAATTTATTCAAAGAACTTTCAAATGCCTTTCTTCACCTTTTTCTTCTTCTCATACTTCTATTTTTGGGTTCGATTCTTCTTCTAATTATGCCAATAAGGGCAATAAGGAGAGGAGAGAGAACATGAAAGCTAGAAGAACTAATATATATATATATATATATATATATATATATATATATGAATGGAAAAAAAAAAATCCTTATCCATTTGGGTCGATATCCATGCAATTTTAGGAAAATTATCATCCTTAATAACTATTTTTTTAGGTTTATCTATTTGGATGCAGGATTTAGTGGCATTAAAATTTAAATTTTCAAAGAAATAATACTATTGATTGACACTCTAGTATCATCAATGAATTACTATAATGAATGGAGAATTATTACTCACAATTAAAATCCAAGAGTCATCGATGAATATTTGTCTGAAAAGAAATTAATACTCTTTTTGAATAATTAAGTGTCATTAATGAATATTAGATTAAAAAGGAATTTAATACTCTTGTTCAAAACTTGTGTATTATCAGGATCAAATCTTAATAAGCTATATAAACAAATTACAAAACCCTATGAAAACCTAAGATGCAATAAAAAAAAGTTCTTCTATAAAGGCGAACACAAAGTACTAAAACAATATTTATAAGTATCAAAACACATGTGAATTCAAAAAAGATTTATGAAAGTATTATTTTCTTAAAGGTTTGCCATGTGCAAAAATGATTTCATGTTCGTCCATTTTATTTCAAACATGTTTTTCAAGGTTTTCCCTTTCATTTCAAACATAACTTTCAAGGGTGTTAGATTTTTTTTTAATTTAAAGGTGTCAAATCCTTTTCCTTCTAATTACATGATTTTTAAGAATGTTGGGTACCTTTATTGAACTTAAAGGTGTTACATCCTTTTAGTTTCAAAATGAAATATTTAAAGATGTCGGGCCTCTTTACTGGAGTTTAAAGGTGTTAGATCCTTTTCCTTCTTACCTTCGTGATTTCTAAGGATGTTAATCCTTTTCATTTCAAACATGATTTTTCTTTACAAGCTTACAATACAAAGTTTTTTACATGAGTTTTTACCGTAAGTATTGTAAAGAGAAGACAATTATCATAATCTAATATGACCTTTTATTTTGAATACTTGATTAGTAAATTCATCAACTCATTTTATGGATATTGTGACTGCAATAGAAAGGATTGATCAAACACATTCATAACCGTGTTAAAAATATTTTTAAATACATTCTTTTCAATGTGTATGACATTAAGATTATGGCAGAAATGATTAGTCTTCCAATAAGAAAACTCCTAGAAAAATACTTTACTTTACCAAATTATAGGATCACACCAAAACCAAAAAATATTTGTTTGCTGGTTACCAAATTATGGGATCACACCAAAACCAAAAAATATTTGCTTGCTGGTTTGAAAACTAAACACAACATCATCAGACTGCAACACCATGTCCTACAATTCTTCACCCCATGGTCTTGGTGATGTAACATCCATTTCAATTTAGCAACAAAAAAATTCTTTATGTTCTTTCTATATTTGTGATCTAATGGCAAAAATCGAGAGTAGCAATAAAAAAAGATGTTTTACCATTATTTGTTAATATAAAAGCCTTGTTATTTTCCATATGGTAGGGACACATTAACTTTCCGTGCATGCTCTAACTAGAAACCATTTCATCTATAGAAAAATCATATATAGTTCATATCAAAGCTATCTTCACCTGAAAATTTTGTTTTCTTGAGACATCATAAATTAAAGTTCGGAATGACCACAACTACTTCAACTCATCAATAAATGGTCAAAGATAAATATCTATATTTTAACCTGAACTGTTAGGATTGGGTATGACCATAGATAAAAACGTGAACTTTGGCCTTATACACTTTCAGGGTGGCAAGTTGTAAACCATAAGTATCACAAACTAACAAGAATAAGGACCAGAAAATGACTCAAATGTATTGAATGCATCTATATATAACCTAGATGTATTTTTTTTATTCCATTAAAAACTAAGGATACACCCAATTAAAATTTTTCCAGGTTTCATCATTGGAAGAGTGCACTAAACTCTATCTACCGCATCATGTGAATGATACCATGTCTTTTGCTTAACAATCTTGGGAGATATGAATAACCTTTATCGTTTAGGAGTGATTGAGAAGTATCTAAGTTTTATATATACAATAAAAGTCATTTCTCTATCAGTTCTGAGTTTATACTGAGCATGCCCACGACTTTTACACTTGGTCAAATATGTGTTTTCAAGTTAGTATATCATACAAAAATTTACGTACATGTCAATTTTCTAGTATTCTAGGTTGAGGGGTTTCATCATAGATTTTGCAGCATAGAAATTCTCTTTAAGCTTATTCCCTTTAGGTAAAATGTTTCTTGCTCATTTAATAATTCTATCATAACCGGCCTCATTTAGCCCATGATCTGACTTGATGGTGAACATATATGCAACAAGCAATAATTTACTATGATTTGTGCACCCAATCCATAATGGTTCACCAAAATCTTTCATAAGATCAAAAAACTTGGTTGTGTCTATATTTAGTTCTTCATTTGCAATTGAACATTCACATGCATAACCCTAATTCATTTTCATTGCATCTATTATCATATGTTTAATATTGCATAACCCTAATTCATTTTCATTGCATCTATTATCATATGTTTAATATTGCCTCCACTAGTATTTCTCGAATTAGATAATGCATAATTAATAAAATCCATAACTTCATTACAATAATCCATTCTACATAACCCTTAGAGTGAATCTCAATACATCCATTAATGATAATTCATTACTTATAACAAATATATATAGAACATTGATGACAACATGTATTAATTAATTATGTGAACTAAATAAATTAGCTAATATTGGTTTAGCTCAAACTTAATTGAATCTAATTTAATAGTACTCTTAAATCTTTATCAATTATCTATATAAATTCAAATTCCTACAAATTTACCAAAATTTTCAACTCAACGATACGATTAACAACATATAAAATGTGCCTATTAAATAAGTCATTATTTATTTCATTACAAAACACCTAAGTTATAAAATCAAAATTAATTTTATCAAATTATGAACAAATATAATTTTTTTAAATCTCAAACAAACTGTAACATGTACAAATCATACATTCATATAACAAATTTATATGGAAACAATTTATAAAGCAAGTAAACACACAAACATACTACATATACTATAAAAAAAAAATGCAATAAAAATTATCATTTTAAAATTTTATTTAAACAAAAAATAGGTACTTTTGCTTACTTAATGTGGGAAACCATAAAAAAAATAATCAGAATAGTGATGTTGACAGACTAAATGTTGGGGTGGGTAGATTTGTGGTAATGAGAAGTTAATTCATAATAAAATAAGAGAAAGGGATCTACTATTTTTTCCATAGAAAATAGAGGAAGAAAAAGAAATAAAGGATGGGAGAAGGGCGTCGCTCACTCGATCATCACTTAAATATTACTGATGGATTCATGAATAAATATTGCTGACATGTTTATATATTTCATTGTTATTTTTTTATGTAAAAATAATACCTCATTGGATCTTATTTTTTTCTTTTTTCATTATAATTCTGATTAAAAAAATTTGCCAGTATTTACCGAAAAATATAGCAAACTATTCTGTTGGTAAAGTTTATCGCAATCTACTAATGAAAATTTTTAAGTTGATATTTTCGTTTGCATTTTTTAACTTCCTAATAATGGTGATGGTGAGTTAGCGATTGTGATGATAAGATGTTGATTGTGATAGTGGTAAAAGAAGATATAATGATGGAGAATGACACCACGGCAAGATATATGAAGCTAATAGTTGAAATAGATTAATGATATTATAAGTGCATTATTATTTATAAAATATCTTATAGAATTTTATGAGTTAAAAATATTTTTTTAATAAATAAATTATGTTTGAATGTGAATTGTAAATTTTTTTTAATTAATTAATTTTTTGTAAGATATTTTACTAGAAATAAACACAGAGAACTCTTTCTGAAATATTTTTTCCATAAACATTTTAAGAAAAAAAAAAAAAGTTCGCACTCCTGATTCGCTCGCGGAAGGCTATCACAGCTAAAACAAACGTAATGTTGAGTGACGACTTCATGCTGCATGATGATCAGAAGGCTTGTTCTTTGGACATTATTATCCTTATACAGATCAATGAAATATTATTTAAAATAGATAATAACCCAATTGCTAATCTTTGTGCCTTTCAATCACACCCTTATCCACGGCTCTATACACAGATCACAGGTTGAAAAATTCAGACCACTTCTTGATGAGGGTCAGGTTTATGTAATAAAATAAATAAATAAAATGTTGCTAATTAGAAGCAATGCTAAGTATAGACATCTCTCAAACAACCTTAAAGTAATTGTTTTTGGCGTTGACAAGGTTCCAACTGCTCCATGAAATTTTGGATTAAATATATACCAATGTTAAGGTTTGAGTTCCAGGATGATCCTACTCTTGCAGCTAGATGTGATAAAACTACTTGCTAATAGATAATTTTGAAATTGCAGTCACGTAAGATTTTATAAAATTTAATGTCAACCTTGCTCTCTTGTGGTTCTTCCTTCCTCTGACACAGATACATTGGAATTGTGACAGTTCGTGGGAGTATTGAAGAATTGAACAGGAGAAATTGAACTCATACCTCAAATATATACAAGTTCACAAAACGGTTGTTTCAACATGAGATCTTTCATTGGTTTTATAAAATGGTCATTCAGCTTTTAATTTCCCATTAGCATTACTACTAAAAAATAATACAAATTATATTTTAAAATTTTATTTAATTATTTAAACTTTTGAATAATATAGTTTTTTGACAATGACGAGATTTTTATGTATTAAATAATCACGAGTTTAAATTCTATTATTCTAATTTTATTTGATAAAATTAATAGTATAAAATGATGTGAGTTTATATAATTTTTAAGTTTAAAAAATCTTCACTTAAAAAGATATATTAAAATATAATATAAATTTACCTTAAATTTTATTTAATAACTTAAATTTTTAAATAAAATTATTATACAAATAATTTTTTTAGATAGCCAAATATAGATCCAATCTCGAGCCCTACCTCAAGTCATTTGGTACGGAATGGACCCTTCCAAGTACTTTCGAGTCACTTGATTCCAATCCAAATGGTCTTCAATCACTTAGGCTCAGCTCTTCACCTAATTTGGTTACAGTATCATAAAATCTAAAACCGAAATAATAGATGCAATGAATAATTTAATTCTATCACTTCCTATATTTAGAATAATACTATGTACATTTTTTTCATTAAAGTTTCTAATTTAAGATAACATTGAGTGTGAAATCAGGTGGCCAAATGTCATCATGGCATTAGCTACTATTTGTTGACTAACGGACCACAGGTCAATCTACTACAAAACAAAGACAAAGACGAGGCTTTAAAATAACCAAAATCTAGAGTTTAATGGTTCAATATTTTGACCAAATTGATTAAGAGGATACTCAAAGATTTTAAGCATACTGTTTATGTGAAATTAGGACACACGTATCAGGTCATTAATTGATCAATCAGTCATCCTGTCGAGCTAGCGAATGTTGGCGATGAACAAAGACAAAATCCTAGCTAAAAACTTTTTTATGATATTAATTTTAATGCAGGTATAGTATCAACAGTTTATTGGTGATTCATATTTCTTAATGAGCAAGGTATGCAATGCTGCCTCGAAAAAGCCAAGGATAGAAGATTAGCATGGAAGGAACCTCGTATTCTTTATTCTTACAGAGGCTAGCGAGCTACACTGTTCTTCAGTACAGACAGGTAAGTGTACATTACTGTTGATGACAATTTCTACACCAACATCTGACTGACATGTATACGTTTAAGGATGATCTTTGCATAAACTACTATGATCAGATTTCTTGCCTGCCCATGAAGCAATCAACCAATATGAAACGAACAAAAAATTGCTATCAAAATCTTACTCGCTAACCCGGCAAGTCCTACGGAAAGAGAAGAATCAGTACAGCCATGTTTACAATTTCTAATCGATGCCTTAATTAATGAATTGACCTGTCAATTTGAGTAACTATGTTTTCCCCTCAAAGAGACAACAAATTAAAGGAAATCCATCCATTCTAACTAACTAGCGCCCCTTTTAGGCCTGTCAATTGTTTTTGTCGCTTGGCTGATCCCATTTTTCTTCCGAGATGGAAGGGAAAATAAGCTCCATGCTGTTGGTGCTACTACTGCCAGAATTAAACATGGCATCAGCCATATCTGTTACAGGGTAATCAGCTTCTTTACCATATCGACCAGTAGTGGAGGGACCAGCCGCACAGCCACTACTACCTGCAGCCATGCTGCTGCTGCTAGTGCTGCCAGCACCACCTCCAGGACCCAGACGAAATTCCACCCATCTGCCTAGAGAAGTTGCTGCGGATGGAGGCTGACCAATCATAGTTTGGGCCATCTCTGGAGTAATTCCCGGTGCTGGTGGTGGAGCTGATGGTGCAGTGGCAGACATGTGGCAAGTGTGCTCGCCACGGTATACTACTTCAAGTCTGAAGGGATCGTCATCAAGTCGCTGAACTTGTTTCTTGGCTGGGCAATGGTACAAGTTTTGATTGGTACACCTGTAGTAGGCCCTGAAAGGGACAACAGATTATAGAGTTAAAATAAAGAACATACGTCAATGGCATAAGTAGTCCTAAACAAGATGATTTTAATCAACCTGGTCAATTTGATTTTTCTAAATCTCACTCTCAAGTCTATTCATGCCATGGCATGGAAAATGATATGCTTGGGGAGTTTTCTAAGCGCGAGACCATTTCCCAATAAGCAGTCAATGACTCAAATCTTTTAGTTGGTTGTGTACCAAGTCATTGTCTACCGAAAGAAAGGTAAAACCTAGCATGAGGAAAACGCAAGTTTAATAGTATCTTATGAAAAGACTTTCAATGCCTAAGAAAAGCAGCATACATATCTTAATATTCTATGATTTGAATGTGTCATATAAGAGATATACATATATTTTTTCTAGAAAATCTAAAAGAATAAGATTTCCTCTCAGCCATTCACACTGTAATTACCTCGGAAACCTTGATCCCAGAATCTCTTTCTGCCCATATTTCCTCCAAGAGAAACCATCTTCCGGGGGGATTTCAGTATTGCCCAACTGTTGAGCAGGTACTCTCACCGTCCGTTTCTCGGCATCATCATTCCTACACGTTTAGAATTCATAGCAAGATAGCCATTAGCCTAATAAAACGAATTCGTACTTGTCAATCATGACCCGCTTAAGCTTGATCTCCTTTATCAAGATAGGTTCTAGTTCCATGATTCCAAAACGGAATACAAATATATAGTGTATATGGTATGCATGAATATACATACCTGAGTCTGTATATTCAACATTTTCATAGAAAACAATATGTATGGTGCGAACAATGCTACCGACCCTCTCTTGCAGGGAAAAGGGTTAAATGGGTTTGCTTTTACGATTTACTTAATTTCCATACAATTTCCTTTCGGCAATTGGCGTGGGAGTTGTAAAACACATTGAACTACGTTTAATTGGTTCACATGGATGATTCCGAAGTAAAACACAAGTAATCTATATATATATATTACGTACAGGAAAATGTTACAGTGACTGAAGTTTTGATGATATGCCAAAATCAAAATGAACACAAGCATTGAATTCTCTCACCTTATTCGCGGTCTTTTTGAGGATGATGAAGAACCTCTGCCAGAATCTGATGCATCCACTGCCTGGACATCTGATCTGCTACCTGATTCAATAGCTAGACCTCCTGATCCCACCTGTATTCCTCCACCTATCTTACTCTCAGTCAATCCCAAGGCACTCCTCTCAGCCATAACGCCTTGCGTTCGATAAAACAACGTCCCCATGGCCGATGTGCAACTAGTCCCTAGCGATTCCCGTAAGATTGGATCGATATTCTGCTGTTGCTGTGAGTCCTGTGGCTCGCGAAACAACATAGGATGAGGGTATAAAGTGGTGCCTAGTTGATGAACATGTAGCCTCTCCGTGGCATTAGCGAAAACCCTAATGATTTCCTCACACAACCTGGACAGAGTTTCTGGTTGGCTGGCTGAGTTTGCTAGGTTCGATTCAAGGTCTTTAGCTAGCTTGCACCCATGAAGAATAAGAGAGATGGTGTCATCCATGGTTTCCTGTTGTTTTTTAGTGCTTTTTTGGATGATCTTTGATGGGAACATAGAAGAAATTTAAATGGGGGCAATAATGGAGCTTTTCGGTGAGCTTTCTGTGTTAGTGCTTCGGGACTTCATCTTAGAGAAAAGGTGGGTAATTATTCAAAGTATTGATGTATCTATGACACGGTACAAGGAGGAAATTAGAGCTTGGAAAATATGACCAAGTCACGGTCTCCTTAGCATGCACTTCGAACCTTTTAGTGAGTTTAGACGAGGACCATGCCCCCATTGAAACCCACGTTTTGGACCTTGAAGAACTTTCCTAGTGTAGCCTTGAAATTCCTTCCCGTCTTCTGTCACTGATCAATCATTAATTAAGATCCGTGCTAAACTTTGAAATAGTAAAAATATGCGTCCCTACAGGAATTCTTAGGCAAATAAAGAGCACGTAATTAATTACGGAATTGTCAACGACTAACGACCCATCCTTTACATCCATTCACAGTGACCCCTCTTTATTTTAAATAAAGAAAATCCAATTTGTAACTTCTTATGCACTCGAAGTAACAACAGGTGATTACGCGATAGTACAAGTAGCGGTTCCAAAGTGAAAATAGATATATAGACAAAAAAAAAATTATATTGTTAGAAAGTTGTGGTGTTGTTTATCAGTAAAAAATTACTTCATTGTTTTTAAATTACAAATATAATATATTGGCATCAATAAATTGGAAGTGATATATATAATTAAAATCAAAATGATTTTTTGGATATAATAATAATGTTATTAATTTTTTTATATAATTTATTTAGATGATGAAGAGAAGGTCATTAAAATACAATACTGATAAGACATAATTGATTATTTTGACAATGTTTTTGATAATTGTGAGTCGTTAGGTATTAATCATGACTAAGTACTTCAAGCACATGTATTTTTTCTTAATGTAGGCTTGTTGAGTATAAGTCCAACTCATAAAGGAGATCTCTTCTAAGCAGGATATATGCACTAAGAAGTTTATTACTCAGTAACTATAATATATACGTTTATTTTCCTTTCCTATACGATAAAAAAATAAACAACAATGAATAATTTTTGAATAATTAGTTTTTATAAGTGAATAAAATTTCAAGTTTACAAACGTGGAGGTTACTTATATGATAATATCGTCGATGAAATTATCAATGAAAGTGTTTTTGTTTCAGTTGAGTAAGGTTTTCAAAAATCTTGAATAGAAATCTATAATTGATGTGTAAATAGAAAAGTTTAAGGTTGGTATATAATAAATAATTTTTTAAAATATTTAATTCGGTTTGCTTTTTAATTTTAATAAGCTAATCATTTTATGAAATTGACAAGGAAAAACATTTACTAGGAGGAGATTGATAACGTTATTGCCAGAAGAGTTTGGAAGAATCACAATACTATTAGGTAAGATTGAATTCAAAATATAATGTTTTTTTAAAATATTGAAATTTTATTTTTCATAATATTAACTGATAATTTTTTTCAATGAACCAAGTTGCATAATTTTTGGTATAAGACCTATAAAAATCAAAGAAATATGCAAAAAAACAAATCTTTATGTTGGGAAGACGTGGTTGTGTGAAGGGATTTCAGACCTTCACACATCTTGAAAGCTATTTAGGATGCTTATATCTAACACGTAATGTCTAAGCATTTCATACAGTGGTCACAGTTCAGCATGAAGAGCTAGACCAAGTGGATTCATGATTTTATTATCATACATACCAATAAATCAATTATATTCGTTTCACATGCAAAATGAATAGTAATATTCTATTTTATAAGATATTTTTTTAATTTTTATATTATATGAAAATATTTAACTAACAATAGTTTTTTTTTTTGTAAGTTATGATGCTTGGATGCAATCCAAGACTAAAAAGCTTTTTAATGAAACTTACATGTGAAATAAAAACCATCAGAAATAAATGCAGTAACTCGTGGATAACCAAACTTAAAAGCTATTGGTAAGTTGGATTTCAAAAAAAAAATTTAAGTTATTATTTTTTAAAAATTTACACTGATTTGTTTTTTTCAAGAAAAATATTACACCCAATTATAAGAGAGATACGTGAATGATCTTTTGACCCATCTAGAACTCAACTTGGATTTGTGGTTGAAGACTAGGTCTTCTAGTAGACCTGATAGAAATTCAGTTTATGATATCTCTAACACCACAACTAAGGATACATGGATAGACATAATGTATCTATTATTGATTCCTCACAATCGAGATTGAGCTAGCAATCTTCAGACATCCAAACAATTATACTATACGAGAATAAATTCAAGCTTAGTTGGCCTAGTTTATGCTGAGATAGCCCAATTTAGATATGATACAATTGAATTGAGGGATAAAGTAAATGTCCTCAAGTGGTTGTTGACAACCCTCACTAGTATATGTGGTCAACCTCATTGCTCTCTTGGTTCCAATGAAGATTTGTTTTTGCCTTTGTCTTCTCCTCCAACTTTTATCATAGACACGACACAAAAAAATATCATACTCTAAAAAAAGAGATAGAAATATTGATTTTTAAAAGATATCTTCAATAATTTATGAATGAGTAAATACAATATGAATAAATAGAAAACAATTCTTATGATGTACTACCTCATATAAGATAAATCTTAGAAGTCATATCTTCATTATCTGTTGAATTTTCAAAAATAAAAATATTGGATCTTTATATCTTCAAACACATTTATATCTTCAAACACAGAATGTCTCTTTGAAATTTCTATGGCAAAATCTTTATTATATCTTTAAGTCTTTGTGACCACTTATGTCTAGGTCATTATGACCAATTATCTCCAAGTTTGTGACTACTTATCTCTAAGTTCATGTAATCACTTATCTCTAAAATTGTTTTTAAAAAAATAGAAAATATTCAAAGCATGCTAACAAAGACAATTTTTTTATACATACATAAATATAAAATTTTACATTATAAATATTTTCTCTTCCTCTTTAACCATTTAAAATCTTTTAAATATATAAGTTTACAATACCTAGATGATAAAAATAAAAAAAGATTAATCTTGGGCTTACCCAACAAAACTACACATTGTAGTTTAGTTAGGCACGGCTTGACCATAATGAGAATGTCATTTTTAATAATACATATCTAGTTATATAAGCTACAACTTCAATTAGAGGTATCACAATAAAGAATACCACCTTTCATGGTGAGCTATTCTAGATATTTTTCAAGGTGAGCTATATATTCTCAGGTTTAATAATAAAAAAAAATAAGGATTCATCTCAACAACCTAGAAAAAACATACAGAACTTCTTTATACATAACTAAACATTATTTTTTAAATTATTGATTTTTTACATACTTGTTATTTGATTAATCAAACTCAAGTACTAACTTAAATATTATAGTATCATTTGTTCTACAAGAATATTGTTTTTATAAAAATAATTTGGGTCTAAGACTCAACCAAGAAAAATTCATTTATATGTGAAATTATTTCAGGACTTCATCAACAATGCAATACAAATAAATTATCTAGTAAAAACTAGTAACCAAAAGCTATCCTAACAGAAAAAGCTCTTGAAAAGCACTGGGGGTCTTGACCTAGTGGTTAGAGGAGTTTGTCTCCTTTCACTGCTTCTGGATTCAAGTTTTTATATGTATGTCTGTTATCTCTGTAATGTCTTACATACTCATTGGATTTATAAATTATTCAATGAACTATAAAATTAATCATGTTACTTGTAAACTGGTTCAGATACTCATATAAATAAATAAATAAATAAAGCTCTTGAATAGCATTGAGAGAGCAAGTAGCAATGCCTAATGCCTTTTCTTTTAAAACAGTTTTCCTCTGTGTCAAACCAGATTTTGTTTTTCATTCCTTGAAATAGCTTAATAAAAAAGCAAAAACACTAAACAATAGCTAAGTTTTTTAAATAGTAAATTTAAATTGTGGCAATAACATTATTATTATTTTTTTAAAAAAAAAAAACCCCGAAGCTGGACCACAGTTGTGCCCTGCGTGTTGACGGGTCGTGGCCGTTAATGGCCCTTAACTCCTAGAAGGACGAACGTCCATGTAGGCAAACGAGGGTCAAGCCACCGTTTGGGTTTTCTTAATTCGGAGGTAGCTTTGTGGAGGAGGTTTCTAATCTTTATCCTCCAGATTCTCCGTAATCATTGGCGCGCCAAAGCAAGACTTCATGACTACGGTCTCTTCCCTCCCTTCATTGGCCACAAGCCTGTTCCCTTTATTCGGATACATTGTAATAATAATTATTTTTTAAAATATTTTTATTTTAAAATATATTAAAATCATTTTTTTAATTTTTAAAAATTATTTTTAATATTAACACATTAAAAAATTAAAAAATACCAATATTTTTTAATTTTTTAAAAATACCTTTAAGATGTAAAAATAAATAGGATGTTAACCATTTAAAAACATTCAAAGGAGGAAAATTCTTGAATTGATTTTCTCTCTTGAACTTGTAAAAATTACAGCATTGAGTGTCTGTCTGCGTTTTCTAATTCTTTTTAATTATTAGCTTCAGCGATAACAAAAACTCGAAATTTTGAAGCAATTAATGCGTATACACTTTGAATTTACTATTCAGGAATATATGTGACTTTTCTAATGTGTGTACACTTGTTTTTAAAACAGTAAAATAACTTAATTATTTTTTGATTTAAAATTTTTAAGTTGTTGATTGAGATTATTTATTTATTTATTATTTTTAAATACAGTGAAAGGATATCTTTTCCTTTTGAAATAAAAAGTAAAATATTAATTTAAGGGCTTTTTGATTTTTTCATATAGGTTTTTTTATTAAATCTAGAATAATAGGGTAATTTAATTATTTTAAATTAATTGATTAATATTAAATCTTAAAAAATTACATGTAACTATAATTTTTAAATTCGATCCGGTTCAAGATCCAGATTTCAAATTTTAACTAAATTTTATTAAATTAATTAGTTTTATTAAAAAAATTAATTTTTTTAATCTAATTCAGTTTCAATAATAAATCAATTAAATCTTACATCAATGTATCAAATGAGATTGGATTTTCAAACTATGATGTTCACATATCAGAACATAGTTGGCACTATTCCTTCTGAGCGGCACATTATTTGTCGGGTAAACTTACTTTTTATCGATTTGAAAACATTTGGAAATAGGTTTTTCTATTAAAAAAAAAAAGGTGATGGTGTTCTCTCTTTGTTCAAATTGTAAAAATGTCAGCATTGATATGCAAAATAAATAATAATTTAAGGATATAATAGATCAAATTACTTATTTTTATTTTACCAGAACTCCAATAGTTTTACTATATATAAATTGATGTATTAATTATGAGCTTCAACTGAGACCCCAAAACCATACAATATATGAAGAATAAATGCATAAAGCTCGGGAATATTAATCTGCTGTTACAATGCACCAATATTGTAATTAAATCAAATCATCATAAAAATTAAAAAAATATTAATCTATTGTATTTTTGTTTTACTATAATAATTACTAGTTAATTTGGTAAAGATTCCTCTTCTGTTTTGCATAGGAATCGATTGATGATTGGCATATGAATCTTAACCTCTTGATTGATAGGTGGTGGTATATTATATGTAGTTATAGTTATTTTTTAAAATATTTTTTATTTAAAAATATATTAAATTAATTTTTTTATTTTTTAAAAATTATTTTTAATACTAGTATATTAAAATGATCTAAAAATATAAAAAAATATTAATTTAAATTAAAAAATTAAAAATTTTAATTTTTTTCAAAAATATTTTTAAAATAAAAAAAATAAACAGAACATGATATTTTTTTTATTTTTCTTCACTGATTTATAAAATAAAAACTATTATTCATAGTTAAATGATGGCGTATTTTTTTTTTATAAACACATTCCACAGTATTTTTTATTTTTTATTTTTTGCAATTTCACAATTTAAAAAAAAATACTTCTTGTCCTCGAGAATCTATAAAATCATTTCTGTAAATACATTGAGTTTTTGTTATAATTTCTGAAAAGTTTCAATAAAAAAAATGAATATCTTTTCTAACTTTTTAAAAGGTCCTTTGAATCAAAAGGTGGGTAGAATTTTAGCTCAAATTATAATAATTCAAGGATAAAGTTGGAAAATTGATACTTACATGTTACAACTCCAATAATTGAAGTATAACAACTATCATTAAACTGTATGAAGAGGATAGTCCAAAACGACATGAAATCTGCTTTAACATGGGACCTTTCCGGAATTATAGTCGCTCAAGAAAAGCTTCGAGAATGTTTGAAAATGCGGTTAATATGTGTTTTTTCAAAAACAAATTTTAAAAATTATTCAAAATTAAATTATTTTATATTTTTAATATTTTAATTTTAAAAATAATTTTTAAAAAATTAAAAAAATATCCTTTTAATTTTTTCTTCAGTTGTTCTTCCGTCTTGCTGCTTGCAAAGAATTATAATAGAGAAACATAGATTATTTATATTGTGCTGATCTGTACCCTTTTTTTTTTCTTTTTTTCTTCCATCGGCTACGGTTTTGTTTTCTTGGAGATTTTTTTAAAAAAAAGGCATATAACAATACAATCCCAAAATCTAAGCCCACACTAGCCCAGCCCACTTCAGCCCAAAACTTGATGTGGTTGGAGCACAAGCCCAATTAATCAAAATGACCAGTTTAATTTAATTTTCTTGGTGTAATTATCTCCAGTTCATTCCATTTTGTGTATTTTATTTTACTAGCCGTGGAAACCATGCCTTTCCGCTGGCCGCTTAATTTTTTTTATTTTAAGAAAATTATATTCATTCAACACAAGGGTGTTATAAAGAAGGGGGAGAAAATCTGCTTTGTGGGTCATATACCTAATTAAGCTAAATATATTTATTAATTTTAATAAAATGATTAAAAAAAGCTAAAAAGGAAAAAAAAAGCCAGTGACTATAATGCGAGGATAATCTAGAAAAAAAAAAAACATGGTGGCTAAATTATAAGCAAAGTACACACGGAATGATGCAATTGCAGGTAAAAAACAACAGGCTTGGCGTGCTCATGGTGCTCCATGCTTGCCCATTTAAAAAGAGATATGCTCCATGCTTGCCCATTTAAAAAGAGATATGTTCAATTGCCAATCTTTTTTTGGACGAAGATGAAAAAGGAAGAACTCAAGTAAATGCAAGTTAATATATAAAGTACATAACCTTAAATATGAGACGTGGACAAACCTGTATAAAAAAGTAATGAAGTTAAATTCTGGTAATATAATATTAAATGATAAAATAAATAAAAAAATAATTTAAAATAATATATAAAAAAATGAAATCAATCCATAAAAATATATTATTATCTTCTAAAAAACAAAATTAAAAAAATAACAAAATTAAATCTTGACTATAAAAAATATTAAGGAATAAATTTGAAAAAAATAAAAAAAAACAAAAACCAAAGGAATGAAGTTAAATTGTAACACAAATAAAATAAAATAAAATATTGCAGATAAAATTAAAAAAAATTAAAAAAAAAAGATTGAGGATAAAATAAAAAAAGAAACCAAAACAATAAAAAAAATTAATAATAAATAAATTAAATCGAGTATAAGAGATGTAATTGAAAAAAAATTCAAAACAAAATAAAAATAATTGACAATAAAAAAAATTAAATTGGAAGATAAAATAGACTGAAATGATCAAATTAGAAAAAAATTAAAAAAAAATAAAAAAAATAAAAGATTAAATTCTAAAAAAATTAAATTGTATCAAATATGAGGGATGTAATAGAAAAAAATAATTTAAAATAAAATAAATTAAAATAATTAATAATCAAAATAATAATAAAAAAGATAAAATGAACTTTAATAATTAAATTAAAGTTAAAAAAATAGAAAAAGAAAAGAAAGGGTCGATCAAAAATTAACTATAGCTCGAGTATCAACACGAGCCAAATTATTATAAAGAAAATGACTAGTATTTTATGAAACCATCGTAAAAGGTGGGGTACAATCATTGTAATGCATTTTTTACGCCGATCAAATGATATAAAGAAAAATGATGCATCCATTTGTTAATCCTTTAATTTTAATAATATAACAAAAAAAACTATATAAAAATGCAAAAATAATCTTAAATAAAGCTAAACAAAATATTATAAAGGGAAATTAATTATTTTCACTGTACATTAAAAAAATTCAGAAAGTCTTTGGAATGATTATATTGAAACTTTATTTTTAAGGCTAAATCAACCATTACACTATATAAAAAAAGTAATTAATCAAAATACCCCAATAAATTTTAAAAATACTATTTTTTTATGTGACTAAGCTTTATAAATAAATAAAATAAAAAATGAAATGATAATTTTATTACAACAATTAACTTAAATTATGTCTATATTGTTATTTAAAAAATAAAAAACATTTGCCGATGCCACCCCCGCCCCTCCCCACCCAGCTCTTCTGTCACGCAGAGAAACAGAAGCAGAAAGTAAAAGAAGTCTCTCTCTCTCTCTCTCTCTCGCTCTCCCCCCCCCCCCCCCCCCCCCCCTCTCTATCTGTGATTTGTTTAGAAATAGATCTCTCGAGCCCTTGAGCCCAGTGTCTGGGTTAATTATAATGCTGAGATTTTTAAAAGGAGTGGTAGGTGGTGCATCTGGTACTGGACTTAAAGATCTCCCTTACAATATCGGCGATCCTTATCCTTCCGCTTGGGGCTCCTGGACTCACCATCGCGGCACCTCCTCCAAGGTGAGAGTCTCTCACCCTTTACTCTTCTCCTTTTCCCTTTATTTATATGTCTCTTATGATGCTTAATTGCAGTTGGTTTTGATTTGATGTTCAGGATGATGATGGATCTCCGGTGTCCATCTTTTCTTTTTCTGCAAGTAACGCACAGGATGCCCATTTAGCTGCTGCTCGTAATGGTGTCAAGCGTCTTCGTACTGTCAGTTTTCCTTCTCTCTTTTTATTTGTTATAAAATTGATTTCATTTCTGCCTTTATTAATTCTGTCTAGCGTTTGTATACTGTCCGGGATAGAAGAGACAAAGGCAATGAAGATTTCTTGTTTTTGAAGGACAAAAATTCAATCCAAAACTGTCCCTGAAACCTATTTACTTTTATTTTTCACATTTTTGTGTTTATGTTTCTCCTGTTAGGAGACAATAACCAATGCAGCCTAAAACTAGGTATTTTTTAGGCTGCTCCTTAAAATTATCCGATTCAAAGCTTTTGTTTTATGATACATATTAATTTCATCCTTGCTTCCTTGTGATCTATAATTTATGATAAGGGTTTAACTTTTTAAGGCTTCTTTTTATCCTCCTGCAAACTGCAATGAAATTAGGTGTTTACAATCTTTGACCTGCTTAAAGCTCTCGTAATGTTGTCACAAGGGCTTTTTCTATCCTTTATTGTTAAATTTACGTATTCAAACCATTGCCTCACTCGTATTGAAGCTGCTGTTCTTTCTTTCCAGGTCAGACATCCAAATATTCTGTCATTTCTTCACAGTACTGAAGTTGAAAGTGTTGAAGGTTCTAGCTCGAGAATTACTATTTATATAGTAACTGAGCCTGTTATGCCGCTATCTGAGAAGATTAAGGAACTAGGTTTAGAAGGCACACAAAGGTTTGACTGCTCTAATCTGCTGGAGTTCTTTTCTTATTTTGCCTATTCCAATTCCAGCAGCCCTTTATATATATATATATATTAAACAATTCCCAACACAAGCTTTTTCTCTCCTTTTCATGATAATATATTTTCTTTTGACATCGAGAGAGGGTGCATGTGCTTGAGGTACTTAGTCATGGTCAACACCCAGTGGCTCACGGTCTTCAAAGGCGCTGCCAAAAGAACCAATTATGATCTATCAGTATTATTCTTTAATGACCTTCTCTTCATCATCTAAACAAATTATGTATAAAAAAAAGTTAATAACATTATCATTTTATCCTATTTTAAAAACACACAGTCTAGGCACAGCTTCAGGATCATTTTGTTTTAGCTGGATGTTGACAATCTCCTGTAATTCCTTGCTCTCATTCTGTGATGTTCTCTACATAAGATGACACGCTCAATACATAAAATGGTGACACTTGTTGAAAACGACAATTAGAAATTGAACTCCTCTCAATCAAACTAACTCCAAGAGTGTTTTGGCCAGTTTCCTCTACCTTTTTCCTTTCTGAGGCTATCTTTCACTTTTAATTACCTTTCAATTAATGGGGTTCCTTAAATTTTTTCTCATAATTCCTTTTATGGCAGGGATGAGTATTACGCTTGGGGGCTGAACCAGATAGCTAAAGCTGTGAGCTTTTTGAATAATGATTGTAAACTTGTAAGCATTTTCATCTCTACAAGTGATCAGAAAAAAATCATTAACTTCTTTTGCCCTTTCTTTATTCTTCTTTGTTTGCATCACTTTATGACTAGCTTTGATCATGGCAGGTTCACGGTAATGTTTGTTTGGCCAGTGTCGTTGTCACACCAACTTTAGACTGGAAGTTGCATGCTTTTGATGTTCTATCCGAGTTTGACGGAAACAATGGGAATGCAACAGGACCAATGCTGGTAATTCAAGTGTCTGGAAGTGAGCAATTGATGGAAGTCTCATGTTACTCCTATATCAGGCTTATATTGCACTATATTCCTAAATGTTCAAAATTGAGCAGCATTTGCGAATAGGAATACTCTGATTGCTTCTTGAGAACTGCTTTGAGATTTTTGTTCCTTGTCAACTGATTTACATTGACTAATAAACTTCTTTCTTCAGGAAAGAGTTTTGATTAATTTAGATTAGGGCTTATGCAGCCTGTTCCTGTTTTGTTCTTTGTAACCTCATGTTTTCAATGATAAAAATGTCTTACTTTATTCTGATGCTATAAATTTTCAGCACATTCTTCCATTACTCAACTGTAGAATTCTTTATGGTGGTGGATGGTAGAGTAGGAATTACCAAGACTGATATCCTTTCTGTTTACCGTAGTTTAATGTGGATTTGTTTTAAAGAGGAGCAATGGTTATAGCTGGATGGGTTTTAACATACTATTTATGCTTGTTTTTCTTTTCTTTTCATCAGCAATATGAATGGCTTATTGGATCACAATATAAACCAATAGAGTTGGCCAAGTCTGATTGGGTGGCAATCAGAAAATCTCCTCCTTGGGCCATTGATTCTTGGGGCTTGGGTAAGTCTCTTTTGCTCCATTTGTTGACGTGTTGCTTAATTAATATGTTGGCTTAGCTTTGTACTTAATGACATTCATCAACAAAAAGCTGTATTGGGCATGCTTATACTGATTTGTTCAATTAACTAGAACTCAGCCTTTCAATGGGACAAGATAATACATCATTTTATTTTCCTTGTAGATCCTTTTTAGGACATTATGTGAATATGATGCTGGTTCTATAGACTCATCTCCATGATTGTCACATGGGCACCATATTGCATTTTTTTAAAACACATGATCTAAGATGCATATATGTTCACTTAAAACAATATGTTTTTTAAGAGAAACATGATCATTTCTACAGGAATAACAAACTTGTCGCTACTCTATTATTCAAGTGTTTCTATTGGTCTATTCACTTTGCCAATGGACATGGGGATTGCCTCTCAACCCATATTACAAACAGAATGGCTTTTGAAGCTCTGTTCTTTGAGGCCAAGACATGCTCTTCAATAAAACCCCTGAAATTTCTTTAGTCATCTTTTAAAAATCTTTTGATCCTTTTTCAAATGTTACCATAGTTGATCCATGATAACTGTTGAAGCCCATTGCTATTTACCCACATTCCTAGCCACTTGTATTTCAGTGCCCCTTAGCTGTACTCTTATGTTCTGCTACGTAGTCCACATTATCCCGAGGATTTCCTCACTTTCCCTTTAGTCTTCTTAAACAGCCCTCCCTTCATTACATGTGCTCTATCTTTCCTCACACCTCTAGATTATTAGATCCCCAGACAATCATTCTGCATTGTTTGCTTTGTGCTTTGGGGTCAATTTTATCAAGTATGAGAAAATGTTCCAAGTTTTCTTACAATTAGCTCTTTATCTATCATCATCATGCACCGTGCATTGCAACTCTTGTAAACAAAGTTGGTTAAATTTGCTGTGGTGAGGCAAAGAAATGCAGGGGAAAAAATAATCTCTAGCTATTTTTATTTTCCTCCATGCAAGTTTATGCACACAATCTGATTGTTTTCCTTTTCCTTCTGTTTTTAATTGATTAGGATGTCTTATATATGAACTATTTACTGGTATGAAGTTGGGGAAAACAGAAGAGCTGCGTAACACTGCTTCCATTCCAAAGGTTTGCCTTCAGGAATTTATTCGCATATATTAGTAATAATGATAGTGTTAGATACTGTTTCATGGCTTCTTTCTGTGTTTTGTTATGTCCTTGATGATTCCTTTGATTTCAACTCATGATTTATTTTCATTTGCATCTACTTCTTCCCCAGTCTTTACTTCAGGATTATCAGCGCCTATTGAGTTCTATGCCTTCTCGCAGGATGAACACAGCAAAGCTTCTTGAAAATAGTGGTGAGTTCTTATTAGGAGTTGATTGTAGTTTATATTCTTGGAGGAACTTTCTAGTCCTACTAGCAGCATGTCTGGCATCAGATCCATATTAAAATTCAACTGAACTGAAGTTATTTTTGCTAAACGTGCTTATTTTGTATAAATTTGTAAGGATAAGAATTCGATGAGGTAGAGCTTGTTAATTGAGGGAGAAAAAAATTGATGAAATTCCTATTTTATCCATCTCAAAATGCTGCATTCATAAAATTTTAAGGATAATTTTGGCTTTTAAGAAATGTGGCCACCCAACAATATAGGGACAAGTAATTGTGCTGATCACATTTCTTTTACCCCCCCCCTCTTTATTTACCTAATTATGTTCATAAGCTTTAGGGGGTTTTGATTTTCCAAAACTGGGTCGTCCCTGCACCAACGGAATTCTTCAGCAAATCTGACCCTTTCACACAGGTTTTGAAAGTGCACAAAAATCATGGCTTTTAAAAGCCATTTCTGTTCATTTAAAAAAAATCAATTATAACAAAAAATGAATATTGAGTAAAAGTGATGAATTCATTTGAATTCACCACAATCATTTACTTTCCAAACAGCCTCTATAGAATGAGTTTAGGTGTTTTTCTGCACTTATTAGTCTAGTCTAGTTACTGTAGCTATCTTAACCAATTAAAGGTCAAATTTTCTCTAGTTATATTAACATCGACAGGTGTGTGCAGTTGCAGAAGAGAGGTAGAAAATGTTAAGCTGACTAATATTGTCCTCTTTTCAAACAGAAAGTAAATTGAAGAAGACATCACTCAAATCTATAATTGCACTAAAATGATTGGGTAACCGATGGACAAACATAGGTTAGGCTGACCAGAGTGTTTGAGTTCTCTAGCTATGTCTCCAAGTTATTGTAGTCAGTGGCCTGTCGTCATTTGGAGAGAGTTGAGGAGCATTATTTGATCTGGCCACCTCAGCAGGAAGAGAGGAGAAAGTAGGAGTTAAATCTGATTTTGGAAATTCTTATGAATGGAATAGTGAAAGCTGACTTTCATGTTTTTAATAGTTCTTCAAATACATATTATATTCGTGCCTTAAGTTAGATCTCCATGCTCAGTTAGACTGCATGAGTTCAGATACTTTCTCCTGGTCGTTTTTCTTCTGTAGTTTCTGCTTTGTGTTTTGTTTCCCATTGTTTCCTTAACTTCTAAATTTGCATAGCTTTCCATTGTACCTTACTAAATTTTTAAAAAATTGGATTTTGCAGAATACTTCCAGAATAAGTTGGTGGACACCATACATTTTATGGAAATTCTTACTTTGAAAGACAGTGTTGAGAAGGACACCTTCTTCCGCAAACTTCCAAATTTAGCAGAGCAACTTCCTCGCCAAATTGTACTGAAAAAGGTGGGAAACTCAGATTCTAATGTGTATGTCAACATGAATTCTATACTATATACATTTTTCCCTTTTTTGATTTTGGTCTTGGTTTCTGCAGTTACTTCCTTTATTAGCTTCTGCCCTTGAATTTGGTTCTGCTGCTGCCCCTGCTTTGACTGCATTGTTGAAAATGGGTTCTTGGCTTTCAGCTGAAGAATTCAGTGTCAAGGTCTTTTTCCTTGCCTCTTTTTACAGTATCTTCTTTTTTTTTATGCGTCATAGGTTGGTTTAAAGACTTTTATAATGCTTCTCTTGGAGTGCCATGATGTTGTCACCATTTGCATAGTGTTGTCATGTCATAGAGGTAAGTTCCAAATTTTTTTTCAGGTGTTACCAACTATTGTGAAACTTTTTTCCTCCAATGATCGTGCTATTCGTGTTAATCTCCTGCAACATATTGATCAATATGGAGACTCATTGTCAGCACAAGTAGTCGATGAGCAAGTATGCATCACTGATTAAATGACTTAGTGTTTTTTTTATTCAAGCAAACTAGTTATTTTTATTTGGAATGTGGTCTTCATAATATTTGTAACTCAAAATTGGAATAATGTGGCTAGGTTTACTCTCATGTTGCTACTGGGTTCTCTGATACATCTGCTTTGCTTCGTGAATTGACTCTTAAATCCATGCTGGTTTTGGCGCCTAAGGTACCTGTATAACTTTCGCAGTGGCCAAATGTGGTTCTTGTTATTGTCTGCTGTTTTTCTGTTTTAGGTTTATTGGTTCATTCTTTGTTATGCTTGTGTGAACAATTAATTGTGGTTTGTGAGTCCTTCCTGAATGTTGCTTTTGTGTTGACCTGAAATTGCAGCTTTCTCAACGTACTATTTCAGGCTCCTTGTTGAAATATCTTTCAAAGTTACAGGTCTGCACAATTTATTTGTTGATACTACTGAAATCTATTTAGATTACTTTGTTACTATTTAGGCTGCCAATTCTGCATTTCTTTTAGGGTTAGTTTGAAGTTCTTTTCATTCAATTGACAATCCTTTTCCCCTCTGTCCTTCTATATGGAAGCAAAAGGAATGCTTCTACTACACTGTGTAGTCTGTGGTTTAATATATTTTTGTTTCTGTAGGTTGATGAAGAGCCTGCAATTAGAACAAATACCACCATATTACTTGGGAATATTGCAATCTACTTGAATGAAGGGGTAAGAATCAGTGAATTGTCATGTTGTCTTTAGTTCTACCTGCCAAGAATTGCATTCTACTCTTGTTGGAGGCTCAATCTCTTGATTCTATTAATTTTCTGTAATCATTGATTAATAGAAATTTACTAGATTTTCTTTGTGAAAATGTTCTCTTGTTTATTTGAATTACAAGCAGACAAGGAAGAGAGTTTTAATTAATGCTTTTACAGTCCGTGCACTGCGTGATACTTTTCCTCCTGCCAGAGGAGCAGGTACAAAATTTTACATTTTGTTTATTTCTTATTTGCTTTTGATCAAGTTCTTTGTTTTGGGAGAAGGTTTCATACATTTCAAGGTTTTTTCTTTTTATTTTCTACTGCCTGCTGATTTTTTATTAGTAGATATTACTTCACTCTATTACATCCCGGTGTTTTGTGCACCTGCTAAAATAAACTTGTATTATGGCAGGAGTAATGGCTTTGTGTGCCACTAGTTCTTATTATGATGTCACTGAGATCGCAACTCGGATTCTTCCAAATGTTGTTGTACTTACCATTGATCCTGACAGGTTATATTTCTTTGGATGATATATACATATTTTAGTGTTTTCCCTTCATTGCAAATGAACTGAAATGCTTTTCTTTTGGACAGTGATGTTCGATCAAAATCGTTTCAAGCAGTTGAACAGTTTATGCAAATAGTGAAGCAATACCATGAGAAGGTATGCTTTTGAATTGCTGTTCCTTCTGTTTCAATATGCTTTCTGTTTTCAATATGGACATTTAAAAATTTGAAGAGATTACTAAGGGCACATGCATTATAAAGGACATTAGACCCCATAGCTTATAAGAACCAAGTTATGCTGCTCTTCCCAGTCAATACTTGAAAGCACATGCATTATAAAGGACATTAGACCCCATAGCTTATAAGAACCAAGTTATGCTGCTCTTCCCAGTCAATACTTGAAAGCACTCATGTAGAAATGGTATTCTCATGTGAATATTTGTTGTGGTTCACTGATCATTTGCAAACATTGCCTTTTTTTTTAGATCAGTAAAGGGTCCAATCGTAAAATCATATGATTTTAATAATTATAAAAATAGCTAAAAAAATAATATGCATTTGAAAAACATTACTGAAACAAACAAAATTCAAACATTACCTTAAAAGTTCTGCTTTGGCAAATCAATCCAACTGAAATTAGTAAATAAAAGTTAATATTCAAATATTCCTTCAAGTAATATATATATAAACAAAGTCCTAAAGATGTAAGAAAATGAAAATGATGAAAATGGTGTTAAAATCAGGATTTCAATGATTTTACAGTTTTGAATCACAAGTCAGGCGTGATTTCACTTGGCTGCAATTTCTTGCTGATGTAACATGGTCACTGCATTTTGAATCTTAAGATCAAATGATCTTATGCTCCAAATCGCTATCTTAATAACATTGGTTGTAATAGTACATAATTGGTAGCCTATTCAGTGCCCTTTTTTCCTGCCCCTGCTTCACCCAGGCAAAACACCTTATTATATGCTGCTGCTGATTTGTTAGTATCCCTGACTGGGAGAAGTTTATGATAACAAATGAGAAAACCTTTTTGGTTGCCACTCACATGTCTTATTTTCTTCGTGCTGCAGTAACAACCAAGCATCAATTTGTATGGCTTTCTTATTATAACAGTTCCACGGAAACTGCATTTTAATAATGTTGGTTAAAGAAGTTCCAAGTCATTTAGTAGAGTCAGGTGTCTGCATCCTTCATAGATGAAAACATCCCCCTTTTTAATACTAAACTCTGCTATCATCCTTCACTCTGTCTCCATGATATAGATGGCCATAATTTAGATGTGTCCAAGATATGTTTTACTTCAAGCAAGATACTTTTGCTTTTTATATCAAAGCATTGAGCTATTTTGATTTCCCCCCTTTGGTCATTTGTAGACAAATGTTGGAGATACAACAGCTGGAAGCACAAGAATCTCATCAATACCAGAAAATGCTAGTTTACTTGGGTAAGTTATTCCTGAATTTGTCATATTGGAAAACTTCAAAATGCTCTTGCTTGACTCTAGTCCTTCAATAACTGGGATTTAAGCACTGGTGTAGCTGGTCAATTGAGTTGGTGGTTTTTCCTATGTACTACCATTGGTAGGAGCACATCTTAACATCTAGATATATTCTGAAAGTGTATGTGTGTTGTATTTTCCTTTTGAACCTCATCTGCCCCATTTTTGTTGTATTCATTTTTTCCTAGAGGTTCAGATTAGATTTTCTTTGTAATCTCATATCTTATATTTTTTATCAATTGCACATCACTCTATTTCTTTTTTCTTTTTTTTCCCGAGTGGTGAACATGAATATGGAGCAATTTCTCATGATCAAAATTGCATGTTCAGATGCTTACAAGTTACTTTGCATTGGTTGCAATGGCTGCAGGACTCCTAAACACCCTCTTAATTCTCCTTGACCGATGTATCTCCATTTGCAGTGTGTAACTTCATTTAAAAAATGAATTAAAGCAACTCTAAACCATTAATGATGTATTTGTCCAGTTTTTATTTTCCTTAAGCATTTCTCCTTACATTTTTGCTCCATGAATTTTGTATTGAATCTGAAGCCATTCCTTTCCATTCAGATGGGCCATGAGCTCCTTGACAATCAAAGGTAAACCTTTGGAACAAGCTCCACTTGCTCCTGCAAATTCTGGCTCCCCTCTATCTTCCACAACCTCCAATGCCAGCTCAGGTATATATCTCAATAGCTTGATTTACATTTTTATATGGGTTTAAATGGAGGAGAGCTTCTATTGCCCAATTGTCCAGTATCTTAATGGCCATTTTGTTCTCTGGCATGCCTCATGAAGCATTAACTGTACACTGATATTAGTTGGTGAAATGCACTGTTGATTCAGCTATGCTGGCCTCATCATTGCTTATGCCTGCTTTTATTATGATGCATTTATACTATTCAATATTGGATGGTGTTTTTGTACGGCAATTGTAGTGATGGACTCTCCAAGTATAGCAGCAATCCAGATAAATTCCAGCACAGACTTGGCTGATCAACCTGTACCGGAGTCCCCACCTTCAACAGATGGCTGGGGAGAAATTGAAAATGGAATTCATGAAGAGCAGGGCAGTGACAAAGATGGGTGGGATGATATTGAACCTTTTGAAGAGCCAAAGCCTTCTCCAGCTCTTGCGAACATTCAAGCAGCTCAAAAGCGGCCGGTCTCACAGCCAGTTTCTCAGCATAAAGCCCAAGGTGAAACCAACATCATACACATAACTCAGACACAATTATAGTTCTTAATTAAAAAGTATAAGCTTCTGACTGAATGCTTTGACCATCTGGGATCTGGCTCAACTGCATGGTTCTATCATCAACTGTACACATAATTGCATTTCTATATGTTTGGATTAATGAATTATCAGAAAATCAAGAAATCAAAAGGGATGGTATAGAAGCATTGTTTCAAGGGAGAGGAGCAATTCCGAGGGAAATTGAGGGTATTCTGAGCTGGTTATAAATGAGTAGAGAATGGAAACCCTTGTCATGAACAAGAGGGGAGAAATCTGGAGACAAGGGTAGGTGCTCCTTAACAATTACAAGACCTGAAGAGTCTCAACCTTTGAGAACTTCTTCTGCCATCATGATAGGAACTGTTACCATGTAAGAGAAATTTCCTCGCATTTTGTGTGGGTGAAATCCTCATGGAATCAAGGTTAACTAAGAGTTTGTTTGTTGTGCTTGTAAGTAAAGCACCCACCCTCTATAGCTGATTATAAGAAAAGCTGGAGAAGACATGCTTCTCTCATAATAAACCTGTACCTTGACTGCTTTTCCTAAAAGCAAGCTCTTTACCAATGTGCTTGTAAGTAAAGCACCCACCCTCTATAGCTGATTATAAGAAAAGCTGGAGAAGACATGCTTCTCTCATAATAAACCTGTACCTTGATTGCTTTTCCTAAAAGCATGCTCTTTACCAATCACATTTCTTTAATAGTTATACCAAACGCTGCATGATTCATAAGCTCAACAGGACCAAGTGGGGCCCAGGAGATGGAGCTCCACATAGAATTGTAGCTGCTAATGCTGTCCTGAAGCAAGCCATAGCACATTAGCGTGTCTGGTTTATGGCAAAGAGCTAGGCCTAGCTGACAATAGCAGTGTGCTGGAGATCCCTCCTAGAATTCTATGTAGTCTTCTTGAATGGAGCAGTCCTTGATGAAGTAGGATGTTCGGCTTGCTTCCAGAGGTTTTTGTCTAAACTAGAATTCTTTACATTCTAGGATCCCTCATGAATGCTGGGCCTATTTGCCCATGTAACCTTTTCTGGGTCTGTGAGACACTTTAGAGTCTTTACTACCACGGGGTTCATGTGGTCCCTTTGAAACTCCTTTGAATTCCGGGCTTATGAGTTGCTATATAAACAATTTTGGATACTGGGCTTTAAGGTACTCTTAGACTTGGAGCCTTTTAAAGTGCTTCAATTATACCGAAGTTGAAATCCTTATGTCTGCTGTAGAGCTTCCAGGGATTGGTTTAAGACCTTCCTTGGGGACGACTTCGGCAGGGTACTTGCTTGTTTAGAGAAATCTGCTTTACTTTTTCCTTTGAACGTCCCATTTTACTTTGTTTGCAGTATTATTTCTTTTATTGTAATTGCTTCCATGAACATACTATTATGCTATGAAAATGTCAATGACTGTCTTTTAACACATTCATGATGTACGCAAACTCTCCTAGAAGCATGTCTTTCTGTCTATTAGCACCTACTTCCATAGTAGATGCATATCCTTGTCATCTGTTCTCTTGTTGAGATATTCAGCAAGTCTCTTTAGTTATTAATTTTACCCCTCCTTCCTCAGCTACAAGTTTGCGACCAAAAAGTACAGTGAAGATGACAAAAGATGAAGATGATGATTTATGGGGTTCTATAGCTGCCCCTGCTCCAAAAAGCACGACAAGACCTTTGAATGTCAAATCAGCTACAGCACTTGATGATGATGACCCCTGGGCTGCCATCGCCGCTCCTCCGCCTACTACTAGGGCCAAACCATTGGTAGCTGGTAGAGGCCGAGGTAAACCTGCTGCTTCAAAATTGGGTGCACAAAGGATAAACCGGACATCCTCATCTGGGATGTAATTCAGGGACAGAGAACACAAGGAAGCAAAATGAAGTTTTGTAAAAAAAATAAAATTCTGGTGACTGGTTGACATTAAAATGGAATAGATCCTAGTTGACGTGAGTTATATCTGCTACTCTTTGCCCACATCTTTGATTTGTAATATCATTCTTTTCTGCATCATATTCATTCTGTTTTGTTTTTCCTTTTAATATAACTGTTATCTGGTAGAACAATTTGCAATGTATGTAGTAGGTAAATTAGTTTCTGCCACAGCTTTTTCGAATTAGCAAACTCACAAGGCTTGTAAACATACTTGAGATGTAATGCACTTGATTGGAAAAGTTATGGAAATATTTTAAATTGTTTGGATGTTGATTATTGTTATCTCAAACATAAGTTTGTGTTTGGGTGCCTGTAGGTGCATGGACCAAGGCAAATTATAAGCAATCTTTAATAGCACCTGTCACTGTTGCATAAGGTCGTTGTCATGCTAAAGCGATCTTCCATTCATGGTTTTCTTTGTTTCTTGTCTTTGCTGAGCTCCTCAAATACTCGGTTTTATTTTGCCGGTGATAGGAACTAAAGGAATCAATGTCTTGACTCGTGGATGGAAAAGATTTATTCCTCTTGGTTTATGTTATGAATCTTGCTTTTATCGCTGGGAGAGTAGCAAATTTTCAATTTTCACAGCAAACTGTCTCGAATAATTTGGTGAAAATGAGGATTTCCAAGTAGCCAGATGGAGAAAGATGCTCCTGTGTAGTAAATAAATAGTTTTTAGATAATCTTTCTCTTGTATGAACCAATATGCAACGGGTTTTATGTATAAACTATCGTTTGGAAATTGTCTCCTGGGAATTAGTAGTTGTAAATACTTGCAGTCGAGGAATGGCAATTTTTTTTTGGTTTTTGGGTTCAGAAATTGATTGTGCCTTAGTTTTGGATAACTTTGCGAGTAAAGCTAATCTTCTCCTTAATCCTTATAACCTGGAACGATGGAAAATGAAAGCCATGCCATGCCAAGATGCTAACCCACAGGTTTTTCTAGTGAATTAAAGCCCATGTTGCTTCTTTATCCTGCGGTTCCATTTGTCCCCCAAACTCGATGAAACCAAGATTTTCATAGCGTTTATCAGTTTCTTCAATTGGTACGCATTGATATGCCATAATCATTGCCTGTCATACAGTGACAAGATGGAAAAACTGTGCTATATTCTGCACTGTTCTTCCTTGTGCTTCTCCAAACGGTGAAAGCTGCTGGGCAGATCAACCTGTACAACATAGTTGCTTCTAACCAGATCTTCCCGACCAGAGTAGTTGCTTCCTTGCTCAAATCAGTTCATGTTGCTCAAACCAGATCTTCAAATGGTATCCCTTTTGCTTTTCTTGCGCACAAGGACACTTGTGATGGAGACAGAATCTGGAAACAAGCCTCCCTCGTTTCGAGCACATGATCGACAGAGCACTCTGTAAAGCAACATTACTCTGAACAGGTCTTTTTTTTCTTGCTCTATGAATCAAACTACCAAAATCATATGAACCAACCGAACTGCAAGATGATAGAACATCTGTCACTGCAAGAGAATCAGTGGGGATCTTAAGCAACTTCATCTGTTTGTAAATTTTCGAAACATTGGAAGTACATCCATTAACAACATATGCCACGATAATTGCATTCCACAATTCATTCTTTTTCTCAGAAACCTGATCAAAAACATTTTCAGCACCTGCAACTAATTTGAACTTGGAATACATGGTCAAATAAAGGGTGCAAAAATAAGGGCCATTCTCCAAACCCAGCTTAACCACATCACAATGAACCTGCCTGACAACTAACAAATTCACTTTGACAACAAGCACATAGAGTACTAGTAAGGGATGCCAAACCAAATTTCACATTCTTGTTTTTAACAAAAACTAAAGAAGTTGAAGGTCCGCCTCCGCCACTATTAACAGTGAAACTCCTGCTCTTTTTTCTTTTTTTCTTATTAAAAATTTCAAACTTTTTCTTTCTTTCAATTGCATTTTTTTATGGTTTAATTATATAAAATTATGATTCAAATTAAAACAAGGAGAGAATACATGGCTCACCTCAAATTTACTATAATTTTATATCGGAACTAAAAATTTATATTTTAGTTCTCAACTTAGAAAGAGGCGAAAAAAAGTTGCCCGGATTTTTTTTCAATTGCATCATGATCTAATTATATGAATTTAAACTCTAAATTAAAACACAGGAATTCACTCCTTCATATGTCCAAATGGAAAGTACCCATAAACTGTAGAATTCCAAGAGGTTACATCCTGGACTGAAACTTCACTTTCCGGAAATTTATCAAACATAGCATCCCAAATGAACCCACATTTAAAATGCATATAGGCAATTGATTGCAAGGCATCAACGTATTGTCCCTTGTTGAACTAAACTTACGGTTTTGGAATTGATCAGATGCGATAGTGCTAGATTTAAACTTTTGGCTTGGGCTCTTCTATTGGGCATTGTAATGGTTTCGAATCACCAAATTGTTTGCCATTGGCTGAGAGAGGAGTCAGAATCACCAAGTTTCTGAGAACAGTAAACAATGTATTAGAAATTGGAAGTGTATAAATTATCTGAAACCACCAAGTTCAAAACAATTACTTGTGTATTAGAATTGTAATTGCTGAGTTTGAGTACAAAACCTCATGCCACAGCTAATTTTTACTAGTATGATTTTGAGTCAATAAAATATGATTAGCCTATATGCATAAGATATTTCATGCCCAGTGGCAAATTACAAGTTCAATAACCATGAAAGGCAGCAAATCAATTCTGATGGGCATGCCTACAATTAGCAGCAGGTCCAGTGTTATAGCCTCGGCATCTGTCTATAGTCTCATCAATCTGCCATGTTTCAAAATTATCTTCTTCATGTTTTAGGTTCGTGTTTTCCGAGCAAACTTTCTCTGCTTTGATAGTCCCTTTTGCTTCCCTTCTCTCTTCCTCTTCTTTGATTGATCTTGAAATGATTGTCCAACCAATGATGGCTGCTGCTTCAGTCCAAAGCTTCTGGAAACGTGCCCCAAATGAAGTTTCTTCACCATAAAAATTCTTTTCAGGTCACCACGATGGGCTGTGTATGCACGGACCCAAGAGCAAAATGCATTTTGAGCCAGTTTATTCATCCTTGGCTGAAGAAAGATATGAAAAGCAATACATCAACTATGAAGTACATAAGAAGAAACTCAGGCAGCGAATAAACAGATAATAGACAAAAATATAGATGCCAAATGCAATGTTTATAAAAAGAGATCCGAACAACTTTGAAAAAAATATCAAATACCACATGCAATGATTGGAAAAAAAGATCTAAACAACTTTGATATAATACAATCAGAGAGCTGATAGAAGATTACGCCCAGCATCACCAAAAAAGAATATTAAGGATTACAGGCAATACAACTCAAAACAAAATAACATGATATTGGAAAGCCATACCTCAGACAAGATAAATGACTCCAGTGCCTTCTGCAAATATAGAACCCAGGGATGCAAATCTAAAGAAACAAACTTTCTGGCACGGTACACCTGACCATATAATGGGAAACTACCCAACACTTTGAGGATGGGATACTCTGTCAGTGATACACCATGTTTCTCCAAGTCATGTAGATAATCCACTTCAACTGGTTGCAGAAATAGCAATGAGTCTCCTTTTTCACCTAACCGAGCAGTTCGACCAACCCTGCACCATGAATTATTGCTGTAATCAAGCTCAAACAAACCATTTATCCAATCTTAACAAAAACAAAGATAAAGCTGACTCGAGAAAATGTGCATATAACCACAACAGAAAGAAGTCCCTAAAAACCTGTGAACATATTCAGTTGCCTCTCCTGGAGAATCGTACTGAATAATGCATCTAACTTTTGGAAAATCCAAGCCTCTAGCAGCAATATCTGTGGACAAAAGAAGAGCCGATTTCTCTGTTTTGAAGGCTTGAAATGTATTCCTTCGGTCTTCCTGCTTCATATTCCCATGCAACCGAAGAGTGTTACATCTCAAGAACCTCTCTGTATGTTCTGCTTCTGATTGTGAGTTGGGTGACCAGCAGAATTCACTTAGGAGGGAATAGTGAAAATCAACTGCATCACATGTTGAAAAGAACACCACAATCTGTAAAATAAGTATGTGAGTGATTTGACAAGTTGAGGCTCAATAAGCCAGTAACTAGTGAAAGAAATTAACTAAGTAAACAGAACCGTGCACATAATCTCGCATAGAGTAATCATGAAGGCAAGAAATATTCATTTAGGTTTGAGAAGTGTTAAAAATTTGATATTGCTTAAATTTAGACAATTATTGTAAAATAAAGACGAGAATATTATAGAGCAAAACTATTGCCTAGACTCGGGATTGGAAGCAGTGAACATAAGCTCCAAATAAGTGAACAATGCAGAATTTACATATCTCAACTAAAGGACATATGATAATAGTCAATAATAACCAAAATTCAAAACTGGTATCCTTTGGATTTTGGACCTCATAAACCAAGCTAGCTTTACCGCAAACACTGGTCATGTATTTTAACTTCAGTTGAATTACAATTCACTATATTGGAGATGACTTATTATGTCAGGACCCATACCAGACTATGATGATCTTGCAGAAGAAAAAGCGATGACGACAAAACAAAAAAATTAAAACAGCACCAATACACACAAATTTCAAATACCTGTATTTAGGGCATCTTGAAAGCAACATAATGAATAATAAATAAATCAAGTACAAATTAGGAAAGCAGCCATACCTTATGCGAAGCTTCTCTCTCAAACAGATTCTTGAGAATGGATAAAAGTACCGCAAGCCGTGAACCACAAGGCACTACATGGAAATTCAATCAGGGCTCCAAAATCAACCATCCAGCTGGAAAGGTTCACAAATGTGCTTTAATGAACATGTACCTTTCACATATCTCTGAACCAACTGAGCTGGAAGCTTATAATCTCCAGTTGAAGAGTTTTTTACTTTGCTATATCCTAAGCCATCATCTTCATCAGATTCCGCAGTTTCAATATGATCGACTGATTGATCCGGTTGTATCTTCTTGTCATCAAGACCAATCATAACTGGATTTTCTAGACTGATTTTAGCGAGATGATTTACCTTTTCATTTAAGGTAGCTGATAGTAGCAGATTTTGTCCCTGAAAATTAGAAAGGCTTGAAACTTGATTTCCATTTCCAACAGACCCAATTTGCCTAGATCCCAAAAGATCCAGTATCTCCTCTATTTCCTTGCCAAATCCTAATTCCAAAATTCTGTCAAGATGCTCAAACAGAGTTAAAGATGTCAGAGGAGATGCATCATGGCAAAATAAAATATCTCCAACATATTTTGCAAAGAATACCTATCTGCTTCATCGAAGATAATCCAGCGCAGATTTGTGTGAACAAAAGATGCTGTGTTCTTTAAGTGATCCAACAGGCGACCAGGAGTTGCAACAAGAATAGATATACCTGAAAGGAAACATACCAAGTATTTAAGAGCCCAACCAACATAAAATAGCATCTATGTTGGCATTTGTAGGTCATTCATAAGTTTATAACAAATGACTTTATTAAATTGAAACCATTACAAAGATATGTTGTTGGGCAAATGAACTGACTAGGACAACCAAGTGCTCAAGCCCGCATCAAGTATAACACATCTAATCAAGATTACTAGGATGACGACTCCCATGCTTTTAAGAAGGAAAACACTGTAAAACATGGCATTCAGACCATATAACAAAGGTTGAAGAACCAAAGAAAATTTCCTACCTTTGCGCAACCTAGCTTTCTCTTTCGACCGGTTTTCACCACCCATTACATAGCCCGGTACAATCCAATGAAACCGATGTAACAACTTTTGCAGAATTTCATAAACCTGCAAACAAAGCTCCCGCGTTGGTACAAGAACCAACGCTGTCACCAACCATATCAAATTCAATCATAAACAAGTGCAATAACAACAAAAATATAATCAATTCAACAATTCCACATTCATTTTTAACCTCAACTAAGAAAAAAGAAACCCAGATCACATACCAAAAGTTCCATTCTCACGGTCGATTCTCGAAGGGTAACTATGCAAATGGTGAATAATCGGAGCTAAATACGCAACAGTTTTTCCAGTACCAGTCGCCGCGTTAACAAGTCTGAATTTTAATTTCAGTTAAGTATATATATAAACAAAACATTGAATTAAAATGAGATACATAAATTGTTGAAAGAATTTTTAAAAAAAAAAAAAAAAGACAGAAGGATACACGTGACGGCCGGAGAGAATGACTGGAATAGCTTGAGCTTGAACTAAAGTCGGACCTTCAAAACCCAACCTTTCTGGTTTTTTTTTTAATTATTTACATCAACAAATTCAATGATTAATAAAAAAATCAAAAGAAATTGAGAACACAAATATTAATAAGAGAGAGAGAGACCTTGGAGTTGATTACAAAGAGAGGGGTGTAGGCCGAGAGCAGAGAAAGAGCATGATGCAAATATTTCTGATTTTTGGTTGTCCTTGGATTCTTTCTTCGTTTTTGAATCCATATGAGCGAAAGGAGAGAGACGCTGAGAGGGAGGGGTGCTCCTTTTTTCCCAAACTAATAATTTTTAGGGTTTTTGCACCTGATTCTTAAACCCTATCATCCAACATTCACAAGCGCCGACGACAGGTCTTGCATACAATTTTGTTTTTTTTTTAGACAGAACTAAATAGATGACTTCCGCTTTACCGCGAGACGTGTTTAAATTTTATATGGTTTCAGAGACTAGAAAATGAAGCTCGAGAGTAAATATTATATTTTAAATAATAGAATAAAATTCAATGACTTGATATTATAGAAAAATAACTGAAAAAAAATAATGATAGTAAATCTCTAAGATTTAAAATGTTGAAAAATAAAAAAAAAAATCTTAAAAACCTAAGCATCAATAAAATCAAGTGAGCTTGTTAAAACTAGTGAATAAGTGAACAATATCATATGAACAAGATAATCTAATAAATAAAAAAATTTAATTTTAAAAAGAATTGAATTTTGAAGAAAGAATAAAAAAGGATAAAACAAAAACGATAATAGAAAAAAATATGAGCCACCTGAATAAATCTTCAACATAAATCATGAGATACTGAGAACCTGATTGAAAACAAAATCAAAGAAAATAACGAACAACTTCAAAGAATGTAATCGGGAAAGAAAATGATATCAACTTGTGTTAACTTTTTAAACTCATGATCCTAACTATTGACTAATTTGGAAGCACTGCATCTGGAAAATAACTATTTTAAAACTTGACTCGACTTGACAGTATGATCGGTAACTTATGTGATCCTTGGCTTAAAACGAGATGAGTTTAAAAAGAAATTAAAAGAGAATTGATCAAGTGTAAGACGGTTAAAAACCCGGGTTAACCTATGTTTTGATTAACCTGGGGAAAATCCAATAAAAAAGGGTCAAAACTCGTTGAGATGATAAACTGAAATTTTAAATTGAAGGGAAAAAATGAAAAACAAATAATGAATGAATCCAAAATAAAAATTAAAAATCAAGAAAATGAGAGCCAAATCTAAAAAAGATATAAAAAAATCAATATTATAGATATAAGGATGAAATTGAAAACAAATTAAAATTTGATAACAAAGATAAGAATCAAAATTAGGAATCAAAGCATTAAGGGTTAAACCTTAAATACCATATAAATTTGAATTGAAGGGCAAAATTAAAAAGAAAAAACAAATTTACAAAATAATTCAAAACAAAAATAAAAATCAAAAAAATGAGGATCAAGTATGAAAAAAACAAAAATAAGATCATGGATCTAATAATGAAATTGAAAAAAAATTAAAATTTCATAAAAAACCAAGAATTTAAATGAAAAATCAAAACAGTGAAGGTCAAACCTAAAATATTATAAAATAAAAAGATAAATTTGATATAAATATCAAATGACAAAGGATGCAATTGAAAAAACTAAATAATTGTAATTTGATACAATTAAAAGAATGACAACTACATGTAATAAAAATAACAAATAACATATTTTTCAAGGCTGAAGAGAGAGATAAAAAGAAAGAAAAAAAAACATGCCATCGAAGCTCCATCATGCATGGAAAGGAGGAATGCGCCTCACCACCTTGAAAGGGGTGGCAAGACGCATCCAACATCATCTCGACATACAGTGTTCTTTTATGGAGAGGTGTCATACATACCATCCAAAAGACACGAACGCCTTCCACATGCTAGCATGTGTGATGCACACACCAATAATTTTTTTATAAAAAAAAAATTATTCTATACAAATACCAAATTGCCCCTGATCCAATACAATATTAACCAAAAAAACATTAAAAAAAAGGTTGAAAACCTCCTCAATATTAGTTAAAGATGATTTGAGTCAAAGTATACTTAAGTAACTATATTGTTCCTAAAATAAGAAAAAACCAAAAACATCCCTACCCGTGCAGGCAAGGGAATTCAACATCTAAGGGTATTATTAACAGTACATTGTACCAATAAAAGTTTAAAAGATCACTTTACCTCCACCTAATCTTATTAAAAATAGTATATTACTCTTGGATGAATGTTATAAGGCTTAAATTATAAAGGATAAAATAGTCAAAACACTGCTTAAATTCACAGTATTTTTCCTCACAATACATAAGAGAAAATTGAGCTATTTTAGTTTTTTTTTGTAATTGTTTAATATAGTTGTGATCGCCTAATAAGTTGTTTTTATTGATTTATGGTCATAATAGTTAATTCATTTTTCATTCAATATAAATTAAATCTTGAAGACAAACTATAAGAAATGATATTAGCATGCTATATTCTACTAATCTTTTTGTATTCAAATTGAAATGGATGTTTTAATTATAAATTATATAATTAATTTATGTTCTTTTTGTAATAAAATTTATGTCAAAAGGATAAGTGATCATTTTCGATTCAATTTAATTTCAAGATTTTTAAAAAAAAAACAAACCAAAATGGTTTCTACATTAAGTATATATATAATTCAGAAGAAATAGCTACAGAAAATACCTAAACAAGAAGATTATAAGCTTGAAATTCAAAATATAAAAACACATTTCAATTTTGGACCACAAACCTACTTCAAGATAGGAGTAAGAAACTTATAAAGAACAAAAAGGTTGCATCATTATTAATAAAAAAGCGACATGAGATGAAGATAGAGGTGAGGAAGCTATGATGGAGTTTGAGAAGAAAAAAAAAAAAGGGTAGACTATAAAGACAGAGAGAGTCACTTTATTGGAAGGGTGGGAAATTAGGGAACTTGGGTTTTCAAAAAAAAAATGTTTTTATATTTAGGTTTATTAGTTTGATTTAGGGTTCAAATCAAACCAACTTAATTTAAAATGGTCTTAGAAATATTAAACCGACTTGAACCAAACTAGAGATTTTTTTAATTAGTTTTTTTCCTTGGTTTTTTTTAGTTAATTGTTTTGGTTATTTTTTTTTCCTTACCTCTATTTTAAATAATTCATGTGACCCAACAAAGGAATAAAAAAGGCAAGTGTAAAAAAAACACATTAATAGAATCAAGTATTGTAATGATCAACCTTGAGGGGTATAGCTTAACTAGTCAGGTCATGGGTTTGCTCCCTAGAAGTCACTAGTTTGAGGGCTATAAATTTCAAGATCACTAAAGGTTTACCTAGTCGTTAACTTTAAAATCTTGAAAAATTAATTGAAATGTGTGTAAATTGACTTAAACACCCACGGTTACCAAAAAAAATATGATAATGATCATATTACACGAATTAATTGGTAAATGTACTATAGTAAAAAGAAAATTTATTGTTATATTGGTAGATAATTGTAATTTCAGTTGAAAAAGGTAATGATCCTATAAGAAAATTCTATATGTAGCAATAATTGTAATTCAAGGATCAATGAAGTTTATAATGTTAATAAATTAATGTTAATAAATTACAGGGTGTCACAACAAGTTAGAATAATTTGCACTAACTATTTTGATGAATGCGAACATAATTAAATCAAATCCTATAAGGTGTGTTTTTTATGCAAAGAATAGTTATATATGGTGTAATATTAAAACAAAAAAAAACAATAATGCAAACAAGAAATTAAATATAACGGACTTGATTTTAAAAACAAGTTTTGATACCAACTAATATGAATCTAGAGGGCAAAACCTTGGAACCTATAATTAAGAATTGCAATACTTACCTAAAAATACTAAAATCATATTATAAACCCTAATCTGTTGATTATTTGAATCAGGAAATGAAAATATATGGTTAGAATACCACAAATATGATCTTTTTTATAAGTTCTAGAAAGAGCAATGAAAAACCAAAAGTACGAGTGTTCACGTAATTTTTATTCAAAAACTAATTTGTCTTCACATCCCAAAAATAAAAGGTATTTTTATGTTTGTATAATATTCCACGTCGGCGGGTGAGGAGTTGGTTGTTGGCCTTATTAGTAGTGCTAGTTACTAACTTGTTAGATGAATTTTGGGGTCATACTTCATTGCCAAGAATAAATTCATGAGGGTGGTAAGGCTTAAAGTGGATAATATATAGCAGGTAGGGTCGAGTTTTGTCATTTGGTATCAAAACCGACCTCACTAGCCGTCTAATGGTGTCGACGAGGTTGTCAGGCTCTTTAAGGGGGGTGAATTGCAATATCTCAAATCAACATATAAGGAATTAGTTGTTGGCTTTATTAGTAGTGGTGGTTGTTAATTTGTCAAACGTGTTTTGAAGTCATTCATGGCTGCCAAAAACAAATCCGTAAGGATAGTAAGGTCCAAAACGGACAATATCTAGTAGATTAAGCTAGGCTATGATAGTTTGACTTAAATAAAAATAAATTCTGATTAATTATGAGTTGAAAGTTAAACCCAAATAACTAACTAGCTAACTTGAAAGTATAGGTAAAATAAAATACAAGCCCAAATCTTGCATAATTGAAAGCCTAATGTGAATAGTAACTTCTATGTCTTATCGAACAGCCTTCCAGATATTCAACTACTATGAAATTTTAACCTTTGAGAAATAGAGCATTTAAAATCTTTTGAAAAAATATTAACCTAATCAAACAGTCGAATTAAGAGTTATGATCACATAAAGTTATGCAATCAAACTTCAGTACATATTAAGTAGCCCAATTTCTTATGTGGATCACATTGATCAAGGTTTAATCCTCCTTTGAACAACCAACACTTTAAAGGAATTCTTTAGATGTCATAAATTAGATCATTGAATGTCTTTTTAATTCTTTTAGCTCTTGTTTTTATAATTGATTCAATCTATATGTACAATACATCTTGTAGTGTTACTTGTTAATTCTCTTTACCATATAATTTTATTTTTTAGCAAGTCACTTAAGAATTCCTAACCTTTATTAGCAACCTAAATTAGGTCTTAACTTATTTTTATCTCAATTAGATCTCAAAGATGTCAATAAATTTTCAATATGTTTCAATTAAAAATGCTAACTAGATGCTTGAAACTCATGCAATTTTTTTTAACTATTTCCAAACCATTGAATTATTTAATATCCCCACTTCAAAACATATGATTATAAAATTTTTTATTAAATTCATATCGTTTTTACTAAAGCAAAGAGTTTTATTTGATTACTTGAAGTTTTTGTTAAATATTAAAACTAATAAACTATCTGATTGATTAATCTATTAATATACGAAGGATCTTCAGGGACTAAGTCAAGTTTGTCCCTGTAAATTAAAGATTTTTTTTTTTGAGGTTTTCAATCTTTAAAACTAAAATGTACGCATGGTATTGTTATTAAACTCCTCCAATCAATCTTCCAATATTTTGTGTTTTTTCTTAGGTTTTCCATTTTTTAAACTGAAATGTATGAATGATATTATTAAACTCCTACAATCAATTTTTCAATATTTTATATCATTACTGTACTAAGTTGCGTAGTGATCTAAACGAGGAAGTTAAAGCAATTCAAATTAATTTTTTATTTAGTGTAATTATAAGAAAAATACATGTCAATAAAACTCAGATTACAAAATTATTCTAACAAATATAATATCAAATTAAACTCTTAAAATATAACAAGCATGCTTCATTAAAATAGCATAAACAATAATTAAACAATTTTTTTTAGTAATATTTTATAATATGATTTGAATGAAAATATGTTATTGTTGAGAATTGATTTTTTATTTTTAAGATTTTATTGTTTATATCTTTTATATAAACAAGATAATTCTAATTAATTTTATATAATTCTAATAACACCATGTATTTCTCAAAAAGATGCATAAACTCAAGGTGATGAAAGTCAAAATCTCTCTATAAAAGAAATAATCTAAGCTTTAGAACATAGAGGGAGAAAGGGAAAAAGTAGAGGCAAAAGAAACTGAAAAATAGTAGAAAAGAAGGGAAATAAGCTATTGTGCAATGTGGAGAAGTAAGGGCAACATCAAAGACAAGTTTTAATTGGGCACTCGACACGCTAACAGGAACACGCTAACGATACGTTATCCACGCGCATGGCAAAGTTTTCATGCGACCTTCGAAGCTTTGCTGTCTTTACGAGAAAAGCACTCCCATCCTCGCGAATATTCTCCATTGCCACCCACCACTAACAAAACAGCAACTTGCTCTTTCATTAAATACAATTACTCCCTCTCTTCCATCCATGTTCTCTGTTCTTTCTTTCTATGCATATACTTTGTTGTTATTTCGATCTCAGCCATCGATCGATAATTTCCATCCATCAGAGCCACAACCATCGTCAAGCACGATCTTCAGGGTACGAAACATGACCTGCTCTTTAACTAGAGCATGCTCTTGTCCCTTTCTAGTCACTTCTCTTGTTATCTTTCGTAGGACCTGATTCTTCGCTGGTTCTTTAATGTTTTAGGTGATCACGATATGAAGAACAAAGTAAAGGGCGGTAATATTCACGGTCAGCAAAAGAAGAGGAGAAGTTATGGCAAACCTAAATGCATGGCATCTCGTTGTTGCCCTTGTTTTGCAGTGTCGTCAATAGCTAGAAGGATTGGGAGATGCCTGTTTGTAAGCTGTTACCCTGTCATGCAGTGCTTTCGATTGGATGACCACAGACATCAGCATGACCATCACAAGCATTTTCATTCCTTCTGAATTTTGTATCATTTTCTCTTTTTTTTAAGGTTTGGTCCAATCACGATTTTTTGAGTTTGTACCATATTAATGAAGAAAAGAAGTTGTTATATGATTCTTTGGTGTATTTATTTATGCAAGGATCTTATGATCAAGCTGCCTTGATTTTTGGCCTCAGTACTTGCACAGTCCTATATGCTGATTGCTGTGTTAGAGACATGAAGGAGAAAGAGAAGAAAAGGAAAGGTTTGGAGGTTGTATAAGAGATCGGTTGAATCTGGGGAAGCTGAACACTTGGGGTTGCGGTTGCGAGGAATCAAAGTTAGTCGGGAAGGTTCTATGCTTTATATAATTGGTATCATCCGGCGCTTTATGGATTTGGAGAGCTGATACTCATTCATTGCAGCATTTTTGTCTCAACTGATTTAATCAATTATTGGATTGAAAACTCATGTTGACTTTGTAAGCATGCATGTTTTTGCGGATCAAGGCCAGGCAGAGCTGCCTGGTAACCAGGGAATTCTATTAAAATCTTTGGTTAAGGCCATCTCTGATATGATTCTGTAAACATCAAGCATATGCTACGCTTATCATTGCCAAAATTTGCCTTTTGTAGTCAGGGAAAATCAGAAACAGAGTAATCAACACAGAAGTGAATCATGACCATGATTGGATTTTTTTAGATATATATATATATATATATATATATATATATATATATATATATATATATATATATGATTCATAGCACAACTGGCGCCTTAGGTTTTCCAAGGGCATCAGTTTAGAAGGATCTGTAGATTAAAAGATGGATATGGGTAACAAAATTTCTTGGGATGGGTGCAAGGCCCAGAAGTGAACTAAAAAGCAGGCCATTATTTAATCATTCAGAAAGGTCACAGCTCAACACCTGCCTGAAAAACAGAAATGTAAAAGACATAAATGCAGCAAGGAAGTCATTGAAGTCATTTTAACTTAAGAACAAAATCAAAATCGATTTGGTTTAGCTTAAACCAAGTTCATCTAGTGATAACAAGATGTGTACCGCGGAGGATTGTTCATTGTCTGGCTTCATTCCTCTGGTAATACTGATAACTATTGTTCTTAAAAAAACCCACCATGAACATAATAATTAACTTCTGCAGTTCATCAAATTACATCTTAATTTCACCACATCTGATTGTTTGAGGGGCTTTAGCATGAACATCTGTGCTCCTTCCTCTAAGCACCTGTTTTGCGCAGTGAATCACTTAGAGTGAGCGAGGGGTGAAAAATAAAAGCTTGCACAACATGTTCATCAGAAATAGCAATCTCTTACTTGTTAATACGGGTTGGGATATTCTCAGAAGACATAATCACAACAGGAATCTCCTTCAGCATTGACGATTCCTGTTTGCGACAAGGATACGTGTTAATACGTGGTCAGCATAATGGACCTGACTGGACACCCAAAAAAACAAAAACGATAAGGATACCTTTATTTTCTTGAGTAGCTCATACCCTGTCATTCCTGGCATGCAATAATCTGTGATTATTAAATTCACCTTTGAGACCTGTAGTGTGGACAATCAAACATGAAGACAACCATTACTGTTTGTCTTCGTTTCAGCTCATGTGCATGCAACTGATTATGACATGAACAACTTACAGTATCCTCCAAGGAAGTCCTTTTCTCATCTCCCAAGCCCAAATACTCCAACGCCCTCAGCCCATTCTCCGCAGTAGTCACTGCAGCAAATCAAATTAGTTCTTGAGCATGTGTTTATAACTCCGCCCATTGTCAATCTACACGTTCTTCTTGTCTGAAGTAAAGGCAAAGAAAATGGAAAGAAAAGTGAGATTGGTTTTACCCTTGCAGGAAGAGTTCTTGAGCAGCATTTCCACCAGCTTTCGATCAACGAGACTGTCATCAACAGCTAAAACATGGGGTTCTTCCGTATATGCTCCCCCCGCCATCACATTCTCCCTTGACCCACCACCACCATCCATATTCTCCCCCCAAGGTAGATCAAGAAGGAGGCCTGTGTACGAATAACTGAAACTGTAACAAAAGCTTTGCTTGCAGCAAATGACTAACACAGAGGCTAAAGAACACAGACCCTTTATTTTCCAACAGCGTCTTACAAATAAAACACAAAGCAAACAAACTCACAGGGGTTGTATGAACGCTTTATGATGCGTATTTATAGTGAGAATGAGAAGCCCACAGCACAATGAATGTGAAACATGCTGTTAGGTGAGTAGACTCGAGAGACAAAATGTTACAGAGAGAAAAAAAGGAGGACTAAATATTCACAGCAAAAGGGTGGGGGGATAATATCAAAGTAGATCACAGATATTTCGTGATCCTTTTCGGGTTCCTATGGATTTGATTCAGTCAGTCTCCATCATCCCACCCAACCATATCACACCATCACTGATTCACTTCTCTAAGAGTCTTTTATAGAATCAGTATCAGTATCCTCTCTGCAAGATCTTCTTTACCTCGCCTTGCAGCTGCCTGCGGGCATTTCATGGATTTTGGACCGCCTAACTTAACAAGATTGAAATCAACATGAGACACATTGCCATAATTTTTGTGTAATTATTACTCTTGACTTTCTTTAAAGGATTTCATGGCACTGTTGAGGTAATAATTAAGGGCAGATTTGAATCTTGATATTCGACTTAAAATTAAATACTAGAGTCTAAAGTACTTTTTCTTTTTTTTTTGCCAAAATATATGAAGCTTCTTTGTTAGCTAAAATTAGCATTCACCTACCATGAACATGGACACCTAATTTATTATCATACTATCCTTTCAAGCAATGGCTAGGTTATACCACATTACCAAATTACACCTCCCCACTTAATTTCTTTCATTTCTATGGGGGCTAGAGAAATTATGTCCCATGATTGTGTTTTTAATATAAGGTTTTTTAGGTTCATCTCTTTTCTTATATGTATATATATATAGAGAGAGAGAGTATCTTAAGTCAGTCTACACGCACTTAACTAGATCTTTACATCTTGAATAGAACTTGCAAAACAAGACTTTGCGCTTTACGGTCTGTGGCTATCAATATTAGAAGGTCAAATTAAAGATCACATAGTGTTTCTTAGCCCGCATCCACTTTACCAATTCAGCCACTCATCGTTGGTTACTTCCATCTCTTTTCTTTCCTTCTATTTTTTTTTTTGTAAAAAAAATTTGACACGTTGATTTTATTTTATTTTTATCAAATGTAAGAAATTGACACGTTGATTTTGTTACCATAAGATCTACAGAAAGTATAATACTAATGATCCTAAATGATATGAAATGATTTTCAGATTGGTTAACACGATCAAAGCTTTACCTGGAAGATCCAATTTCTTGACCATATAAAATCTCCATCTCACAACTGGACAGATTTGGAGATTAATCACTTTGGACTATAAAATATGTGGCCAATTTTTTAAAATTTGTTTTCAGGAGTCCAGAATCTTTGTAGTCTGATCATGGACATTTCAGCATTATGGAGAGCCGGAGCATTTGTTGATTAAGGGTTAGTGTTATTAACAACAAAATCCAATGTGATTCCCTCCCTCACTCTCTCTGTTTTGGTGCCCAAAGACAAACAAAATAAATCACATATCTGTGATTTCACAGCCAGTTCCCAGCTAACACACCCCCCGCTTGAGTGGCGTTTCCTTTTATCGCCAAGCCATGAACGTTTTCTTTCCTTTCCTTCTCTCGATTGCCATAATTATGTAGCCGAGCCCTCTCCCTTTCTTGGCCATTCAATACTCGATGATTTCTGGCAACAACATCAGATGATGCTTCTCTGCGAAGATTCTATTACACGTCTTTAAGCACTCAAACGTCTTGCAAGGAATTGAGAACAAGGGATGTCCTCGAGGCTTGTGGCATTGGATCCAAGCCATGTGGCGTGCGACCCACGTAGGGCCTGCTGGGCAGAACAAACAGCATTATTTGGATTGACATGACCATCATCCGAATGAATCCATTATGATTCATATATTAGATATGATATAATTCACAGATGCAGTGAGACTAAAGATTTCCTGCGTTCTCAAACGTCCTGGACTAAAGATTTTTTGTGAGTGATATGAGATAACTGGCCCTGAGCTTCGCATGCACGATTTACAGTCACAAATACAAGATTTACTTCCAATTCAGAAATGCCTGAGGTAAGGGGAAAATGAAGGAAGCACCTTTAAATTGAAATCCCAAACGATCTTGCATTCTATGCATGTATATATAAATAAAGGATTTTTTATCGCTTGCAAAGCTCTAGCGTGAGCATACAACAGGGCTCTTTTATTTATTTATTTATTTATTTATTTTTTGAGTGAATGAGGAAATATACTGCCCCGAACGGAGTCATCTTAAGAAACCCATAACAATAAATAAGTGAACTAGTGTGTGCGCCCACTGGTGTGGTGGCCGTTCCCTGCATGCATGGTAACGAGCACATTGGTCAGCCAATCTGCAACACAGATTTGCCTGTGGGCCCTGTCTTCTCGAATCCATTGTTGTGGATGGAGCAAATTGGGAAAGGGGACTTCATGAGCTATCAAGAATGGTTGGCCATTTTCTAGAATGCGTTCCAGTACAAAGTACTGCACAAGAGAGAGGGACGGAGATTACATAATTTCTGAGAACGATCGGAGCAGGATATAGGATTCCCTGTAGGAATACTGGAAAAGATTTAAACGGATTGCTCATTATGCCTAAAAAATAGCCGCATTCATCAGTTGACACGATATATTCATCATTAATGAGTCAAGACAACAAAATTTAACTTAACACAACAGTCAACAAACTGATTAAAACAAGACTTCGTTAAATATTTTCAAAAGACAACTGAATGACAGTTTAAATGTGTATCTTCTCATGTAAAGTTGAAATATGAACCTCGAAGTGGTAGGCCGCATGGCGTTTTTAAGGTCCAACTGATCATTTGCATCATTTGATGCTTGCCTTCGGAATGGATGATGTACAAGGCCCACCAGATGTCATAAATGGTATTCCCTTAAATGTGGCCACACCCTTATCATCCGAGAAAAGATTCTGCGTCCATGAAACACCCATGATCAAATAATGATACTCTTAGGATTCCTATAACAAACTTTAAGGAAAGACAATAATTGCACAACTGATGATCACAACATTAATGGCTAGGTATGAAAACCATGCATTAGAACTGTCCAATCAGCTCTTTCAAAGTAACCCAAAAACTTGACTTGAAACTTCTAGCAATTCAGAAACCATATATAAGCAAAAGCAAGCTAGAGACTAAAGTAATGACTTGCTGGTGCAAAGCATTTTACAAAATCCACAGGAAAGAAAGTATGATCGGTATGTCTTATATTTCAAAAGAGAGCCATATCAACAATTTGACTATTCTAAATTGCTTTTGCCATTGAAAATGCTTTTTTAGAAATATAGTGTTTTTTCCATATGTTCATTGTTTGATGAATATATCATGTTTTTCGGAAAAAATATGGGGCATCAAGCATCACATCATGTAATTAATTGAACCTGTTTGCAATGGGCAAAAGCGAACTGAACTGCATCATCCAACTGACTAATTCACAACCATGATTCTAATAAATGATCAAGAATTTAAACGGCAAGTGCATATCAAGAGGATGCTTGCTGAACATAAACCTATAACAAAAAAATACGTAAGCCTGAACCTCATACCGGTGTTATTTTCTCTAACTGCTTCTTTTTTGGGTTAAGAACATCTTCTGGCTTACCATCAATCCTACATGAAGACATTTAACATTTATAAATGGGAAAACATTATTGCAGTAGAAGATTTTTTATTTCTGAATAAGTAAATCAAGAGAAAATAAAAGAAGATCCAGCCCAAAAAAATATGTTTGCTGTAAATAAAGGTTACACTATGATTATTGCAGCCAAATGCATGCATATAAGCCATGTATAGACACTAGGCATCGCAGTTCACTATTCCTAATTTTGAGAATCATAATGGCACGGCACTTTGTCATTTAAAAGCACTTTGGCTGCCCAAAGTCAAAACAATTCCAAGATCAATGACCGGTGCCCCTCATTTTCTCTCTACTGATTTGTGAAAATGAAGTTTCTCCAACATTTACAGATTATAAGTGGGCTTATACAAGCCTGCTCCCATTCACATTCATGCCAAATGGTGGCAGTGCCATAAGTGGCAACCTTGCAACAAAAAGAATGTTTTTCATTATCAAAAAAAAAAGAAAAAAGGAAAAAAGAAAAGGTGCCTTGCCTCTCTAAAAGATGCATTGCTGATTATGAGAAGACAATTCAACAGTACCTTTGTAAAATCTACATAGCAGTATATTGTAGTGACAACAAACTATATATTCAAAGGGCATAGGTAACATTACAGGACTAGCTCGTTTTAGCTTCTTCCTCTTCGGGTTTTTTTTTTTTGGATGTGATAAAAAATTACTGTTGAAAACCAAATAGCATTTTCTGATTCTTGTCCCCCATAAATAATTCAAAACAGCAAAGCATTAAGTGTCAAAACGGTTCAATTATGAAGTAGTTCCATGTGATCTTTAAATACATACCCCAAGAATGACACACGTTCTCCAACTTTGGCACCTTCTGGAGGCAGCAAAGGCTCTACAATGGTGTGATCCTCATTAGATGCACAAAGGACCTGAAAAATTAGGAATTACAGAATGCATATGGACATCACCTCACTCTTCAGTCATTGCAATCTAAAAAAACGGGGATATTCTAGTGAAATGACAAAGCACAGACATAGACATTGTAAGCAACTCGTCAGAACAAACTAACACTTCAATCATAAAAAAAAAAAAAAAAGCATTCATAAAGAAATAAACATGATTAAGGATTTAACAACATTGTTATGTAATAGCTGAAGCAAGTCATTTCAAATTCAAAATTGGCATTTTTCCACAATTAGAGTGCAGGTACCATAGAAGTTAGATATATTGCTTTGTTCAAAAGTATTTTACAAACTTAGCTGGTCTCACAAGCATCCTGACATGATTGAACAATTAGATTTTTTAAAATTTGTTTTTGCTTTCCATTTGTAAGCTGTATGTAATTGAAGATGAACAAGTGGATCAATTAGAAGGCTTTTTTTAAGCTGGATGAGTATAATAATTTTCATTTGAGATGAAACAATCACAACACAACAACCTGACCATTGTACAGTTATTTAAGATAGCATAGCGCTCCCAGCAAGACACAGTAAACTCTAACCATATTGTCTAGTATTATTTTCTTGCAAAGAGTTTCAGGAATGAAAAGGAAGAATCTTGAAATAAAAGCGAGGACCCGGTTCAACATAGAATATAAAAGGCATTGATTAAAATGAAAATGTCAAATTAAAAGTTACCAGGCCTTCTGACATCACATCTCGTAGCTTTCCAGGTTTTACATTTGTAATCAAGACAACTCGGCGATTCTTTATAGATGAAACAAAAATCAAAGAATGCATTAGCAACTAAACTTCATAACTTCATAAAAGCAATCCGAAGAGCAGAATAAAATGAAGTGACATATTATTTAAATCAAACTCGACAAATCATCATACCGTCAAGTCATCTGGACTATAAAACTTCGCCAAACCACTGACTACCTGCCTCAATTTAGCATCTCCAATATCTATCTCCTCAACCAGTAAACTGAATCATTAATCAAAAATTAAAAATATCATGATCATTTTCCTTCAAAAAAATGATGAAGTACAAACTCGGAGATTAAAAGAAAGGAAACCGTCAGCATACCTGTCAGCAGAGGGATGCTTCCATGCTTTGCGAATAAGGCCAACTTGTATATTCAGTAAACTGACACTTAGTTCTTTGTCTTTCTCACCTGCTTCTGTTTCAGATGGTTTCTTCTTCTCTTGAGCAGATTCTTTTTTTCCAGTAGACTTATTCTATAAGTTCCAAAAACACCAACATGATACTCAGCAAGAATTGCACCAAGATTAAAAATAATAGTAACAACAACAATATGCACACATATTGAAGGCTAGGGCCGTCTCCAAGCAGATTTTAAGACCCTTAAATAAGAATTATAAAATATCAAAAGCACTTATTAGGAATTATCGAAGTTTGACCACCCATGCACTCACTCACAATAATGCAAAGTTCAAATAAAAATGTTATCTAACCATTACAACACAAGTCAATTTGGAATAAAATGAAATAGCAAAGTCATGCAGGAGATCAAATATAGTACAATAAGTTTTCTATTCTTGTCATGAGCTGTTATCACCACGCCAACTGCCAAGCAACTTGAAAAATACTATTGCTCGAATAAATAAACCAGGCATCATCCAGTAAAACTGTAAAAAATAAAATTTACACGTGGAGAAGCTCTATGAAATCCCTTATTTATCAGTGAAGAAAGAAAACATTAACTGGGATTAAGTAAAGTCTTTTGGAGCTGTTATCACATTGTTGACATTTCTTGTGTTTATCCTGATAGTTTTCAGCAGTTCAGACCTGAGCTAGTACATGGCAGCCAAATCTTGGAATTATATCACATATTCTATCAAGATTCCATGATAAGTTTAAGGACTTAATTTTCAGTGTTAAAAAATCAAACTTAACGAAGTTAATGATAAATTATACTTTGAAAGTAAGAAAAGTTAATCGACATTTTTGTTCAAATTCTAAACTTAGAGAGCTTTTGTTTCTCCAAGAAACTCATTCCTCCAACTTTAGACTGCTAATGCCAGGTAATTCTCCGCTAATTTTCAGTAATCTCTAGCACATGCCACTGAGTTTGTTAAAACTTAAAGAGAGCAGGCACACATGCCATCAATGCAAGCATGGAAGTATGTTCAAATAAACCCCTTGTGTAGAATTTTAGATGCTAGTTATGACTTCAATAGACTGTGATTTTGCACGTTTTCTTAATTCTAATGTTTTTTCCTGCTGTCATGATGAAGCTACTCAGTAGGATTCTTCATAATGACAGGACAGACAGTTGTGCACAGGAAAAACAGTAAAACTACAGCCTTAAGGAGAAAGAAAACTTTGAATACATTAATTACAGGTATTGAAGAGGGGGGGGGGGGAGCTAGAAAAAGAAAGACATACCCCAGCATCACTTTTCTTCATGCTTAGGTCTCCTTCTGATTTTTCTTTGTTCTTAGTGTTTTCCACAGTCTTTTTTGCGTTTGTATCTATTTCTGATTTAGCATCACCTTTTATTCCCTGCAACTAGAATTAAATCAAGAACACAGAGAAATAAGCCACTAGATGCTCTAACTCAATCAATGGCACATTAGTGTACAAAACTACAAATTACAGAATCATAGTAAATTAGAAGACAAAAAAAAAATAACCTTTGAAACAACAAAGGCAGCAATAAGTTGCGCAACTATTCCATTTAAAATATGAATTTACATGTTAGAATCAATAAGCTGTCCTTTCCTAGAATTTTTGACATGGGATGCACAAAGAAAATATCAAATTCCCAAAACCACACATACATCAATTCCTCTTCAACCTTAATCTTCTTGCCTTCATTTGAAAAAAAAAACAGTAAAAAAGAATGAACAGGTGATGTATATTGATATCAAGATAACCTACCTGAAGTTCAAATGCACCCTTTTCTAGCAAAACCTTTTCAAATAGTGCCCCAAAGTCTACCTTGTTCTGCAAAAAAATAAAATAAATTAACTAAACATTTTTCGAACATGAAACCAAGTACCTAATTTATTTTACAAACACAAAAATTTGAGAGCCGTTTATTCTTCTTTGATTGTACAACTGTGGCTACCAGGTGCAGGTGTGTAGATTCAAGTTCTGACAGAATTGAGAAGAAATAACAAGTTTCCCAAAAACTATTCACTGTACTTTCTATCAGTTGGATCTAGTTTCTCAATCACATACCAAAAGCCAACCACTTGACCCCTCAGCATAAAGTTATTCAATGGTAAACATATATGTACAGTGATAAGAGTAGTCAAAGTCAAACTGCAAGCCTTTGAGGCTTTGACACTCCAAGTCAATTACATGCCACAAGATATCTGTTACTTGAATCAATAAGCTGCCAAACATGACAGGGACAATCAAATCAGACAGAAGCTCATCACACACAATATAGTAACCTAAACAAAGCAGCTCTCAATAGTTACATCACTTAACTGGTGCCTAAGCAATAGTTCGTCTATGTCAACAGATAGCAACTAGGAAATTTTCTTTTAATACACATCATCACCCAACACCCATGATGTTTAAAAATATGAATATGTTCTTACCTGGATGTAATCCATCCATCTCATTACATGCACCAACTTTTCCCTCTCTAAATGTGAAAGGCCAATCTAGCCATTAATAACCAATCAAAAGTCAGAAGAATTTCAAACATGTGGGTAAAGTGTTTATCATGTGATAAAACTTTTGTACAGGGAAAAAAATATGTGTATACATATATTTCTTGACTCTGCCGCTCTGAATTTTGAAGCCTCCTCCCTTCAGATTTGAGCAGCAATAAATTCAAAGAAGAGGGCAACCAAAGCAATTTTGAGCAAAGCACAAAGGATGCGACTGATTCATGAAAGCATTGAAGTTTGCCATGCCAAGTTGTTTTAAATTGTTTTCAACAACAGAAAAGGAAAAAATGAAAATCCATGCTGGAAATAAAATTTGTATATAGTAACTTTATGATTAGTGACTGGGACAACAAACGTGAAAGAATAATTTATCATGAAAGGAATAGAATGCATACCACAGATGAATGTATTACTGAAAAAACTATAATATCAGCTTCAGAGGGTGTCAATCCATTGCCCAAAAGCACAGAATTCAGAGCCAAGTCTTTGTTCAATCCACTGAGAGCATCAAAGCATGTCGGAGAATCTATTGGAAAAATCTCTGCAAAGCTTATCCATTTCATCACCTATAACCAGCAATTACTTTTTTAGATCAAGAAACCAAACAGGGACCCCTAAGAGTCAAGCATGGCAAAGAGCAACATCCCATGGTGGCGCAGCTGTGGTACTCATAACAAACCAAAGAAACCTTACCTCCTCACTTTCTTTTAATGGGGACCTTTTTCCTGATGACTTCAAAATGTTCAAGTACAGACTCTTAATATCATACTCTCCAAGGTCACCCAAAGGAGCTTCCTACATTAAGCAAGTATTTTAAGCTGTTGAGTATGCAACTACCAAATAGAATAACCCCCAAATTCAACAATGTCAAGACATCTAATTTTCAAGCATTCAGAAAAGGAAAGTATTCCTGTCAAGACCCATTACCAAACAATGCTGAAAATATGATGAAAAATTGACCAAATTTATAAGAATTGAAACAAGTAATAGGATGCATTGTCAAAACATTAGATAGAAAACTTGACGATTTTATTTGAAGTAAAAGGGCAACAAAAATACGTGTCAGCAAAAAACAAAATTCAAGAAAAAAGAAATGGGCATCACAAGGAGCAAAAATTACCATTTCAAGCCAGGAACCTTCCTTTCTAGATACCCAGAAGAAAAGATTAGCATGCAGTTGTCTAAAGAATCGTAAAGTCCTTTATTTGATCACCAATTATCCCAGCAGTAATTAAAATTTAATGAAAAATTAAAAACAGAGATAATAAAGTTTGTCAAGTAATTGAAAAGGAGTTGTTGTTTAGGATCTTACAGGAGATAAAGAGAGGTGCTTGCTAAGAGCTGATGATATTATTTGCTGTCTTTGCAAACCCATGCTTCTTCTTGCTTCTTCTCTCTTTTCCTGTGTAATTTTGCTTTGTGTTTTCGGGGGCAAGAGTGAGGTCGGGTTTCAATAGGGTTTTGGGAGGGGTTTCGTGGGCTTGCAATAAATCTGGTCCATGAGTATTGCACTCAGGACTCGTTAGCATTGTATTTGTAATTCTACCTTTTTAAAAAAAATACTTTTTTTAAAAATAAATTATTTTTAATTTTTTATTTATTTTAAATTAATTTTTTGAATGTTATTATATTATTTTTATATATTAATGTTAAAATATTTTTAAGTAAAAATACTTTAAAAAACTATTATTATTATATTTTTAAATATTTAAAAAAAATTCTTGGTATTTAAAAAAAAAAACTCGATATAGGTACCATCAAAAACAATGTTGCTGCCAACTATATGCTTTTATAATTTGTTTATTTTTTTTAATTTTTTAATTTTTTTGGATTTCAAGTGTTTTTTCGTTAAATATTATAGCATCAGGAGGTTGACTTGAAAGGATAGTAAAAAAAAATTAAAAAAAATGGATTGTTTGTTAGTCCTTACATTTTGAAACCCTTTCAAAATCATAGGAACAAGTTTGGAAATTTCATAAAATTGTGATGGAAGTCGAACATTGATAGAACAAAACTAAAGTTGATAATTAAAATAATAAATATATAAAGATAATATTTTTTATTTTAAAAAATGTATTTTTGACATTAACATATTAAAATAATAAAAAAAATTCAAAAAAATATTAATTTAAAATAAAAAAATATTTTATATATACAAAAATATACAGGATGTAAAAAAACAAACCAATACGGCACCTCATGCAAGCACATGTACCCTAAAATTTAAACAAGTTTGATTAAAATAATAAAAATAAAAATAAATTTATTTTAGAAATTTTTGTATTTTTAAAACAAAAAATAGAAATATATACCTTTAAAAAAATATTTGTCATTTTGTATTTCTAAATTATCCTTATAAAAAATTATTAGTTTTAAAATTATCATACTAAAATATATAAAAATATAAATAATTATTACCATAATTTTAAAATTTAACTCAGGTTGTGTGTTAAAAAAATCAACTCAAGTTTATCTAGATATTTTTTTATAAAAATAAAAATATTATTATTTTAATTATTTTTGTGAAAATGAGTGTTTTATTTAGGCGTTGATTTGGTTTTACCTTACGTGACAAGTCGACTTAGAATTGTTAATTAAGTTAATCAATTTGTTTTTAAATTCCATCTAAATTCTAAATCAAGCAAGTTTTGAATTGACTTGTAAAATTAAACAGAGACAAGTTTTACTATTATTACTAATCCGAGGACTTACAATTTATCATGAGGCACGCACCCAACGCAGTTAGAAATCTCGTCCATTAGCTAGTTAGTACTTAGTGCTCGCCTGCGCTTGTCACCATTTGCATACGAAAAGGTACATCTTCCACAGAGAGAGAGAGGGAGAGAGAGAGGACATTGTACAAGTGAGAGAATGGCGTATTCTAGCCTTTTCTTCTCAACCACCTGTCTTCTTTTCACGTTAGCTAGTCCAGAAGTTTGAATTATGAGATAAAAGGTTGGCGCATGTCAAGTGGTTAAATGGACACATCATAAGAAATGGTCTTAGGTAGCTTATATATATATATATATTGGATATGAGATTTGAGTGTACCCCTCCTATATATATATATATAGATATGAGATTTGAGTGTAACCCTACTATGAAATATTATTTATTTGAATAGTATTTTTTTAATTTTATTTTTATTTTTTATTAATAATTAAATTTTATAATTTTTTTAATTTATTTTGTATGATATTATCCTGATTTTATGATCCAAACCAAGTGTTCAATGAGTTAATTCGGTTAAATTGAGTTTTTTTTTATTAATTGATTTTTTTAATTGCATCATTTGATATTAAATTGATTAGAAATTAAGTTTTATGATTTATTTTAATTTGTTTTCTATAATGTTATCGCAATTTTAATACTAAAGTCACAAGTTTAGCGAATTAAATTGAGTTATTGTTTTGTGTCCTGTTTTTAATCAATTTTTCAATTTTAACTCCTTTCAATATTAGGTTTATTGAAATTAGACTTTATGATATTTTTTAATCTAATTTTTATGAGATTATTTCAATCCCGTGACATGAATTGTGGGTTTGATGGGTTAATTAGGTTGACTCGAATTTTTTTTCCTTTTCTTGATTGACTTTATTTTTCAATTCTAATCTTCAACATTAAGTTGATTAGACATCAAGTTTTATGATTTGTCTTTATTTACTTTATGTGAAGTTATCTTTATCTTGTAATTCAGGTCATGGGTTTTGTTAGTTAACCAGGATTAACTCAAGTTATTTTTTGATATCCTTTTCTTGATCAATTTTTAAATTTTAATTTTATCGCTCAATATTAGATTTATTAGGGTCGGGCTTCATAATATTTTTTATTTTTTTTATAAGGTTGTATTAGTATTACGACCCAAACCTCGAGTTTGTAACTCAGTTTACTCAAGTTTTTTTTTCTTTTTCTAATTGATTTATTTTTTTAATTTCATTTCTCAATACTAAGTTGATTGAGAATTAAAAATATAGTTAAGACCACACCAAAAATCCATTACAAGATCCTATTAGGCTAATTACAAGATCAATGGTAAATAAGTTTAAATATACATTTAATGGGATTTTTAAAAGTAGTTGGACCAATTTGAATATCAAGAAGGCTACATTTTTAATAAGTGATAATCAGATCTTAATCAATTTAATTTATGTACAAAAAAGGTTTAATCCATCTATTTCATGGGTTAATTAATTTTAGTAATCAGAGGCTTATTTTTTTAAATGTATAGTGTTACTTTAACAAATATAATATTAAATTTGATCTTTAGATCAGAATGAAACTTTACCAGAAGATTCCAACGACCTTGTTTTTATTGGGTTAAGTTTTATATCAATCAAACATTGAAAAGGCCTTGTGATAAGGTTCAGAACCTATTACACAAGATTGTATTGGTTTCTTAGATAATTTACGATTTCTTTTTATCTTTTATATAAAACTCTTTTGTTATTTTTCTAGTATTTTTTAAGATGTTTTTACCAAGTATAAATAAGGTATTTAGCTTGTATTTGAATTGTTTTTACAAACTTTGATTTTAATAATTATTATTGTGTTGTGAGAAATTTCTCTTACTTTGGTTCTTTAAAGGATTTCTCTTGACTTATCAAAAATTAACAAATTTTCGTAGTATCTTTCATATTTCTCATTAGTGATTTTATATAATTATTAGGCGGGGTCTGAATATTACAGCCTTGGTGATTTAGTGTAAGATATCATGGTGTCAAGCTTAATTTAAAAGCATGAATTTAGCTTTGTAAGGATTCATGATCAATCTTGATTATGAGTTTCTAGATCTTTATATCTGTGAGATTTATATTAGTTAGTATCAAAATAAGGCTACAAATCAAGTTATATTTCATTGTTGTTGAGTTCTTTGTCTTCTTTAAAAATTTAGTTATGACATCAAGTTAAAAAAAAAAAACAAAAGTTATTTATAATCTTCATTAAAAAAAGTTTTTTTTTTAAAAAAAAAAGAGCAAAGAAAATCATAATAAAAGAAATTTGTAGGGCTTGCCGCAATTCTAGATTTAAGAAACATAAATTTTAGCTATTTTCGCTTTAAATCTTAAAAATATCTGAGTTAAATCATAATTTGGGATATTTTAGATTTATATGGTTAGGTTTTCTTGAAAAATACATGAAAAAATTTACATGGATCATTGTTTTTTTTTTGTTTTGACCAGTATATATAAGAAAAATCGAAAGTGCTTTTGTTAATTTAAAAAAAACAAATAAAAAACATTCAACGTGAACCGAATAACATGGCTCTCAAACCAGATTAAATATGGACAAACCAAAGGCATATACATGTTGGACATCATGCAAGGAATAATAATCTAACATCCATTCAATTCGGTTATTAATGAATCATCAAGAATTGGTCAAAATGGGTTTCGGTTCAAAACCAAAATCCTATAATTAAAAACTATTTAAGCATGTTATTGATGCGAATACATGTTAAATTATTGGTTAATCATATATAATGAAAGTGTATGTACAAAGAAGTAGATCAAAGTTGGTATAAAGCAATGGTCTATAGCAATGTTCTTCAGAAGAATATAAAGAATATTGCCTAAAAACTCATGAAAAATACAACTATGAGTTAGGCACTTCCAAGCCAAGAAATTGTTGTTTTTGGCTTTTAAATCATTTTTTTATCCTAATAAGTCATAATACCATACACAAACATGTTTGAATTTAAAAAACTAACAAAAAAAATCAAAACTAAGCAAGAGGTACCAAATAAAAAAATTTAAAAATTTAAAACAGACTAAATATTCTCACAACATGGATTTTAAAATTAGTTTTCTAAACCCATTTCATGCATAAACAAACCCAGTCAACTCAGGATAAAACACTCTTTCTTTAACATGCATAGTTTTAGTTAAATAAAAACTAAAACAACATTATATATCAAAAACAAATTTAAATAACAACTTTGATGTATTAAAAACTAAAAAAAAACCATCATTAAATAAAAAAACAACAACAAATAGATGAATACAATATTATATGTTGAACATTCAATTTTTTTTATATACTTATAAACATAAATATAAAACTAAAGTAAATAAAAAGATATCAAAAGCATGTTATAAAGGACCTATTTTTAGATTAAAAAAATATCTAAAACAACCATTCTCTTTATGTATTTTTTTTTGAAAATGTTTCTCTCGTAAACTTGTAAAGGTAAGAAATCTTTTGTTTAGGATCTTGGACCTCTACAATTGTGTTTTTTATAGATATTTATTGTCCTTTTCTTATCTTTTTTTTTTCTCCTTTCCTATCTTTAAGCTACAGGGGATTTTTATAGGGTTTTTGGAGGTTTTGAATCAATTTCTAACTTCTTAATCTCAAGAAAAATGTTGTAAACTCTTAAAGACTCATTGAGAAGGTTTTATATGTGAACACATGAAAAATAGATGGGTTTTTGCATGATAGCTGCATTGTTATTGCTGACTAAATTGCATATTTTTCAGGCTTCGTTTAAGTAACTATGACATCATCATCGTCTAAGATCATCTAAAGTTGGTAAAGGGGATGCATATCTTTCATTTAAATCCAACCTTATTTAATTCATAGGTATCTGGTTTTACATTCATGTATTTGAAGTTACTAACTCGGTCAGCTAAAACTGTAAAAAACAGAAGCTAATCAACCGAATAACATGTTACTCACCTTCTCTTTTTTAAGTTTGAAAGACACGTTGTTTAGGGGTTTTTATCTAGGATTGACAAATTTCAATTGAGCTTCTATTCTTCCAATTTCATTTAATAGATTTCAATTTTTTAGATGAAAATGAAGTTTTTCACGCGCAAATAAGAAAAGCATGTTAATTTTTTGTTTTTATTTTAGTTCTCTTACTTTTAATTATTTTTCATCTAATATATTTCAAATTTTTTTTATTAAATTAATTTCTATTTTAATGATGAAATTCTATCCCAAACCTTGAATTTTCGAACATTAAATGAAATAATAAAATTAAAAAAATTAATGAAAAAAAAGTTATATACAATAAACTGTAATACCAAGCACATAAACATTCATTAGAAAGTTTTTTTAGATGTATTGTATGATATTTAGTTAATATGAGTATTTTTATTAACAAATTAATAATTATCGAGTAACAATAATATTTTCTTGAGGCAAAATTGGAAATATTGAGAAGTGTATGATTAAAGAATGACAATCATTGGTCGCCATCACAAAGCATTAAAAACCATATATTCCTGCTAAGAGCACTATAGCACACACTGTGCATTGTGACCAATACACTAGCTCAGACCCTCTAGGGTAAAAACGACAGCAGGTAAAAACAAAAAAAGAAAGAAAACAGTGTCGTTTTGTTGTCTGGCTTTACTTCACCTAGAGAATAGCGAAGCCAGTTTCAATCTGGAGGGTGGGAGGATGCGTCTCCCTTTCTTTTTGCCCTTTTGAATATTTTTATCATTAGTGCAAACCCCAGCAGCTTTAACAGCATGGGCACCTGCTACAATGAAAATTAACAGTATGGGCAGGTCTTTAGACAATTCCCATTCCTAGCACCCCTCAAACGTTCTTCTTGCATTATTGTTTTTTTTTTAATTATTATTAATATAGATATCTAGATTAATTTAGTATATTTATTTTAATTAATTTTATAAATTATAAAATTAATAATAATATAAATTCTAAACTAATTCCAACTCATAATAATTATATTTTCTTAATTATAAAAGGAAAGAAATTGTAAATTGCCTAGCTGGGTTGCATCTAGTTAGAGAAGATGATATCAAAAATAAATTCTTTAAAATATATTATTTAAATTAATTTTTAAGCATTTTTTTTAAAACATAGTTTTTATTACATTCTTAAACAAACATTTAAAGATTGATTGAGGTTGCAGTTCCACATGATTTCATGATTTTTTAAAATTATTTTTTGTGTAAGATTATTTTTTTATATTTTTAAATTGTTTTAATATTATAATATAAAAATATTACTTTTTTTAAAATAAATTATTTTAATATAAAAAAATATTTTAATGGTTAATACCGTATCCCATTTTATAGACAAAAAGTTATTGATTTTTTTTATAAAAAATATGCTAGAACGATGTATAGGGTTACACTTTGAAAATAGTTTTTTAATTACAAAGGAGATGCTCGAACACCAAATTTCTGAAGTAGAGGAGATTCTGCTGCCACACCAATGATATATATATATATATATATATATTCTTTCTTTTTCGTATTTGCAATTAAGTTTTTCTTATTTCTTTTTTATATATTTTTTTATACTTTTTAAAAAAATATTATTCTTTTAAAATATTTATTTTTTAATGTCAATAATGGTATTTATTTTTTTATTTTTTTATCATTTTACTAAATTAATTTTTCTTTTCAATACCAACCTTAATTAAATACAAAATTTATTTTTATTTTTTATATTTTTTTTATAATTGATTTTTTTTTAAATTTCATCCTCCAATATTTGACGGATTGAAAATTAAAATTTATAATTTTTTTTATATTAAAATTTTTAAATCTAATAATCCAATTCATGTCATTTAAAAAATTATGATTTTTTAAAAAAATATTATTTTTTTATTTTTATCAGATTATTTAAATTTTATAATCTAATGGTAAAATTAACATGATATTTTAGGTTAGTTGAATATCAATTGCCGTGATTACAGATTTGTCGTGACGTTTCAGTAATTTTTAACTCCATTTTAGAACATGAACACGGGTACCAAGGCTAGTGCTCTCCAGTCATAGTATCCTTGTAAAGCTTGCAGCATACAATTTATGTCATTTTCTGCGGCATCAGCAGTAGTAATGTGGTCTGTACATCTCAAATTAAGAAAAGACATGCCTACACGGCATTTTTCAAAGGTCAAAACAAGGTATCCCTCGGGAAGTCATGTTTTGTGCCTTAAAAAACACATTTTTTTACATGAGTTGTAGCTTCTGGGGGAAGACGATTAGGTCCATGTTGTTGTCTTCTGCTGTAGGTAGGTGTGTAGGTCCTGCTTCCCAACACGTTAGGATGACAATTAAGGAACAACGCCTCCCATTACAAACCAATAATATTGAAAAAAAAAAAAAAAAACCAGAAGATACCACCAGCCATATAGTAAGTTCCAAGCTTGCTGATAAGTCAAACCATGGCAGTTTATGTGGTGAGACAATGTTCCACATGCATAGTCTCGAAAAGGTCTGATGTAGTGTAGAACTACATTTTTCTTTTAGTAATTAGAGAATTGAATAATTGTTATGCGCTATGCTATGTTGCCAGGTGGGTTAAAAAAAAATAGCATGAAAAAATTCTAAACATTATAGATATTTTCATAATAAAACAATTTAAGTTAAAATTAATTTGATATAACTCAGTTAATTTGACAAATTTAAGAATAATATAAATAACAAATAAAAACTTAGTTCGACTTGTAAAAAATTCAAGATATTTTTTTTTAAATATTAATATATATGGAATCTATCTAGATCAACCTTATAAATCCATATTTTTTTGTTATAGACTATAATAACTTAAAAGAAAATAAATTATAATATTTAATTCTTAATCTATTCAATTTTAAAATATTAAATTAAAAAAAAATTAATTTAAAAAAATTAACTCGAATCAATCCGAGTTAACTTGCAAAATACTATGACTCAAAAGAATCACTATATAGATAAAATAAAATAAAATATAAAAGTCAAATCTTAATTAATCTAGTATTAAATGATGAAATTCAAAACAAAATTCAATTAACAAAAGAATTACTCGAAACAACTTAATTTAATAGATTAAATCTATAACCAAGGTCATGAAACCAAAATAACCTAATAAAAAACAAACAAAAAAATAATAACATGAGTCAGTCCACCAAACACGCGATCATAATCATAAGTTCAAGATAATTTTATAAAAAACAAATTGAAAAAAAATAATGAAGCATAGTTTCTAATTAGTCAAAATAAAAGGTTGTCAAAGGCTTAATATCACTTTATCATAGACACCGCCTCATTGTAAAAAAGAGTTCACCAAGAGAATTATAATGGTATTATGAAAGGTTACATGGCGATACCAAAAGGGGACTTATACAATGCTAAAGCAACAACCTCTAAAGCAAACAAAAAAACATCACAAAATGAATATCTTATACTTATATTCAACCTATTAATTGAATTTAATTAAAAAACAAATTTTCTTTGAAAGAAGCTAAATTTAACAAAGAATGAGAAATAAAAAGACTTGTGATGACCTGAGTTATTTTTAAAATTAGTAAAAAATCCTATAAAAAATTAAAAAAATAACATAGCTCAATCTTCAATTGTAAATTATAAATAATGAAAAAAAAACATTAACTAGAAAAAAAACAAACTTGAATGAATTTCTTAAATATAGATTAATCTCTAAAACTTGTAACATGTGAAATGCTAGACTTAATCTCAATTAAAAAATTGATTTTTAATTAATTTAATGTGAAATAATAAAACTAGAAAAAAAAATTGAATTGAAAAACTTTTCTAAAGTAAAATAAAATAACAAGGATCAAGTCTGATAAAAAAAAAACTTAAAGGAGTATAAAATTATAAAACAAATTCAAAATTTAAAATTATGTAAAATAAAATAAATAATGAAAAAATAAAGATTATATTTGACATATAAAACAATTGAAAAATAATGAAATAAAAAAATATTTTATAAATTATTTTAAATAAAAAAACAGTAATAAAAAAATAGATATAATATCTAAAACAAAAATAAAAATAAAGTGAATGACTGTTTTGAAAACTTTAAGGATGAGGCGTGAAAATCAATAAAAAAAGAGAGAAAAAAGGTTATTGTTGCCGAACCTAAGATTTATTTTTTAAATAATATTTAAATATCAAATTATTTCATAATCAATTTAAATATAACTAAAAAAACCATGACGAACGTCCGAAAATTTCTTGTATTCTCGTTAATTAAATCCTGGTTTTAAAAATAATTTAATCTTTCTGCTATGCTAAGAAAAAGTTGAAAAGACATGTATGTCCTTAATTCATTGAAAAAATTGATTTACCTCCAATAACCGGTCAAATAAAAATTCATAGAAAATCAAAATAGTAATTTCTTAGACTTGTATAGCCTCTTTAGTCTTTGTCTCTCAGTGATACTGTGTAATTGATTAAACCTGAAGTAAAGGGATACACGTTGACCAACCAGAATTTGTGGTTACATGGAATTAAAATGTATGTGCAGGTCACAGTGAAATGTACTTAGCTCAAGAAGCAAGGCAGGCACATACTTCAGACCCACCACCTGCCCTTTGACTATCAGATCAGGCCGAATGGAGACACTTACATGCTATGGCATGTTGAACGATTGAATATCTGGCCCAACAAAAGACAACAGAGGGAAGCTTCAAATAGGTCCCCCAACTATTTATTTTAGCATTGTTACCCTAAAATTTTCCTAATTTCATCAATGCTGCCTCAACTAATAGTTTTAACTAGATAATTGCCCCCCTACCTCACATTTTAAACAATTTGTTTTTCTAAATGCGAAAAAAGAATGTCCATATACTATTAACGTGTATTCCTATCAGCATGAAAGTTTTTTTAATTATTAACTCAAAACTCAATTGTATTAGTTAATCTTGAATTTTTTATTAATTAATTTTGAATTTTTACACAAGTAAGATTTCAAATTAAATTATATAAAAATTAATTTAATATAATCCAAATTAACTAGATGATCAGAATAAAACCATTAAATAAAATATAAAAAAATATTTATAATGAATTTCTTAAAAAATAAAAAATAACACTTCTTAACACTACAAAAACATTTATTCTCTCACTTGAGAAATCAAGTAAAATTTAATAAAATAATATCTAAAATATATTCTTAATTAATTTAATAATATGTATACACGCACTCATGTAATACTTCTTTTTTAAAAAATAATAAAAACAAGTCACGCACGTAGACCCAAGTGTCCTAGGATGCATGAGCTATATAAAATATCTCGGGCCCACACTTAGGCTATTCTTTTTATCCAAATTGGGTGAACATGTGTCCACCAAGTTTTTTTTTTTTTTTAAGAAATAGACGGTACATTATCTGTAAATTTAGTTTCAGAAACTAATTTATAACTTTAAAAAACTTAAAATTAATTAAAAAAATAAAATTAAACATGAAAGAAAATTTTTCGTAAAGAGGAACACTTTAACACTAAAATTTAGTAATTTTTGTCGCTGAAATCCAACCAGCTAACCCTTCTTTCAAGAATTGAGCAAAGAGACAGCAACACCATTTTCTTTCAAGAAAGGACTCCTATTCTTTCTTTGTTTTAATTTTGGTTCCTTTATTTTCAATCTGTTTTAAACAATGAAATCATATTCTTTTTTTTTTAATGAAACCAAAAACCAACCTAATATTAAGAATTTTTTTTGAGATTGAGGCAATGATATAAAAATTAGATGAAAAAATTATCAATCCCAAGTCTCAATTGACACAGCATTGGATGAAATTGAAAAAAGAAAAAAATTGATGACTGAAGGAACAAAAAAGAAACAGGACTAAAGTTGACACCATATTTAAAAAAAATGGCTACCATTTGTTTTTGTCTCAATTTTGATCCCTTTATTTTTAATCTCTTGTAAATAATGAGATCAAATTGTTTTTTGTGAAATTCAAACAAAAATCCATTATTAGTAATTTTTTTAAAACTGCAATAATCACATAAAAAACAAATCATCAACCCAAAATCTCAATCAACAAATCATCAAAAAATGTATGACGCTTTGAGGGTAATATTGCTTAAATAGGTAGTTGGGGGACGTAATTGAAGTTACAAAGAACGAATGAAGCTAACCAATCGACCTCCTCGTGCTCGTACATGCTTGCATTGCAAATTGACACCACATTCAGCACTGGTTTTTCGTTTTTCATAAGAATGATTATTAAGTTTTTGAGAAATCTGGTTTAGTTGCTTTCAAGGAAACGGCATCACTCATAATTCTACTCTTGACCAAGATCTCTAGACTGTCCAATGGTGTTAGGTGAACATTCGCCTTTTTTTTTTCCCCAGGCAAAATGATGTGAGATTCACCAGAAAACCATCAAGCGTTCTTTAATCCACATGCATTTCAGTCACAGTTTTTAATGGTTCTAGGGTTCATGCCTTTCGGGTCCTGAAAAATGGATAGCCAGCCCAGACCAGTACTCCACTTAACGGCAGGGAAGATGCTGGTTTCCACGAGCAAAATCAATCTCAAGAAGAGAAGTTCCTCGACATGCAATGAGAGTTAAGACACAGTAACTCTGCAAGGAAAATGGAGAATTACAGGGGCCAGGAGGGGAGGGGACCCTCCTGTGGATCGTGGGCAGTGGGATTTAGAAAAGCTTGTAAAGCAGAAGTTATGTCGCTCTCAAGCCTTCTGCTGCAGTGTGCAGTAGCAGCAGCACCTCACACCTTCCTTTATTACACAACCCACCATTCCACCTGTCTCCTTTATTGCTTTTCTCTCTCTCACCTTGCTTATCCCATGGCTGCCCATTTGCCCTCAACCATCTTTTCGGTCTGTTATTAGCTGAAAGGGAACTCCCATTGCCTCTTTTATTATGTCCTCGAGATTTGGATGTATGTTTTGTTTACATGGAAGCCATTTTTTGTTTTGCTTCTTTCACCGAAGAAGACTGCGTCTGCATTTTGCTCCGTTTCGACCAGGGGACGCAAGAGGAAATTGCTGTCCTAGATTCTCCAACAACCTGCCACAATTATTACAGCAACTATATAATGCAATACATTACATTTAAAAAAAAACAAAAGGGATTGAATAAGGGTATGTTTAAGAGTTTGGTATGGTTTGTTTTAAAAAATATTTTTTATTTGAAAATATAATAAAATAATATTTTTTTTATTTTTTAAAATTAATATATTAAAACTATTTAAAAATATAAAAAAACAATTCAAATCTATTTTAAAAATATACTTGGAACACAAAAACAACTTCATCCTTAAACCTAGCGGTGGAAGGAGACAGTTTATCCCGGCTAGCTTTAGTGTATATGTTTATTATCTCTGTGATATTTTATATATTTATTGAATTTACAGAATATTAAGTAGACGTGAAAATGAATCTTAATACATCTAAGCTGGAATACACGCAACGTAATTTTTTTTTTTTAAGGGCTTCCTGGTCGTAATCATCCATCCACATTTTTCTACAGCTTTTTGGTTTTCTAACAGTGAAAAGGACTACGTGTAAAAGCCACGTAGGACAGCCCATCCACCTAATGTAAAGAGACACGTGTCCATAAAACCTCATTAAATAGCCCCCACCTGCTTCCAGGTCTACTCTCTCTCTTCTCTTTCCCGTTAATAAAAACGCCAACTTCATTACAGCTCTCTCTCTCTCTCTCTCTCTCTCTCAGTATCCACAGCTCAAACTCCAACGAACCCCTTAACCAAACTCTGTCTCTCTCTCTCTCTTCTGTGTGCGTCTCGACGGCAACTCTCACCAGAACCCTAACTTTTTCACCTGAATCTGGTGAACCATCTTCAGCGTTCACTCAGCTTCAAATGTGCTAGCTGTTTGCAACTTATTTTGTTCTCAGATCAAATGTTTGCTGGCTTCAAGTTTTTATCCTTTTCTTATTTGTGAAACTTGAACCCTAAAAGTAGTTGCCTTGTCTAGGAACATTTCTGGGTTTTGGTCGCTAGGGAGAAATACAACATAAGAAGTTTTTGGGATAAAGGGGTGTCTCATTTTGCTGAATTTAATCCTTCTTTGTCCATTCTAGTTGTCTCTCCTCTTCGAATCTAGCCGTTGAAAAGAAAAGAAAAGAGCCCATTTTTTCCACTTTAAGCCAAAAATATATCGCTGGTTCCTCTTATCTTTCCCTTTGTTTTCTACCTCCATCTAAGTTTCAATGGGTTGTAGTGCCTTTTGAGTTTCTTGATCAGAATTAGCAATGTTAAGGGCGAAAGAGTTACTAAGCTTGTTAGTGTTCATGGTTTTAGCTTTTCAATGTGTGAGTTCCCTTAATCCATCATTAAATGATGATGTTTTGGGTCTAATTGTGTTTAAAGCAGACCTTCAAGATCCAATGAGAAAGCTCTCATCTTGGAACCAGGATGATGACACTCCCTGCAACTGGTTCGGTGTCAAATGCAACCCAAGATCCAACCGGGTTGCTGAGCTCACTCTTGATGGGCTCTCTCTATCAGGTCGGATCGGCCGTGGCCTCTTACAGCTCCAGTTCCTCCACAAGCTCTCTCTATCAAGGAACAACCTCACTGGTAGCATCGATCCTAACCTTACTCGCCTTGAAAACCTTAGAATCATTGATTTGAGTGAGAACAGCCTCTCCGGGACAATATCGGAGGACCTTTTCAAGGAATGTGCGGCTTTGAGGGATCTTTCTTTGGCTAATAACAAGTTTTCAGGGAAGATTCCAGGTTCTTTGAGCTCATGTGCTAGTCTCGCATCTATAAACTTGAGTTCGAATCAGTTTACTGGGTCGTTGCCTGCTGGGATTTGGGGTTTGAATGGATTGAGGTCACTTGATTTGTCTGGTAATTTGCTGGATGGTGAGATTCCCAAAGGGATTGAAGTTTTGAACAATTTGAGGAGGATTAACTTAAGCAAGAATCGGTTTAATGGGGAGGTTCCAAATGGGATTGGAAGCTGTTTGTTGTTGAGGTCTGTTGATTTCAGTGAGAATATGCTTTCTGGGCACATTCCAGACACAATGCAGAAGCTTGGCTTGTGTGATTATTTGAGTTTGAGTAGCAACATGTTTACTGGTGAGGTTCCAAGCTGGATTGGTGAACTGAATCGCCTGGAGACTTTGGATCTTTCTGGGAATAGATTTTCGGGTCAGGTTCCAATTTCAATTGGGAAACTTCAATTATTGAAGGTGTTGAATTTGTCTGCAAATGGTTTGAGTGGGAATTTGCCAGAATCTATGGCCAATTGTGGAAACCTTTTGGCTTTGGATTTTAGCCAGAATTTGCTAAGTGGTGACCTTCCTACGTGGATTTTTGGTTCAAAGTTGGAGAAAGCTTTGCATTTGGAGAATAAACTTAGTGGAAAATTTAGCTCTGCTCCAAAGCTTCAATTCCTGGATTTATCGCACAATGATTTTTCTGGCAAGATTGCATCTTCCATCGGGGTTTTAAGCAGCTTGCAGTTCTTGAATCTGTCAAAAAACTCTCTCTTTGGTCCTGTTCCGGGAACTGTTGGAGATTTGAAGGAATTGGATATTCTTGATTTGAGTGATAACAAGCTAAATGGTAGCATTCCTACGGAAATTGGAGGAGCTTTTGCTCTGAAGGAACTGAGACTGGAGAGGAACTCACTGTCGGGGAAAATCCCAGATTCAATAGGGAACTGTTCTTCATTAATGACTTTGTAAGCTCTCTTTGATCTATCTGTTTTGTTTTCTGTTTTCTTATACTTGTTCAATTTGGTAGCCTAGAGTTAGATAAGTTCATAAATCTTGTTTCAATTTCTCTTTATCAAACAGTTAGAAACATATTTTTCTGCGCTGGCAAGATCTCAAATTCATCATAAAACACGGCAGTTGCTGCTGTAAATACCTTTATTGTTAGGGTTGGTGGTGTTTAAGTTTGAAGATTATACAGTCTCTAGATTATGATTTTGGACTCTATCAATTATTTGTTAGAATTTGAATTTGTAGTTGCTTATTGCTTAAACTAAAAGGATGTGAGACTTTCGTTGTGTGTCATTGTTATATGATGTCTACATTCTAAAACAAGAAAAGATCCTTGTCCTTTGCTTCTCTTTTCCTGAAAAGTTAATATTGGTTGAAGCTGGCATGATGTTTTCATTAATCTAACAAGCTTTCTCATTCTTGTTTTTCTGTTTCTTTCAATGATGTAGAATCCTATCCCATAACAACTTGGCTGGAACAATACCTGCAGCAATAGCAAAACTTGGAAACCTAAAAGATGTGGACCTGTCTTTAAACAGCCTCACTGGCAGCCTACCCAAGCAGTTGGCAAATCTTCCCAATCTCATCTCCTTTAACATTTCCCACAACAATTTGCAAGGTGAACTACCTGCAGGAGTTTTCTTTAACACTATATCACCTTCATCTGTCTCTGGAAATCCATCCCTTTGTGGTGCTGCAGTCAATAAGTCTTGCCCTGCAGTCCTTCCCAAACCCATTGTTCTCAATCCAAACTCTTCTTCTGATTCTACTCCGGGCTCACTCCCTCAAAATCCTGGTCACAAAAGAATCATTCTAAGCATATCTGCTCTCATTGCCATTGGTGCTGCTGCTGTCATTGTTGTTGGTGTGATTGCCATCACCGTGCTTAATCTCCGTGTTCGGTCATCAACATCTCGAGCTGCAGCTGCTCTCACGTTATCTGCAGGTGATGGCTTTAGTGATTCTCCCACTACAGATGCCAACTCTGGAAAACTTGTCATGTTTACTGGAAAGCCTGACTTTAGCACAGGAGCACATGCTCTGCTCAACAAGGATTGTGAACTTGGGAGAGGTGGGTTCGGAGCAGTCTACCAGACTGTCCTCAGAGATGGTCATCCCGTTGCAATCAAAAAGCTCACTGTCTCAAGTCTTGTCAAGTCTCAAGAAGATTTTGAAAGAGAGGTTAAGAAATTGGGGAAAATCAGGCACCAAAACCTTGTGGCACTTGAAGGTTATTACTGGACTCAATCCTTGCAGCTTCTCATATATGAGTTTGTCTCTGGTGGTAGTTTGTACAAGCATCTGCATGAAGGATCAGGTGGTCATTTTCTGTCATGGAATGAGAGGTTCAACATAATTCTAGGGACTGCAAAAAGCTTGGCTCATTTGCATCAGTCTAACATTATCCACTACAACATAAAATCAAGCAATGTCCTTCTCGACAGTTCAGGTGAACCGAAAGTAGGTGATTTTGGCTTAGCAAGGCTGTTGCCAATGCTAGACCGTTATGTTTTAAGCAGCAAAATTCAGAGTGCGCTTGGCTACATGGCACCAGAATTTGCCTGTAGAACAGTAAAGATAACTGAGAAATGCGACGTGTATGGTTTTGGGGTTTTGGTTCTGGAGATTGTTACTGGCAAGAGACCTGTAGAATACATGGAAGATGATGTGGTTGTGCTTTGTGACATGGTTAGAGGAGCATTGGAGGAAGGCAGGGTGGAAGAATGTGTCGATGGGAGGCTCATGGGGAATTTCCCAGCAGATGAGGTGGTTCCAGTTATGAAGTTGGGTTTGATTTGCACATTGCAAGTTCCATCAAACCGGCCAGACATGGGAGAGGTAATTAATATATTAGACCTGATCAGATGTCCTTCAGAGGGACAAGAGGATTCAGGATGAACAGGAATCATATTAAGAAATTAAGTGATGGGATTTATAACGGGGTTATCCGGGGAAGAGGAATCCGGTTTATTCAATTAATCAACGAGGAGAAATTCAGTTGTTGGGAGTTCTTTTTTCCTTTTGTTTTGTATTGGTTCTTCTCCTGATTGTTTTTAGTTTATGTTTGTGGTTTCTTCTTGATGTTACTGTTAGATTACCGGATTCCTTTTCACCGGGCTCTAATATAGGACCCCTTTGGATATCGTGTCGCTCGGTTGTTACTAATTCTTCTGTACTGCATTTTGTATCGTGATTTTGTTTCAAGTTGTGAGCTGATAGTAGAATTGGTTCCTGACTAATTTCGCAATCTTTAGCTCATGACCACTTCAGTGCATTCTGAGGTGTTTTTGAACACTTTGGTTGATTGAGCTCGTACAGTTGTTTTTCTTAGCTATAAATCTTGCTTTGATATCGATAGCAGACCCAATGCACCTTTCGGGTCTTGTGGTTTGGTGTTGTGCTTTCGAGCCATGGTGACCAGCTGTTGAACCATCTCCCTGAAGGAAAAATGCCACATTAGTAAGAGAAGTCTGCCTTTCTAGTTCAAGCATCGGTCCCAGCACAGTATTAGGTAGCATCTTCAAGAAATATAGATTGAAGAATGCAGATCCCTTGCATATGTAAGGAACTTCTGTTGGTGCGGACAAAGCTGTGACTGTGGTAACAAAATATTAGCTCCCCATCAGTGCTTGTGCCTGCTCTTTGTGGTTATATGTTCTTAATCCCAATCCCACCTGACCCGAAGATAGTAAAATCCATTAAGGCTAATCCCGATTCTTACAATGCAGGAGAGGTCAACAGGTTTCTTGTACTTGGCAAAGGGCAAATATGACTCTCAACATCTCGCATAAAGAGTGCTTGTTTCGCTTGGTATCAAATCATGTGTTACCAATGATAGCAAAGGTGGAGGCATTAAAATGCTTTCTTTCTTTACAAGTCAAAAAGTGTCCTAGAGACCCCGAGGACTAAAAAAGATTCTTAGCACCCATAGAATATTGCAGCACAAGATGATGCTGTCGGAATAGAAGCATTCTTTTTAATGTTGGATATTGACAACCAATGCCTTCAGTTGTTCATAATCAACTTTGTTTAAATGGGTTATTTGTTCCTTTCCTCTTGGATTTATCTTCATTTCAACACAGCTAATCTCACATGGGTCTTAACTCTTCCATCCCTTTTCCCCTTCTCAATAACCGCGATGCACCTTTAAACACACCAGTCTTTCACCCTCTGGGAAGAACAACCCTTTATTGTACAAATGTGGACATCCATGTGCAGAGCATAGAAACCGGTGTGCTGTCCCTACTCTGCTGGTGGAGTCAGCCTTAAGGTTCTATAAATTATGCTGGGCCCAAGAGAACCACCTCATGCTCGTAGGAACACTTTTTTTTTTTATCTTCAAGCAGCCGCGCATCTGTTTCTTGTCCAAGGATGGAATATCTAAGCCTCTTGGCCATGGAAGTGACAGCTTGAAATACCCACTTCTTTTCTTGCTGTACTTGTGAATTGCCTTACCACAGTATCTCCATTATCAAAAGATGTCTGTTTAGCATTATCATACATGCACATGCAGCCCATCCATACCCTTCCACGCTTAGCTACCTCTGCCCTAGGCACTGCTCTTCTCGTTTGCTCCTCCAATCAAGGCTCCAATCTTACCTTTATTGTAACGAGTGGCAGCAAAACCATCATCCTGTAATCTATGGAAAAGAAATAAAACAAAATACATCAAAAGAGCAGAAAGCATCATTTTGTTGAGACACGCATATAAAATAATTTGCCCTCGCATGGCATGCATTTCTAATTCAACTCTAATGTTTTTATTCTCTCATCCATAAATATATTTTTTAAGCTACCTATATAATTTATCTAATAGATTTTTATCTAGTTGTTATAGACTTATACCTACCTAAATATTTAAAATTATTTATTATTATAAGTCTAACAACATCATTAACATTTATAAAACATATTTAAAAAATAAATTCAAAAAAACTATAATTTTTGTATAAAATAATCAAACGATTTATATAATTAAATTAATTGATTGATTGTTTGAGTTACGATATTGGTAATAAAACTTCATGTTTAAATGTTAATATTTTAAAATGCAACAACATAAAAACATGTTATTTTACTAAAAAAATTAAATAATATTATTCTCTCAAGATGTAAAAGCATGCTATTTTCCTTTTTTGAATAATGTTTTTATGTGAATATAAATGATTGGATTACTACTTGGGAAGGAGTCAAGTGCCCTTTACAACAAATGCTTACTTGAAATGAAGTGGGATTTTGCAGCTTTTTACAGAAACTATCGTCCAAGTGTTAGAAGAAAATAAGGTGTCCAAAGCCAGCATCAGTGAAACTTCTTAAAAACAATTTCAAGAATTAACATATTTTTTTACCTTTAAATATAGAGCAATTCGTAGGGAATTATTTGGAAACAGATTCAATGCATATTCCCTCTCTCATCTTTAGAAGATTAAACGAAGTATTTCCAAGAAAAAAAGAAGAGTAAAAGTAAAACATAGAAAGAAGATGGAGCTATGAGCTCTTCCAAATCTCAGCTTATTCTCTCTCTCAAACACTAAAAACTTGTAACTCTCTCCTGATAAAACCCTAAAACAAACCCTGCTAAAATAAATAACTGATCAACAACTCAAGAGATTTATTTATTAAGCAAACCTAGTTTAGTAACACTAACTTTTATTTAGAAAAAAAAGGTTAAGATAACTTGATTTTTTAAAAACAATAATTTGGGTTGTTACCTCTCTCGACCGACCTTGTGACCCAAGTCTTATATTAAATCAACCATAGAATTATATTTTAAAATTATAATAATAACTTTTTATTATTATTACATGTTTTAGTTAGATAATTTTAAAATTAAAAGTGTTTTATGGGGATAATTTAGGGATAGATAATAATAAATAAGATAGACATGTTTCCTCTATAACTTTTATTTTGAAAGTACACAAATAGACTTCAAGATTATCTTAATTATAAATTTATTTTTATATTTTTATTTCTTTAACTAAATATATTTTTATTTTCATTGTTTTTCATCTCTTATGTCATGAAATAGTAACCAAATGCTACCTTAGGATTTGTTTGTTTAGCAAAAATATTTCCTTGAAAAAGTATTTCCTCAAATAAAATAGTTTTTTATGAAAAATAATTTCTTGAAAAATATATTATTTTTTATGGTTTGGATATGTTAAAGAAAACACTTTCCTACAATATAAATTAAATTTTATTTATAGTTTTTAAAAAATAGTAATAAGAAAAGAAAAATAACAAGAATTTATGATAAAGGTGGAACTAATACTAACTATGATGATTTTTTGTTATCATCATCATTAACAACAACGGTAGAGATTTTCATAAGATGATGATTCTTATGGTAGTGATTATATTAATAAATGATTGATATTTTAATAACAAGTTAGTTGTGGTGGTGGTGCAATAATAATTTTTATGGTAATAATAGTGATGTTAAAGGAATATGATGATATGATAATAAAATTATAATTATATTAGTAATAAAATTATAAATCACCGGTCAAAAAAAAAAAGAAAGGCATGAAAAAGTGCTGGTAAACATCAGCAACAAATTGATAATCTTGTCGTGGCATGAGAATAAGCCATAAATAACTAAAAATAAAAAATAAATATAATAAAGTGGCTTCGATGAGACAGTAAAATGACTGGATGCTCTATGGAGGGATGGAATAAGAAGATTTTGATTTTTTGATGAAAAATTATTAATCAACTAGTTTTATATTAAAAACATTTGTAACTCTCGATCGGGTTGTCATAAAAATCTGAAATGTTTTTTGGAGAATTATAATATTTTTTTTAAGTTTTGGTTAAAATTTTAGAATTTTTAGAAAAATTACAATTTTCTCATCCATTCTTGAAAATAATGCATGATTACGGAGAGTTAAGATAATTAAAAAGGTTTATGGTGAGCTACACTAAATATTTGAGTAATCTAAGGGTTTAAAGCCCGTGGAGAAAGAATGAAGTGTGGATAAAAAAAGACAAAGAAGGGAGAAAAAGGGTGGCTTTCCCTTGAGGTTTATTCTAATTAAATTTCTTGTAGAAATTTCATCCATGTATGCTTGGGTGATGATGGGCTTAATTATAAAACTTCATGATTAGCATATTGGTTATAGTAATTTGTGATATTGTAAAAAAAATTATTTGCTGGCATGAGAATTGAATGAATTAGTGTTTAATTAAGTAAAAAGTTGAAGAAATTTCATGCTACCCTTTACTTGAAATTTCAGCATTGGTAGAAAAATGTAAGGAATGTATTTGATTGATGAAAAGAAAAATTATCATGCTCAAATAAATAGAACTAATCTTAGATGAGGTTTTGAAAATTAAAATCAATGAAAAATTGATCCCTCCTTGGATGCTTTTTTTTAAAATATTGGTGAAGGTTAAATGATAGAAAAAGAGTAAAATTATATGCGACTAAGTTAAGATTTTAGTATGGATGGAAATATATTTCATGGGTTTAAGTAATGCATAAACAAATAGGATGTAATAAAAAAAATAAAGAAAGAAAATAAATGTCATCCTAGTTGAATTAAAAAAAAATATTCATCTATTTTCAAATAGTATTGATAGAAAAATCATTGGTCATTATAGAATGAAATTTAAAAAAAGTTTCAAATCTTATTCAAACGATCAATAATTATTATGTAAAGAATAAAAATGATTTAGCATGACAAACATAGTCCATGGTTTAATATTCAATCGAAACATTATTGATGACCAGATATTAATTATACTAGAAACTAGTCACTGAAAGATTAAGTTAAACCAAATATGACTTTTCTAATATTTAGATGATCATGACACATTACTAAATGATACACCTGATCTTCAAATATAAATTAATCAATTATTGAACTGATAATAAATTAAATTTATTTATTTAGAATTATAATTTATATTTGAGCCAACATATTAGAAACCTAATAGGTCACACACATTAAAAACCATTAGTAAAAAATTAAGAAATAAAATATAATTAATACAATAATTATATTTCTAAACCTTAAAAAATAAGGACATGATTAAGTTAATTTTTAAAATTATTTTAAAGTAATATATAACTATTATTCCAGAAAAAAAATATATTTTGCTAATTTATAGAATTTTCCAAATTTTACTATAAATAATAATTTATTTCTTTTATTTTATTTGAAAAATGATTATTTATTAAATAGAAAAATTAGGTAAACACAATATTAACAATATTAGAAGTAACACTAAAAACATAACAATTATTCTTTTCAAAATAGAAATTTAAAATATTTTTTATAGGTGGTTTATATAAATTATTATTAGATACCAGATAACTAACGACTTATAATACATCACAATTTAATTTTTAAAAATTATTTAAAATCTTTATATAATAAATTTCTAAATAACTTAAAATTTATCTAATAAAATCCTATAAACTTCAAATAATTTTGTTTTATAGTTTCTACTATTTACACGCGTATGATATTCGGAACTCAAGGTACTCCTCTCCTCTTGCTTTCTTCATAAACTGGTGATGTATGTCAACATATTTTACGGTGGGAGATCGATGGCTTCGAAGAACAATGCTGATGTTGTTTTCTGTCTCGACTGCTGCTATTTCTTTTTTCCAATGTTTTGGGTTGTTGGAGCTGCCGTGAATGCCGCTGCTACTAGTGCTGACGAGAGAAAATCTATTGAAGTAGGTGGTTGTTGGTTGTGGTAAGAAGCCGATGGCGGCAATAGGTGCGGGAGGCTGAACAGTAGGAGATTCAGGCGACTAATGTTTTTATTTGCTAGCTAGGTATTATGCTGCTAGAGTCCCCTCTCAATATTTGTGTCTCCTAATTATATTTGCTGAAACCCTAGCAAAACAGGAAAAAACTAAAAAATAATGTCAGTCAATTAAATTATTTTCTACTTGATTACAGGTTTCTAATTAATAAAACTTTATTTTTTTAATTTAATGGGTATGATCTCTTTTAATTATTTTTTTAATTCATGATCACCTTAGCCCCTTGTCCTCCTCCTCCTCCTTATTTCACTTCCTAAACTCTTTTAGATATATCATGAAAATAAAATTAAATAGAAAAATTAAGGGTAAAAAATAAGTTATTATGGTGATTGGTGGTTGTGATGAGTGGTGGTGGTAGAGTTTGGTGAGTATTGTAAGTTGTAGTGTCAACAAAATATTTACCCTTCTCCACGAGGTTAAAACATTTTCTCCTTTTTCATGATATTGAATTATATTTATTCAAATTAATAATATTTAGGAATGTTTATTTTACATTGAAGAATTGAGGAAAATACTTTCCATTAAATTATTTTCTTAAAAAAAATCCAGACTCTTAAAATGAGTTTAATTATATGTGCTGAAAATTTAAAATGTCAAATTTAATATGAAATTTCAGATTTTATAATAAATTATTTTTGTTTACGTGGTTAGCTAATCTATTTTATCTTAATTAATACAAACTAAACATTTAATATAACCAACCCTCCATTTAAAAAGAAATTACAATAATTAAAAAGCCAGCAATAAGAAAAATAAAGGGAATCTCCTATTCACAGACGTATTTTCTGAACAAAAATCAAGAAAAAATATATTTCCTATTGTATTAAAATAAAATATCAACAAATTCGTTTCATGTACCAAAACTGTTTTTCATTTATCTAATTTTCAATCTGCTTCCACATTAGCTCAAGCACTTATCTTGAACACTAAATTTTGACTTCCTGACTTTTCTACATGTTGCGTCTCTGTCGTGTTTCTTTTTTCCATTTTCATGGACAATGGAAAAGCTATACCTGTATTGTTTCCCTAATCAACCCAATCTTTGCGCCCTTCTTCTGCATCAGAGTTCCTTGGAGCGATGACATCTGATAAAACATTTGCTGTTTGATGTCCATTTGGCTGTTTCACCTCCTTTATTTCATCCCAGTCATCATCCCACCCTTCATCCCACCCTTCAGTTGTTTCCACATTATTAGCTGAATGGGAGTCTGGCCGCTCCATTTCAAGTTCCTGATATGGGACTCCATCAACATGCGAGCTTTTTAGAAACCAGCAGCAGGCACATGCTCCTCCAGCAATCAAAGCTATCAAAAACAAGTAGGCTCCGTTTTTAGGGGATAAATAGGTGCCATGTCCAAAGAACGGCTCATATTTGACTTTTAGTTTCTTTGATCCCATTTCAATGATGCACGAACCATCTCCTGTTTTTAATATGATGGACGGACTTCCTTCAACCTTTTCTGAGACATCAATCTGAACAAAGAATGCAATAGGACTTATCAAATAAAAGATTGAGACCAAAGATCAACATGTATGAGATGATCACTTGATTCTACAAAGGTTGTTTATGCATGAATTTCTGCTAGTTAAAACCGGTTCTTTGTTTCAAACTCTATAACCCAACCCCCCATTATATCAGTTGTCAAACTAGACTCCCAATCAAGACATGTCCCACTTCTGTAAAGCATAAATGCTAGAAATTAAACGAGCTGAGCTGAACCTTTTTGGCGTCGTGTTTGGATAGTTGCATCTCCGGGAAAGTAACATCAATATCTGTGATTGTAAGACTCACTTTCAAGATGCCCTCTCCATCATTCTGGACAAGCAGAAACAGTTCCCTGGATGCTACATAGGAAAAATAGAGAGCGCTTAACTGTAAATTCAGCAAGGCATGAGGAATGATCAGTAAAGATGAAAAACCCAATCCAATGCATCATAAATCTAAGTGAACATGAGATTTGCAATGGAAGAATTGCAGCCTTGTGCTAAGAGTCTTGTCTCTAGTTTTATCAATACGAACATGATGTTGTGATCATTAGCAAAAATTGCCATGTATTTGCTTTAGCAAGTAGTGAGAAAAGCGGTTTACAGATTGGATTGATGTTTTCCATTCAAAACAGAACATTGCACAGTCAAAGACATACAAAAACAACAAAAGGGACGAAGTGATGGTTATCTGACATTAGGAAGCAGAACATCCAGAATATAGGAATCTTGGCACGATTGTTTTCCAAATTCAGTAGAAGAATGGATCCAAAGTGACTGGGGTTAGACAACAATAGGTATATCCATGAGTCATCAAACATCACAAAAAAGATAATCCAATGTTTCATTTGTTCATTCCAAATGTTCTATTTAACTGAAAACAATCTCCATAATATAAGAAAACAATTTCCCAGGAGATTCAATAATCAAACTAAATCCATATTCTGTCAATTCAAGCAAAAAATCAGTTCAATTAAGAAAAGTACAACATGGTTAAAGAAGGCAAGCTTGAAGGTAAAGCCAGATTCAGTCAATGCAAGAAGGAAAATTACAAAACCCTTATGGGGAGAGACGGGACAGTACAATGATTTATCTGGCATGTACGATCATTTCTACTAATTTTAGCATTACAATGTTGTTTCCATCATGATTTGCAAAAATAACCTCCCAATGCTCTCTCTGTTGGGAATTATCATTCACTCTTCAAAATGGTAGTGCAGACAATGTTGTAGGACAAGTTATAAATGCGGCATGTATACAAATACTTTGGAAAAGTAATGATCATAAAACCAGGTGATTTCCTGACCTTATCAGTTTTATGACATTAAGATGATCTTCAATAAGCAAAGAAGGAATGACATAAATTGCTATCCCATGTAAACAAAAGGACTAGATTTACGCAACTTGCTGAAAATGTTCCGCTAGTTGATTAACATACTGTAGCAGAATATGAAATTAGAACTGTAAAGTGATGATTAGTTGAGACATTAAGATGATCTTCAACAAGCAAAGGAATGGCATATGTTGCTATCCCATGTAAACAAAAGGACTAGATTTACATAACATGCTGAAAATGTTCTACTAGTTTATTATCATACTGTAGCAGAATATGAAATTAGAACTGTAAAGGTATTACAAGAACATTTTTAGAACTTTAAGGTTGGTTTCATCGATCTCAAAAACTATATATCAGGTGGATGAGAAAGTGGTCAAATTGAACTGTGGACGAGATCACAAGAATGTTTTCATAGAAAACAAATAAATCAACAAGACCTAAGTTAGAGAAACTAGATGAAGCAGCTGCATCTTCTCAGGGGGGGCAGTTGAGAGATAACCTGAAGAAGAACACCTTCAAGATTGAGAACCAAGATTGTAGTTCTAACTATTTCAAATCTATTTATTTGAACACAAATTAACCGAACAAAATCAATATTGAGATATTAGGGCAGCAAAATCTAAACAAAAAGAAAAGAAAAAAGAGGAAGAGAATCGAGATTAGCAGTAGAAGAGTTCTCACAGGTATTTGACGAAAGAAGGCAAGCAGTGAGGTTATTAGTCAAGTCCCGACATCCCCTTTTAACTATCGGATCGGAACACCTCTCCTTCGTTTCATTGTAATATTTAAATGGTGCGGGAATCGGAGAGCTCTGCAGCAAAAACAAAATAAAATAAAATCTATATATTACTAAAAACTCTGGAAAAAAAAAAAAACAGAGAGAGGGAGGGAAATGGAGTTACCACCTCTGGAGATTCTCTTGTCATTAATTTCCGAGGTAACTCAGAAACCCAACCATCGCATCCTTTTCCCATTATAACACTCATCATCAACCCACGAAGAAGAAGAAGAAGAAGAAGAAGATTTATTACCCTCTGATTGCTCATAATCAATTGATTTACAGATAATTATTTCAGCACGACACTGCTCCCTTCGCTTCTTCTTCTTCTTCATCATCCTCTCCTCTTTTTAACTAGCTTCTTCTACAGGTCAAAGTCTATACTCGTTGACTCCGTCTCTCCTTTCTTGGCTCCTTCTCCCTTCCATTCTTCCTTTCACAATTAATTAATCCTCTACGGTTACTCCTACTGAGGCGGCTGCTGCTGCTGCCGCCTAGTTAGCTTGCTCTTTCGCTTTCAAATTACTCATGTGGCAGGTTTGGGGTCCACAACGGTATCTTGCAGACGTCACCGTTTTTCTCATTCTGTGAAACGACAGCGTATCTGTGTTTGGAATTAGATTCTTTTTTTTTTTTTTTCCTGAACCCTTGTCTGTAAATCAATGATCTATCGTCTTAATTCACTCTCTCACTCTCTCTCTCGTATGGAAACAAACCCCCAAATTCCTTCAAATTAGGGTTTGATTTCTTCCATGTAAATCAAATAGAAAAAGCAAAGAGAAATGTCAACAGAGGAAATATCTTTAGTTTCTCCACAAAACGGAATAAATTCACAACTCCTCTTCCAAGACGATCCATTACGATTCAATTGCACCGGACCGCCTCCGCAACAACAGCAGCAACGCCGTGTCGGGGATCCCAAAACTCGAGAACTCACCGGTTTTATCGATGACAACAAGCTCTTCTCCTCCACCACTACTGCAACCGCCACTTCCACCGCCGGCTCCGACCGTTACTTTGCCTCTCACCACCACCACCACCACCACCAGGATTTCCCGAGGAATGTTTATCAGCGTGAACCGCAGGGAACTAGTGGAGACGATACTGACGGTGAGGATGATGAAGATGATGAAGAGGACGATGAGGAGGAGGTTGATGACGTAGACGGTGGTGATGGTGATCATGAGAATGGAGTTGATGTGCTTGTTGCTGCTATTGATTGTAACAGCAAAAACACTAATTGTAACAACAATAACTGTAGTGGAACTATTAGTAATGCTAGTAATAGTGTTCATTTGGACAAAATTGGAAATGGAAATGCAAAGCCCAAGCATCTTTCTTCTTTTGGTAAGTGGAACGAAACTCTTTTTTTTTCAAAGCTTTCTTTATTTCCGTCTTCTTTATTGGTGTTATTTGTGCTTGCTTGTTTAGGGATTAGTGGGGAAATGGTGAAAGATGGAATTGGTGGCGGCGGCGGCTTGGGGCAAACAGGGAATAATGCGGTGACGATCGCGGAGGCAGATGGGGAGATGTATTATTCGCAGTATTTGCAGGGGACGGGGGGGTCTGGTGCTGGTGGAAAGGATATGGGTGTGGAGAATGGTTGTGGATTTAGTGGAAGGAAGGAGGTTTCAGCATTTTCGAGTGAGTCTGGAGATTCTTTAAGGGCTATTTTGTCGGACCCTGTTACGTAAGTTTTTGAGATTGATTGTTGATTTTTTTTTCTGTTTATGCGAATTTTTTGTGTTTGGCATGACATGGACTATTTGTGTTGGAATCAGAAGTTTGTTATGATAAGTTTTTGGAATATCTGTTTTGGCATGCCATTTTTTTATTCTACCTGTGAGCATGTTGCTGTTAAAGTTTTTACTTGTGCAATTTATTTACTTTAGTTTATGGATTCAGGGGAGCTTTAATGGATGACGCTATGATATTGCCTTGTGGGCATTCATTTGGAGCTGGTGGAATGCAGCATGTTATCAGAATGGTCAGTTCTCAATTGAAGGAATTTTTGGTCTTTGAAATCATTCATTGCAACTCTCTATCATAGGAGGTTAGAATAACTTCTCATACTGAGCTCATACTGAGACAGTACCAGATCAAAGAGTGTGAGAGAAAGGAGAGGGGGTGGGGGTTTTGAGCTTCATTAATTGTGTGCCTCAATGAATTTTATCTGCAAACTTTAAAATTACTACGAAGCTTCAAGCTGCTTCTGACAGACCTCCAGCATTAGTCACTGTTACTATAAATTTTCCTTCAGAAGCACTAAAATGAAGTCTGGACATGTCCATATCGAACAGTAATTTTGGCTCAGTTGAGGCTCTAACACAAGCACTGCCTTTGAAGTGCGTCTATTTGGATGTCTGGTCCTTGTAATTGGCCACTTTCTATCTTATACCCTTAAGCAGTCCTTGTAATTTGTTATTTGAACTTGTACAGTTTTTTTTTAACTTTTAATGGTAATGCATGTTTATAGGTGCTGGTTTTTGTAATAGTTGTATTTTATTGCTTTGGATGAGCAAGCTACAAACCATGTCCTGACAATCTGTCAATAGGATCATAACTGTCTTCAAGGCCATATGATCAACAATTAATGAAATAGCAAACTGTTGTTGGTCAGAGATAACACTTGTTAGACTTTCAAGAAGAGGAAGCTTGACCCTGTCATTAATATCCTGGAATGAAGTATTTTTCTTCTTGTTCAATTGTCTTCCTTCCACTCATTTTATAACAACTTATATGAGATGTTTCTGCATTTAAGCTTTCTGCTTAGCAATGCTGAAAGTTGTGTGCCTCTGCTTGTTCTGTGCACATGGTTCACTTTCACTGGACTCTGTTATTTTAGAAATCTACAGTTGTGTTGCATTCTAATCTCTCTCTCTCTCGCTCTCTCTCTCTCTCTAAGATGTTCTTACAGTTGTTATGATATGATTTTGATTTCAGTTTTATGCTTGCATTTTCAGAAAGTTTGCTATAGTTGTTCGCAGTCAATTTCAGAAGACTCAATATCTCCAAACCTCTGTAAGTAGTAATTTGTTGTTGATGTTGAAGGTTGTAGGATTTTATGATCGTGCTTCCTACAAGAAAAAATCGCAGGCTTTGTATTTTTAAGCAGTGGCAAGATATAGGGAGTCTACAGTCACTATGATAAGAGAACTATGACAAGTGCATCACAGCTTGCATTTTCTTTGGCTTTGCCTTTTCAATTGTTCATTTTGCTGCTGTCTATACAGCTCTCAGATATGCTGTCCAGGCATTTCAACGGGAAGAGGAGTTACAATTTTATCGCTCATCCAAAAGGAGGAGAGAGAGGTTTGACCAGGTTTGTTCCCACCAACCCCCGGGTTTCCTTTTAACATAATTCTCTTTAACAATTGTCAATAGAATAGGAGCAGACTGCATAACAATGCATACCTTTTCTTTTCATTGCAGTCATGCTGAACTGCATGGTTCTACCTCATTTGGAAGTAAATATTATGAAAATGATTCTGATTTTTCCTTCTCAATGAGATGTCTTCACTGTTGATAAGTCAATAGCCTGGCATTTAAAAAACTGTGTCAATCACTGGGGATTTATAAAACCCTGCAACTCAGATGCTTTCTTTAAGTATTATTTTATGTTTTAATTATCCACTCCATTTTTTTTTAAAAAAAATTATGTTATTTGTTTCTCCGGCAACCCTTTGGTTTTAGAATGCACCAGTGGCCTCAACTTTTATAGCTTTTCTAAAATCACCACTGTTTTTCTATTATAGGACAAAGGTGGTTATGGCGATTCAGGGGTCATGGATCCACCAAGGGGTAGAGGTGTGCAGTTCCCATTTGCTGTGACAGACCGGGTTATTATAAAGGTTGTTTAGCGAAGCTCCCAAGTTTTCCCTGTATGCATTGTTTATAAATCATTTAAAATTAACAATATGAACGGAAATATTCAGGGAAACAAGAGGACACCTCAGCGGTTTGTTGGGCGGGAGGCTGTTGTGACAACGCAATGCTTAAATGGATGGTTGGTCATTTCTTGTTTTTCTTACCTTCAGTTTTTGCATGTTTTTAAGGTTTGGTGCATTGCTCAGGTCAATTCTCTACTGATGTCAAATTGCTCTTTTCTTTCCCTTGATAATTAATGCATTTATCTCTTGTGCGCATTTTCTGTTATTTGACCAAGAAGTTCTATCAGACATCTGTGCATTGTTGATTTTGAATTTCTTGGCTGTCATTACATGCGTATGGAGATACATGGAACAAAATCTGTTTTGAATGAGTTAATACTATGATTAGTACTGTAAATAAGTGAATACATTTGCAGCTTAGATGAGATAACGGATATGGTAATGGATACATCTTAAATGGTGTGAAATGATTGATCAAACCTCTAGTTATTAGGATTGAAGATTGTCTCAGTTGAGATTTCTGCACCATGCATGTTGGCTTGTTTGCATGAAAGGTGGTGAGTAACTGATCCTTGTAACTAATACAAAGCCATTTACAGGTATGTTGTGAAGACATTGGACAATGCAGAGAGTGTAAAGTTGCAGTATCGGTCACTTGCCAAGCTTTCAGATGATCCATCTTCGAAAACAATATCAACCAAGATTGCCCCAAACTGGCTCTAGTCTTGCTTATACACAACCGAGGTAGCATTATTCTGCCTACACACCATAGCAGGTTTGGTTTCTGATACTCAGACTAACTTTTCTTTAAGCTTTGAGTTTCTTGCTTGCAGACCCTACTAGCCAATGTAAAGCCATGTAAATTATAGAAGCCTTGATGCAAATGTAATTTTAGGAAGCATAGGATGAGAGTTAAAACGCAAACAAAGTTATTTTTGTTTTGGGCATGACTGAGGCTGTCCGTATCTAACTAATGTTTGTGCACACATGATTATCCCATATCAAGCTTTGTTGCTCTGCTAAGTCTCTGTGCATGATGTTTAAATTATCCAGAGCAGCTGATCATTAGTCTGTCAGAACCAGAGAGATCCATTATCTCTTGCAAAAGAAAAAATTTATAGTAATCGAGAAATTTGTGCAGTGGTCTGATTACGAGTCGTGTGTTATAGTGAAAAATATAATTAATATTTCTTCTGAAAAAGTTTACTATATTAGAAAAATAATTAAAAGGAGAATTCAATGGAGCGTTTCAAGAAGCCCATTGAAACTATTGTAAGAGATCTTAAGAAGCCTTTTCAGTTTAGCAAAGCATTTTTTTTAATAGGAGAATTCAAAGTGTTGTTTTTTGGTTTTTTGTTTTCTTTTCCTTCTGTTTCCGAATGGTGGATTACAAGACCACCAAGCTCAAGACTTCATTGGGCTCAAAAGTGCCCTTAGAGAACTTGTTAAGAATCATAATACTCTGATCAATTCACGTCTTTTTTTTATAGAATTTGTTGTAAACATTTGAAAACATTACACCATATAAAACACTATCTTTATTTTCATTCATTTATTAACACAATACATTAAAATAAAATAAAAATATAAAGTCTAATAGAAATATTCTTATCATTTTTAATATTTGAAGAATAACAATTTTGTTTAAATTACACATCAAATAGAAAAATAATTAATGAATGAATTAATGTTAAGAAATTCTTGGAAATGCTAAATTTACCATTTAGTGTTCATTGATAAATTAATGTAATTAGTAAATGACATTAATTTATCAATTAATGTATGGGTATGGATTCAAAGTGTAGGTAACGTTCTGGTGAGCTATTTTTTTTTTTTAAAGAAAAAGAAGTTAAATTCAAAACATGATAAGTTGACGTAATTGAAATCCAATTTGACTAAGTTTGAAATTTTTGTAATCATTTCAATTTTGAGGCAAAGATGTTTTTGTAGTACGGCTAATTTGCTAATGCTAAACCATTAAATATGTTAGCAACTTTATTTCTTAGAATTATATTTTTTAATTATATGATGTAATGAATAGACACGTGTGGAAAAGTGATTGAATAAAATTTCAGTGCAAATGAAAGATATTATGAAGGGTTGTACAAAAAAGCATATGGTAATGTACAAAAAAATAAAGAGAATTTTATTTGGAAACATGTAAAAATTGAAAGAAATTTTATAAATGTTACTCTAAAAGGTTTCTAAATTAATTTATTTTAATGAATACTTGTCTCTCAACATATTTTTAACTGATTTATTGTACTTAATTTTAATTTGAATTAATTGGGAAAAAAAAAAGAAGTTAAAAGAATGGTGGACAATTGGGCCTTTAATGGTCTAGCACACCTAACCTAGGCTTCTTAATATTTTTTGTTTGTCTAAGGATCGGATGATATGTTATTCATCAATTTTTTTTTTTTTTAAATGCAGTTAATGTGTTGTTAACCATCAAAGAGGAGGTTAGAAAATCAACCAATGAGGTTTTAACCAAAAAAATTCCTTAACATGTTTTAACCTAAAATCATCCTTAGAATCTAAAAAAAAATTCAACCCAAAATGAATCTAAATCTGTAAAGAAAAAAACACAAAATTAAATAAAAAATGTTTTTTTTTATCTAAACTTCCATATATTTTTTTTTTTGACAAGATAAAGGGGAAAAAACAATTAATTGAAGCTTCATTCATCAAATGGAACACCAACGATGAGTTTTTTTTTGGTTGCCATAATATTACAGTCAAAGACTTTCTCTTTTCTTTCTTATTTTCTAACAATTTTCTCTTTTATTTTTCAAACTCAAAAACTTAAATTTGGATCAAAATATATAACTATCAAACCGAAACCAAAAAAGACATAAATAAATTAAAAAAAGGTAATAATGTACAGTTTTTGAAAACAAAGTCTTTTATTGTTTTTTGTCTCTTTAATTTCAATCCCTCTATTTCTAATTTTTCATAAATAATAAAATTAATTTTTTAATTCAATATTGAGATTTTTTTTCTACACAGCAAGAGCTCCCTGTTAAGCTAATTGAATCAATCTATCATGATCAATTTCAACTAACTAAACATGAAAAGAATTAAACAGAAAAAAAGCTCCATTGATGGGGAAAAAAATTTACCGCAAATGCTATATTTTTTTCTCAATTTCAATTCAAGTCCCTATATTTTCAATTACAGCAAATAATAAAATGAGCTTTTTTTTTTTTTTTTGCAAAACCAAACATAACTCCATATGGATACATGTTTTGACACCATGAAAATCAAACTATCACAATTCCAATCTACATATTCATTAAAAAGGCGCATTTATGGTTTTTAAAGGATAAGATTTGATCCAGAAACAATCTTTATGGAGAAAGATTGCTTCTCTTTTTTCTAAATCAAGACATTGATATTGAGATCTGAAATTATTGAGAAAGAATAAATCTTAAAAATTGTCATCAATGGATAAAATAAGCACATGATGAAACATTAAGGACGCATTGTTCGGGCAAAAAATAGTGTAGTGTTTGTCAATCTGAAATTATTTAAGACATGCTTTAGCACAAGCTAACCTCATCCATTACCAGAAAAAACATCATACAAAGACTTTTTGTACTAGAAAACATGGCCTAAGCATTGTTCGGGCTTGAAAAAAAATACACAGAGTAAGGATTTTGGTGAGAATTCAGGTGATTTGGAGATTTTAATGTTTATAGCACTTCAATTAGGGCTTCTAGGTATTCTTAAAGATGGGTTAAAACCGAGATGCAACTAAAGTGCCTTTTATAATGTACACTGTTCTAAAAATCAAAGAAAACAAGAGAAGAAAAAATAAAAGCACGAAAAAAGGGTAAGAATACTTTTTCATGAACAAAGAGATCCAATTTCATGCTACGCTGGGAACTGAGCCATGAGAAAAAACACATCAAAGAACCTGATGGTCTATTTATTATTTCTCAGCAACTTCCTTTATCAACTAGAGTTTATAACAATCTACCACAACAATGATTCTGGCTACTTTCTGAAAAAGAAAAAGAAAGAGAAAAATGGGAGCTCCACTTGATGTTATATAGCTTGCTATCCAGCGTAGCTTTGCAAAGATTAAAGAACTGATCAGTAGTTTGCTAATATTTTAGAATTCAACACCATTAGAGATAGGAGGAAGACGCTTCGGTTAGTAAGATCAGAAACAAGATACATTCTCCTTCGAACTCAGGAAATTACAGGTTGAATAGATGGAAGCTGCAGCAGCTCTAACAGCCAATTCCTTCTGCGAGCTATCTGCTTTCTCAGTTCTGCACATCGAAGAAAAGTGCATAATTATGAAGTAACTTGCAGAATATTTGCCACATGTTGAGGCATGAATAAAAGAATGTTGACGAAACAGATTGTTTATAATGATGATAAATGATAATGTCTCTTCAGTCATCATAATTCATCATCCATAAGATGAACTCAATCATGCAATTTAAGATACTATACTAGATCCTGCCACAAGTCTGAAAAAGGTATAATGGCGCAGTAATTTACCTGGGGTAACCTAAAATTGCATTATAGTGCAGATGTTGCAGACCCTGATCGCAGTGCACTTGCATTTCCTTTACCTGGCTCAACCAAGTTTCCTGAAATTCAATCCAGAAAGCACCTAAATAAGCTAATGAAAGAAATTAGATTAAAAAAATGAATTTTCTATACTATCATAAGCTCTGCAGAAGAGGATTTATTTAAAAAAAAAAAGGAAATCCTATTACAAGTAAGAAACAACTTTTGTATTCAGAAACTGTCTAGTGTATTCAGGTAAATGAATTAGTTTGGTAAGATATAAGTTGATACCAAACCATCACAAATCACCACGGAATCACTGAGAGTCAAATTCGCATACACACATCTCTAGATTGCTAGTAGAATTTTGTAGCATGAGAAAGAAAGAAAAGTCTCTCCTATTGTACTTGTCTTTCCGATCACGCTTACAAGTTGTTTCTCTTCTTCAGAAAGTGCACTGTCCAACTGATCAAACAATGCTCTCCATCTTGCTTGATGCATGGCAGCTGTTGCATTATTGGACACTACTTCTGAAGAACTTTTCATAGTATAAGCACCGTCCACTTCAATAGCTGAGAACTCTTTTGATATTAAAAATGGTAACTCAGTAGTTATCACTGCTCGGACTCTCTTCCTACTTCGGCGCAATGCTGAAGTACAGGAGATGGGTTATTAACATATGACATCGTGTACCATACTAAATAATACTCAACAAGCATTCACGTTATAAAGCATTACCTGCTATCCGTCCTCTAATGTCTTGATGAAGAAGTTCCAGCCATTGAGAAGAAACAGTAGCAGCTGAAAGCACAAAAACAAAGTACTTTCAGCTAAGATGTTCTTGGCTTTGAGTTTGTCGTGTAATTTCAATGTCGTGATAAAAAGCAATACCCTAATTCTATAAAGATACACAATTCATTTAGGTTGTTTTATTTTTGTCGTGTTTTAAAAAACATTTAAATTATTTTATTTTTAAATTATTTTTTTAATTTTTTTAATATGATAATATCAAAAATAAATTTTAAAAAATAAACAAATATTATTTTAAAATATTTCTAAACAAAATTTTTAAAGTCTTGCAATTCCTATCTACCTCAGTTTCACATATAAATTTCCAAATATTAAAATGTCAATTCCTTCTAAAAAAAATTAAACACACCTTGCACAGAAAGACAAGAAACGCTTGCGTTGTTTGCTGATTCCTCATTCAGAACAGTTCTAGATTCCTCCAAGGCGTTAGTTGATGAAGACAACTTCAATGTCAACGCATCATTCTCACTGGCAGCCGAGTGTGAAACAAAATTTCTGTCATGTACCATGTCTACCATGCTGGAGTCACCCTCCCCGTTGGATATAGGGTACCCTCTTGTTTGCTTGCTCCCTAATAAAGAAGTCGAACTCCCATTTCCATGAGAAAAACTGGGTCGATGTATTCCAGGATCACTCATACTATTGTTTTCTTTAGTTCCAGATTTTAGATATGCTTGTTTGCTTTCAAGACAGCAATTTTCGAGTTTTTCAGACCTTACCATAGCCTCTATTATGGAATGGACCTGCTTTTTATTTCTCACATGGTTTATGATACCAGGGTTCAAGCCATTTAGCAATCCACTTGGAGCAGCGATCTTTGTAAACCTATCAACCTGCTCTCTCTTTGCGAGTTCCATCTTTTCCTTGAGAACATCATCTTTGGGTTTCCTCCCACGTTGCTTTGCCATTGGTATCCCTCCATGAGAAGATGTCATAAAACCACTTTGAATTGAAATCCCTCCATATGAAGATGACAGAAAGCCGTTTTGCTTCATTTCTTTCCACATTCTTAATGGATCCTTTTCCTGCACTGGACCAGTAGTACTCCCACACTCAGAAACATCTCTTGTCTTCTCATGATCTTTTTGAGTGTGGAATGGTTCCTGGTTCACAGAGCTATCATCCTGTGCATTCAGATCCAAGCCAAAGCCAACAGAGGTTGCACATTTATTGTCATGTTTGCTCTCATGCTTCTTGAGCAATGGGACTTCATTACAATTCTCGGCATGCTCTGCCATATCCTTTCTCACCAAATGATTAGCAATGCAAGCTTCATTACTGAGATCCAGTGGCTTAGAGGCAGCAGTGACCTCTACTGATAATGCGGTCCTTCCACTTCTTTCTGCTCGATAAGCATTGAAGTCCAAGGTTACTGGAACATTGGTGACTCCGGACATCTTTTCAGTAAACTGAAAGCTGTCATCGTCTTCTTTGTTTTTCAAGTGATTGCTGCTTACTTCTGCACCATTATCAAGTAGAAAAAACAAAGCTTTAAAACGACGTTTATATTGGACGTTCAACGCTCCACAACAAGTTAATCTACAGTGGAACTGAAGTACCATTCTACGTGTCCAGGCATTGCAATTTGTTTTCAATTAAATGTTTCTTGTTGGTCTTGTTCTGCTAACAAGTATTACTAGTGAATAGATTTGTGTATTGTACTTGTTCATAGCTGCATTCTGACAACCCAGATACGCACAAATTTCAATATCAAAACACCTAACAGCAGCAAAAAAAGTTACATATTAATAAAATCTTACCTTCAAACCTCAGCACAGATTCAAGATTACGCATTTTAATCTTTTTTCGAGCAACTTCTGATTTCTCTCCCAATTCACCACTAGTCCGCTTCTCACCAGCCACCTAAAACAACCCAGAATCAGGAACATAAAACCTCTCAAAAGCACCAAAGAAAGAGAGAAACCAACCTTGGAATCAGATCTGGACCTCCCTGTATCCCCTCCTCGATCTTCCATTAGCTTAAACCTAATTCAAAATTCAAGACTTTAAGTACCAAAATCTTGAACCAAAAGGAAAAAAGGTAAAAACTTGAAACCCAATTTAAGACTTTTAACAACAAAGGCCTAAGCCGAAATGAAAAGGAAAAAAAAAATTCCTGGAAGCCCTATTCAATTAAGATCTCTAGCATCAAAAATTTTAAAAAATATATCTATATCTTGAAACCCAGTTCAAAATCAAGAAATTTAACACTAAACCTTAAAACAAAAGGCAACATAAAGAAATGGAAATAAAAGATTCCCTACCCGCTAAGCCAAATCTTGATTTCTTTAAAAAGGGTATCTGTATCTACTTGTAGTAGGATTTGAGAGAGATTGGAAGCGAGTTAGGGTTTCAGAAAGAGGAGGAGGGATGGCAAGATATGTTTTGAAAAGTGTTAGTGATTTGGATTTACAGAGAGGGAGAGAGAAAGAGAGCGCGCTTCCTTTTGATTCATTCTTGTCTGATTTCAATTGCTAGAAGACATGGAGGAGTCCTGCTTCCTTTTTATTTATTTTTTTAAGGAGTTTTTGACGCTGACATCGTGAGGGAGGGAGGGAGGTTTGGGGGCTTGGAGATTCGTTTTTCTCCTTTCAAATTCAAATGCGATGTTTGGAGGGATTTTTGTTTGGGCCCCACATTGCTCCCCCATTGTCATCACCGTCTGCTTCTTCTACCTTTTTTTTTCAATATTTAAAAGTATAGTAACAATTATTTTTTATTTTAAAATATATTAAAAAAATACATCAAAACAATCCAAAAATAAAAAAAATATTAATTTTAAATAAAAAAATAAATTTTATTCAACTCTATTAGAAACACAATATCAAACAATTTGTTTAAAATTATGTGAATTTAATTTAATTTAGATGATTGAATAGGTTTTTTCATTTGGAATTCTTTTGAGGATATTAATTTAAATTTTAAATAGAATTAAATTTATAAAAAAATGTGCAAAAATAAATCAATCAAATGGGAGACCCTTGAATTTATTACAATAATCTATCTTGAAATTAATGTTAAAAATATATTATTGGAAATATTCTTTCTTTCATACACCTCTTTTCTTTTATTTCAAAAACCTCTGGCAATACAATATTCTTTCTTTCTTTACTTGGCATCAATCCTCAGGAAGTAAACATAAGTTTTTTCCTTAATCTTTCCTTGCCAATTATGTGTGGATGATGGTTTTTTCTCTTCTATTTTTTTTATAAGATGTGTGGATGATGGTTAATTGGTGTGAATAGGTATAAATTAAATATTAAAAAGTAGTATTTAAAATTATTATGGAACAAAATTAGTATAACCATCAACTCCTATTTATTAGGTAGAGTAATAATAGATAAAGTCTATCAACCAGCTGAAATCATTTATTGGATTACTATCATAATCAATCCTAGCTCACCACACAATCATTTAAAATAAAACGTAGATAGGTCTATTTATATATTCTTTGAAATGCTTATATTTCATGTCATTAAAAAAAAATATATAAGGGTCATTGTAACAAAAAGAAATGATTTCTCTGAAAAAAATGATTTCTAAATTAAAAAAAAAAATTATTCAAGATTGCTAGTTAAATTTATTTTCACATGTATTCTAAAAAATATAATTAAACTAAATTATGTAGTTTAATATTTTATTTCAAACATAAAAATAAAAATTATAATAGGTTATTAATTAAATTCAAATTTACTTATGAATTCAATTTAGCATGTAATTATAATAGGTTATGTGATAAATGTATGTTTGGCTTCTAATAATTGCATTTTCACTAAATACCCAATTACGGATTCAAACTAAAAGCCAATTCATGGATTACTTTTAATTTAATAATAGCAATCCTAAGTTAACAACCACACACCACCATCCTTATTTAAATTTCCAACTCATGTGGAATTCTCATTAATATTTTGTACAATTTTATGAATTTTTTTAAAATATAAGAGAATATACACACACACATAACTAATATCAGAGTTTTTTTTATCATGGGATAGAATCAAAGCATAAATTCATTTTTATTTTTATTTTATTTTAAATGAATAGATCTAAATCTATGAAAGTGATCTAAATAATAAATCTAATAAAAAATTAATATTATTGATTCAACTATTGTCTTATAGGATTAACTTGTTAATTAAACCAACATATATTTTTTATGTCACATATTTTAAAGCTTCTTCATCTTTTAACTCTTTAATATCAGTGATAATAGGGTGACCAGTTAAGAATAAATAAATATTGGGAATTTTAACAAAGCCATTGATAATTGGAAAATTCCTTGAAAATGTTGTTATAGTTAAAAACCATTAAATCAAGAATTTAGTTGTATTAGTGTTAATATAACTTTTGTTAGACATTCAACTAGCATTAAGATTGAATCAAGTCATGACTACGAGGAAGATAATAAGTCTAGAGCCTTTAATTCCTTATTTGTAAACTAATTTTACACAATAAAATTTAATTTCTTATCTAGAAGTCAGTTCTTATAAACTTTAACCATCCATAAGGATGACCACAACATAAAATATTAATCTGAATAAATAATTCAAAACATATACCACAACCTTTTTTATGTCCAAAATATTGCTTGTATGATTAGACAAAAATTATCAAAGATGGCTCTTGCAACCTTTCAGGTTGTCTTCCTAGAAACAAAATCTATAGATAAGAAACTCAACATGCTTTAAAATGATTTTTTTTAATAAAGAATTTTTAAAAAATGATTTTTATTCTCAAAACATTTTTGAAAAAAAGGTGGTTTTTCTAAAAAAAAAATTTCTAAAATTAAAACTAACATCCAAGAACAATATTATGAATTTATGAAAACCCATGCATTTCATATAATTTTTTTTTAATGATTTTACTTTTATGTTTTAGAAAATTATATGAATTGTCATTTTTTAAATGAAATTTGTATCTATATACAAACTAGAAGGTTCTAAGATAAAGTTATATATCTTCTACATATATAAATTAAGATTCCATTTAAAGAAACTTTTTTAATTAGAAATCTTTTTAAATTAAAAAGTGAATATGAGGATGTCAAGTCTAGTGATATTTAAAAGATCTTAAAGCAAAAAATTATACTAATAAATTTGTTTAGTCTTTAAAGTATTAATTAATGAATATAAAAATTTCTTTGAGTTATTCAAAGACTATTATTTTTTGAAACTCTAATTATTTCAAGATCTATTTTTAAACCTTATAAGATCTCATCAAAATTCTTCAAAGAAATTGAGAATCATCTTAATTTTACCCAATATAGTAAGAACAATAATACCCTAGATATGTCAAGTTCATCTTTCAATGAAGAGGAGCTCAAAATAAACAAACTCAAATAGAAACCTACAAACCTTATTCTAAAATGTATTATCCAATACCTATTACCTTAAATGTAGTTTAAGAAGAAAAACCCATAATTATCCAAAACAAATACAACTTTAACTCAATCTATGAATGGAACATAAATGGATTAGTTGAGTATCAAATCAGTAACTTACTCCAACAAATGACCATGGTATCTAATGCCTATAAAACCCAAACAAGTATTTATGATGGAGATTTAAGTGAGTTACTTGTAGTTGATTTTACATGTTATCTAAAATGATTGTGGGATAATCTGCTTAGAGGTCATTTGTTTACGCGATAGCTTTTGCGTTTAAAGTAACATGACTAAAAGATTGATGTCTTTTCCCAAGTGCAGAAGTGTCGAAGTAATAAATAACCCGGCAAGACCGGGGTCGAACCACAAGGAGGTTAATTGTACAAATTATAAATAAAAATAATACAACAACAATAATAATAACAACAACAACAATAACAATAACAATAACAATAATAATAATAATAATAATAATAATAATAATAATAATAATAATAATAATAATAATAATAATAATAATAATACTAGTAGTAGTAGTAGTAGTAGTAGTAGTAATAATAACAATAATAATAATAATAATAATAAAGAAAAAGAAAGAGAAGAAGAAGAAGATGATGATGAGAACTTTGAGATGAAATATTGATTAACCAATGATAATAACAAATGTCAAGGTTAGAGGTTTCACTAATGGTATGTCAAACAAGTATAGTATAAACTCTTATTATTCAATTGGAAACCACACACAAAGGAGGTTCCAATCAGATTATAGATTGTTAACATGATTACATTAGTCATCTTATTCGATTAATGCTAGTACTTGTAAATCTCGTCAAGCATTCATGATTATAACTTATGTTAACAACAAATCAAGTTCCTTTCATAGCTCAAGTGTCGGTTATACCATACAATATGAGCTATGAGAGTGCCAAGCATTTGTTGTACCAAGTGTTATACAACATAAATCAAGATTAGTCATTTAACAAGCAAAGTATTAAAGAGCGAACAAGATAACAAATATAAAACATGTTAGTATCAAACATTAAAATCCATATTGAGTTTACACTATACTTATTCTTACACCATTAGTGTAACCTTTTCACTATGACATAATAAACTTAGCTAGACATAATGAAAGAAAGAAAAATAGATAAACAAAATAAGAACATAAAAGTTAACTAAGTAAAGAAAAGGAAATGAAAGGCATAAACTTGATATTAATGAAAGCAAAGTATACACATTACAAAAAATACAAAGAGAGAAAGGAAGGGCATGATCTTGATCTGAACACCAAGATGCCTAAATGCATGGCAAATGCCTCCTTTTATAGGCCAAAATTAAGAACTATTGATTTGATGACTAATTGATGAGTGGGTGGCCAACTCTTGACTTGGTGACAATCCTTATCTTCTCTTGTCTGCCCAAAACGTCATTGATAACGTCAAAATTGGAGCCACTTGAAACATGAAAGTTGTAGGTAATTGTCTCAGCTTTTTTGTGTAAAAAATTCAGCTCATTTGGACTTCTAGAACTCCAGATATGGCCAAAATACTGAACAGTGTTCGGGCTGGAGGACAGTTTCGGGCTTCTTTGTTGTTGCAATAATTTGGACTTGAAAATGGTCTTTTTAGATCTTGGGCTCCATATGAAAGTTGTAGGCCTATGTCTTACCTTTCCATCCATATAAAGTAGACTTAAATCTGAGATCTATAGCTCCAGATATGACCCAATTACCGAACATTATTCCGGTTTAAATTGCACCAACATCTATTTTCGAAGTTTAACCATCTCTTTGTCCTTTCAATTTCAATTTCAATTCTTAAATTCATCAATCAATCCTTTCATTTATGTGATAGGCCTGCATTAAAAATAGACATTTACCACAAATTATAGGTATCTTATATTATTAGATACATTATTATAAAACATGTTTTAGTTAAGGAGTTATTGATACTTCAAGTGCAAAATGATGATATAAAACCTTAATGAAAATGCACTTTTAAGTACTAATCATAAAGCAAACCACGCAAAATGAATGTTTGGTTAGGATAAAACGCACTCCACTGTTGATGCAGGATCCACATAAAATTTAGAATCAACCGCAGCTTTGCGGAAAGCAGCCGAGAGTTGCTTTCCAGAAACCTGTTGTTTATTATTTTATGGTGAAGTCCAAACGTCAAAACACATGGTTGTTTTCTATCCTTTAACAGTTACCTTTTGACTTAAAGAAGGAAGTGTTTTCTACCCTTTGGCACAAACAGACAAAAGAAAAGATTACACAACATGTTTTCTACCCTTTGAAATAAAGTTTAATTTAAATATTTTAATAAAAAATAAATTTAATCTCTAGAAATATTATAAAGATTTAAAAAATTCAAAAAAATCTATATAGCCTTTTATTTTTTCAATACCTTTGAAAAAATAAAATAAAAGTAATAAAGGTTATATAAAAATAAAATGAATTGAATTTTATATTTTTTAAACATTTTAATTTAACTTATTTATGAATTGAATTTAAATCAAACACTATAATTGAATTCTAAAGCTAACTAAATGCATTGAAACAGTTCGATCTAGTTAAAAAAAAATTAATTTTAATTTTTAATTGTGTTTTATTCAAAAAATTAGAAGGAGATTATTTGATGACGTAGCAGTTGCAGAATTTGATCGCAATCCCAGTAAGTATTATTTATTTAATGATGTAATAGCAGTAGTTAAATCTATAATATTTAAATTAAAAATCATCAATATTAATATATATTTTTTAAAATTATTTTATAATCTCAATTTTAAAGGAATTCGTAAACAAACACATTAAACTACTTTTTGTTTAACCTCAATTTTAACCATAGTTTTAATCAAATATATATTTTTTCAAACCAACCTGATTAGTACTTAAAAGTGCATTCTCATTAAGGATTTATGTCATCATATTGCACCTAAAGTATCATTAAATTCCCTAACAAAAGCATGTTTTATATTAGCAAGTCTAAAAATATAATATACCTTTAATTCATGGTAAATGTTCATCCTAAATGCAGGTCTATCACATAAATAAAAGGATTGATTGATGAGTTTAAGGATTGAAATTGAAAGGATAAAAAGAAGGCCAAACTTAGCAAAGTGTTGCTGGTGCATTCCAAACTCGAACACCGTTCAGTAATTTGATCATATCTGGAGCTGTAGATATCAGATTTAGGTCCATTTTATATCGATGGAAAAGTAAGACATAGACCTACAACTTTCATATGAAGTCAAAGACTCAGTTCTGCCGTTTTCAAGCCCAAATCTTAGCAACAACGAAGATGTCGGAAGCTGTCCTGCAGCTCAAGCACTATTCGGTTTTTGGCTCATATCTTGAGTTCTAGAAGTCCAAATGAGCTCTGGTTTTTTTTTATGAAAAGCTGAGACAATTGCCCACAGATTCCATAATTCAGTTGGCTATAATTCTGATGTGAGCAATGACGTTTTGGCCAGCCAACAATATCAAAAATCAGCCCACAATATCAAAAAACCAGCAGCCATTAATGTCAAAAACCAGCCACCAAATCAATGGATGCCCACCAATTCTTCAATCAATCAATAGTTCTGAAACTTAGCCTATAAAAGGAGGCATTGTCCATGTATTTAGTCATATTAATTTTCAAATCAAAGTTATCTTCTTGCTTTCTCTCTACATCTTTGTAATGTTCAAGTTTTCTTTTATGCTATAGTAATCTCTTGTTTATGCTCTTTCATTTCCTTTCCTATATTTAGTTAGCTTATATTATGTTTATGTTCTTATATTGTTTATTTGTGTTTTTCTCCTTCTTAATGTTTAGCTAAGTTAATTATGTCAAGGTGAAAAGGTTTTTCTAATGGTGTTAGAATAGGTATAATATAAACTCAACATGAACTTTAAATGTTTATATCCAAGAAAGATTGTTATTAACATGTTTTATCTTTTTATCTTACTAATTCTTAATACCTTGCTTATTAAATGTTTAATTTAGATTTCTGTTGTATAATATTTGGTACATCAAATGCTTGATCTTTCATAGTTTTCGGCCGAAATCGTTATTATGATAGAAACTTGATTTGTTGTTAACATAAACTAGCAACATGAATGCTTGATGATATTTATAAGTATGGTATTACTTATATAAGATAATTAATATAATCATGTTAGTAATTTATAATGAGCTAATAACGAGAAATCATCCGATTAGAACCTCCTTTGTGTGTGGTTTCTAGTTGAGTAATAAAAAGAGTTTATATTATATTTATTTGAAATACTATTAGTAAATCCTATAACCTTGACATATGTTTTGTTATTGTTTAATCCTTACATCAATATCACATCCCAAAATTCTCTTCAACTCTTTTTCTGTTATTATTCTCTTCAACTCTTTTTCTTTATTTGTAATTTATATAATTCACCTCCCTGTGGTTCGACCCCGGTCTTGCCGGGTTATTTTACTTTGACACTCCTGCACTTGGGATAAGACATCAACTCTTTGATCGTGTCACAACCTTAATTAAAAGTACTTTTTATAAAATAATTTTTTTTCAAATCATAACCACAAAAGCTACCATAATACCAAACACACCCTATATTACTCAATTTAACCATAGTCTATTTTCAAATATGCAAGGATAGAATAAAAAGGAAGCTAAATCTTAAACCATAAGGAAGAACCCATTAAAGATGTTGTTACATCTTTAATTTTTGCTATGTCTAAAGCCTTTACAAGTAATCATTTATATCTTGAAGATAATCATTCAAGAGATAATCTATATAACCTTAAATGTAGATAGATGCATGATTTTAGTTGGCATAAAGACAACTTACAATAAGGATCGGAATATAACTGTATAGCTAATGTTAAATGGATCTTTAAATTTCAAAAAAAAAGAACGGCTCTAGAAGTGATTATGCATGGTATTTAAAGACACTCACAGTATAACCACCAAAGTTGACTCTTATAATAATAATAATAATTATTATTATTATTATTATTAATTAAAAACCACACATAAAATTAATTAAAAGAGAAATTAGTTTGATAGAAAATAGATGAAAAGGCACTGAAGTTTATGTGATAAAAAAATAAGAGGAATATTAGTTATCATGTCACCTAGATTAAGTCAAATAATATTTGACAACATCAAACTCACATTAAAAGAAAATAAAAGGTAAGAGGGGGGATTACTAAAAAGAAATAAAGTTAAATGAGTAATGAATTACCATATATTAATACCAATGCATTTTATTGATGAAGTAGCCTAAAACATATAATATTATTATCGATAACATTATATGATTGGTAAGGTATAAATAAAATAGAATTTACAATCAATGTTTGAAAAATAAAGTTTAATATTAATAATATTCTACAATGCTTAATTTTGTTCAAAACATTTTCAATTTTAATATGCAGCTCTTTTAGGTTAGTACTAGATAGGTGGCTTATGCTTTATCGTGTTTGGGACTAATATTTTTTAACAATTAAAAAACAATATTCAGACACTACTTGCGTGTTTTTTTTTTAAATTATGATTCAAGTTATAAACCATATAAAAAAAAACATTATGATGCTTAATTTTTAGCTAACCTAATATTAAAGGACATAATTAAAAATAATTAAAAAAGATAAAAAAACCATCTTGAATCAACCCAGCCCAACCTACTAAATTCATGATCTAGCATTTGAGACTAGGATCACTCAATAGAAACCAAACTAGAAAAAGATTATGAAGTCAATTCACAAGCAACTATATATAGAATAATATCAATAAATAAAAATTACAAAAAAAATGACCAAAGTAAACTTGGATGAACCTGTCAAATCCAAGTCCAGGTCATAAGATTGAGATAGAAAGCAAATCGAAAGAAATTAGAAAGCTTAATGCCTAATTAACTTAAAATTAAAGGATTAAATTGAAAAATAATGTTAAACCTTGGTTAAATTTTTCTGAATATTAAAATATTAACATGAAGATGAAATGGGTTAAATTAAATCAAAGATATAGAATTAAATAACAATATATGAAATTAAAGTAAACAAAAGAGTATTTAGCACAAGTGTTAGAAAAAAAAATATGGGGATAAAAAAATAACTAAGATAAGATATCAATGTGTAATTATCTAGAAATATGATTATAAGACCCCAATTGTTTCTCTCCATTATTTGGAATCAAATAGAAGAAAAAAGGAGGAGGTTTACAAATCTTTTTTCACTAAAAATTGAGAGAAAATGCAACAAAATTAAAAGGACTTGAGTAAGAGCTAGGTTATATAATGAGGGAATAACTCCTAAACAAGGATTCAAGGAGAGAAAATGAAAGAAATTAGGAAATTTTAGCTGGTGAAGGGTTGGCTAAGGGGAGTAAAAAGGGAGTGTCAGAAAATTTTTGACTAATCAAGGATCGAAACTCACTTTATTACCACTTAAGGAGTTTTAAACTTGACTACAACAATTAGATTGATTACAATTAGAAATTGGAGTGTAAAATGCATATTTCAAGTTAGAGTTCATGAATAAAATTAAGAGAATGAGAATTTAGCTTTATTTAATGTAATTGGGATGAAAATAACTCAAAATAATAAACAATTGAAGAAAAAAATCCTAGGGTTTTAAAGGGCATTAATGTCGGCCATAAAGGGACCAAATTGAAGAAAATTCAAATCAATGAATAATGTTGTTTGATTATGTCTACTTTAGCATGTGTTAAATGTAAAGAATGGATGGAAAAGAAATATTTTTTTTTTGTTTTAAATTGTAATTGAAAGTTACTTGAACTTTGTGTTAAGAACATTTCAAAAATTTAAGAATGGTGGAGATTTTTGTGTTATGCTGAAACATTATAAATGAAAGAATATAGAGAAAGTTGATATGTTTTTAATAAGAGTTTTGGTTATTTTTAGAAGTGAGAAAAAGTTATTGATTATTAGGATGATAGGATAAATGATGTTATAAATCATATAAAGGAGAAACAATTACATTGGATGGTGAGAAAAACAAATGAAATAGTTCGTTCTATGTCAAAAGGAAGAAACTTGAAAATTGGAAAACTTCATTGTCTAACTTCTAGTCAAATTTAGGACTTGAAAATGAAAAAAAAAAAATAAGGGGAAATGAGGGATAATATCTTTCCAATGAAACTGACCCCACCTAAGACAAAGTTATAAAACTCTAAATATAAATTAAAAAGCGAGGGAAGGTGGAGCTAAACTTGGCTAAACAATTTTTTTATGTTTTAATAAGAATAATACATGGTATTGTTCATCTTGATACAATAAAGACTACAGGATCTACCTAGTTGTAAGGGATTAATTCATGCCCCCAGAATTTAGGAATGTATTAATTCATGCACCCAGAATTTAGGAAGGTGCTCGACACTTTAAAATTTCAGCATTATTTAATTATGCTTGTAATTCTTTCTTGAATATATAGTAATCTTATTTGATAAATGATAAATTGTTGAAGAAATAAGTTAACCTATTAAATGGAACTAATGCCTTGATTAATTGGCAATTGAGAAACTAGTAAGTCTAGTTAATAGGATTAGTGTCGTACTTAATGGGTAGACAAAGATATTGGATCCATGATTAATGAGATTAGTACCCTAGTTAACGGGTAGATAAAGATTTTAGTTCCCTAGTTAATTGGAAAATTCCCTAATTAATATGTAAATAAAAAAACTAGTTTCTAAAATTACTGGAACTAGTGTCATGGTTAATGGACAATTAGAGAAATTTGTTTATATGAAAACAAAACAAATGTTAGTTTGGTGAAAGATGATATTGCGCTATTAAACTATATAATTTGTTTGAGTCGGGAATAATTAAATGAATACAAGCAATAATAATAATATTAGTAAATATTCTTTGTTTATAAACTAATTAGGTTGAGTATTATATAAATTTCAGGTACTTCATAATGACATGATGAGTAGTGGATATTACTTTTGTAGTTTGTGTATCCAATATATATTTTACTATATAATATAATTTTGTAACTAAAAAGTGTATGAATCTAAATTAAATATGGATGACCTATCTTAATTAGTTTTTTTTGAAAACATATGACTGTAATTATGTAGATTAAGCTTTATGGTTGATTTGCATTAAAATAAATATATGTTTGGATTTACATCATAATTAAGTTAATCTTTCGTTACTTGAGATATTTTTTTAAAATAATATAATAACTGATATGTTTGAGGAAATATAAAGGGAAATGAAGAAGTTGTTTTTGTGTAGATGATAGTATATAAATATGAAAGTTCTGTATAATGGGAGAAATTTTATCTGTAGGTTATAAAAATTAATTGAGTTGATAACTTGGTATTGAAAAATATAAAGGAAACTTTACTAAAATTTCAATAAAATTTCAATAGAAATGTATATGTGTGTAAAATTCCCTGTATTTTCAATGATAATATAATTGAAAATGAAATATCCTGTAAGTAAAATTGAGGTTATTACAAATAAATTATTGCAAAAAATAACAATCAAAAAAATAAGAAGCAAATTTAATTTTATAACAAATTAATAACCCCCTATTCTAATTTTTAGAGAGTGAGTCACAAAAATCAATTAAATGAAAGAAAGAAAAAAAAGAGAGTTAGTGATGCTACACCAAACCTCTTTTCAATACACGCGCCACTGTAATAAGAATACAATACTAAGATAATTCCAACTAAATTAATAAACACTATCTTCATAGTCCAATGAAAGTCCCACGTCTTACCTAGACAGGATGACCTTCTACTATATGCTAGTGCGTGTATCATACACACCATCAATTTTTCCTCTTAGTCCTTGCCTTTTTTTGAAAATAGGCTAAAAATTATGTTTCAATTTTAATTTGACCTCTAAATTTTATATTGTGAATGCACTATATTGAAATCAATTTTATTAAATCGAGCATCAACTGATTGTTAAGTTTGTTTGTCAATATCATGACAATCTCATACGAGCTAATTTAAACTAATCACAAGGTCTAAGTCTAAATTAATCTAGTGTAAAAGGATTAAATTAAAAAATAAAAAACTTAAATGATTAATTAAAACAAAAAAAACAAAATACATTGTTGCAATTCATAATGCAATGTGAATAAGGTTGTACTAAATAACTGAGCCCTTTTAGTTGTTTGTATAATTTATTTTTATTTTTATTTTTTGTTTATTGTATGTTAGGTTTAGGAACATTTTTATTTGCTATTATAAAGCTTAAATGTAAGTTGGTTAGTCAACAATATTGTGAAATGAGATTAATTGATTTTTTAAAAAATAATATTTAATAGAGTGAAAATTATATGTTTTTATTATAAATATAATATAAATTGGTTAATTATCTCATCCAAGTGTAAAGAAAAAAATAAGTATAGTAATTTAAATGTATAATAAGGATGCATTCTATCTATTTAATTAGAGTCACGGATAATAATTTATGATCACATTAAATTAAATATAATTTAAATAATTTAGAAAAATAAAAATTATTTATAAAAATATAAAAATACATATAAAAATAAAAAATTTTATATGTGATTATCAAATATCACATATTATTTTGATTGAATAGATAAAATATGAAGTGCTAGATAAAATATAAAATGCTAGTTACCACTAGTAAGAAAATATTACCTTAAATCTCTTAAAGTTTGAGCACGGTAAATATGCTACAATTAAAATTAGATAATGTAATTTTATATGTGAGTGTGTGGTCAGCGGTGAGGAGCTGGATTGGTTTGGGTTGGATAGAGTTTTGGACGGTGGTTATTGGTGGTCGGAGAGTGATGGTTGTTGTGTTATGAAGGGTTACTATGGATTTTCATACTAGTTTTGTTGTTATGATAGTAGAGAAAAAGACAAAATTAAGAGTTATTATGCATTCGGTGGTTGAGTTGTGTTCGTCTGGGTGTTGTTGCAATTCAAATGGTTGGTTTTAGACGGTCAAAAAGAAAACATAACTAGGTGTTGTCGTAGCTTAGATGTATGGAGTGTGCTTACGAACGCGTATAAATAATGCTTTTTAAAATTTTGAATTTTTTAATTTAATTTTTTATGTTTTTAAATTATTTTAATATATTAATGTTAAAAATATTTTTTTTTTAAATTAAAAAATATTATTTAATTTATTTTTAAATAAAAATATTTTAAATTATAACCGCTTTCTATTTTGAATCCATATTAAATGTAATAGAGTAAAGAAAAAGACACGGCTAAATGATGATTGGATATGTTAGGTGACAGTGAAAAATGTGTGAATGATAAATTAATAATGTTTGTACCATTGAAATATAAAATTAAAAATTAATTTATATTTTTTTTATTTGTGTTTTTAAGTTATAATTTAATTAGGACTTGTTCTTGATTTTTTTTTTCCATTATATAAGAATACTTTGGATAAATACTCTTGCAAATATATATATATTTTTTGTCAAATTATACCTGGAAGAGGATTTGGAAATTACAAGTTCCACATAAGAATTGGGTTTTGATTTTAAAAAACTATGGTAGAAGAAAGAAGATATATATATATGTGTGTGTGTGTGTGTGTGTGTGTGTGTGAGAGAGAGAGAGAGAGAGAGAGAGAGAGAGAGAGAGAGAGAGAGAGAGCGTTACCTGTCATGTTTAGGTTGCCAAATAGGCGTTGATGACTTGGCATTCCTAGTGTCAAGAATTGATTGATGTGGTTGGTGAGGGAGCCAATGAGCGTGTGTTAGCATTAATGCTGCATGCAATTGCAGCAAGACTACCACGTGCCAGCGTGCATCCCATCCCATACTGCCACATTCTCCACGTTGCATTCCTATCTTTTGGAAATTGAACGGCCCTGATTAAAATCACTGCCTGTTAGATTTTGTGTGAACCACGTGATTATTGAACATCTCCCAAACACGCAATTGTTGGTTTTTCGGGTTTTTTTATTGCCTATAGCCGTTAGCAGAATCAGCAACTACACCCATCCTATCATGACCCTTCACACATAATAAAAGCATTTATTAATCCTATTTTTTAGCTGATGCCAATTTTTATGACGAGATACTTTTATCTTCTTGTTTTATACATATTAAAAAACATTTACTCACAATTTTTTTCCATCCTCACAAATAAAAAAATTTCTTTATAAATTATAATACTAAGAAGAACATGATTAAATAAAAAAATTATAATTTTTATTATTACTACAAGAGATAAGAAAAAAATTATAGTGTTATTGAATGTTTAATGATATAATAGTAGTTGTTTTTAAAATATTTTTAATTTAAAAATTTATTAAAATAGTATATTTTTTATTTTAAAAAAATTAAAAATATAAAAAAATTATCTAAAAAAAATAAAAAAAATTAAAATTATTTTTAAAATGGAATCTTAGTTTCCAACCTAAGTGGAGAGCCAAGAGGGTTGCAATTAGATCTCAGTGGTTTGTAGGCAGAGGATTAGATTGTGACGTGGGAACGAGTGCACATGACACGAGTCTTCGTGGACAGGGTCCTTATAAGAGAAGGCAACAACCAATGACATTAGCAATAGAATACGGAAGTTTTACATGAGCAGGTTCTTGAACCCTTCTTGCTTGCACTCCTCACACCAATCTTGACCGTCCACAGATCTTTTCTTGCCTGACCTTTCCCTTCTCGTGGACTTCAACTCTGATACGGAGAGTAAATGCCTATAATTGTCCCAGTTGCGATACAACACTGCTAACGTCCCTCTTACCAACCAATTACAATCCAAGCTCCGCACAAATCCCGTCATCATCATCAAATAGAAGGAACACCGTTGTTGGGCTTGAGGTATTGTGCGATTGTTTTATCCTCTCTTCTATATTCTTTGCCGTCTCCATACGTAGATGGCATCAGTGGGCATTCGTCTTGAAGGGAATGGTCTTTGCCGGTTTTCTGAAAACAATCCCGTCAAGAATGCCCATCTGTGGCCATGCAATGTCAAGATATCTGGCAACTTGTGTGATGGTGCAAGACTCAGAAAAGGGAGGGTCTCGATGTCAATGAAGAGTATTGCAACGCCGGGAATTGTAAAGACAGCCGATTCTTCTGATGGAGACAGGAAATCGGCAGTTTTATACGAGAAGGTTGAACAATGGATGAGGGATTCTGTGGTGGAGATTGTCAACAACTTAAGGGAAGCGCCTCTTTTGGTCCATGTATACGCGGAGGAAAGCGGTGGAACGACGGTGCTGAAGACGGAGAAGGAGGTGGCGGAGGAGAAATGGCCAGGATTGATGGAGAGATGGGGAAAGAGAGAGACCCAGTTGCCTGATGGGGTGATTTTTGTGGAGAAACTGGAGGACGGTGAAGACGAGGAGGAGGAGAAAGATGCGATTACCAGGGCATGGGGGATCGTGGTGCAAGGGAGAGGAGTGGACTGTGGGCCTGTCTGCTACTTGCTGAAGACAAGCAGCGTAGGAGCTGGGCCTGGTTTGGGCCTGTGCTGTACTCATTTTTGTTTGATGAAGGTACAGAGTTTCAGGGAGACAGCCAGGTCTCAGTTCAAGAATTGCTGGTTGTCGCAAGCGCTTTGAGACTGGAAACGGTGGCGTTTCGATTATCTGACACCCATCAACCATTGGAAAATTAAGAGAGATGGTTTATGATGTAAATGATTTATACATTTAAAATCAATTATGATTAGTCAATTGTAACAAGAGATTGTTTGTTCAATTTTATTTTATTTTTTTACTTAGCAGTAGTCTTGTTTTTTTTATGATTCCCTTGGTGAAAACTGGCTTGTTCCTTCCATTAGACTACTTGCAGTCATGGGACATGATTAATGCCTCAGGGTTATCCATGAAAGAATTTCTTCTGTTTTCTCTCCCTTTTTTTGGTTCCATGGATGTTCTAGGAATCGAAATCAATTGTGTGTTTCAATTAAATGGCTTGAAATCAAAAGAATGATGCTTGAAAAAATAAAAAATATATTATTTTAATAAATTTGTAAATAGTAGATATTTTTAAAAACAATCATGGAATGAAAAATTCATAGCAAAAGAAAATCAAAATCTTGTATGATTTTGGTATGATGAAAGAAAAATCATGGAATAGTTAAGATTTGTAGAAGAATATAATAATTTTTGTAATTTAAAATATTTTTTCTTTAAAAATATATTAAAATGATATTTTTTTTAATATCATTACATATATAAAAAATTAATTTTAAATAAAAAAATTCAATTTACACTATATTTTTAAATATATTTTTAGAATTTGTTTGGAATTGTAATAGGGTGATAATTTTAAATAATTTTTATTTAAAAATATATTAAAATAAAATTTATATTTATGAGAGATTTTAAGCTGCAATCTACAAGTAAAGTATATGTTGAGGTTGGGCTTTGAGAGAGAACAAAAGGAAAGCGTAGAAGCTGCATTAATCTTGGCTGGTAGCTGCAACTTGAGCGTTTAATGTATTCTCCAGAACATGATGAAGCTCGAAAATGTAGATTACTTTGCATTTGTGAGTAAAGCAAGGGAAAGCCAAATACTTCGCATTTGTGCTTTGTCTAACGAAGATAAGGATTATCTTTTTTCAATGGATTGAAAATTTTACTCTATCTTTTACATTATATTGGTAAAAAAAAAAATCTTAATAAAATTAAAGGTATGGCAAAATCACTAACAGGGATATCATTATAAATTGTTATGGTATTATGTAATGATTTATCTGGTTTATCTAGTTTTTTAGCTTTTATTTTTATTCTGATTACTTGATTTTTTTAATTTTTTTATATTATATTAATTTAAAATTGAATTTGATAATTTATTTTAGTTATCTAAGCAAAGGAACGTGCAATATCAAGAAAATGTTTCGGCACATAAATGATGCTCGTGTTTCGGGGATTGAATTTGAATTTGAGACATGTTTAATCCCTTTTCTTTTTTAGATAATGGAATAAATTGGATGGGTAGGGAAAAATCTAGCCCCTTATTTTTTTTTATTACTTTATTATTTTTCCAGCCGGACCTTTAACGTTGAGTCTTTGTTGAGATTAGATTTGAAAGTTTGTTTTGGTTAGCTAGGTACGAGGATATTTTGATGTTGAAAAAAAAAAAATTAGTGCTCGTTGATAGTCGGTTAGACAAAATAAAATTTATTTTTATTAATTAAAAAATTAAACTTTTAATGATAAAATTTGAAATTTTAACAAACTATAAGCTTATTTTTTGCAAGTTCATAGACTAAATTATATTAACAGCGTAAAAGTAGTTGTTATGTGCCTGTTTATTAAATCTGGCTTGCCCTAATTAACTTAATGACTGAACTTGTTTAAGTTTAATAAAAAACCTGATAAGGCAACAACCTGATAAAAATCATGTTAACTCAATGGGTCAACTCATGATCCAGGCAAACCTCGATGAGATTTAATATTTTTTTTTAAATATAAAATTTAAAATCTATTAATATATATATTCTATATTAATAAAAATTATATTTTTTTAATATGTGATAAAAAAAATTTAATTTAAATATTTTAACTTCAAAAGAGTAATATAATTTTTTTTTAATGTGGGATTTAAAACTATTTTGTATATATATATTTTATATTTCTATGAAAAAAAATTATTTTTTTTTAATATGAGATTTAAAATCTATTAGTATATTTATTCTGTGTTCTCAAGAAAAAAAATTATATTTTTTTTAAATATAAGATTTGAAACTTATTAGTATATATATTCTATGTTTTTAAGAAAAAAATTATATTTTTTTAATGTAAAATAATTTTTTTTAGTTTGAATGCTTTAACTTAAAGAAATAATATAATATCTTTTAATATGAGATTTGAAGTTTATATGTTCCCATAAAAAAATTATATTTTTTTGATGTGGGATTTGAAACCTATTAGTATATATACTCTATGTTTTCAATAAAAAAAAATTATGTATTTTATAATGTGGGATAAAATAATTTAATTTAAATATTTTAATTTAAAAAGATAATATAATATTTTGTTAATGAAGTATTTGAAGTCTTTTCATATATATATATATATATATTTTATGTTTCCATGAAAAAATAATATTTTTTTAATATGAGATTTAAAACTCATTAGTATATATGTTTTATATTTTTTTTTATTAAAATTAGTTTTTCAATATAGAATAAAATTATTTTTTAATTTAAATACTTAATTTAAAAGCTTAAGGTAATATTTTTTAATATGAGATAAAAAACATTTTAATATATTTTTTATAATTTTATTATTTATAACATGAATAAATTATATTTACATAATTTTTTTTAAATTTTTTTATATAAAATATTAAAATTTTAAATATTTTTTTAATTTTTTCGTATTTATCTAAATTAACTAAAATTAATTAATCTATGAACTCATCACCCGACTCCTACTCCTGGACTAGTTGAACCCTATAGCAGGTTTAATAACTATGGTGTCCGTCGACACTGGCTTTAAAAGAAGCTCTGACAATACGATTAATTTGAGCATTGTGAAAGAAAAAAGGAAAAATCATGGATGGAGCAATAAGTGCTTAACACATGCGGTGGCTTGGGGCCCAGTTTGGGCGGTGGAAAATTTCAGCATGACGAGGACCGCGTTAGCAAAAGTTAAAGAGCTTGGAAACCATTTTAGAGCTTTTCTTTTTTTTTATTCTGTCTTTTACATTATAATATACTCTTGATAATGAGCAGATATCACTGTAGCACAACGAGGTCCTCGTCAATCTATTGAGTTGAGCCCTACAATAATGCACAAATCTCATGATTTTAGATTGCAAACTTTATGATATATATATATATATATATATATATATATATATATATATATATATCGTTATTCTTTTGAAGACTAAAACATGATATATTGGGGGGGAAAGAAAATTAAGGGTGTGACAAAATCATTTTAGTATTAGAGGGGAATTACTATATATTTTAATGGTATTGTACAGTGATTTATCTAGGTTATTTTTAGTCCTTTTTTTTTATTATTCTTATCATTTAACTTTTTTTTCATAATTTAATTCTTCTAGCTTGTGGATAATGATAGATTTGGAAAAATAAATTTATTAATTTAAAATAATTAAAATTTTGAGAATTGAATTTAAAATAAATGTTCAATCTTTTTCTTTGTTAGATTATAAACTAAATTGTATAGGTAGGGAAAAATATTTAATCTTGTTAGAGAACTATCTCAATTTAATAATTTACTTAAATTATATAAGATTTTAAGATATTATTTATTTTATTTTTAATATATTTTTTTAAATAAAAAAATTTTAAATTTGAAATTTATACATATTCACAGTACTTTTTATTTAATTTTTATCAAATAAATAAAAATAGTGAAATTTAAATTTATAATTACTTAATTATCAAAAATTTTAATAACATATCAAAAAATCATCTCAACTCAGTAAATTAAATTAACATGTAAAGTTTTAAGATATAATTTATAATTTTTTTTTTATAATCAAATATTTTTGAATAATAGTTAAATAAGAAGACAGAAATATAACAAGTAGACATGTGACTTGGTGGCTTTTTTTAATCGTTGCATAGTCATGATCGTCGTGGCTTGTTGATTGTTAACGTTTCACGTTTGCAGTGTTGTCGTTTTTGTTAAATTTTCTTAGGAGATTAAAAAATCAGAGTTCGCTTTTAAAGACCAAAAAACGAAAAAGCCAAGAATGAAGAGAGGTGTACTTTAGAATCTCTCTCTCTCTCTCTGAAACATTTTAGGAGATGTGATGTGTACTTTAAAAGGATTGTATTTTCTAAGAGCAAAAAATACCCCACCCAAACACACCTCTCTCTCTCTCTATATATATATAAAAGATAATCTTAATTTTATGAATGGAGTTATAGGTTAAGAATATTAATTTAAATTTGTTAATATTATTTGTTAATATTCATTTAATTAGAAATTATATTTTTTAATTATTTTTTAATTTTTTTCTATATAATCTTGGTTTTATAACCCGAGACACGAATTTGATTTTATACAATGTTCTTATAATATTAAAAATAAATCTTGATATGGATTTAATTTTTAATTTGAAAAAAAAAATTAATTTTATTATTTCAAACCAATTAAAATTTGTGAGATTCAATTTAAAATTGGAACAAATATTCAAAATTTTTTTTTTAATAAATAATATTTTTATCTTAGTTTTGTGACTTGATCTTTAATTGTAATTAATAAATTTTTTTTTATTTTTTGGACACAATTTTTTTTTATTTTTTTGAATGAATGTATAAGCTTGAATATAAAATTTACATTAACAATGCCAACATATATATATATATATATATATATATATATATATATATTGAGAAAAAACCCTCCATTCCCCAATATATTTACCTGTCTAGATGATAATTTTCCTAAATATAATAAAGAGTTGTTTCACTAGACAGGTAAATTGTTTATTTATAGATCAGTCCAATGGAAAAAGTTTTCAAAGTTTATTTTCAGGTCAAGATTCACTTTAAAGCAATGTTTAGTAAGGCAATTAAAATTATTATTTTTTATTTAAAGTTATTTTCGAATTGTTACTATATTAAAAATATATTTTTAAAATAAAAATTATATTATTTTAATATATTTTTAAATAAAAAATATTTTAAAAAATAACCGGTTTACACTTCTAATCATCCTACCAAAATCTGACTCAGACTTATGCAACTTATGGGTCAATTCAAATTGATTCAATTTCAAAAATAGAGTTTTTTTAATTTCTTCCTCCTCATTTCCGCACTAATTTTATTTGTTTTCAAATTTAATGTTATTTAATGTTGATCTTAAATTTCTGCACACAAAATGTCCAGTCAACACTAGTGAGGCCAAAGCCCAACCCCCAACCCCCAACAGCATGTCTTGTCAAATATCTCAGGCCCGGCCCACCAAGGAGGTGACCCATAACTTGTTGGGTTGAGGGGAATAATGGCATGTTCGCCATGCTACAACCTCCAGGTATCAGTACGACCTCGTATAAGGTTGATACGTTAATACCATACGATTCTTGTCAACAAGGGTGTATAAAAATATCCGAAGGCCATCGACGCAGGGGAGGACACGTGCAAAAATTCTTCGAAAGAGATGATGGTGTTAAAAACTGTCACTCTCCCTCAACTAAACAAGAGAATTTAGTTCCTTCTATTTTCCTTTTCCTTACTTTTAGTTTCTCTACTGTTCCCAAACATATTTTTTTAAAGATGTTTAAGAATACGATAGTAGTTTTTTTAAAATATTTTTTATTTTAAAATATATTAAAATAATATTTTTTATTTTTTTAAAAACTATTTTTGTCATCAATATATTAAAATAATTTAAAAACATAAAAAATATATTAATTTAAAATAAAAAAATAAAAAAATAAAATTTTTTCAAAAATACTTTCCAAATGCAGTGTCTATATTATAAGATCTTATATAATCATGGTCAAACCTGTTTATTTTATTTATGCTATTCATTTAATTTTATCAATAGAATATATTCATTTTCTTGTGCTATAGTAAATAATAGTGTTCATACCGTGTGTTTTGCTTTAGGGCTATATAGCTTTTTAAACAAAAAATAATGTTTATGTACTGAAAATAATAAAAAAAATATAAAATATTTTTTATAACAAATATGTAAAAGCACTAGTTAAAAGGTGATGAATTTAAACTTAGATAAAGTAAAAAGAAAAAAACAACCAAAATATTTGGTGCTGATTTTTTTAATAAACTTCAAACTTATTTTGAGGCAATGTTTTTTTTAAAAGTTTCATATTGAAAAGAAACAATTAAAAGTGAAATTGAATCTATTTTGAATAATCATATATGAGAATTAGTAGATCTTCTTCCTAAAAATAAACCATTAGACTATAAATAGATTTTTTAAAAGAAGATAAAAGCCAATAACACTATTGATATGCGAATTTATATAGTGTCAATTTTCTTTTTTCTTTTTGCCTTAAACTTATGTTTTACTTGGTTCTTCCACATTTATTTTATTAGTGGTTGGGATTGATAATTTGTTTGTAAGAATTCAATGTTGGTTTCATGGTAAAGAAAAACATGTTGTAATTCTTCTCGAGCTCAATTTTGAAAAAGATTGTTTGGGTTTTTCAGTTTTTCATGAGATCAAAAACCAAAAAACTATAATTAATCATTAGAAAAATATTAATCCCTCAAAACAAAAAAGAAAAAGTTGCAGGTTTCAAAGGGATGATTTTATAAGCACCCAAATTCTTTTATTTTAATTTAGTTCTTAGTTGCCAAAAAAATATAAAATTAGACTTGTTGTTAAAGATTTTAGACATTAAAAAAATATGAATTATTTTGACATATATTCACAGGTGTCAAGAATAACTTTCATATGAATATTAATAGCCATTACAACTATTAATAAGCTTGACATATATCAAATAAATATAAAAATAACTTTCTTAAATCGTAACTTTGATTAAGAGATTTACATGAAATAACCGGAGGGATTTATTGTCAATAAGTAAAAAAATAAAGTTTGTAAGCTTGTCAAATTATTACATATTTAAAATACACACCTAAATAATGACATGAAGAATTTAACAAGGTTATGTTGTCATATAAGTTCAAAATCAACGAAGTTGATAAATGTATTTATATAAAAAACACATATAAAAATTATATCATTGTATGTCTCTATACTAATTCTAGGCAGGAATGATCACATGATTAAGTCGACTAAAAAAATATTAGCAAGTTTAACATGAAAAACTTAAGTGTTGTAGATTTCATACTAGAGATAAAAATTTATAAGACATTTAGTTGATTATTATTGTCTCAATATCATTATGTTGAGAAAATTCTCATTAAATTTTTTAAATATGACAATAACACTATTAAAACACCAATTGATATAAGTGTATATATGTTTAAAAATAAAGGTAAGGAGATAAATCAATTGGAATATTCTTAAATAATTAGAAGCCTAATATACATTATGAACCACATAAAGCTCGATATTGCTTATTACTTAGTAAACTGAATAAAATTACAAGTAATTCAAATATGTCTCGTTAGAAGGCAACAAAAATAGCATTGAAGTAATTGAGGTATACCTTGAACTGTGGGCTATAATAAATTGGTTATAAACAATACTAGAAAGGTATAATAATTCTAATTGAATATCCAACGCTAAAAGTTTAAAATCCATAAATGAATATGTCTTCGTACTTGATGAAACAATTGTATGATGAAAGTCCTCCAAACAGATGTATATCGTTTGACCTATTATATAATAGAGTTTATTGCTTTTGATAAAACTGGAGAAGAAGTGGAATGGATTAAAAATTTTTAGAGGATATTTCATTTTGGTAAGAACCGGTGCTAGCTATTTACGTCCATTGCGATAGGTAGTCAACCATTAGAAAGGCATAAAGTAGTATGTATAATGTTAAGTCTAGATATATACATCATAGAAATAATACTATTAATCACTTGCTCTCAAATAAAATTAGTTTTATTGACTATGTAAAGTCAAAAGAAAATATTGTGAATCTATTAACTAAAGGTTTGTCGAGAGAATTTATGTATAATTTATTAAGGGAAATAGGTGTAAAGTAATAAAATAAAATATAGAGACAATTATTTATCCACTATTAAATACAATTCTATTTTTATAATTTTTTTTATATTTTATTTTTTTTATCCTTACTATTTTTGTAAAAAGATAAAAAAGTGTAATGATGGTAATCATACCTAGTTGAATGGAGATAATAAGATTTAGGTTCAAATAAAAAATTAAGTCATACAAAATTTTCAATAGTATTAAAAAATTATTAAGTCATACCTACTTATTATTATTTAAGTGCTAATTGCTATGTGATAAAGAGTGAGTTAAGCTCTTACTGATTTTCATATCTTTTTACAGCAAGTGGAGTATAACAAAATACTTTTAATAAAAAAATTATTTATAAGAGTTAGAAATATGATCATTTCTTTAAGAATTTTGATAAAGGTTAAATTTTTTAAAACACACGTCTCTAAGAGTTGTTGATGGCTAAATTGAATACAATAGTGAGAACTAAAGAAAATCTCTAGGTAAAGAGCTATGTGAGTATTATTGTCTTAGTTCATATAAAAAGATTGAATAGTTTAAGACATCATATTCATTATTTAACCGAGTAAATCCGATAGCATTTAACTAATAAAAGTTTAAAGTAAAAAACTACATATCCTGATATAATAATCTACTAAATCAGTATCTCTCAATAAATTTTTGAGTCATTTTTAAACTTGTGAGATAATTTTCATTCATATAGAGCATTGTTAGAAACTTATTTAATTAACATGATTTAAGCAAATTATGATAAATGAGAAATTAATCTCAAAGTAGTTTTTAAGATTTAACTCTTGTGGCTAATCAAAGGTTAGGTTGATAATGATAGGATTTAATTTTTCAATCTTTTAACTTTTAAAATTTATCATAGAAAAAAAAACAAAAAAAAAGTTTCTAACTTAAATTGTTCATATTTTTCTACACTCTTTCTCATTTTATTTTTAATGTTTTTATTCTCTTTCATGCTTTAGATTTTTCTTTTAAATCTAAAAGTTTTCTACACTCTAGGAGATTTTTTTTTTTTGAGCAAAGGAGGTTTGAGTTAACGTTTGTTACACGTTGAGAGAAAAGAGTGTTTTTTTCATGACTAGCATTAATTTCTTCTTCTCCTAGCTTTGGGACCATTCATGAAAAGCATCCCATTTGCCATTTTCCACGACTCCGAAAATCTTTCTTCATTCAAGTTACCCTATAATGTTTGAAAATCCGGTAACGATTCAAGTTTAAAATGATTTTTATTTAAAAATATATTAAAATAAATTTTTATTTTTTATTTTTTTATATCAATATATAAAAATTATTTAAAAAATAAAAAAAATAATTTTTTTTAAATTTTAAATTTTTTAAAAATACATATTAATCCGCGTTTTTAGGTAGTAGCTACGTTCACCTTGCCTGACAAATAAGCTGGCTTCAAAAGTCAACATTACAGATGAGTCTTCCCATTGAAAAGAGATGGTTGACTGCAACCATCGCTCTCCGGTTCTCTCTGAGTCAAACCGTGTGGTATGTGCTCTTGACCTCTCTCGGTCTCTGCACGAGTCATGACCTTCTTTATTTCTGGTGGGTGGAAATATTTCATTGACTGAGCAAGACGTGCATGTTTTCGTGGTTTAATTATAATTTTTTTTAAAATAATTTTTTTTTAAAATAAATATTATTTTTGATATTTTTAGATTGGTTTAATGCTTTACTATTAAAAAATAAAATTTTAAAGATAAAAAATAAAATTTTAATATATTTATAAATAAAAAATATTATGAAGAATAATCTCCACTATAATTTCAAATACACTCTAAAAAAATTATTTATCTTCTTATATTTCTTTCCAAATTAAATATAATTTTAAAAATATATTTTTTCAATCTGAAACTCAATTACATCAAGCACACATGTATGTCTTTTGAGTCGAACCATTGATCATTCTGTAACCGTTTTGATCAACGGTGTACTAGATTTATAATAATTAAGGTGTTTAGAAATATAATAATGATTATTTTTAAAAATATTTTTTATTTAAAAATATATTAAAAAAATATAATATGGTTGGGTTCTCATAAGCAGACCAAGAAAGAAAGCTTGTCTAGGGGTATTCCAAATAGGCTTGGGAACTAAGCTTAATTTCAGTGCTCGTTTTTCTTCTCTTTCAGGAATATCACAGCATTATATTCTCTCCTTTTCACAGTCAAAATTCATAAAATTTAGTATTTTCTTTATTTGCGTGGAAAATGTGACCTACGACAATTCATTTTCTAGAAGCAAGGCTGAGCGAATAACAATTTGTCTAAATTATTATTATTAGTTTGAAAATTTTTACTCATCAATTCTCATTTTGAATCAAATACAAAAATAAAATAAAATTTGTGTTCACACAAGAATCACTCACTTATAAGTTAAAAATTCAGAATAATATTATTCAATAAATATCAAATTTTAAACTTATAAAAAATTTAAATACGTTTAGAAAATAATCCTAATAGATCAATCTTTATTAACTAAATCTCATAATCATGTGTCAACGCAACTCAAAATTTAGATTATAATCTGATCTTGTAAAGTTGAAAAAGATCTGATAGAAAAGTGGCATAACGAAAATCTATCCTAAAACAATATTATTGAAATTAAATTACATGATATCATAAAACCAGTTAATTTTTAATAAGTTAGTATAATTCTCTTAAGAACCAAAGAATACAAAAATCACACTCACACACAAAATCAAAATTCAAAAAGATATTGTTATTACCTACTTTAATTTAATAGATTATGTTTGGGATTTAGATGGGAGGTTAACATATAATTTAATAGATTAATTTGAGTTTATTTTAAAATAATTTTTTAATAAAAAAATTATAAAAATAAAATAATATTTTTAATAAAAAAAATCTTTGAAGTTCATCCAATCATATATTATCTAGATTTATTAAAATTAATCAAATTACAAGTTAATTTATCAAGTCACTCATTCAAGTTTGATCGATAAATTTTTTAAACATATTAAATAAAAAGTAGGCTTGGAATTAGATTCAATTGTAGAATATTGGGTTGATCATCGAAGTAAATTTAATAATTATGATTTTTAGTAATTTTTTCATATTAAATTAAAAGAGTATGAAGAATAATAACTTGCCTTAATTTCCACCGCCACCGCCTTAATTGGCAATGCAATCGATATCTCATTAGTGCAAGTTCAATTGATTATGGCACAAACAGGTGCATAACATAGATTTAAAATTACATCCGAAAGCATTGATGCCATTGTTTTACATGTTTTAATAATATAATAAGATTTAGAGTCCTTGTTATTTTGAAGAAAAAAATAAAAATCTAATACCCATCTATTTTCTTAATTTACAAATTTGTCATCATTTGGTCCTTGTATTTTTTTTAAGAATAGAGTCTAATCTTTATGATGAAATTTTCTTGCGATTAAATCCTTTCATGATTACTTATTTATTTATTTATTCATCTAATGGTTGATTTTTTTTTTAATGTAATGTTTCTAAGATTATAATAATAATAATAGTCAATCAATCATTAATCACGATATAATTTCGAGAATTGCATAATTAAATATAAAATATAATGGATCATTACATAACACGTAAATATGCCCTTCCTTGCAACACCAACACGCATATATAAATAACAGGAAAGCATCTACACTGTAGCTTAATCGGCTACCACATCCAGGGGTCAAGAAGGATCAGATATCGTTTCCTGCAATCGCCATATCATCACTTCTTGGATAAAACTTCACGGGAAGGCCCATTGCTGGATAAGGCATGGGATCACGGATTATAGGCTCGTCAGGATTGATTTCTTTCCACTGATACTTTGTTATAAAATGATGGATTACCAGCATTGATTCAATTCGAACAAAGTCTGCTCCAGGGCAGATGCGCAGGCCTGCTCCAAAAGGAACATAGGTGTATGGAGGGAATGTTTTAGATGAAGTGTCGAATCTTGAGGGATCGAACTTCTCTGGATCTTCAAAAATGCTCTTGTCCATGTGCGTCCCAGAAGCCACCCACAAAACCTGGAATTAAGATGAGTACTTTCTGGTTAGAATTTACTAGAATTTGGAACAACCAAACCCTCCAGATTTCTATATACTTGTATCCATTATCGAAGAGCTTGAAATGGTTTCCCTCCCACTTCTGTCTCGAATATTTTGTCTTCCGAAACGGGGAAGCTTTTAGTGTAGCAATGAAAAGCAAGCGTAATGACTCTGACTTCTGAAGAAAACACAAGTTAATGACTGCTCGAGAAGGTGGAAAACAAGTAGGGTTATCACCTGCCATCCTTTGGGAATATCGAAGCCATCGAACTTGATGTCTTTGGTTATCTGTCGAAAGTTGCCAAAAATTGGAGGATAAAATCTCATGACCTCTTGAGCTACTCTCCAGCTATACTTCATCATTTGAATTTCGTTCCATGTGATCTTCCCATCACCGCCTCCTTTAACCTTGATAACCTCCCTATGCTCTATCAAGATTTCAAAGCACACAGCAAGCAGCTTTGATATTATCAACAAGCTTTATACTATTCTACCTGAATGAAATGGAAAATTTATTCTTTATGCATATGTAAGATAAATCTTATTACCTTCCAGAACCTTGTTGTATATCTCGGCATCTCGAGAAAGGAGCCTCACGAGCAGGCACAGGAGAATCGTGGTTGAATCATGACTAGCCATTATTAAGGATAGGACCATGTCAAGAATCTCCTCTTCTATCAAAGGTTCATCATTTTCGTCTCTCAGACTAAGAAAGCTGTAGATGATGTTTTCATTGACATCAACTGTCCCTTCTTCCATTTGTCTTTTCCTTTCATCAATAATTTTTGAGAGTATTTTGCAGAGGTTAGCTCGAGTTTGCATTGCTCTATGAAATACAGTCCCCGGAATATCCAAGGGAACAGCCCAACAACCTTTAACAGCAACCGAGAATTCTTCAAAGAGCGTATCCTTTTCCTTCCCGTCTGGTATTCCAAAAAAGATATTGCAAGTGATATTGAATGCAATCCTCTTCATGAATGGAACTATCTTTACAGCATCTACTCCATCCAATTCCTGTAATTTTTTTTTATTGGTCAGCAGTAAAAGTACTCTGTCTAAGATCATTACAATTAGAACAGAAACATATTGATAACTATCACTGAACTTACTACTCCTGAAAATCATCAAACATAAAGCAAGTGCTGTATAGATAAGGATGACTTGTAATGTAAGAGCTGAGTTCGATTGGTACCTTGGATAGTTGTTGCTGGACCAGTGAATTTATTTCACCTACAATTTTCTGGATTCTCTCGGGCTTCAAAAACCCAACTATTGCACCCCTGATAAGCTTATGCCGAGTCCCAGAAATCTCAAAGAGGCTGTACTTTCCTAGTATGCTGGCAATCGTCTTTGGTTGCCTGTAAGAGATGCCATCACCTCCACTGAACAAAAACCTGTTGCCAGCTTGGCCTGTCAGAACCACAGTCTTGGTACCGAAAATTGAGGTTTTAAATATAGGTCCAAACTTGTCGATCCGTTTCCACATCCATTCATCAATCTTGTCTCGTTTCTGTGCCCTCACAAGGCTTATAGACTCGCCCACGAGTGGAAATCCCAAAGAACCAGGTGGGAGTTTCTTGCCTGCAAGTTTTGAGGCCTTATGTTTGTAGTATAATCCTGCAACAAGGGCAAGCAGTGTTACTAGAATTATGGTTGGTGAGGATACTTTGGATTCAAAAGACGGATGCTCAAAAAGAATCATGAGATCCATGGTGTGGTTTCTGCAAGTGAACTAAGAGATGGATAATGCTTGATTATATAAAATAAAATGGAAAGTGAAAAGTCCATAAACGTGACTAAAACGAGAAGACAAATTAGAAAGGTTAGCGACAAAGACCATGACTCTCGTAAAGTATCAAACCCCGTTTGATTTAAGCTCTTGACCAGGTCTCATTAATAATTTCGTTTCTTCGCTATCAACTTTTAAACCATAGAGAAAGATATCTCTTGGCTGGTTAATTCTCCACCTTCTCTTTATTTATTCCTCCCAACTTTCCAGCTTGATGGCTTTAGCTAAGCTTGTCTGGTTTTGTTGTTGCTTGTTGCTTGTTGGTAGCTAGTATCTAGATTCTAACAGCTTAATCGTTCAGGCCAAGAAGTTTCCAATCATATTTGTTTATTTAAAAATCAACCTTGAAATGATTTTTCCAACGTTTGAATATGACAATCTTGTGCAGTGACAATGAAGTATTTGCTATGCCTCCGGCAAACCTTTGGATATCCACCGACAAGAGTTTTATGAATAATTTTGCTCCCATTTATTTGTATTTTTAATACGGAGCTATGATTTAGTTTCGCAGAAATATAGTTAAATCATCCTAGATTTTGATGAGGATACTGTGGAAGACGACAGTACCTTCACATGTGAGATCTCTGGAAGAACGACGTCCACAATATCTCGGCCGGCAATGACTGGATAAAAAAGAACCAGCCCTCTCCGTATCTTTGACGATGACAATGTTAGGTTGGTTGCCATTTCATGTAAGGCACCAACCATTTACCATTGACTATTGGTAGCCACCATTGTTGAATGAGATAGAGTTGGTGGCCACCATTGTTGAATGAGCTAGAGTTGGTAGCCACCAATGTTGACAACAAACCAAGAAGAGCTTCCATGAATGCCTATAAATAGAGGCATATATGAGAGAGCAAAATGAGAGAGGAAGTAGAGCCAAAGAGGTGAGAAATGTAGGAGAGAATGGGCTGCCATTGCAGCACAAAAGGAGAGAAATAGAGTGAGGTTGAGAGTTGCTCAAAGAGGGGATGATTCCTCCTCCTCTATTGTTGTAAATCTTGTACTCTCCCTACATAATGTAATGGCTTCTCCCGTGGATGTAGGCGGTTTTGCCGAACCACGTTAAATATTGTGTCAGTGTACTTGGCCTCCTATGAGCAAATATCAGTACATCACCGGTCGGAATTCCCAACAATTGGTATCAGAGCCTTCGGTTTAAAGTGGTGTTTGATTTTGCTCAAAAATGAAAGTTGTCAAAATTATATTTTGACCATACCATTGTGTAGAGGAGGAAGAGACGAAGCCACTGGTGAAAACCGCGTCAAAATCGGACGCCGAAAACCGCCCCAGAGCTCCGGCGGGGTGACTGTCCACGTCATCAGCCACGTCAGCAGTTCTGCACAGTCATCAGACACGTCGCCTGACACATCAGCACTATGGCCAGTCAAACTGCCACGTCATTAGGCATGTCAGCAGTTCTGCACAGTCATCAGGCACGTCTCCTGACACATCAGCACTCTGACCAGTCAAACGGCCACGTCAGATTTGGTTGACCCTATATGTCCTACGTGGCTGACACATCATCACAGCCACGTCAGCTCCCTGGGTTTTGATCCTGTGTGGCGGAGTCTACGTGCAACCGGTTCTGAGATTGAATCTGGGCCGTTTATCAGGCCAGAATTGTTTTGATCAAATCTTAGCCGTCTGAAGTGCGATTTGGACGATTTCAGACTTGTTTCCAGCTAATTTGATCGTTCCGGATGCAATGGTATGGTCCGATCATTGAGATTAAGATCATAAATGGCAGTGATGAATGATTAAAGAGAGATTGCCCGATTAGGAGGCAGCTGATGGTCATCATGGTGGTCGATGGAGCTGAAGAAGAAGAAATCACACATGTTTGCCCAATTACATGTGTTGAACTATTATGTGAGGACCGTGATATGAGTCCAAGTTTGGACCGTCTCATGACAACAGACGGAGACACCTCAGGAGAAGGTGTGAGGACCGTTATATAAGTCCAAGTTCAGACCGCCGCATGACGACGAGCGGAGACACTTCAGGAGAAGGTGTGAGGGCTGTGGAAGGAGCCCAGTTCAGAACGCCCTAGAGCCAATGTGATGGCTAGGTATGAGTGGACAGATGGATAGCCAATAAAAGGGCTATGATGAGTATGGAGACAAATACAGGATTGACTTTCATGGATATTGCCCCTATGCTAAAGATCAATGAGCTAGAAGACATTTGCCTTGGACAATAAGTGGATGACTTGTGGAGCATTAAGACGCGACTGCTATGAAGGAGCAGAGGGCATGCGCAGGTTCCGGGAACAAGTTGACTCTTGTCAAGGTGGTGAGCTCGGTAATGGCATTGTAATACTCAGAGTATAAAGACAGATATGGATCAACCTTTTATGGGCTGCTCCCATAGTTAAAGGTGGAAAGCTACCTAGACTCTTGAGACTAAGAGTGAGAGACTCATGGAGAAGTAAGACGTGGTTCCTAGGGTGGAACAGAGGGCAGGCGCAACTCCTGGATGAGTAGACTCTTGGAAGAGTGGTGAGCTTGTGATCATATTAAGATACTCAGATAATGACTGTCGCACTTGAAATATCCGTTTGAGGGGGTGTTGTAAGCCTTGATGTGAGGCTTGATGAATCATTTCGGACCGAGCATGGTTGAAGGGGAATGTTGTTCCAGAGACAAGCGTTAACACTATTCAGATGTGATGTGGCAGACCATCTGGTTATAGTGATCCTTTTGTGTAAAGGTGTGCTTTGGTTACTCTGATGATTGAAAGGTTTGGCGAGTACCTATAAACTTGGTCAAAGATGCTCTCAGAATGGAAAGCTTGGAAGAGCTGCAAGATGCAAACTTGTGTTGAAGAAGCAAGAGGACAATTGCCCCACATGAATGGCAAAGGGGGTGATTGTTAGGTTGGTTGCCATTTCATGTAAGGCACCAACCATTTACCATTGACTATTGGTAGCCACCATTGTTGAATGAGATAGAGTTGGTGGCCACCATTGTTGAATGAGCTAGAGTTGGTAGCCACCAATGTTGACAACAAACCAAGAAGAGCTTCCATGAATGCCTATAAATAGAGGCATATATGAGAGAGCAAAATGAGAGAGGAAGTAGAGCCAAAGAGGTGAGAAATGTAGGAGAGAATGGGCTGCCATTGCAGCACAAAAGGAGAGAAATAGAGTGAGGTTGAGAGTTGCTCAAAGAGGGGATGATTCCTCCTCCTCTATTGTTGTAAATCTTGTACTCTCCCTACATAATGTAATGGCTTCTCCCGTGGATGTAGGCGGTTTTGCCGAACCACGTTAAATATTGTGTCAGTGTACTTGGCCTCCTATGAGCAAATATCAGTACATCACCGGTCGGAATTCCCAACAGACAAGTCCAAGATTTTCAAAGTATGGAGTGAGATATACATGTTTTTATGTCTTCACGAAATCACAAAACGTCGAAGTAGTTGTTATGCTATTATCCATATGAGTTGTCGACATGGCAGCTCAACCATCATTTGCAATGGATGTCGTCTTTTTCTTGGTTTCCCTCCCACGACGATTTCTTCCTCATCATCATATATATATATATATATAATAAAAAATCAGAGCTTGATTTTTCTGCTTCCTGTCTTGTGACTGAAAATTGAGCATGCGCTGATGTGTTATCTCCATCAATTTTTCTTTTTTAAAAATGACTCGACAGCTTCTTCTATCCAATTTAAAAAATAATAATAATAAAAAGCCTAAACACACAAGCATGGCTTCCAAGTGATACTGAACAAGTGAGTTTTGAGGAGAAGCAAAGAAAGGAAAGAAAGAAAGAGGAGAGAAAATCTAAAAAAAAGAAGAAAATAGAAATGAAGGGAATGGAGGAGGAGAAGTTTGTAACTCTCCATCTTTTCTTAATTTATCAAAATATCTAATACGGAAAAAATTATATATAAATAGTAAAATCCTAATAACAATCAACAATTAATTTTATAACACACTTAATAAAATATCTAGAAAAATAACATAAATTAAGCTTAATAATAACCCAAATAAAATCCAATAACATAGGGTTTAAGCTATTGTTGGTTATTTTTAACCATACATATGCGTGAATTATATTTTAGATTTGATGCTCTTCTAACTTTTATGGGGTTAGGAAAACTCAACCCTATTAATTATAACCCTTGTAGCTTTCAATTATACATTTCAAGATTAAGATTAAATTATTGTAATATCTTTTTAGTAATCTAAGTACAGTATAAATCAAGTTGTTTTGCCTCTTGAACTGAGATTCACTACACCTCATCAATCCTGATAAAAACAATTTATGCACCCAAAATAATATTAATATGTTCCTTTTAAACCAATGATAACAGTAATATAGTAAAGTTTTTAAGAGGATCATTAGGGATAGGTTGTTACCATTGATATATAACTAAGTCTATATTAAAAATAGGGTTAATACTAAAGTTTGGTTATAAGTTGATGGCATGAGTATTTGGTTCAACCATTTTTAACACTTTAAAGTTTATAGTATTAGAGAATAATATAAATTATATCTTGAGACCTCACATAACAACTTAAGCTTTTGTGTTGAGATTATTTTTTAACATGATATTAGAGTCTTGTTGACCAAACAATTATGAGTTTAAATCTCACCACCTCCATTTTTATTTTTATTTAATATTAATTAATAACTCAATGTAGTATGAGCTTGTGTAAGTTTCAAACCCAAATAACTTTTATTTAAGGGGGTGTGTGTTAGAGAATAATATAAATTATATTTTAGAACTTCATCTAATAACTTAAACTTTTAGGTTGAGATGATCTTTGACATTTAACACTACTCCCCTACAATTTTTAATTGGATTTAAGAGAATACCATTCAAGTCTAATATATATTATGAAATAATCTTCTACATTAAAAACATCATGACACTTATGTAAACCAGCTTGAAATTTGTATTGTTCTAAACTTAGACTCAACTAACTCAAACATCTTAGTACGAGGAGATACAGGAAGAAGATCTTCAGGCTTTTAGATTTATAAACATGAACATTAAATGACTAAGTGTGTAAAATAAAACAAACACTATTCAACATTTGAGTGGATTAGGATCATTTTCATCATTCTTATCATGTATAAGGGGGGGTCAGTGACCAGAGGACTTAATTGCTTAAGATATGTTATGAGTTAGATATCAAACATAGAAGATAAGTAATTATAAAGCTTAGAAGAACAAAAATATCTAAACTCTTCCAACATCACACTTACCTCTTTAAGAGGTTCTATTAAAGTGTTTCTGGAACTTTCTTAATAACACGACCAAAAGATTGATGTTTTCTTCCAAGTGTAGGAGTGTCGAAGTAATAAATAACTCGGCAAGACTAAAGTCTAACCACATGGAGGTTAATTGTATAAATTATAGATAATAATAATACAACAACAACAACAACAACAACAACAACAACAACAACAACAGTAACAATAATAACAATAATAATAGTAGTAGTAGTAGTAGTAATAATAATAATAATAAAGAAGAAGAAGAAGAAAAAGAAGAAGAAAAAGTTAATGAGAACTTTGAGATGGTAGATTAATGTAAGGATTAAACAATGATAATAACAAATGTTAAGGTTAGAGGATTCACTAATGGTATGTCAAACAAGTATATTATAAACTCTTATTATTCAATTGAAAACCACACATAAAGGAGGTTCCAATCAGATTATAAATTGTTAACATGATTACATTAGTTATCTTATTTGATTAATGCTAATACTTATAAATCTTGTCAGACATTCATCATTATAACTTATGTTAATAATAAATCAAGTTTCTTTCATAGCTCAAGTGTCGGTTATACCATAAAATATAGGCTATGAAAGTGCCAAATATTTGTTGTACCAAGTGTTATACAACATAAATCTAGATTAATCATTTAACAAATAAAGTATTAAAGAATGAACAAGATAACAAATATAAAACATGTTAGTATTAAACATTAAAGTTCATGTTAAGTTTACACTATTCTTATTCTTACACCATTATTATAACCTTTTTATCTTGACATAATAAACTTAACTAAATAGAATGAAAGAAAGAAAAATAAATAAACAAAATAATAATATAAATAACATAAAAGTTAATTAAGTAAAGGAAAGAAAATAAAAGACATGAACAAGATATCAATGAAAATAAAACTTAAACATTACAAAAATACAAAGAGAGAAAACAAAAGCATGATTTTGATCTGGAGACCAAGATGCCTATATGTATGACAAATGCCTCCTTTTATAGGCCAAAATTAGAAATTATTGTTTTGATGACTAATTGATGAGTAGGTGACCAACTCTTGACTTAGTGACAATCCTTATCTTCTCTTGTCTGCCCAAAACGTCATTGATAACGTCAGAATTGGAACCACTTGAAAACATAAAAGTTGTAGAAAATTATCTCATCTTTACAGGAAATAAAATAGAGGTCATTTGGACTTCTAAAACTTCAAATATAATCCAAACATTGAACAATGTTCGGGCTGTAAGATAGATTCAGAATTCTTTATTGTTGCTATAATTTAGACTTGAAAATGACCTTTTTAAATTTTAGGCTCCATGAAAATTGTAGGCTTATGTCTTACCTATCCATCCATATAAAGTAGATCTAAATCTGAGATTTACAACTCTAGATATGACCCAAATACAGAATAGTGTTCCGATTTGGACTGCACTAATATCTCTTTTCTAAGTTTGACCATCTTTTTGTCCTTTCAATTTCAGTTCTTAAACTCATCAATCAATCCTTTTATTTATGTGATAGGTCTGAATTTAAAATGAACATTTACCATAAATTAAAGGTATCTTATATTATTAGATATGTTATTATAAAACATGCTTTAGTTAAGGAGTTATTGATACTTCAAGTGAAAAATAATTATATAAAACTTTGATAAAAATTTACTTTTAAGTACTAATTACTTAACAAATAAAACAAACATAATAAATTCAACCTTAATCTCATTCTTAATCTCATTGGGACTCATTATATTAAATATTTTTTTAAAAATCATTTTCATCTAGGTCATTTAAAATCTTCAGGATTGGGTTTATACATTATATCACTATATTCTTCCTCTATAGCCATATGCTTATGTTTTTTTAATGGGGTTTAGTTGTATAATTAGCTAAAATAAAACCTAAACCTAGATATTTAGCACACTAAAACATTAAATTCATCTTAGACACTACATTGATAGCTTGTAAACCCTTATCTCATTTATAAAATCGAGCACTAACAAGACTGGGTCTTTAAGGTAGAGTACCTAACAAAGTACTACTATTTCTAAATGCAAACATAACAAGGGTACTATAGAGGTTTTGATATTTTTCCATTGATTCTTAGTAACATTCATATTCTTGTACTAAGATATGAGCTTGTTCAAAGTTAGAAATACCTAGGAACATAAATTGTTTTCTAAGATCATGGTTTGAACCCTATGAAACCTAAGGCTGAGTTTGGGAACATAATTGAAACCGCGTTCTCTTAAAATTTAATTTTTTTGGATGAAAATTATTATTTTTTATATTTTTAGATTGTTTTCATATGCTGATCTCAAAAATAATTTTTTTAAAATGAAAACAAATATCATTTTAATGTATTTCTAAGTGAAAAAGCACTTTGAACCACAACTACTATCACAACCCCAAACATGCCCTTAAAGTCATGGGGTTGTCCTTCTTTACAACACATCTCATCATATAATCATCAAAATACACCATATACTCATTAGTGAATTTTTTCTCTTATCTAAGATTATTTGTTTGCTCTAAAATATTTTTTTTTCTATATGATTAGGGTATGTACTCTTATAACTTTTGTTTCATTTCAACCCAGTTAGTGATAAGAGGTTTACCTCTCTTTTATAAACAATCCTCAATAATTTCTTTGTATAGTTAGGCAATACCAATAGGTTTTATCTTAACAAACCTAGCTCCTTTATTTTCAGACAAATTGGACTAATCAAACATGCGATCCATTTCATGAATCTGCCTATTAAAATTCAAAGGTCGTAATGGCTATTAAAAGTGAAGGCCTTTATTTTTTTAGGTTTCATGACTTGCTCATCAAATTTATCATGGTCAAAGAAACCCAACTGGTAATTATATTGGAGGTGTCCATGGTGAACTTTCTTATAATGGTTATTGTTGTAATTCTTATCATTATTAGGGTACTTTATTCATGTATTCTTTAAGGGTTTAACTCTTTTAAATATGTTAGTCATTTAAGTTCATATAAGCTATAGTTTTTCTTCAATGACTCTAAGAGTATCATTAAGGAATGAGTCCATGGTAATTATAGACTCAATATTGGATTTTATACGACCATTACACAAATATAAGCAAGACTAGCTTAATAATGTAATTGAGATGACAAGAATTCTTTAGAAGTAAAAATAAAATATAAAGTAAATCTCATGCTATATTTGTTTTTGAAAAATCAATATATCAATACTAGAATATGCCAAAAAAAACCACAAGCATATAATGTTAACCCTTTATATATAAATGGTTAACCAAACATAATATCATAACTTTCCACAAATATAGGTAATATTTGTAATTAATAAAATGATTAGTTGCTAAATATTAATGACAAAGTGTACTGATAAAAAAATTATAATGAATAATATGCAAAATATGATTTTTTTTTTTCTAGTTATAAAAAGTACTATCAATGATAACTTTGAATAATAAGAGCAAACTAGAAAAGTAAAAATCAATGAATTGAAAGGTTGACTAATTTATTAACCAAGATGTTGAATGATTTATATCTTCAAATTTCATTGTAAATGGACCTTTTTAGATCATACAAGTTGTTATTGATGTAATATCTCTAATATGATATTATTTTAGTTGACTTGTCTACTAATATCACGCTATCTTTTATTTTAATTTTAAAACTTATTTTAAAATATAAATAAAGGAAAAATCATAACTAAAGAAAGAAAGAAAATGCTAATTTCATTTATGAATCAGGTGCGTTGATGTTAAGGAGCCAATGACTTCTAAATAATAAATATTATGACTACTATGAATAATGAGAAGTGGCTAAGATTAATTATAGTCTAGGAAGATGAAAATGATATCTATTAATGATAGCTAAATGTTGATGATTTTATTCAATAATGGGTGTTGGAGGGCTACTAGTATGTTGCTAATGTGGTGGTGGCTTTCTTTGACGCTTAAAGAGAGGGGCTAAGAGTTTTTCTTTCTTATGAGCATCTAAATTTATTATTATATAACTAAATAAAAAAATATTTTTTAAAATATAAAGTCATTACACCTAGTCGAGTTTATGATCCGAATTATAGGTTTGACTGGTGACCTCGGTTGATTGAAGGTGTTGTCGTCTTAACATAAAAAGTTTTTTTTTCTTAATTTTTAAAGTCAAACCGGATTTTTATTGGTAATTCACATTGTCTTTAAACTTGCCAAGTTAATCGGGTCAAATTAGATCTACATCTATATGGTTTAATTTGAAACCCAATCTAGGCAATTAGCTAGATTGAGAAGTTTCAAGATTGACTTATTAGGTTGGGTTTAATGACACTGCTAAAAATTTCCTTATGATTATGCATAAACATTGTATTTTTCTTATGTTTTTTAAAACACTTATATCAAGATTTCCAGAATATTGTTTCTATATATAAAGCTTGCTTTTGGAATAATGATATAATATTTTTTGGTAAACAATATTCATAAAATATTCATAAAAAGTTCAATAGGTTAATGAGATAAAGGGGTTTTAGCTTGAAAGATATATTTTTTTATCTTATTTCATAATGTTTAAATTTTTTAGGTATGCCTTATGATTGCTTTTAGTTTTTATTAAATATATATCATCGAACAAAATATTATATTTTTTTTATTGAAATGAAATGTATTAATAAGAAAAGGAGGACCTATAGTAAGAAATTATTTTATTTCAATAAAATTTTAATTATTACTCTTTTTATAAAAAATAATATCTTATATCATACTAAGTTGAGCATAACACATTAAGCTAACTTTAGTATAATTTAATTTCAAACTTAGGCCACATTGTAGGGTGAAGTCAAATTAATAAGAAAAAGAGAAACTATGATAGCAAATTATTTTATTTCAATTGAATGTAGTTTTAAGTTTTTTCTAAAAAATATTGATATATAATTAAATAAAGAAATTAAATAGCATATTGCTGCATAATATCATTTTTTTAATTTATATTTATCCCTCAATTTCTTGATTTAGTCTTTGGTTATTGTTAATAACTCATTTTAAAATTTATTGGTGCATATGAATAGTGGTTAATTTGTTAAACACACATTAAATTTTCAATTCATGTGTTGAATTCTTGCTTCGATATTTTTTTAAAAACTTTAACAATATCTATATATTTTTTTATGTTATAATTAACTCTCTATAATAAAAAAGTACAAGTTATATGATGATATTATAATTATAAACCTAGTTTTAAGTAATCTAAACTCCATAATTTTCTATTGTTTTTCTTTTTCATCTTGTATTAAGATGTTGACTAATTAATTTCCTCTTGTTTCTTAGTCATGAATAATTTAGGATCCATTCAATTAGATTATATGTCATTGCCAAACATGCATTAAGATGTCATCTTCATCAAGTAACTTTCTTTTTTCATTTTATTTTAATGAAAGTCGATCACGATTACAAAAAAATAATGCAACACTATAATTTATTAAAAGCTTAAGCTATATAATATGAAATTTAGTAGGCATGCTACTTACAAATTAACTCATATAAGGGCAATATATTTCTCCTTTATTTTACAGTGAAAAAACCTTCATGAGTGGACCATAATCAAGGAAAAAATAATACTTAACATCTAATTTTATATCATTTATTTTTATTTAGTTATCTCACTTTTAATTTTATCTATTTAAATTTCTCAATATTTAGGTACAAAATATGCACATGATAATGGCAATATCAATACATAACTAATAAAAAGCAAGGGGGATATCACATTAAAAAATAAATAAAAGATGAAAAACTTAAATAGATATAATTAAAGTAAGATACTCAAACAAAAATTCAATAAAAAAATTGGATATTAAACATACCATTTGTTTTTCATAATTCATCATTTTACATGTATAAAAAGAGACATAACCCACATCCTTTAAAAAGCAACTTTACAAGAGCCAATACATGTCATGAGATATTAAAAGATTGAAATGCGTTTTAAAAAAGATATTAAGTCACATTAGCTCGAGGCTATATATATAACCTTAAGGTATAAAATCTCTCTCCTATCTCTCTTGCTTACAAAATAAAAATCTCTTCTATTTCTATAATATATATACTTTTTTATTTATTTACTAACTTAAATATCAAATAATCCCATGTTTATAGAGGGGATTTCTTTATTTTGTAAGGATTTTCTAACTCAACCAAAACAAAGGTGACATAGAAAATAAGATTTTTTTTAATTTTATTAGCGACACTATTTATGAGAAACTACTTCTAAGAGATAGTTTTTCTTATGTAAAAAGATCTCTAAACTCTTCTGACATGTATGAGAAGCAAATCACACCTTATAAAATTATAAATACTTTACGAGTTGGGTTTGTTATTAGCACGATGGGTTCTAACCACTGGTTTGCCAAATACTAACACCCTTATCCAACATGTCTAGAATCTTTCCTCTAGTCTATTATGTAAATAAACAACGTATCTTTAAAAAGAGGTTTGCCAAAATAATAGTTCATGAAAAACAAGGAAAAATCACCATTAGTTGGTCAAGACAAATAAGGAATGCAACATCTCTTTAAAAAGAGGTCTGCCAAAATAATAGTTCATGAAAAACAAGAAAAAAATTGCCATTGGTTGTTCAAGACAAATAAGAAATATTCCTTGCCATCATGAAATTTACTAATTCACCATATTATCAGTCATATGCAAAGCAAGGATGAAACTGAGTCTTTAAATAGTAAAAGCATGAGGAAAGATCATTATAAGAAACACTCCAAAAAAATATCATTTCATATATGAGTTGAAAAGCATTAAAGGTGTTGAAAAGAAAAAGAAGTCAACTCAATTTTCTTTAAATCACTTGAAAATAGCCATATAATAGTTATTAGATAAAGGATTCATCTTTAGCTCCATATACATTGTGCACTAAAATTTGTATGGAATACATGGCTAACAAATCCTATTTGAATAACTATAATAGGCTAAGTGACCTTAAAAAGTATATATGGAATGTCTGGACAAGTTTGAAATTAGTCCTTTAAGACTTAAGTGCCATCTATTAAGTTGATTCCCACCACTATTAAAGAATCTATATAGATCTAAGTATATAATAGAGCTTGGCTTGATTTTTAGTTTTAAAAAACTTGATTTGAAACTTATCTTTCAATTTATCTAATAAAATAAAAAAAGTAACTTGGTATAAAATACTTTTTCATTTTTATATTAGCATCCCTAACAAGAGAATTCCATGTCTAATAAAATAAGAAAAGTACCTTTCTATACATGTCTATATTTAACTAAGAAATTTTAAAGTTAAAGAAGAGCTAGTGTTAGTTAGGTTCTATTTTAAAGACCTTTAGAAAAAACTAAAAAGATTTAAGTAATAAAATACATTCCTAAAAATAAAGTTTTAATGGAGACATATAAAAATTAAAATGCTTATGGAGAAACCAAAAATTAGTAAGAATTTATCAAGATGAATATATATACACGCATGTATGTATAAGAAACAAGTTGTTACAAGCTTCAATATAAATATATCCAAATAGTTGATGTGATGTTACTTATATATTTTAAAAGTTTGAACAAATAAAATATGAAAGATTATATAAATGCAATGAGCAAATCAATTATACTAGATATAATAATGAAGCTTCCAATAAAGATATAGTGATAATGTAAGTGTTTTTTCCTCTCTCACTTTTTAAGGCTAAAAATTTAAGAATAAAAAGCATTTCTAAGAATTTAAGAATACTAATCATTATCTTTTATAAGAAAATAGTTGTTGCCTAAACTTTTATAAAAAAAGCAAGGTTATGCACAAAACATAATTAATCTCTTGGTTTTGCTTCCATCTCTCTTATTTCTTTACTAATTTTGTGAAGTTTGCTATTATTCAATTAATTCTTGAGTTGTTATTCTATAGCTAAAACTTTATTTTTATTAAGGATTTCATACCAAATAATGTTTATATGACCCTTATGTATATGTGCGTATAACACCATCCTTTTAAGGTCTTTTCTAACTTGTGTAAAAAACATTATTGACTATTGTATCCCTACTTAGTTATATTATAATTTAATGCAAAAAAATTAAATTAAAAATCTTTACCACTTATAGATCAAATCTCTTACAGTTAATTTGAAAATAATTTTTAAAAATACTACTTTTATATGTTCAAAATTATATTATCTCCTTCCATGATTATAAATTATTATACTTTCATACTTGAAATATTCATATCATAATAAATTGTATCCTAATATACCTTTTACCTTGCCGATGACATATTAGTAACAATAATATTAAAGTATAATAATAATAATAGTCTTAACTTTAAAATCTCAATTAAATTATTTTATTAGTCTACCAAGATTAAGAGTTGATATTGCTTGAACTATTAAAGTATACTCATCATGATTAAATAGAACATGAAAAATCACATTTGAATAGAGGAATAAATAATTATCCTATTTACATAACCTTATTTGTTCAAAATAAAGGATTATGACACTTATATTGGCTCACTATATAAATATTCAAAACACCTAAAAGGTTTTATGCATTATCACTGTCACGACCTAATATCTAGACTTATGATCAGCAAAGAAAGAATAACGTCTTAAGGTGCTTGGGTTGTATTAAACTTTAGAGCTTACACATTTGATATTATAAAAATCATAAAATAGTATAACATAAAATAAAATATCCAATATTGAGGAATTCAATAAAAAAAAATTAAAATCTAACTTTTTCATAAAAAATCCAAAATGAATTCAAAAAATAATTAAAAATTATTCTATGGAGTATCTATGAATAATAAATAAAGAATAAACTAATAGTCTAGATAAACAAAAGAGACATACCAACTCAAAGAAGTAAGAAGAACACAATCAAAAGATCCTGTTATTGAAACCAAACAAAAGACCTAAAAAATATAAATGGAGGGGTACCCCAAAACACGTAGTAAGAGGTTATAACTATAATACATACTAACATACATTTTAAGATAAATAAATATGGTTACATAAATCAAGTATCAAATGAAATAAGTATATCAAAGGTCTTATATCAAATCGTGTATTCAAGAGGATGCATGCCATAATTACATATCATATTACTGACATCCTACTCGTCAGCTAGGGAACACACACGCATATATATAATTATGGGAGGCCAATTTGCACAATTCTGATACCCTACTTGCCAGCTAAAAAATAAAATATCATATATACACAAGCTAACTACTCTCTGTTAACATGAAGTAACTAACTACCCTATGTTAATTGGTGTTTCTGACAGTAGTCTAAATGGGATAACAAGAATCATGAGCTCAAAATGAAAAAAATAGTATGGTTGTATGGTTCATGGTTTATGATCAAGATTCATAATGCAAGCATCATCACATTTGAACAAATATAAAGGATATATAAACCATGTTCAAATCAAACAAGCATATGATGAATATTTAAAAAAAAGAATAATAATAACAATAACAATAACTAATCAAGCTTATATAATCAACAATAGCAACAATACTCATCATTTCACACCAATATATATATATATATATAATAGAAATTATCTCATTCATCTAGCAAGATAGAAACAAAACCTAAGTAAAATGACTCACTAAGGATCAACAAACAAGAGCTATATCAGCTGAACCTATATGAAAAAATAAAATATACATTCAAAAACCACTCAAAACTGAATCCTGTATATAAAACAAATTAAACAATATCGAAAAAAACCTACTACTCCTTAAATGGTCGGCCATTATGAACAAACTGGTCAACCAAAATAAGCCAGTCAACAATTAATAAAGGAAATGGTAGACTACACCAAAAAGAGACAACTAATAAATCTATTGAACGTAGCCCAACTAGTTAAACGCACATCCTTCATAGTTCAACCGATTGAACAAAACAGACTTGCATTACTATTATTTCTCCTATTGGTTGACTGCCCACACCTCAAACGGTCAACTGCAAAGTATGTTCAACAATTGGTCAATTTGTTCACTTTAACTGATTGATCGTTTGATTTAGAAATCTAGAATTCTCGACTAGTATTCTCAATTAGATTCTACGAAAACTCAATTACATATCCAACAACATCAAAATAATATTTAATATTCTAAACCATCCAAAAACATATTTCTAACATCCTAAACCTAATATCCATATTCATTTCCATCAAAATTATAAAAAAAATCATCAAATTCCTCAATTCAACCTACAATCCTAGTCTGCCTTCTATTGTTCATAATTTGAAATTAAAGACAAAGTTTAAAATGATCTTCCCTTGTTATCAACACTCAACAACCCCAAACCAAAATAAAATCCATCAAAAGGAATGATTGATTATTTAGAGTAGAGAAAACTTAAGAGATGCCATCGTGTTCTTATGTTTTGTCTTTCATAACAATTATTGCTCGTTTTTTTTCTTTTTTAACTAAAAAACCCCTACTTGTACTTTAGGGACCACGACTCAACTTTTAGGCTTTGTGCCCTATAAGACTTTAAGACGAAAACTTAAGTCATACAATCACCCTACTGATTCAAAACTACTATAAATTCTATTGAACACAGCTTGAATTAAAGTGTGGGATACTATCCAAAGAAAATACTTCTATTAACAACCATTTATGAAAGGTGACCCCTACCACAAGTACCGAAACAAGTGCTACCTATTCGGATTGTTTTGCCTTGAAAAAAAAAAAGTTCATCAATCATGGTTTTCCATAACAATTTATGAAGAATTATTGCTTCATCAGACAAGAGGCGGGTACTTCTAATAAACAACAAATGATATAGGCCAAAATAATATCATACTTGACATAGACTCTTAAGAAAAACGTTTAAGAAACAGGTGTTAATGACTAGTAAGGACATCACTATATGGCATGAAACCATCCTCCTTGCTCCTAAAGATGGACTTCTCCCCACGACAATGTTTTAGTTGTGACATAAATTACCTTAAACCATTTGATACATCGCGTCTTAATTATCCCTTCGGATATTTGGTAGAAGATGTGAATAGTAGATGGGGCAATGTAATTCCTAGTCATTGTCGGAATGAACCCTAGATGTAATATAAGTTATAACCCGTAAGTTGAAAGTGAAAATTTCAACTTTTGATTAATTAAATCAAGAATTTGACTCAATTTTGTAACAAACTAGATAAAAAATCCTTTCTAACTAAACATTTTTATAACTCTCCTTCAAGACAAAAAATCATACCAGACATCATCTGAATTTCTGAGTACTTTTGAAATGGTACTTGCATGTTTTTCGAGGATTGATGTTAGCCAGCTTAAAGGCCTGCTCAAATGCATCTTCAAAAGGTTTGCAGACAACTGGAGTTTTTTTAAGTACTCAAACAGGATTAGACTGACAAGGATGTTCAATGATGTCAAGAATTTGGCTTCTGGATGTATAGCCGAACTCCAATTTCATCACAAGCATTGATGTCTTCGTAATTAAAGGGATTATTAGGGCCTCAAAGCTTGAACTGCTGACAACTTTAGCCACATGTGCTTGATCGGCATTTGAGAATATCTATTACATAGAACCCAGAAAACAAAATCATCATCGGAACTAAGAAATCTTACTTTGTAGTTGATTATCTACTTGTATTAAATAAGAAGGCAGCCTTAGCAAAAAAACTTCTTAGAACATGGTCAGGCTTTAGCCTCTCGTATGGCAATCTCCCATGAACAAATCTGTAAGCATGGAAATGTAAGTAAGATCATTTATATAGCAATAATCCATTGTATGTAAAAGAAAGCTTAAGCTATAAATGAGGAGATTTAACTTGGTACCTGTAGTAGTCATCGCTGTCAAAATCATAACCAGTGGCCTGGAAAGAGGAAAGAAATCGCAGAACAGCAGTAAATCGGTTGGATTTTGGTAAAGGGTTTGTCAAGATGATTTCATTTTTTTTCAATGACAACAAGGCCATATATACCTTGAGACTTGCCATGGATGTGCCATAACTCTTGTACAGAACACCATTCATTTGAGAGGCTTTAGTTTCTTCTATACCAAGCTTCTGAATCATGTATTCTGGACAAGGATATTTATGCAGAGGTGATTTACTATATATGCTCTAATTAATCAAGGAGTAAAGGTGTAGGCATTATATATACCTTGAATATTCTTGGTAACTTCCTCCAACAGCCCAGAACTTCGAGGATAAAGCTTATCATCAACATCTAAAAACAAGACACATTTCATGTGATGATTTTATTAATACATGGGCTATGGATTATGAACTGTCGAAGACTGTCTGCTTGAGTGAGGGTTTCTTAACAAACTTAAAATTCATATTTTTATTATATCGTTTATGATATTGAAAAATGATGATACCCACTAAAGTTGATTAATGCTGGACAAATAATACTTGATATTGAGTTAACTTAAAAATAAAAAATAATTTTTTATATTAAAAAAATTGGCTTAGCTTATCATGTATAGCGAGCCATGTACCTACTACATATCAAAGTTATATTTAATCTATAATAAATACAGCGAAAAAAAACTATTATAAATAACTTGTGCTAATTTTAAAATTTTAATATATTAATTCTATGCAAAAACTAATGATTTAAGTAAAAATGATATATGTTAGAAAATAATATAAATTATATATTAAAATTTCATTTAATAATTTTAATTTTTAATTTTTAAATTAAAATAATTTTTTGATATAATATTAGAAATTTTATAATTAAACGATTATAAATTTAAATTTTATAATTTTTATTTATTTAATAAAAATTAAATATAAATTAATATAAATCTATATACAACTTTTAAGTTTAAAACTTTTTTATATAAAAAATATATTAAAAAATAATATAAAGTACATTATATCACGAATGAAAATGCTTGAATGGGCTAAAAGAGATGCTTTAGTAGAAATCAAAGGATCTAAGCCAGTTCAGGTATCTTATCATCTTACAAAAAGCAAGAAAAAATAAGAATTTGTTCGTTGAGTGACAGACTATGCACTTGTCTCATTGGCTCCAAGTCTTTTTCCAGCATGTGTTCATACATAAATTCCTTGGACATACAATTGAATAGAATAGAAAGTACACGAAAATGGCGTCCGAAAGGATCCTTGATTAATTTGACATTTGTTTGTTTTTGAAAGCATCCTTCACATATTATTCAAAGTTATTTTTTTTTAAATTTTAAAAAATCACACCTATTATAACGTTATTAAAACTCCAGCAAAATACATTTCAATTCCAATTTTTAAAATTATTAAAAAAATATTTTTTTATTTTTTAATTAAAATTAAAATAATCATAATATTTTATAATAAAATACTATTGATCGTTTAAAGATGCTATAATCCTTGTTGATTATCTTATATTTTTAAAAAATAACTATATAATTTAATCCAATACTATTTATTAGTTGCTTAGAACATTTGTTAGTTGGTAACTAATTACTGAACATTATTTTACCATATAAGATAGTATTGTTTTTGCAATTATGACAATTGCAACAAATAGTTATAAATATTAGGATTGATTCAAAGAAACATAACATAATATATAATATTTATTGATAATTTATCTGCATTTACATAATAATTAATATTATTTTATTAAAAAAAAACACAAATCTACAACAAAGAAGAAGGAACATCCTTAACTCCATTGGTATCGAAGTTCAAACTCAAGAAATCAAGTAAAAGAAAAAAAATCAAACTTTTTTAATTACTTAAATCAAATTTAAAATTATTATATTATTATACATTGCACACGCCATTGAATAAGCGACCCTTATACTATTTTAGCGACCTATGCGAGGCCATCTAGTAATCAAACACTATCTTCCATAAAAGCGTTTGAATCATCTTAATATCCTTTTCATGCTTAAATGATACTTGTGGCCAATGTCCGTTCGGTTTGGTATTAGCAACTATTTTTTTTTGTCTTTCTTTTTCTTGATTTTTGCATTACCCTTTCAAAATTTCAAAGTAGGCCTTTGATTTGTTATTTCTTCATATTTGGTCTCTGTTATTTTGACTATTATTTTTTTATTTGAAATAATTCAAAAAAGTAGAATTTATTTTCAATTTCATCCCCTTTAATTCTTTCATCTCTCAAATTTAGCCCTTATTGTTTTGATTATTATTTTTTTATTTGAGATAATTTTTTAAATTTATTTTTTCTTACAATTTCATCCTTAATTTTTTTTTTCTATTAAATTGGATCCTCCTTCTTTTGATTCTTATTTTTCTTCACTTTGGCATTATTTCTATTGATTTTTTATATTTTATACTTCAACATTAAATTGATTGGCAATTGAGCTTCTTAATAGAGTACGAGTCTAGGATTTTATAGCTTACAGTTTCAGAGATTAACTTGGGTTTAAGAAGTTTATTTGTTTTTTTTCTTTTTTTTACTCATTTTTTTAGTTCTATTTTTTAATATTTATTCAATTATAGATTGAGTTTCATTATTTTTATTTATTTCCTTTATGTTAAAGCTTTAATTAATTTTGAAAATGACCTAGGTTATCTTAGTCATTTTTATTTGTCGTTTTTTGTTGAATTATATTCTTGAAATATTAGATTGGTTAGGAATTAATTTTCTTTTTCAGTTCTATCCTTTAACGTGATAATTTTTTTTTTATATTAAGATTCATTATTTTCTTCAATTTTCTTTTTATTTGTTTATCCTGATCTCATCACTTAAATTGTGAGATTGAAAGGTTAGCCTAATCTGACTTGAGTTTTTCTTAGTATCATTTTTTTAAAAAATTAATATTTGTTACGTTTCATCTTTTAATATTTAGTTGTTTTGGGATCAAGCTTCTTAATCTTTTTTTTTTTATTTGATTTCTATTGGATTATCTCATTCACATGATATGAGTCATAGAGTTTGGTTGGCTTGTTTAATTTGCTAATTTTTATTCTTTTTTTTTCAATATCATCCTTTCACGTTTGATTTGTTTGAAACTGAACTTTGGTTTCTTTTGTTTTTTTTTTCTTTTCATGTTGGCTTATCCTGGTCTTATGACTTGTTATGCATATTTTGCATGCTCACTTAAGTTAACTCCGGTTGATTTTTTGTTATTTGATTTGTTGGGATCTTAGCTTTATTGTCTATTTTATTTTAGTAATTGTTCTTTTCTTTATAGGTTCCATGATTTTTTAAAATTAGTCTTATAATTGTTATTACTTGTTCTTTTGTTATCTAATTATATTATACTTGAGTCAAAGGAGAACTAAAAATATACATTTATGTGTCAACTATAAAGGAGAAATGATTGTTATAAAAAAATTAAGGAGAAGGAGGGTGAAATCGATAATAAATAATAAAGTTGAAAAGGTTTAGGAAAGCCCAATAGATCAAAGAAAATGATCAACCACATGTGGTTAACTAGGATTAAGCGATCCACCGTAAGGAAATAGTTTTTGATTGACTAGAGTATTGAGGCTTGTGAAAATAGGAATCCCCATCGAGTACATTTAGTTAGTCTTACTTAATAGGTTAGGATTTACTTAATAGGTTAGGACTATAATATCATTTATTATAAAAGATAAATAGGCTCATATAATTTATATGTTAAATAGACTTATATAATTACCATAAAAGATAGTCAGCACTATATATGTTATTTCAATTCAATTTATATTTCTTGTCATTTTTTACTTTTTCATATAGTGTTTTCTTCATTGTTTTTTTTTTCAAGTATTGTTTATTTCTTTTTCTATAATTCTTTTTTCTTCTTTAAATACATGTTTTCTTTCATACATGGTGGTGGATGAAACAAATAATCTTTTTAATGTTTAAGGAATAGTATCTGACACGACTAAAAGGTTGATGTCTTCTCCCAAGTGCAGGAGTGTCGAAGTAATAAATAACCCGGCAAGACCGGGGTCGAACCACAGAGAGGTTATTTGTACAAATTATAAATAACAATAATACAACAACAATAACAATAACAATAACAATAACAACAACAACAATAACAACAACAACAACAACAATAGTAGTAGTAGTAATAGTAGTAGTAGTACTAATAATAAAGAAAGAGAAGAAGAAGAAGATGATGAGAACTTGGAGATGGAATATTAATGTAAAGATTAAACAATAATAATAACAAATATCAAGGTTAGAGGTTCCACTAATGGTATATCAAACAAGTATAGTATAAACTCTTATTATTGAATTGGAAACCACACAAAGGAGGTTCCAATCAGATTATATATTGTTAACATGATTACATTAGTCATCTTATTCAATTAATGCTAATACTTGTAAATCTCATCAAACATTCATGATTATAACTTATGTTAACAACAAATCAAGTTCCTTTCATAGCTCAGGTGTCGGTTATACCATACATTATGGGCTATGAAAGTGCCAAGCATTTGTTGTACCAAGTGTTATACAACATAAATCAAGATTAGTCATTTAACAAGCAAAGTATTAAAGAGTGAACAAGATAACAAATATAAAACATGTTAGTATCAAACATTAAAGTCCATATTAAGTTTACATTATACTTATTCTTACACCATTAGTGTAACCTTTTCACCTTAACATAACTAACTTAGCTAGACATAATAAAAGAAAGCAAAATAGATAAACAAAATAAGAACATAAAAGTTAACTAAGTAAAGGAAAGGAAATGAAATGCATAAACTTGATATTAATGAAAGCAAAGCATAAACATTACAAAAAATACAAAGAGAGAAAGGAAGAGCATGATCTTGAGCTGAACACCAAGATGCCTAAATGCATGGCAAATGCCTCCTTTTATAGGCCAAAATTGGGAACTATTGATTTGATGACTAATTGATAAGTGGGTGGCCAACTTTTGACTTGGTTACAATCCTTATCTTCTTTTGTCTGCCCAAAACGTCATTGATAACGTCAAAATTGGAGCCAGTAAAACATGAAAGTTGTAGGAAATTGTCTCAGGTTTCTTGTGTAAAATATTCAGCTCATTTGGACTTCTAAAACTCCAGATATGGCCAAAATACCGAACAGTGCTCGGGCTAGAAGATAGATTCGGGCTTCTTTGTTGTTGCTACAATTTGGACTTGATAATGGCCTTTTTAGATCTTGGGCTCTATATGAAAGTTGTAGGCCTATGTCTTACCTTTCCATCCATATAAATGGGACCTAAATTTGAGATATATAGCTCCAGATATGACCCAATTACCGAACAGTGTTCCGGTTTGGATTGCACCGACATCTCTTTTCTAAGTTTGACCATCTCTTTGCCCTTGCAATTTCAGTTCTTAAAGTCATCAATCAATCCTTTCATTTATGTGATAGGCCTGCATTTAAAATGAACATTTACCACAAATTAAAGGTATCTTATATTATTAGATATATTATTATAAAACATGCTTTAGTTAAGGAGTTATTGATACTTCAAGTGCAAAATGATGATATAAAACCATGATAAAAATGAACTTTTAAGTACTAATCACACCCCTCAACTAGCTTATTACTAGTCCCTAGTAATCAAAGTGTTAAAACAATTTGTAAATTTCACAAAGCAAGGTATTCATCATTTAACTTCCATTAATCTATCCAGATAAACAAACTCTCATTAAATTTATATATCTGCTCAATACCTCTTAACAAGATATTAATAAACCTTTCTTTTATGCTCAATGTATCAACACATAATTATGGGGCTTTTTTTGGAAGAAAACAAAATTTTTGTTCTAATGTTTAAGGTTAACTTCCTTGGGTTGGGATTATTATTTTTGTCTTTTTTTTTCTTTTTTGTTTTAAAAAAATCTATATACATATAATTCAAAAACATCATGCATCTTTAACCCATGTAATGAGCTTTCAGCTAATGACTCCCAGACCAGTTGGTCTTAGGGCATTAGGTGTTAAGACACCCCTACGAGCTTAGTAACTCGGGTCGCAGATACTGATATGTAGATAGTGCAATGTTTGATTCCCTTAAGCTTTTCTCCTCAACCCATGTAACAAGCGTTGGGCCAATAGCTCCCAAGTCAGTTGACTTTAGGGTATTAGGTGTTAAAACACCCATTCGGGCTTAATTGCTTAGGTTAGGGAGGCTACGATTCATTTTTCATTTTTTTTCATGTTTTTTTTAATTATATACAATCCCTTTCCCTTAGTTGTTACCTTTAACAAAAGAACATAAATAATGTAATAATCCAATATGCAACCCACAATCATATGTTAAAGTGTGTGTGTGTAAATTAAGGTTTAAGAATACATGTTAAATAAGTATATGAGCAGAATTAAGTGGTAACAATACAAGAGTTTGTAAACCTGAATATTTCAGGAAGTATTATAATAGACCTTGTTAAGAATGGTTACTAAGATGCGTCTCAAGAGTCACTTTAACAAAAGAACTCCTTTACTCTGCCATCCTAGTAACAACAATTATGCACATGCTTTATGAAATGAAAAATAATTTTTTTTTATCAACTACTACCCTCTCCCCCCAACCAAAACGAGACATTGTCCTCAATGTTTTAAGGTAGAAAGATAGAGTATAGAAGATATCACCTGAAATAACGAACACTGACAAAACCTGAAACATATTGAAACAAAAATAAGAAATAACAAAACACAATAATAAAACCAAAAGACACAAAAATTCACAAATGAAGGCTCAAATCCAATCTAAGCTTTTTACGGCTTCCCGTAGATGACCAATTTATACGAATCATGGAAGGATCAATCACAGGAATGAAAGATTGTAGTTGGTTAATCAATTGTTCAGCAGTAGTAGCAGAGATTATGATTTGTCGTGCAGAAGATGTTAGAAATTCCTATTCCACAGCATGATCAAGAAAAGACAACAACTTATCATAATAACCATTAATATTTAACAAACCTATGGGTTTATGGTGACTGTACAATTGAGCCCAAGAGGAAATATGAAAGATCTCTTCCAATGTGCCTAGACCACCTGGTAAAGCAATGAAAGCATCAGCATGGTTAAACATTGCATTCATTCAAGCCGACATTGTGGAGACCTGAAGTTCCTCTCTAATTGTTTTTCCAATGATGTCCCCTTGTGCCAAAGCTTCAGGGACGACTCCTAAAACTTGACTACCTCCTAAAAATATAGCTATTGACACACCTCCCATTAACCCAAGACTGCCTCCCCTATACACTAAATGAATCTTTCTCTTAGTTAGCACCTGACCAAGATGATTTACTGATTCTAAAAACTCCTTTTCTTTCCCAGGACTAGATCCACCGAAAACACAAATATTTCTTATTTGATGACTTGAGGAACTTGCCATTTCTACACACTTCTGTATTTGTTGAATGTATGGGTTGAGTAGAAATGAAAGGAAGGAAAAGAGGGTTTTATAGATGAGAAATTAGAAAGGCAATCATAACATCTATATGTAGGCCAGCTGGAGTCTCATACTCCCTTTTTCTCTTTTTATTTATTTATTTATTTACTTTTGAAAAAAAAGCATGTGTATGTACAAGTAGTTGTGATTGTGGCTCACATCTTCCCTTGGTTTTACGTCTAAGAATGGCTTAAACGCCCTCTATGGGTCGGGGATAGGCTTCCCATCCAGTTTTCTTAAAAACTGGCAAATAGGGTCTTTTTTAGTCAGATTCTCAAGACTAAGTCGATCATGTTCTTTATGAAATAGTGGCCATAAATCATGAATTACACGATGCACATCTCCACTAGGATGCGTCTCAAGAGTCAATAGAAGATTATCTAAAGACTCCTTACTCAGGCCATCCTTAATGAATTGTATTTTATCTTCACGATTTATAGATACCATTCCTAAAGAACGACATTGTGTATTACAAGTCCATCTAGCACATCGATGATAGACATCCAGTCGTTTTGCACGACGCTTCTTTGCAAAAGTGCTTTTACCTGTTCCAGGCATGTGTGAAATGAAGTTAGAGGACTCACCTGATAATCGGACATTTGCTTCAATCAACCAGCGAATATCTTCAGAAATTCCATGATTCATTAATAATCTCAATCTTGCACATCTAGCACGGTAAATTTTTGTAGTCGCATTCTGAGGCAGAGCGGGAAAATACTTTTTCAATTTTTTAAGATTAGTGTCCATTTTCAAATGAGAATTAGAAGAGAGATTCAAAGAATTGCACAAATATATACACAAATATCAGTTATTGTGGGAAACTGAAAGAACCGACTTAAGTTACGGAGTACCGTTGTCCGCCATTTCACCGGGGTGAGAGAAACTTGCAAAAATCACTCAAAAAGAAACACACAAAAAAAATGTGAGAAAAACAAAATAATCAACCTTTATCTACAAGATCATTCAAACCAGTTGATTCATTTTCACTAGGAAAATTATCAAAGTAAGCTTTTAAATGATGTCCATTTTCCTTAAAATCATTGTCATTCATTGAATTCGCAATATCACAGGCCCTATAAGGATTGCTCCATCTTAATCTTAGCTCTTTAGGGAATGCATAGAGTTGAGAATCATAAAACAAAACTTTTTGACCAGTATCAATCTTTTGACAATTTTCACAAGTTTTGCAGAATGCATGCGTGTCCTTGAACATGGTGGGCCAATAAAATCCATTTTGAAAGATTTTTATAGCTGTCTTTTTTGACGAGAAATGGCTTCCACATGCTTCAGAATGACAAAGTTTAATGACACTACTTACCTCATTGTCGGGAATGAATCTTTGAAATATTTGATCAGGACAATATTTGAATAAGTTAGGGTCATTACAATAAAAATTCTTCACTTCGTTCAAAAACTTTTCTTTGTCTTGATTACTCCAATCAGTTGGCAAATCTCCTAAAGTAAGAAAATTGATATTTTTATCATACCAAGGCATTGGACTAAGAGAAAGTAAGGATTCGTTAGGAAAGTAATCATCGATTGGTGTGATGCTAGATGTTGAATCTATTGTCACTGTTGACAAAAGATTCGTATCAACATTTTATATGCTTGTTTCATCCGCGATTTCTTCCTCAGAATAAATCATTTGCAAATCTTCAGTTTCATCCAATTCATTTTTACTTAAAGTAGATTCAAGTTGATCATAAACTAATTCTTCAATATGATCTACTTCTTGTAAATCATTATCATCTCCAGGTTGCTTGCAAATGTTGAAAATATTCATCTCCAATGTCATGTTTCCAAATGATAGCTTCATCAGTCCATTCCTACAATTAATCAATGCATTAGAAGTTGCAAGAAATGGACGTCCTAAAATAACAGGAAATGAATTACATGCTTCAACAAGTTCTGTGTCCAAGACAATAAAATCCACAGGATAAATGAATTTATCGACTTGTACTAACACATCTTCAATTATTCCTCTAGGCACTTTTACAGATCTATCGGCAAGTAAAAGAGATATAGAAGTTGGTTTTAACTCACCTAGATTGAGACTTTGAAAAACTGAATATGGAAGTAAATTCACACTAGCACCAAGATCAAGTAAGGCTCTTTCAATTTTATGCTCTCCAATAAAGCAGGAAATTGTAGGACAACCAGGGTCTTTATATTTCAAAGTATTATTGTTTTGAAGAATAGCACTTACTTGTTCGGCTAGAAAGGCTTTCTTTTTCACATTCAGTTTCCTCTTCACAGTGCATAGATCTTTCAAAAATTTAGCATAGGAAGGAACCTGTTTAATAGCATCCAGCAAAGGTATATTGATTCTTACCTGTTTGAAAATTTCAAAAATTTCAGAGTTCTGATTGACTTTCCTTTGTTTGGTCATGACATGAGGAAATGGAAGTGCTGACGGTGAATCAGTCGTTTCTTTGTAATTTTTAGATTCAACCCCTTCCTTACCCTCAGAGATTGACTCATCATCTTTCTCATAAGGTTCAAGAGAGGGTTTTTCAATAACCTTATCACTGTGCAGAGTAGTGACTGATTTGACTTGATCCATGTGTTGACTTCCATAACTACTTGCATTTGCATTGTATTGCCCTTTGGGATTTTGTTGTGGTTGAGATGGAAACTTACCTTTCTCTTGGAAACTGAGAGCAGATGTTAATTTTGCAAGAGTATCTTTAAAATCTGTCATGTTTTGAGCAAGTTGAGTATTGATTATCTCTTGCTTTTCAATGAATGCATGCAATGTTTCCTCAAGATTTCTTCTAGGAGGTGGAGCATAAGGAGGTGCATATCCATGAGAATTTTGGAAATTGTGGTGTGCTTGAAATGGTGATTGTGAAGTTTGTGCATTGTTGTTCTCACTCTTCCAATTGAAATTTGGGTAATTTCTCCAACCAGGGTTGTATGTTTGGGAGTATGGGTTGTGGTTGGGCCTTTGGAAACTGTTTAAAGCATGGGCTTGTTCATGGAGACATTCCTTAAAAGAAGGCAAGGTTGGACAATCGTTGGTTGAGTGTTCATTTGTTTCACAGATTTGACACACAATGTTTTCAACAGATTTTAATTGACCACTCTTTTTCAATTCTAGTGCCTCGACTTTCCTAGCTAAAGATGCCAACTTGGCTTGAAGGTCATGATCTTCCCTAAGGTTGTACATACCTCCACTAGATGTATGAGGTTGAGTTTTACTCGGTGCCTCATAAGTACCCGCGCTGTCCTAATTTTGAGCATTTTCAGCTAACAAGTCTAAGTACTCCATTGCTTCATCAGGGTCTTTATCTTCAAAAGTTCCATTGCACATCAATTCAACCCTTTGCCTATCTTTAGGTGTTAACCCTTCATAGAAATGTGAAACCAATCTCCATGTTTCAAAACCATGATGAGGGCAAGTACTAAGCAAGTCTCGATACCTATCCCAACATTTGTAAAATATTTCTCCTGGTTTTTGAGTGAAAGTGGTGATTTGTCTTTTGAAAGAGTTTGTTCTATGAGATGGGAAAAACTTCTTTAAAAACTGTTGTTGCATTTCATCCCAAGCACGAATGGATCTTGGTCTTAAATTTTGTAGCCATGTTTTAGCTTTATCTTTTAATGAAAAAGGAAAAAGCTTTAATCTGATGGTGTTCATGCTACAATTTAAATTATTATATGTGTTGCAGACCTCTTCAAATTCCCTCAAATGCAAGTATGGATTTTCCAATTCCAAGCCATGAAAAGAAGGTAAAAGTTGAATAATACCTGGTTTAAAATTAAAATGAGATGCATTGGGAGAAAAAACTATGCATGATGGTGCACTTGTTCTTGTGGGATTCATGTGGTCTCTAAGTGTTCTAGCACGGTTATTCTCATTATTCTCATTATGAAGTGATTGATTATCTTCTTCGGCCATATTTTCTGAAAATGATGAGGATACCCTACAAAGTCTACCACTTGATGTACGTGACCACACTCTCATGCACGTGTAGGAATAAAATAAAAGGAAGAAGAAAATAAAAGAAGAAGAAACACGAGAAAAGAAACAAAGTTATATACAAGAAAAGTGAAAAGAGAAAATAAAATAAATATTATAATTTATACAAGAACTTACCTCCCCGACAACGGTGCCAAAAACTTGACACGACTAAAAGGTTGATGTCTTCTCCCAAGTGCAGGAGTGTCGAAGTAATAAATAACCCGGCAAGACCGGGGTCGAACCACAGGGAGGTTATTTGTACAAATTATAAATAACAATAATACAACAACAATAACAATAACAACAATAACAACAACAACAACAACAATAATAGTAGTAGTAGTAGTAGTACTAATAATAAAGAAAGAGAAGAAGATGATGATAAGAACTTGGAGATGGAATATTAATGTTAAGATTAAACAATAATAATAACAAATGTCAAGGTTAGAGGTTCCACTAATGGTATATCAAACAAGTATAGTATAAACTCTTATTATTGAATTGGAAACCACACAAAGGAGGTTCCAATCAGATTATATATTGTTAACATGATTACATTAGTCATCTTATTCAATTAATGCTAATACTTGTAAATCTCGTCAAACATTCATGATTATAACTTATATTAACAACAAATCAAGTTCCTTTCATAACTCAGGTGTCGGGTATGAAAGTGCCAAACATTTGTTGTACCAAGTGTTATACAACATAAATCAAGATTAGTCATTTAACAAGCAAAGTATTAAAGAGTGAACAAGATAACAAATATAAAACATGTTAGTATCAAACATTAAAGTTCATATTAAGTTTACATTATACTTATTCTTACACCATTAGTGTAACCTTTTCACCTTGACATAACTAACTTAGCTAGACATAATGAAAGAAAGCAAAATAGATAAACAAAATAAGAACATAAAAGTTAACTAAGTAAAGGAAAGGAAATGAAAGGCATAAACTTGATATTAATGAAAGCAAAGCATAAACATTACAAAAAATACAAAGAGAGAAAGGAAGAGCATGATCTTGATCTGAATACCAAGATGCCTAAATGCATAGCAAATGCCTCCTTTTATAGGCCAAAATTGGGAACTATTGATTTGATGACTAATTGATAAGTGGGTGGCCAACTTTTGACTTGGTTACAATCCTTATCTTCTTTTGTCTGCCCAAAACGTCATTGATAACGTCAAAATTGGAGCTAGTTGCAAACATGAAAGTTGTAGGAAATTGTCTCAGGTTTCTTGTGTAAAATATTCAGCTCATTTGGACTTCTAGAACTCCAGATATGCCCAAAATAACGAACAGTGCTCGGGCTAGAAGACAGATTCAGGCTTCTTTGTTGTTGCTACAATTTGGACTTGATAATGACCTTTTTAGATCTTGGGCTCCATATGAAAGTTGTAGGCCTATGTCTTACCTTTCCATCCATATAAATTGGACCTAAATATGAGATATATAGATCCAGATATGACCCAATTACCGAATAATGTTCCGGTTTGGATTGCACCGACATCTCTTTTCTAAGTTTGACCATCTCTTTGCCCTTGCAATTTCAGTTCTTAAAGTCATCAATCAATCCTTTCATTTATGTGATAGGCCTGCATTTAAAATGAACATTTACCACAAATTAAAGGTATCTTATATTATTAGATATATTATTATAAAACATACTTTAGTTAAGGAGTTATTGATACTTCAAATGCAAAATGATGATATAAAACCATGATAAAAATGCACTTTTAAGTACTAATCAGTATCCCCATATTTTGTTTTTGATTTTACGAGACTACTATTTGCCTTGATTTAGGATTCATTTTCTAGTTATATTTTCTTCTTGTTAAAAGGAAGAAATAAAGAAAAGTAGCATAATTGTTCGAGAAAGCTATCTAAATCATTAACATATTAGCATGTTCGGTGGGATAAATTCAATATTCATTCCATTAACTAACACAGATGTCATCAAAGAAGAACACAAGTAAACATGTTCCTACTATACCTAGTAAATAGTCACTAGAAGCAACATATAAGGTGTTGCACGTCAAAATCCGCGCGGTGTCAGCTGACACTTTTTTTCTTGTTATGTCTGATTTGATCTTGTTGGGAGTCGCCACCTAGTATTTAATTGAGGGCTATTAGAAAACCCGGGTATATTGACCTTGTTAGAGATTCACGGGTAAGGGACTGGTTGTGATTAGGGAAGTTATTAACACATCTAACACACCCTACCTGAGGTAAGCTGTTTCGTGAACTTGATGTGTTAAAGAAGTTTTAAAAATTCTGATCTTTCATCAAATTTTAGAAATACAACTTACATGTAAGTTCATAATTATTTATTAGTGAACAAATCAAAATATTCAATTCTTTTTTATTCTTTGCAATTTTATCATAAATAAAAAGAAACATTCATAAAACAAATACAAACACATACGTACACTTTCCCTGTATTTTTGTTTCTTTTTTTTTCTTTTTCCTTTTTTTTTCATATTTACAAAATATAAATAAAAATTCAAACTAAACAAACATTACATTAAACAATTTAAAAATTACAAAATAACCTTTCAAAATTCCATAATAGTGTTGGAAAGCCCTTTTGGGGCAATGTGAACAGTGTACGTGAATAGTGCGGTATGTGGATTCAAGCGCTGCTGCAAGAATTGTCGGAAAAAATGGGTTGGTCTGGCTCAGTTTTTTTTTCCCGTCCCTTCTCCACTGGCGGTGGGAACCACCGTTACCTGCAAAGAGGAAAAAAAAGACAAGCCAAAGCTTCCTATTCTCTCCCTTTTTTAGTTCTACTTTTTTCTATCTTCTCTTTTGGTTTTCTGTTCTTCCCTTTTTCAGGTGGTGGTCGACTATGAGGTCAGGGCATCTTCTTCTCCTCTGTCTTGATTGGCAGATTTGGTGGTGCTATAGTGTCCCAGCTGTCATAGAATGTTGACAGGTGAGAGGAGAGTGAGGGAGCTATGTTGTTATGATGGGAAGAGACGAGGAAGACAACGAGGCTGCTGTTGGAGGTCAGTCTGTGTCAATGAGGGAAGCTCTGTCTACTGAGGGCTGGAAGGCAGTGATCTCGACAGAGCTGCGGTGGTTGAGAGTGGGTTGCGCTGATGACTTTATGGGCAAAGGAGGGGAAGTCGGCTGAAAGAGGGAAGACCTGGTGTGTGGCTGGCGAAGGGAAAAGGGAGCCTTGCTCTTGGCTGGTGAGAAGAAAAGAGAATAATTGAAAATGAGGAGGGGAAGATGGGTGATGGTCGGCGATGAGAGGAGAAAAATTGAAAAGGAAAAGGGGGGCGACTCCTTTGTGTGAGGAAGAAAAAAGAGTTAGGGTTCTTAGGGTTTTTTGTATTGCTTTTCCTTTATTACAAAATTACCTCCTTTATTGTAAAATTGCCCCCCTTTATGGGTGTTGAAAGCTACTATTTATAGGTAAAATGTTATTTGGGTTTCAAAATTAGTCCCTCAATTTTTTTTTTATAAATTTTGATTTTTTTTATATTTTTTGAAAATGAGCAATATCAACATCGACTCAATAAGAAAAATCAATGATTTTAAAAATAACACATTAAAAGTTGAACGCGTTTCAAATATCTTTGAAAATTTAAATTCTTTTGGGATGATACTGAAAATGCTAAAAATAATGCAAATATATTTAAAACCATATTTTTTTTGAATTTTTATTATTTTTCTCTATTGTTTAAATTTTTCTAAAAATTTATCAAAACATGGGTCAAAAATTGAGGAATAACCCAGAATTGGGTTATGACATAAGAGATAATTTCTTAATCAAGTGGAATATGGTATTCATTCATCACCTTAATTTCTTATGGATTAACTAGTATTAGACATATCGTGATAAGTATCTTCAACATATAACTTGCCCTTACAATATAATACTACATCTAGACATACTTTTAGTGTTCTTATACAATCATTTACATTTTAACCTCTTCTAATAATTTCTTTATATATTGTTAGACACCACTACAAATAAGCATGTCAATGTATTCATCCCTCAAACATAATCATATATACATCATCTCTACTAGCCTCGTAGCTCTATAAGGTGATCATAATATGCTATGACAAGTATAAGCCAACCAATCATAACAACTCTTAAGATGACATTCTTTTATCAGCTTCTAAATCTTTATAAAATTGATATGAGGGCCATTTAGATTGAGGTAGAAAGGATGAAAAACATGATATTTGAAACAAAGCATGCATGCCATAACTAATTAATTTAATTAGTTTTAGAATGAACTATAACAAAGCATATCTAAAGTTCAATAGGCTTATACACTTATGGGATAAGTCTTAGAAAATTCTATGGCCATAAAAACTCTTGTTACAATGTTTGAAACTAATATGACTTATATGGTAGGATATATGCCAATATATCGAACATAATATCAAAGACCCAACCTGAGATTTATAACCCATGATATATAAATTCTCTCGTATATGTACAGGAAATCATAAGACAAATATATGGCTTAAAAGCCTTATTATCCTATGTAAAAATATAATATTAAGTAGTTTAATGCTTATAGGCTATTTTAAAGCAAAACAAAAACCTCAATCTCTTTATACAACAAACCTCTTATGTTAATTAGTAAGACAAAGAAAGAATAAATATGATAAAACTAGCCCATCACTTAAGGGAAATGGGGCTAGAAATTAGATGAACAACAAGACATGTATATAATCATACAAATCTTGAATGAGTTAACGTATTGTACCTAATTTCTAGTGAAATAAAGATTGTTGAATTTATAAAAGATAACTAACCAATGAGGAAGCACATCATCAATTTCAAAAACCAATATGATGATTATGAAAAAAAAAACTTTATGTGAAGTTAAGGCTACTTGGTTCATAATGAAATAAAATAGCTTTTTGCTTGTTCTTTATGTTGCCACCTTACTCCATCAATAGTTAGGAATAGATGAGATCTTATTTTTATAAGATTTTTTATACAATAAAACTAGAGATAACATTAATAGACTTAGCCAATATTGTCTATAACCTAGAGGAGTCAATTCAAAGTTATTCCCCATGATTCGTGATGTTAAAAACTAAGCACTAGAACTATCATAGAGTAGTAATACATTAAACTCATTTTAGAAAGGATGTTGTGGAATATAAAAAAACAGTTTATAAAAAACAAATACTTACACATCTATACCTTGATAAATCATGATGCTTATTACAAGATGTTAGCAAAATAAGCGGAAAAAAAGCCATTATATAGATAATATTAAGAATACATATTTCCTGCCTCATTTAGATTTAGATAAGGAGTTTGAAAATGTCTAATAACAACTCACAATGATCATTAAAATAAATCAAGAAAGATTATTTTAGCTTTGATTATTTCCTAGGTTAAAATAATTACATGACGATCACTTAGAGCTTTTGTCTATATGAGCCTTTATTTCTCAAGAAGTGATAAGGTAGGGCTTGTTAACTCTTAAAAATAAATAAATTTTTAAAAATAACTTCTAGTTTTGATCTCTTGGAGAGTTGGTTTAGCTTTAATATTAGAAATCTCATTTGTAACCTTATTTATCTCTTCCCTTAGACAAATCATTTTAGTCTCTTGAAATTGGGCTTATACTAAGATGTTCTTAAATGATCAATTAGCCTATTAAGTGGTAAAATATTCAGCATTTCAAGACTACTTTTGTTTTCAAGACTACTTTTGTTATTGGTAAGATTATTGAATATCTTTATATTCTTGTTACATTTTTATGGTCAACTCTTTAGTGTTAACATGAATGATTAACACTTGTCTATAACAATACTAAGGTTTCTTATGCATTATAATATATTATATTCCCTAGTTCTTAAGAAAGGATGCCTTTTAGATGTTATTCCAAGCAATTAATAATGGCTTGATTGTCTAAAACACTATTTTATAAGAAAAGTATAGTTAGGACTTTCTTGACATTGGCCAACAAACTTTTATTTTTAGTTACTGTCTTTATTAAGCTCCAATTAAAAAATTCCATTAATGGAGGGGAAAACACTTAAGAAAGGAATTCTTTCGAAGCTTATTAGTCACAAAAAAGAAAATAAATCCTTTACTAGAATTCAAGTTTTAGAAAATTATGACTTCAGTTAATAACAAAAAATTACATGTTGGTTTAATAAAGGATTCTTTATTGTTGGTTGCCTCTGTAATATTATATATTTTGTAGTAATATAAGGCATATAACTATTAATATCTTGATTTTCTAAAATTATAAAGAAAGGAACAAGGGGATTTCAACTCCTGAAAACTCTTTAAGAATTATAATTACTAGATTAACAAGAAGATAATTAATTACTAGTTTATTCTCCACTTAATTTTCTTTAGTATCCACTTCATGCTATAGAAGTAAAAAAACAAGGCCACCATCCTCCCCTCCAAATGTTTAGATTTTTATGGTATAAAAAGAAACTATGTTAGTATAGTTTTCATTGATATTACTCTTTTCTAGCATAAAAGGAATATATTTTAGTAATGAGCAAGTATAGTTTCAATTATCTTGCATAAACCTTTAACATATAGGAAGGGAATTCTTAAAGGCTACATTACTAAGGGAATAAAATATAAAACTTGGAAGAATATGAATTTTTTTTTTGATACCCTATTAAGTTACCCTGATTTAAACTAAACACTAGCAACACTTCAAAATTTATTAGGGTTCTTTCAAGATTAACACCAGTAGTTAGTGATGAAGAATTCTTCTTAGCAATACCAAAAGATGATGGTGTCATAACAAAACATGGTCAATCTTTTCATGATGATCATTAATAGAAAAGGTTATGTTTTAGTTGCTTCAATAATCATAGTCTTTCGAATCATAATATTTGTAGGGGGTAACATCCTTTTTAAAGAATAAGCCCTCAGTTGAGGATGATAAACATGATAGACCTCCATTAATATTTTTATAATAAAAATTATAAAAAAATAATAATGGGAGTAATGGGCTTCAACAATAAATAAGAAAACATGTTAAGATAAAATTTAGAGCAAATATACTAAATTTAAATAACTTCGATTGAAAACAATTACTCTAAGCCTCGTCCATCACCTAAAAATAGGATTCTCATCTTTTTTTTTAATAAAAATTTAAAATAGGTTAAGGTTTAATATGATCAAATATTAGTTAAGGTTAATGATTAATCATAGATTGAGAAGTTGCATAAAACATTGTTGTAAGAATATGAAATAAAATAAAGGATCATAATCAAACAAATAAGGATATAAGTTCTTACATAAAGTTTTATATACATATCTTTTACTAAATCATATGATAAGGCTTTTAAACATCTTTATTTTCTCTTCATTGATAGTTTTTCATCAAATAATAATTTTATAGACATTTCTTCTAAGGAAGCATTATATATAAGGTTTATAGTTATGATTATACAAAGTAATAAACCTTGATTGGTGGTCCAAGTTCAATAAGAAGTCTTCCGCTTAAAGATTTCTAATGTAATGCTTCTTTTTTTTTTAGAAACTTTTGTCATATTTTTAGGGTGGTGAAAGTTGTTCTATCTGGACTAGTTTGATTTATAGCATAAAGCATAGGGAATTGAATAAATTAAGAATCCTAGTCGTATAGATATCAATTGAGTGTTGTAAGTTAATAAAAATAGTTTGAAATGTGATTAATCACTATCTGAAAGTCTAGATTCTTATAGGCCAGGATGCTTATCTAAAATGTAATGTTTTCTCCCTTTCAACCTTTGTTCTTTGAGGTGATGAAAATAGTATTCATTGAGATTTTGACATTGTTGATTTCAGAGGCAATACTACTATATCATTTCAATTTTCTAGATCAAGAAATGTTTGTGCACATTCTTCAAAAGACAAGTCTTGAAAGAAATGTTTTAGGAGATTGCTTTTTAAAAAAGTAGAGTTAGGGTCAATGCTCATTTTTACATTATTAAAGCCTAGAAAATAGAAAGTTGATTATGCCTGACCCATTATGGTACTTTCATAAATTCTTCTTTTCATTATAAAATGGTTCTTCCTTATATCTGGTTTGACACTCCTCTAAGGTATTGTAGATATAATTCAATTAAAAAAAATACCTAGTAGTATATTCCTAACTTGTACTAAAGTTATTGTTATTTTTAGATATGATTTGGTAAGCTTTTAGTTTTAGAACATATGAGGTTACATACCCAATGTAGTAAATGAGTCATATGTTCTTTAAAAATACAAAGGCTAGTTATTTCTCCCATTCTTTTCATTAAAAAGCTAAATTCAGGTTTGTCTAACACCTTAAATAGCAGGAATCAGTCTTGATGGAAGCACAAAACTCCTTATAAAATGGGTAAAAATCAATTATTAAGGTTAAATCATGTAAGGTGATGGTTTGCATTCAATTCTTGAATACAAACATGTTGTTAGACTTTAGATTCATGAATACTAACATGTTGTTAGATTTTAAGTAGGATAGAGATAGGGTAATTAAAAGCTCCTTATTAGGTTCTGAAGTGGTTATACATAACTAAATCACATAAAAAAAGTCTCATAACTTCAAAAATTATTTGATACCTTTATTGATTACAAAAAAAAAAGAGATTGTAATCTTTCCACCCATCTGATGTAATCAATAGGAACAATACTCAACCATAATGGAATGGATTTATTCCAGGTTTTTAGTTTAATATATTCATCTTAAAGGATAAATCTATCTTTTTTAATATCTAAAGCGAAGTGATTATCATCTTTTTTCTTGGATATCTTTTTAAATAATGGACTATAACATTCCTCCTGTGCATTCTTTGTAATAGTAATTATAGATAAGTTAATATGAGGCAAGCAATCCATGTAATTTTGATAAAGAATTATGAGTGTAGACTTGGTTGGAACAAAGCTTGAGGCTATCATTTTTTAAGAGAAAAATAATATTTAGGGTTTTTTATTGGTTTTCAACAAAGAAGTCTTTAAGCTTGAAAGAGAAATTAAGGAATTTTTATGGAAAATAAAGGATCAAGTGCAATTTATAAATCCTAGGTAGCGCTTATAAAATTGAAGTATGTGATATTCTAAAACTAAACTAATTATTTGAAGTTATTGACATGGAAAACATGTTTAATAACATGATCAACGCTTTTGGTTGAATGATGTAACTTGCCACATCATATTTAATTGTTTTGATCTATCAAATATAATAAGGTGAATATCCCTTCATTTAAAAAATAAAGGAATGTAGGAGGCATTATATACATCAAAAATAAACATTCACATGTCAATCAAAAAAGAAAAATGATTGTTCATGATAAAATAAAGAAAAAAAAGAAGCTAAAATCAATTGTGAATAATAAAGTTAACCATACTTAAGAAAATCTAAGAAACCAAAGAAAATGATTGACTATAAAAAAAGAGTTCATGTAATCAATAAAAATGAAACAATTGACCATGAAAAAAAAAAAATTCATGTGATCGCACTAGAGTATTTAAACGTATCTAAAATAAGAATTCTCAGTATACATAATTAATAAGTGTTACTCAACAAGTTAGGATTCATATGTTAATAAAAGATAAAATTATATTTGAGTTAGAGTACAAGTTGTATTAAGATTTATCATGAAAGCATTTTATCTAATATGAATGGTTTGTAAAGGATTATATTTAAGAGATTACATTAGACTCTAATAACTTATAACAATACGAATAAAGTCATATAATTATTACAAAAAATGGTTAGCTTAATATATTTAATTTTAATTTAATTAATATTTTGTTTTAATGTTTATTATTTTCTTTATTGCTTTCATTAATTTTCAAAATACCCTTTACTTCTTTTCCAGCAACTCCCCTTTATTGTTTTTTTCAATGCTTGTTTTCTTCCATATATGATGGTGAATAAAACAAATAACTTTTTTTAAAATTTAAGGTCTAACATTCCAACATTCTATATGATTTTACAAAACTATTATTCATCTCAACTCAAAATTTGATTTTCATATTTAGTTTCTCCTCGATAAAAGAATTAAATGAAAAATATCTATATAATTAATCCAAGAAATTTTTTGGCTAATTGACAACTATACAAAGAAAAAACTTCAAAAACAAAATTCAAAATTAAAGCAAGGCATTTCAATAACCCAACAATGGTAATTCATCGTCACAAAAGCAAAATTTATCAATCTAACATTTTCACATATACAAGTCAATTAATTGACCCTCCAAACAAAAAAAAATAAAAATTCATAATAAAATAAAAAAATAATCATATCCATGATTAATCAATGCAATCAAATAACAATTAAGTAAAGAAAAGTTTTGAAATTAATAATCAAAATCAAGAAATTCAATGAGTAAGTTCTAATCTTTTTGAACATATGACACATGCCAATTATACTATAAAGTTAATTGTAAAATTTAGTAATGTTAATCTCGTCATGTAATATAAAGATGTATTGATAGAAAAATATAATTACAATATTGATATTAAAATAAAAACTAATAGAGAAATATTTTAAATATAAAATATACAAATACAAGGATATTTTCTTCATGGAAACATTAATAATGTTTTAATAAAAAGATTAAAAATCTGCTATTTAATACTTTATATCCTTTCTTAAAATATAAGATATTTATAAACAAGGTTGAAAAAAATTGATTTTTTATTTAAAATAATTTTTTAATATTTTTAGATCATTTTAATATTTTTATATCAATTTTAATGTATTTTTAAAATAAAATATATATTATTTTAATATAAAATATATGTTTTACTCTCGTCATGCTAGGTTGCGGGTATGTATGTAAATGAAATGATTTATTTGACTCATTTATGAGATGAGTCGTAGGGATACAAGACAGGACCCAACTTCACCACGTGGATTGCTAACGGTCATGGTTCTTTGAGTTCATCTCTAGCGCTACGTTGTATTTTGTGTACGAATAGACTACACGCATTCTAATGATTTTCGGAATAATTTTAAGGAATTCATGACAATTAGCATCCCACGTGGTTAGATATGTATCCCATTTATTCATAGTAATAAAATAAAATTAAAAAAAAAACTAAAAGGAATTAGGATTTAAGGCACACCTAACTCAATGCACTATATGTTAAAATATTATAATAACTATTTTGCATATTCTGAATAAACAATATTGGCCTTGAGGTAATGTGGTTCTTTTTCAATATCTATTAATTATAATTAATTTTTTTATATTTTTAAAACATATTAAAATAACTTAAATTACATTTAAAAGGAATATTTGTTTAACTAATATTAAGGGGCCTTTTATATTTTACCTTTTCAAATAACAATAAAATTACTAAATTAGTTTTAAAATGAAAATTTATTTAATTAGCTTTTATTGATATTTTTGTATTTTTAATTTAATTTTTAATTATAATTAAGTTGATTAGGGAGAATTTTATATTTTCATATTTATAAAATATTATTTTAAAAACTAGTTATTTCATATTTTGCAAGTGATAGTGTGTGAGTTGTTTCTCTTATTAAGTTAGCATGTGTAAAAAGGTTTTTTGGTATCTAAATAATATCTTTTAGGGTGATGTTAAAATAGCCTTGATGATCTCTCCGTTCCTAGATAATGTATATATGGCTTACTGATCTCTGGCTTTGTACCAACTACTTTTTTTATTTTTTATGTTTTTTCCTTAATTTCCACTACTAACACTCTAAACTTTTAAGGTAACCATTCAATATATTTTTTCTTTAATTTTTTTATTTGAAATTATTTATAAAATTAATTTTTTTCAATCTCATTCTCCTTCATATTTAATCCATATTTTTTATTGGTATTTTTTTAAGATAATTATTAAAAATAATTTCTTTGAATAATTTCATCATCCATTAGTTTTTTCATCAAATTTTATCCCTGTTTTTTTATTGTTATTTTTTTTACTTTGATATTTTTTTATTTTATTATTTAACATTAAATTGGTTGAAAATTGAGCTTCTTGATTGAGCTCAAGTTAGTATTTTATAGGATTGCAAGGATGATTAACCTTGATTTAGAATATTTGTCTAGGCTTGTTTATTTCTTCTTTTTTAAAACTCATATTTTTACCGCTTTATTTTTTAAAATTTATTTAATTGGAGATTAAATTTTCTTATTTTTTCATTTACTTTCTATAGGATTTTTCATCAATTCTAAAAATTATTTAGGTTATCTCAAGTTTTTTATTTGTTGTTCTTTGTTAAATTTAGCTTTTTTAAAATGATTTTTTTTAATTTAATTTAATTAATTGGTTAAATATAAGCACGATATTCTCTATGATATTTTTTTTATTTGCTTTTAAGATTGTTACTTTGACAATACATGCAGTCTCTTTCAATGTTGTCATATAGCCTTTCATGATGACATTATAATCATCTCAATGAACTTTTTCTAGTGGTGGAGCGGGGTTTGTAATAAAACAGCAGTGAATCTCCAATGGATTTTTCTTATTTTTTCCTTTCGACACTGACATTGACAACTCTTTTTTTATAGTTTATTATTGATTTTTTTATGTTTGTTTTATTTAATTTTTTGTAATCATGTTGTTAAATTAACTAAGTTTGTGAACCCAAACAGACCTAGATTTTTTATTTTTCTTGCTTTTTTAAAAAATAATGACCTAGACATCTTTTTTTTTATATTAAGAAAATTTTAACCCAGCCAGTGATGTATCAAGGACCACATAACTAATATTTAACCAAGCTTCATCCCTTAAATAGGATTGCTGATAACATTCAAGAATGATAATTAGATAAACTATCTTGTTTACTCTAACACATATACATGAGAAGTGCTTTGACTCAATTTGATCAAATCCCACCAGCACCACAATTCTCCTTTTACTACTTGGTTGACATGATTATGATAGGTTTTATCTCCACTAAATAGATCTGTAAATGACCTTTTCATCTCCCAACAAAAAAAATAAAAACATCTTTTTTTCTTCTTATAACCTTTTTCTTTTTTCTCTCATGTTATCTTTACTAACTTAATCATTAAAGAGAGCCCACTAAAGAGAGGAAACCCCTTTATTTTATAGTTTCGTGTTATGTCATCTCTTTAAATCCTTCTTGGTGTGCTAAGATTTGCCAATATTTTTTAAACAACCTTTTACTGGACAAAGCCCGATTTAACTATGGCACTAGACCTTAAAAGTCTGAAAACAGGTTTGAGTGCAAGCACATAGCCTATCATCTTTAGGCCCAAACGATATGTGTAGCCCAAACTCCAGATGTCTAACCTAACACCTTTTAGGCCTTACTATGAGGCATGAGCCTAGTCTTTTGAGTTTAGACGTATCCCTTGAAGCAAACACCATGCTCTTAGAATTTTTCACATCCCCAGGCTTTTTAACTTGGATGCTACTCTATATACCCTTAGTTGTACAAGAGTTTCTCATGGTCTACCACATTTTCATCTCATTAATATAAGTGCACAAGATATTTGTTCCTCATTAATGTTTATGTCAAAGATATTTATCCCTTATTAATGTATAAGGTATTATCCCTTATTAATGTTATAATGATAGAATGACTTTCCAACCCCACCCTCTTAATTCAAACGAAATTCATGGGTTTAGATTCTAAATGCCCATCTTGGTGCCATTTGAGCCCAGACCACGTGTTTAGGCATATTGTTAAACACATGTCTTGGCACCTCTTGGGCCTTACCATGTGGCCTAAGCTTATTCTTTTAATTTTAAGATTAGAACCTACTTCACACACACCTTTAAGTGTACAAGAGTCTTTATAGCTACCACATTTCCATCATATTGATACAAGTTTAAGGAATATATGTCTCTTATTAATATTTGCGTTGAGGGCATGTATCCTTTATTAATACCTGTGTAAAAAATATTTATTATTTATTAATGTTAAAAGGGTGGAATGCCTTTGCATCCCTTTCATTCAAGTAAAATCATAAGTTTCAAAGGAAATACATATATCATAAACCACCTAGGTATAGGGTTCACAATTTATCCATATATAATATACATAAATAACATTATTTTTTTGTACAAAGCATTTATTACATATTAAAACAATAACAAACAACCTTATTCTTAGAATTTAATACTCTTTTATATATTTATTGTATTTTTTCTATAAAGATATTGACTTAAGCATCTGAGAGTCTCTATATACATATAAGAAAAACTATTTTACAAGTACTTAGATTTGTACATCAAGCCAACAACTTTCTTAAGAATTAAGAATGGATCAAATAGTAAGAACACTTGATAAAACCTATTATCCAACCACCAAAAACCTATTCCTAAGCATATTTTTTTTGAAGACATCATTAATTGGTGTTGGTTATGGGAAATTAATTAAAAAGTCATTAATTCTTTATTAACTTGTTTCTAATATTTTTAAATTGTTCCATGATGGATAATCAAGATACACCTTAGTTAGGATATGAGATAATATTCCTACTATCATGGGCACTTCCACCTAGTTGGACCTTTAACAACTTATTAATCAGGTGTAACTTCTCACTTAATCCATGTTGGAAATCAAAAGGTAAAATCAGGCCTTACCACCCCACTAATTTTAGCTCATTTAACAACACACCCATCCTTAATTCTATCACCATTGGTTGCTTTTAACACTTATAGGAAATTATAAAACTATGATGAATCTTGATAAAATGACATTTAAGAGAGTGTTTTGCCTGGTATGTACCAAATCCCTTAAGGAGTCTCTCTCGTCATCACAAAACCCATACATAAAATACACTTATTTTGACCACCATAGGATGGACATCTTTTATCATTCTATACCAGATTTGTCAAGCTTTCTAAAGCCTAGTAGATATAGCATTAAGATACGATATGTAATTGAACACACTAAAAATAATATTTATACCTCTTATCAGGATTAGGGTTCTCCCTTTTCCAAAATTTTTAAACACTTGAATCCTTTAGGATTGCATCTCTATAAAAACAAGTATAGACAACTATGATGGCTTGCTAACTTAAGGGAGCATATGCAAAACATGCAAAGTAGTTTAGAACTATTATCTAGGATAACAACGTGATATGTAAGATCCTTCTTATCACTTTCTAGGGGTTTAAGTTGTCTTGTATAATAATTTAAAGCCAGGTTTCATTAAAGTTTTTAGTGACCTTTGTTCCAATTTAGTTGCGTGTTATACAACTGGTATATCAGCTAAGAAAAGCTCTATATAGTTATTTGAGGTTACCTAACTAAAAAGTGATTCCATATGAATATATTAAAGAGGCTTAATCATGAGATGCTCAAGGGTAAATAGTTGTTTGTGCTAGTAGACTTAAAGGTCTTAATAAATAGGGTAAATGATAATACTTTGTAAAGAGAGTATTATGTCTTATCAAACAAAAGCTTGCTCAAGGTTAAATAAGTCATGGAGTACCATATACAGGTAAAACAAATATGTATGTTATGGGATGTAACTCTTTATTTTTATAAGGAGAGAAATATAAAAGAACCTTTTAAGTTAAAGCATTAAATTAGTGGGAATTTAAGCTAAAAAGAAAACTTAAAAAGACTATCTCATAGGAATTTGATATATCCTAAAAGGTTTATAACTCCCTTGAACATAATTATCATCAAGGTCCTTATTGCCATCACGAGTAAAGACTTTGTTTAGTATCCTCTACTAATACAAGTAAAAGAGATGTGATATAAAAGATTATTTTATACAAGGTGACCTTCAATACAAGTACCTCTAAGAAGTTTTATATATTTTACCAGGAAAAGAGATGTGATATAAAATATTATTTTACCTTTAAGAAAAAAATGAATGGTCAATAGCTAAGTGCTATATCCGGTAATTTAGGAAGAAATATCCAATAATAAGCAAGGTAAGGAAAAGTCTATCCAACACAATCAAGCTTTTCACGAGATCAATATGATCTTAGGTTGTACCTCTGTAAGGAATGGTACTGGAAATGGAAAAATAAAGTACAGAAATAAGTCCTCACTATTACTTGCCTTTCAAACATATGTCATAAGCCTATTATCTTTACCTTAAAAGATGGAGGGTAATGTTTCCTCACGAGGATGCTCTAGTATTCTCCCATATTCTATCGAATGATCATATCCATAAAGTATTAATAGATGATGGTAACATGGTCAACATCTTCTTGAATAATATAATGGTATAAATAAGGATAAGTCCTTAAAGTTAACTCGTGTTAAGACTTCTTTCATTGGAATTGTAGGTTCAAGTGTGATGGTAAATGACATATTTAATATCTTTTTCATCATTAGCTCTTAACCTAAGTGCACAACCTTTCAGCATAACTTTCTGGTTATCGACTTGAGTTTGGCTTACAACATCATTATAGAAAGGCTTACTAAATAAATATGGTCATCAATAACAAATATTTGGCATTAAAATTCCCCACTAAAAAAAGAGTAGCTATAATAAGGAGAAACCAAAAAGCCTTTAAGTAATGCATCTTTAAATACCTAAAAGTTAAGAAGGTTTTGGTGATAAACCAACAAAAGTCCAAAAAGGAACAAGTAGAGACAAGAATATAAATGTCGAACAGTTTAATAATGTATATCTTATGAAAAAAGGGTTAAACCATAAATATAAGATCCCCTTTAGAACTAGGGTAAGAGCGAGCCTTGATACAACTTTAAGATGGTCACACATTAACTAAAATTTGACTCAACCCTCTTCTATATCTCCTAGAAAAAGATAAATTTTAATAGAGATGGCAAAACACAATAATAAAAGAAATGGATAAACTTCGTGCTACTAGATTTATTTAGGAGGTGATGTACCTTGATTGGTTAACAAACATGGTAATGATGAATAAAAATAATGGCAAATGGTAGATGTGTTTGGACTTTATAGATTTTAATAAGGTATGCCTAAAAGGATAACTTTCATATCCTTAAGATTGATAGATTTGTGGACTTTATAGCAGGTTTTGAATTTTTTTAGCTCATTAGATGCTAACTTAAGGCATCATTATATTCTTACTCATTTACACAATAAGAAGTATATTTCATAACTAAAGGAGGGATATTTTATTATAAGTCAATGTACTTTTAGCTGAAGAATGTTAAGACCACATATTAGTTAATGGTGCACAAGATGCTCAAGCACTAGCTGGGGAGGATTATGGAATGGTACATAGATGATATATTAATGAAGAGCATGATGTTTAAGCAAGACATCTTGGACTTAAAAGTGACCTTCATATTAAAACAATATTAAATGAAACTCAACCCCATCCATGTATGTGTTTACCATAAGAAGAAGGAAGTTTTTGGGATTCTTAATGAGTAGCAAGAGGATAAAGACCAGGTTTAAGAAAATTAAAGTTATACTAGACATAGCTTTCCCTCATTCAATGAAGAGGTTTATAGGGATATTTCTCACTCTTAATAAATTTATTGTTCATTTTAATGAGTGTATATTATTGTTGTTTAGGACTTTAAAAATATTTTGAACTTTAAATGGACACTTAAGTGTCAAAAATCCTTTAAAGAAGTCAAAACTTACTTTTTATCTTTCAAGGTTTTATCATAATAAAAAGAATGTAAAAGCCTCTTCTTCTATTTAGGTGTAACAAACTTGGTAGTTAACGTGATGCTAGTAAGAAAGGAGGAAGAGATCCAATGCCCAATCCATTACTTTAGCAAGACTCTTTATGATGCTAAGAACAAATATTTAAAAATAAAGATGATAGTCATGGCTTGGTTAATGACTCCTAAAAGTTAAAGCTTTATTTCTAAGCCCATCAGGTCATAGTATTAACAAACCAACTTCTTTAATAGATCCTTCATAAGCCAAACATGTTTGGGTGTTTAGTGAAATGGGTGACTGGGTTATGAGAGTTTATTCACAGACCCCTATACATAGTTTGAGCATAGTCTGAGACAATTAAAGTCTCCCTAAATATAGGATTAATTAAAAGAAGGGAATTCCATCAAGAATTGAAAATTTCATTTTATATTTCTTAAAACTAAAGGGTTGATTGGATAGAGGACAATAGCTTCTCCAACTTAGATGTCTTAAATGTTAGGTATTCTTAGGAGCTTTTTTCTTATATAAATTCATATCATATTAAAATAAAAACCACACAACATATATTAAGATAAGTTTAATCTACTTATACAAATCAAATAAGAGAAGTTGAAGTACTTATTATAAGCACAAAACTCTTACATGATTGGGGATAGTCCTTAAAGGATCACTACTCTCCACCAAAACTATTCTCCTCATCATAATCTTCCTTAAGCTCTTTAGTTAAATATTCACTACAGATAATAGTAGTAGTCCAATTTGGCAAATCTCGATAAAGTTGGGGATAAAATTAGGATGAGATACTAGAAGTCTACCCTCACCACCTTAATGGATTATAGAAATATAGGTTAGCTATGATGAAATATCCTCTAAATACCATGAGGAATTTACTAGACAAGTCCTTTAATGTCCTTAGATGATCACTCCACATAAAAGTCTTGCATATTTGTGTTAACAGCCTCTAACTTTACCTTTAAAGTTTCATGAGATTACTTAAGTAAGGACAATTCTTTCTTTGCAAGGAGAACTCATTCTAAAGTAGTGCTTGGTTAGCAAGTTTGATATTCTTTATCTTTCATTGACTTTAGGTGAACTCTTGGTAATTTCAAACATGAAGATCATGAACCTTTTTTAATCTCTCTCAGCTGAGCCAAAGAGAGAACATCCTCACATTTGTTACACTCTTGATTGGGGAATGTCTCTATCATACCTTATAGTTATTCATATCCCTTACCGTCTTTTTATATAGGTAGTCTTACCCTTCTATGCTTTTTTCATGGGCTTTTTGGGGTAGCTAAAAGAAAACCAACAAAGGTTATTGTCATTGTTAGAGTAAGCATTCAATGTGTAATAATGCCTAAACTCATTTGCTATTAGCTCCTACCCAATAAATATAAAATACTCTTCAAAAGCTTTAAGTAAAACCTATATATTCAGATGTAACTAGTTAGCACATATATTAAAGTGAAAGAAGATATCCCTCATAAAAAGATGAAATACCAAGCTATTAAAAAGAGGATGTAATCTTAATCTCTTTTTCTTAAGAGCACCCCTAGATTGTTTGCTTAATCTTTCAGACTCATGCAGGAGTATGACTATATATACCCTTCCTTATTTGCTAATTGCTTAATAGATATAATATGGCTCTTTGAATCCTTGAAAGCTTTGGGTACTCTAAGGTTCTCTAAAGGTGATCCTAGCATTCCAGATAAGGAATCTCTTTCATGTGTAGGAGGACAGGTACCAACCTCTCTAGTACCTAGTCCAATTCTAGCTAAACCAGGCCTAAAGGTAAAATCACTACTAAATGCCATTTGTTTACTTTTCATTGGATTTATTATTTACAACTAATTAAAATATTAAAGGATGGATGGTTACTTAAAGCCAATTCTCCCTCTACTTAGCTCCACACAAAATCCATAAATTGTATGCAAAAGCTAGATGCTCTATACAATTATTCTCTATAGAATAAGAAGTTTTAAAAAAGAAACTTATGGTGTGGAATGACATAGAATGATAATAAGACCTTATATAAGGGAGGCCTTCCTTTCTCCTCTATTGGATTAATGATACATGACATCAACTTTAGTAAATCATTAAATTTGAGTTAACATTGCCATAAAGTTTTCATCTAAGTATTTTTTTTTATCTGAAAGAAGCATTCTTTTGATTATAGCACACATCTATGTACATGAATTATTCGGTGACATAGCTTGGGATATCTACCCCTTTTTTCTATAGAAAAAAAAAATGATAGTCCTATCAGAGAAATCAAGTATATCTTTAAGTTTGTATGTATTTCTACTACAAAGTCTTGGGGCTGTTAATGGACCAAAATTTGTAAAGATTTTTAATCTTTTTATTTGGCTAAACCTTTTTTAACGATGACTCGAGCACTAGAGGGTCTTAAAATAGGTTTAGGCCTAGGCACGAAACAACCATCCTGGTACCTATTATGGCCATCATCATGCTCATATCCTAATGTCTTTTGGGCTTTATCATACAAGCTGAACCTAGTCTTTTGAGTTTAGACTTTTAGTTTGGACCTAATGTCTTGCCCTTATAAGATTGAACGTTATTCCCATATTGATTTTAATGATCATCCTCTTTTTCAATGTTCCTACAGGGTGGTAACTCTAAGGGAGTAGTGAAAACTCAGAATTCTTTATTAATAACCGAGTAATTGATTTGAGGAATAAGGTTACATTCATGAAGACCGATGAAAGTATCTTAATTGTCTAAATCCGTTAGGTTCTTCAATTTGTTCAGAAAAGAAACGAAAGACTAGGTTTGCCCAAAGAAAAGTAGAGTTGAGGGAGATAAATCAAATCGCAACCAATCTAGCCATTGACCCAAGCTTTATAATATAAATCCTACTTCATTTACAACCTTAGATATCCAAAAGTCTCATGTAAGATGCTATATTTTCATCTCATTAATGCAAGTATAAAGGATATTTCTCCCTCTTTAATGCATGTGTATGAAATGTTTATCTCTCGTTAATGTTACAAATATTTAATAAATTGTTAGCTCTTTTATTCAAGTAAAAGAAAAGGTTCATATGGTATAGATTTTTACCTTTTAAACCATACAAGTTAGAGATTTATAATTTCTCTATTCTTAACATACATGTATAATATCATTTTTTATTACATGACATTTATTATATATAAAAAAAAACAAAAAAGGAATGTTTTACTGGTACTAGGTTTCCTACATCAAGTTACCAACTTTGTTCAACCTTGCTATTATATTTTTTAAAATATAATATTAACCTTGTTATTATAATTTAAAGTTTTTTTTTGGTATATTTATTGTATTTTTTTTCTTATAAAGATATTAACTTAAACATTTGAGAATCTCTATATCGACCAAAAAACAATTATTTTACTGATACAAGGTTTTCTCTATCAAGCTACCAACTTCCTTAGCAATGGAGAATTGATGAAATAACAAGAATACTTGATTAAAGCTAGTATTCAACCACCAAACAACTCTATTCATAAATATCTTGGATTTTAAAATATTATCACTCCTTGTATAAGCAAAAAATACAAGTGTACAAATATTTCTTTTTCTATATATATTTCATTCTTCCTTATTCACATTAGAATTAGAATAAGATGCTTGTCGCTATCGAACATGACACAAACCAACATCTCATTTCTCTTTCTACTATTTTTCAAGATCTCATCTCCTTAAAATAGATAGATAAATGATTTTCTTTTAATTCCTAGTAACATTTTTCATATTGATAAAATCATATTTTTGAAAATAAAAGGTTTAGTGATAATTAGCATGATAAGTTGGCCTAGAGCTTTTCTAATAATTATAGTAATTAACAAAAATAAAACTACATGATAATGAAATTTTAAATTATTTAGAAAATCCTAAAAGGAAACTTAGGAGAAAAAAATCCCAATAATAAACATATAAAAGTGGAATTTTTTTCTAATTAAAAATGTACATTATATTTGTTAGGATTTTATAATAAGACATAAACTTATTAGAAAAAAAATAAAGACCTAATTTATGATTTCAAAAGAGTTGCTTGGTTGAAGACATATAACTTGAATATTCTTTGAAAAGAAAGGAGAAGGTAATGTGCAACGTGCAATCTTGGCATGACAGCAAACAAATTAGCTAGGGAGGGTTGGTGGGTGAAGTATTAAATTATGAGGCTAAAAACCACTATCGGTCCCTCTATTTCGAGATTTATTAAAATTAAACCTTTAATATTATTTTAGCCCAAATTGAATTCTTTTCTAAGAGATTTCTGTGAAGTCAACCAGTATTATTAATTGATTCAAATAAAGGCTCCACATTTATAGATAAGATAAGATTAAAAATCATTAAGAAACACAGGATAGTTCTAAAATCAATTGAGACTATCAATAATATTTTTATGATAAAAAAGTTTTAATTAGAAATATTATAATAGAAAATTAAATATGACTTATAAATCAAAACTAATTTTCTTCATAACTAATAAAATAATACAATTTTCTAGAAAAATATTATCTAATAATATTATAGAATTTCTGTTTTAAAAGCATCAACTTAAGCTCACATAATGTAAGGGATCAGATTGACTAAATGGAAATAATAGGGTGACCAATTGTAAGATAAGAATTAGACCAAAAGTGAAGGACTGCGTTAGAAGGGGAGATGGATCACGAGATTCCATACCTCCATGCCCCAGCGTACCTACCACCTTAAACTAGGACGTTGAGAGCGGTAGCTCAAAATATTTAATAAGAGGCTAGAAAATTGTTTACTCCAACACTTCTCCTTCACAGCTCTCCTTGCATTCCTCTCTCTCAGCAAGTCCTCCTACGTCCTACGCAGGTCTAGCGATCAGTAAGTTCGTTCTATCTGTGTATCTTGTTTGTAGGATATTCTTCCATCTTGACCCCATGATCATGGGGTTCGGGCACTGCACCTGGGTAGAAAGAAATGATTTATGTGTAAAGATTTGTGTTGGTCTTAAGAAATGATTGATTATTTACTTTCGGAAGGTGAATTCCGATAACTCTTTTAGAAGATTTAATAGTTTTTTTGTGTGGAAAATGTTGCAGTGGGCACGGAAATGGTTAACGTTGACGAGATCCCTTTCCCTCCACAGATTTCAATTGCAACGAAGCCATTATCTCTGCTTGGTCATGGTATAACTTTTGATGTTGCTCTCTCTTTTCTTTGATTTAATTCTCCAAATTGGATGGATAATCCTCGCTTAGATTTATTTCATTATTACCAACATTATCTAGCCGTTTTGAAAATAAATCTTCTCCAATCATTAGCCTCTTCTTCGTCAAACTAATGGAGAGTGATCAGAATGTGCCCGCCTAATAAGAAACTTGCCAGAAGAACACACACACGTCTTAGCTTAGTGACCTGTGCTTCTTCTTTTTTGCCCTTTACCCGTACATATATTCGACAAGGATTCTGTATTTCCTAGAATATTTAAAACATTTAGCGGTGGAAGTGGGTTTTTCTGGGATGGGTCTGTAGCTTTAGTTGGTTCTGTATTAATTTGGATATTGATTGGAACAGGAATTACCGACATCGAAATACACTTTCTCCAAATTAAGTTCACTGCAATTGGAGTTTACTTGGAGCCTGAAATTGTGGGCCACTTGCAACAATGGAAGGGGAAAACTGGAAACGAGCTAGCAGAAAATGATGATTTCTTTGAAGCTCTGATTGCCGGTAATAATTAAATAAGATATTAGCAGATTATATGGTTTTGCAGTCACTGTTAATCTCCATGCCAGGACAGGACATAACTTCTGACTATTTCTCCGAGGAACATGGTATATTATTTGTGCTAATATCTCCTCTCTTTTGGTAACTTAAATTCCAGCTCCCGTTGAGAAATTCTTGAGGGTCGTGGTGATCAAGGAGATCAAAGGCTCCCAATATGGAGTGCAGCTAGAGAGCGTGGTAAGGGACCGATTAGCAGAGGCTGACAAATATGAAGAGGAGGAGGAAGAAGCCCTGGAGAAAATCGTTGAATTCTTCCAGTCCAAGTACATGAAGAAAAACTCCATAATCACATTTTATTTTCCATCAACTTCACCTACAGCTGAGGTAAGAACTTAGAGGGCATTGGAGCACTAGCTTGTTAACTATCGACTGTTTCATGCTAAACAGCATTGATTTCTGGCTATGATAACGTCTTTCCATCACAGATTGGATTTGCCACGGAAGGGAAAGAAGAGTCGAAAATCAAGGTGGAGAACGCAAATGTTGTGGAGATGATCAAGAAATGGTACTTGGGTGGAACCAGGGGGGTTTCAGCTACAACCATATCCTCCCTTGCTAACACCATTTCGGCAGAGCTGGCTAAATGAAAATGGGTCTGCGATCATGGGCGTCGTTGTTTATCTATGTTTGTGCTTTCTTGTGATTGAATCTTTTGTCAAATATGTTAAGGTGTGAGGCTGCTTGTTCTACCCTTTTTGGGCCAATAAAAATTTGAGTATCACTTTGAGCCTTTTTCATAAATCCTCGCCTATGAGCTCAACTAAAGGGCTAAAAAACAAATAGCCGCACCGAACCCTCATGTTGTCGGAATGTTTTTGTTCATTTGCAGGTGAGATTATTTATGGCTGCGATCCAGATTTAATGTCTTATAATTAAAAAAACTTAAAAAGGATCAGACATCTACAGTCAAGTTAACCAGGTTATAAGTTAATCTGGTTGGATTAATGTAAGAACTGGTTCAATTTAAAACTTGAATCAAACGGTAGATTACAAGTTTTTTAGATCAATCTGTCGAGCAGAACTTAACAATCAGTGACATTAATGAAAGGGGTATTTCATTTAAATATCCCTACCTTCTTCCCCTCCCTGAAGGGACAGAGTGGGGGAAGAAAAAGGAAATGAATATAGTAATAATTGATTTTTATGAGTGTTGTTGCCTGTAGAACCCACCAATTTTCATAATCGTTATTTCATTATAATTTATTTGAAATAGAGGAAAATCAATTTTTTAACAAATAAAAAAAAATGTTGTTCCATGCACTAGCAAGTTGACGTTGGCCATGCCCTTTGAAGGGCGCATGCAGTGTCGTATGGTGCTAAAAAAAAATCCAACTGATGTGTCGTCTGAAGTGTTTAATAAGAGTGTAGTTGATGGGATAGTGTATGTTGTGAAATTCACGGGAATTCGACGATAGGAGGGTTTCTCTCTGCCCCCTCTTTTCTCTCACCTCATCATGAAATTCATGTCGGGTCAGCTAAAAATCAAAGTTGTCATTTCATTTATTTCTTTTAATTATAATTGTCATTGTTTTTATTAATTTTTATTTTTAAAATTTATTTTAATTGGTATTTTAATTTTTTTTCTTATCATTTAATTTAATTTTATATTAAATATGGTTCTTAATATTTTAAATGCTATTTTTTAATTCTTTAAATTTTATCCTCTAATATTTTATTTCATTCAATTTTTTTATTTAATTTTGATACTCATTTTTTGTATTATTATTTTTTGTTCTTTTCTTAATTTATTTTGTGATTTAGTCCCTTATTATTTTCTTTTAATTTAGGTTACTAGATCTTGAGCTTTCTAAATTTTTTATTTTTTTTATCACGATTACAAGTTAGATAAGTTAACCTAAATTAACTTAATTTTTTTATTTAACTTTGATTTTTTTTAGATCCTTTATAAAAATTATAATATTTTTGTCCAAATCTCATATTATGGTTGACTGGTTAGTAGAGTAAACCTAAGTTGACTCAAATTTTTTTATTTAATATTTTTTTTAATATCAACATTTAATATTAGGTTATTGGGTCTTGAGTTTTGTGATTTTATTGTTTCTCTTTTCTTTGTGTAAGAATATCTCAATCTTATATCACATATTGCAGGAAATGCAAATTAATTAAGGGTTTTTTTTATGTTTTTATTTAATGATTTAACTTTAATTTTTTTTTTTAATTTTTTTTTAATATTTCTTTTATTTCAGTCTTATATTGTAGGTGATGCGTTAGTAGAGTGAACCTGAATTGATGCTAGTTTTTTTCTTTAATTTTTTTTATTTATTTTTAATTTTAACATTTATTTATTTATTTATTTTTACGTGAGGGTATCAGATTATAGCCATTTGGATAAAAAAAATTTATGTACATAAAATCACATGATTCTGCAGCCAATTTCGTTGTTGAAACAGAAGGCAAGAGCAACTATATTTGTAATTAATTGTTATATTTGTTTTTTGTTTTATCTGGCTGTGAAAACAACTATTAACAATCAATCAAGTATACGTGAATTCATAGAAACAAAATCTTAGATTCAAGAAATTCTTGTTCTAACACAATTTTAGAAAAGAATTTGCTTGTTCAAAATTACGACATTAACAAGCCTAGAAGACCAGTCATGTTGGATGGTTTTGGTTTTTCAGCCTAGAAGATCACATGTACATATGAGTACGTAGTGCTAGTGGTGAAAATACTGTGTTTGTGGACTCGTTGTTGACAAGGTCTTTAGAACATGACTTTAATTCTTTCCGGCAACTATCGATAAAGAACAAGAATTCTTCTTAGTAATCTTTCGAATCAAGAAAAAAACACCTTGGGGATGGATATGGATGAATTCAGATGGAAAAGGAGTGGTCCAGAGATGAAATGATGCTCACCATGAACTCGCAATCATCCTACAGCTATCCTCATTAGGAACTCGGATAATAACATCTTGCAGTAGTGCATGGATGAAATTCATGATTGGGAAACATGGTAGACCCACAAAAGTTGAAAAAATTAAAGGGGGGAGAGAAGAAATGAAATGAGTTTGAAATCCCATTCCTTGAGCACAAAATCATGATTCCTTCTGTTCCATAAATATGTTCAAATGGCCATCAAATCGAAAGAGAAAAGTGGACTATAAAGCATGGTGGTGTTGTATTTTGTTTAAAAATATATTAAAATAATATTTTTATTATTTTTTTAAAAATTATTTTTTATATTAGTATATTAAAATATTTTAAACATACTAAAATTTATTAATTTAAAGAAAAAACAACTTCAAATTTTTTTTGAAATACAAAAATATATATACCCTAAATTTTCTTTTTTGATATAAAATATTGTGGGAGCTTGAAAAACTATTCTGGCTTCTTCTTTTTTTTTTTAATTTACGAGCATCCAAGCTGTTGTGTTAAAGGAAGAAAAATAATGTGTATTTGGAAATGTGATAATAATTTTTTTAAAAGTATTTTTTATTTTAAAAATATATTAATATAATATTTTTTATTTTAAAAAATTTATTTTTGATATTAGCATATTAAAATGATTAAAAATATAAAAAATATTAATTTAAAATTAAAAAATTATTTTTTTAAAAAAAATACTTTTAAAATACAATTTCAAAAATATGCTATAATCATGCGGAGAGCAAATGGCTTAAGGTGGAGGCCAGAATAGTATCTAGCGATGACTTTCTAGATAAGAACAAAGACAAAGACTTTTGACGTGGAGCTTGGCCTCTTCAATTTTTAGCGCGCGGAAATCATTCCGGTACTTAAGAAGTCCGTCCGGCGAGTACGATTTTCAGCCAATTTTTAAGTCTAGAGAAATAGACACTGGTATTATAAATGATTTTTTTTATTATGAAGACTTTTAATAAGAAACTGAAAAGACATTGGGTATATTTAATATAATAAATTATAAACATATATAAAATAATAAATCAGAAAAATAATTGCTAACATTCATAAATACTAAAATAAAAAAATTAATATTGTTTTGTAATTTTTGTAAGAAGAAAAAAATACATGCACATAAAATATTTGACATTGTTTAATGGAGAGTTTTTTGAGTTTTTTTATATAATTATATAAAAATAAAAATAGATTTTCATAATAAGAAAGGCTATGGTTTAAATTTTAAGAAAAAAATACATTTTTTTAGTTTAAATTCTCTTTTCTTTTTCAAGTATTTTTTTAATAAAAAAACTTATATTTCATATTTAGTATGGCTTATTGAATAAAAACTAGAAAAATTAAAATAATTATTTAAGAAGATCATAATGATTTAAATTAAGAAGGAAAAAATGCACTTCTTTAATTAAAACACCATTTTTTTTATTTATGTTTTTTTTACAGAAAACATATCTATTTTTATTAGAAGCACGGTGTTTCAAATAAAACTATTATAATTTAAAAGTAATTTTTAATAAAAAAATCACGAAATCATGACTTTTATGTGGTGTATAAAAAAATATAAGAATTTTAAATTTTAAAATATATATATATAAATAAAATAAAAAAATTATGATACATTTTATTTATTATAAAAAATATTTTGAAATATAAAATAAATAAATTTTCTTAACTAAAATGTAGAAGTTCAAAAGAATAAGGATTAAATATGAAAAATATAAAACTTGAGGGACCAAATTGAAATTTTTCATGTCTTTTTTAAAAGTATAAAGGGTAAAAAGCCTATTTTTTATGCTAAACTTGGTCCCTAATCTTCCAATTTTTTGGTAATTACCTTAATTTTATTTTAAAAAAATATTACATCTTTAATTTAATGTCAAAATATTATCTGACATATGGAGTGCACGAGAATATGCAAATTAAAATAGATAACAACACATAAGATTATATTAACATAATATATAAGGATGGAATTAAAATAAAATAAAGTTCAATATCCAAAATGTAAAAGAATTCAAGGACCTAAAAGAAAATTATTAGCTATGAACAATGGTGTGAACAACTTAATGCTAGGGGATGAACAATAGATGCACAGTAAAAATCCCATGTCATTGTGTAATAAAGAACTAATAACTTACTAGTAGAGAATCGTGTGGGGGCTTAACTTCATTCCTACATTTTTAGCCGTTTTGCTTTTGTTTTTAATGCTCTATTAAATTCTTTTTCAAATTGTTTTTTTTTGTCTTGATTTAACATTTTTCAGTGTTTTTTTTATGATTTTGATTTTTTATATAAAAATATTTAAAAATATTAATTTGATATTTAAAAAAAAACTTTTAAAAACACTAATGCTAAAGGGTACCTAAAACAAATATTACCTAAAGTTTTATGCATTGAAAAGTATACAATGAAATTGACTCTTGAGTTTGTAATGGTTGATGCAACATATATCAAAATAAAAGAAACTAAAAGTTCAAAAATCCTAAAGTTATTGCTAAATTATAAAGAAAATTCTAATTTAATAAACTTTGTATGTCAATAATTCAAGATCAATTACATATAAGAAATTGCATGTATATATAAATTTGAATTATGCTTTACTTATTATATTATATATGAAATTTTCTTAAACAAGTACAACATTGCACTACTTTGATTTGTCACCACAAATAATCCAAATTAGATTGCCGAGTGTTTGATTTGCATTTTCCATAATATTTTCTAAAAATAACTAAAAAATCTATTATTTCTATCAAAAATAATGTTTTTAGCACCCCATGTAAATGAATTACCTCTCTAAAAAAAAGCCAAACAATTATAAAAGCATTGTTTGTATAGGGTATCCGAACATGAAATTTATAGACAAATCCTCATATATATTTTCAGGAATTAGTAAAAGCATATACATACATATATCTTATATGCTTGAATTTTTATAGTTTGACAAATATAATAATTTTTGTATAAACTTACCATAACTCATTTTAATTGAGGCTAATAATGCATCTTACTAACATTAGTATTAAATTTCCTTCATCCAGAGTGATTAGCCAAGCCTCCATCTTGTAAATTCTAAATTATCTTTTATTGCGATGAAAAAAGAAAAATGCAAAGATAATTATGTTGTGTTAAAAGCCCATCATAAATTTAAATATTATTAACATGTAGATTCTCATATTTTTCCAAAACTTTGAAATATTCATTATACTCATGTAAGGTTTTTAAGCAACCAAACTTAGTAATCTTTCATTTTTTTAAGTAATTAATAAGATTTTTTTTTTGTTTAAAGCATTAACAATTCTATTTTAAACCTTTGTCTTATACATAATTTTAAAAAAAGAGTTATTATAGATAGATCATTCATCTTTATATATATATATATATATATATATATATATATATATTATTACTGATTTGCTTTTAATAATGTAGAATCTGAATACAATATAAATTTTTTTTTCTATTAAATAATGTTTTTATTATTTTAAAGTGTATTAGCTTCACTAAATTTTTCATTAAAAACTATTATTTTTTTTATGTTACTAAAATTCAACTTGAATAGCTTATTAAAATAGTAAATTCATATATAACTTAAAAGATAAATAATCTGTAATGACTTTAACCTTCTCATCTTTAATATGTATATTGATGAACTTATAATAAAGCCTAGAAATAGTAATTTATCAATCATAAAACTAAATGTTTTTAAATTCACATATAACTTATAACTTATAACTTCTTTTCTAACAAAACATGTAACACTTTTCTTAGTTATCATAGGTTATCAATTTGAATTAACTATAAATTAGAATATCATTAAAATAAATAAATAACAATAAACTTATTAATAAAGGGATGTAGAACCTAATTCATTAATTGTATGAATGTGCTTGGCATAATAAACAACTTAAAAAACATAATTATCCACTCGTATTAACTATTTTATTGTCTTAAAAATTATATTCCGCTTATCATCATGTTAAGTTTAAATTTAAAGATATATATTCTAAAATCAATTTTCATAAAGATTGTATCCCCTTATAATTGACTTAGAATATAATTTAAATAATAAATTAAAAATTTGTAATTCATCTAGATCTTTTAAAGTAATGGTGATAATAAAATTAAAGTGGATCAAGACATCATTATCAATACTCGAACTATCTACCTAATTTTGTTACAGGACTTCCATCATGTGGGTTTTTTTTTTAACCATCATTTATTTTATCATTTCTAAACTTTCTTTTGGTTATGTCTTGTTAGATTGTTCTATTTTGATCTTAATCATTTTAACAGCCAACTTAACTTAGAGTTTCATGATACAAAGGTGTAATCAGCTACTTTTCATTGAACTTTTTCATTATAGTTTATGAATTTATAAACTTAGTATTCTACCTTTTTTATTCTTTACTATGTTTTCCAATTCCATACGGGCTCTCAATTCAATCTCATCTCAACACTTAAACTTATTTTTATAATTTTTTTTTTAACTGCTACGTATATCATTTTCATTTATAGCTACCACCATTTATCATATGTGTCATTGGGCATTCCTTTTTTACTCAGCTTCCTCTTCAACTATTTTCCTAGCTTTTTTCTTATCCTTTGATTCCTTTTCTCTCTTACGACTACTACTTTTTGAAAGCCTTTGTTGCCTTTTTCAAGCTCCAATTCATCTTGTAGTTGCTTTATCTTCTTCATTTGCTTTATCTTATTCATCAACTCTTCATCATTTTTATTCTCTTTCTCTAGGACCCCATGGCATGTATTTCTAAAAAAGTTATAGCTTCAAGCTCTCTTACCAATGAGTCACTGAATGGCTTATTGTTTCTCCATTCCAAGTATTGGTCATTAACTTTGAGGGTTATTCTACCTATTTCTTGTCTTATAAAAAATTATATTTTATAATCATACCTAAATCTTTCTATTATTACTAGAGGTAGTTTCCTTAAGATTTCTAGAGAATTGAGTAAGTTCAAAAGTCATCAGGAAACGCTATAAGTACCTAAATTATCTTAACATCAAAGTTAGATTATATCTTATATATCTAATTGCTTCAATTAAAAGTACCCATGGATTTACCCATAGCAAACCAAGCAAGCCTCCATACCCATCCAAACGGTTCTCCAATAAAACTTGTTTTGTGATAAATCGTAGAACCAAGGATGATAAGAAAAACTAAAAAAACTAATTAAACCGAGAAAACTAACAAAAAAACCAAACTGAAAAAATATTGAATTAACCAATTAAAAAATCAAAAATAAAAAACCAATTCAGTTTGGTTTGGTTCGGTTCGGTTTTAAAAATCTGAAACTGATTGAAATGGACTAGAACGAGCCAGTTTAGTTTCTAGTTTCAACCCAAAGTTAAACCTAGGTATAAAAAACTTATTTTGTTCATTGAAACCCTCTCTAATTTCATTTTCTTTTGCAAGTCACAGCCACCATCTCCTCTCTCTCTACACCAGCCCCCTTCTCCTTCTCTTTTTTTTTCTAGTTTGCTCACATTTCCTTTAACAACTCCCCTCCCCCCCCTCTTCTCTTTATCTTTGATTTCTAAGTTTTGTGCGGTTGGAGATTAAAATCCAAGTATTTTTTTTCATCACTTACTGTCTTGCTTACTCATAGATCTACGTTTTAAATGAGTTTCTTGAATTGTTTGTGAATACATTAAAGAGTACTTTCTTCGAAGAATATGCTTTAGTTTCCATAACTTGGCTTAATGTTGAATTCCTGATCAGCTTTTATTTAAAGATTGTTGGTTTATTGAACTCGTAATGGAGCAAGGTAGGGAAAATATTTTCTTGTTGCCTTTTGTTATTTTCTATTGTTTTTCTACTTGAACTCTTGAAGATTCACTTGGAAATTATTCATTTGTTATAGTTTGGAAATAACAATTGAGTGGAAACAGGTCCAACCAGTTTTGAAAGAAAAAATCAAACCAAACCAAACTAAAATGGTCAGTTTGAAGATTAGCTAGTTGGTTCGATTCGATTTATAATTTAAAAAATATATTTTTTGATTAGGTTAGCTTTTTTAATTTAAAACTGAACCGAATCGAAAATAATAACCTCTAATTAGAACGTCTTGATCCAATTTAATTTAGTATATTTTGTGCCATTTAATTGCTTTAAACATTTAAGTGACTTGCCACCAAAATGACCTAAACATCAAAGCCTTAGCTTCCATATGGCTCATCATCCAAATATAAATTAGTTAAATACAACACCTCATGAAACTTGTTATAGTCTTTCTACAGTAATTCAAAGATAAATAGTTTTAGGTAGAATTATGGCTAATGGGTTGATGATATCCCTTTCAAACTTAAAAAAAAAAAGTTCATAGCCTTTAAACTGATTTTTTCAAAAGTAAAATTTTAGTCCAATTTAATATTAAAATTAAAAAAAAAAAACACTAGTTTAACCAATGTGTACTTAATTTATATTCCTGTAGAAAGACATGTATTCACCGTGGATACTAAAAGCAAGTCATTTGCCTTAAAGGTGTGAAGAAATTACACATTTCTTGACTGAGTACTGCTCCCTCTAATTTGTTCAGATGAACTAGATGTTCTTTAAAATGTCCAATCTTATATTTCAAGAAGTCAATTTGTTTTGCTGCATAAATCAATCCCCATCTAGATTATCTAGTGGCTAGGAAATGCCCACCTGAGCTCTGAACTTTTTGGAGGAACTGCAAGCAGCATGGTCAACAGAGACACTTTGGAGAGAAAGTTGTTAAATTGGATTACAAAAAAGTTTGGTGCATTTACTATTACAAGGCCTTTCAACGCATAGCTAGTGGCAAACCTCATAGGATCATTTTCTTATCTACTAATAAAGCCTGTACAAAAAAAGTATTGCCTCAGAAACCTCCACAGAGCTCATTCACTGAAGTTTCAGCAAAGATATCTACATCACTAAGCATAATTACACAAACAAACTGAGCATCTCAAAAATTAAACAATAGAGACACTGAGACCCTTTTTTGTTTGTTCTTGATTTGGCGTTGAATCACTTTCAAAGCAGGATCAACCAGCTTCGTGATCTCCGGCAATAGGAACATCATGTCCTGGATGTCTAATCCCAAGTTCAATTTCTGTGGCATCAGAACTTGCTGGTTGCTCAAGTAGTGACTGCCGGCAAGTTGGACAGGAGGAGTGTGATACCAACCATGTGTCTATGCAGCTAACATGAAATCCATGGTTACAATTGGGCAAAACTCGCACTTTCTCACCACCTATGAACTCACCAAGGCATATTGCACAGTCTGTAGCAATTAAATGTATCCCTGCCACCCCGTATATAATCACTGGGATTCGTCGCAATGCACTCTTTTTGAGGCCCGTTGCTGCCATATGTGCTGCAGTCTGATCAGGAGTCTCAAAAATAAACCTCCTGCTACAGCGTATGGCGCATCGTACTATAGAATTTAGTCCAAGTGCACAAATTAATGCACAAAGCAAAGCCGCCAAGATGATCACCATGTTGGTATCAAAATTGGCCTCGCTGTTGTATGTGTTGCGCGTCCTGCTTCCATTTGCTGCAGATTGTGTGCTTGATTCTGTCTCCAGGAGGAGCCGGTGTGGACGATGATGTAGAGCAAACATGGCTGTTATTATGACTCAATCCAACAACACTTCAGAAGTACACCAATACCCTCTTAGCCGAACTACAATTTCTTTAGACCTTCTTTGAGTTTATTATGCAAATAGACTGGAGATTTCATGGCTCCAGTTCTTCCTAGCATCAAATCGAACCACGAAGGAGACTGAAAGTAGGGAGTTCATTTCACTCGTATATAGAACAAGGCCTTCAATTGTGTTTGGTATGGATTTCTTCGCACAGAGGAATTTAAAGGCTAGTTCATATGGCTTCTGATGCTTCAAGAGCAGGAGGTGAAAGCTAAACAAAAAACCATGGGGTTTGCGGTTTCTTTTTCGGTTCTTGCTGATCTGCTTTCAACCAAAAAGAGAGAGATGAGCCTTTTGAGTTATGGCAATGTCTGTCAAGATTCCAACGAGATAAAAGACATCACAAAAGGCATCTTCTTGATAATTTAAACAAGAAAAACAGGGGAATTGAATAGCTTTCTTGAGCCCTATTTCACCAATATAAAGCTAATCTTCTGGCTTGCAAAGTCACAAATCCTCCTGTAAGTAAATCCAAGGATGACAGCATGGATAAAGAGAACTATGATCATGGCTTACCTTAACTTGGGCAGATAATACTCTGCAGCAGCAGCAGGAAAGATGAGATTTTTTCTGCTTCTAATTAACTGTGAGAGAATTGATTTGTTTGGTGATACAAAGAGATCAGGGCTGGCTTAATATTTTGTGAGAATTATTATACGGAAGCTATTGAAGCGCTTGGGAGCCCCCTATTCGGATGTGACCATGGAAACTGGACTACAGGTGGGAGAGAAGATACCTAATGGAAGAAAGATATTAGTGCTAGGTTTCTTTTCACATCATTATTACTGAGAGAATGACATCCAGAAGGCTAAATTATAGAATCATGGGGAGAAAGAAAAGGAAAGCAGACTTGAAGGTGGGGAAAAACTATGGTACCTGATCCCACATAAGCACAATTAGTTGCTTAAGATTATGCTTATTCTCAAGCACCAAATCTTTCTCCCACTCATCCACTATACCTTTAATTAAAAGGGGAAGTAAATTCCATGGCTCGTTTGTCATAGCCAATGCCCCTCTTTGCATCCCTATATTTTTAGTAGATGATGACACCACCTTGAAACAGCTTTCGAAAACATGCAATTATTATTATATTATAAATATACTACAATCCTAAAACATTTTATAATTTTAACCTCAAAACTAAAAATAAAAAATTGAGATTTTTTTATATAGTTTCAATCTTTATTTTTTAACAGTATATTATATTTACAAATAGAAAACTTTATAATTTACTTTGATTTACTTTATATAAAGTTATTTTAATTTTATAATTTGAAGCACAAATTTTATAGGTTAACATTATTGACTTGTTTTTGTATATTTTTAAAATTTATTTTTTTTCAATTTTATCTTTCAATACTAGGTTAATTAAAAATTAAACTTCATGATCATGATTATTTCTTGATTTTTTTATAGGGTTATTATGATATCAAAATCCAAGTTACGAGTTTTGCAAGTTAGTCAGGTTGACTCGGTTTTTTTCTTTTTTGATTGAATTTTGTTTTAATTTCATTCATCAACATTGGGTTATTTAGGAATTGGACTTTAGATTTTTTTTATTTGCTTTCTATAGAGTTACCATATTCTCCTTACTTAGATTTGATATGTTAATTTAAGTTGATTCGAGTCATTATTTTGTTTTTTTATTTTATTTTATCTTTTAATATTGTGTTGATTAAGAATTGGATTGCATAATATTTTTTCTTTACTTTCTACAGAGTTTTCAAGATATTATGATTTATGTAGCAGATTTGTCAAGTTAACTTAAATTGATTTGAGTTTATCAACATATTGTTATTTTAATATTTAAAAAAATATATCATTTTAATTTTTTTTAATAAAACTATATTTTTCTCAGTCATCCAGTTATGTTTGGACATGTCAAGTTGACTAAGTCACATCAAATCAACCTATATAGTTTTAATTTTTTTTATTAAAATACACATTAATAACACCTAAATATTTTTTTTATATCCAAAAAAAATATAATCCGAACTACAAACGTAGCAAGAGCAATTATCTACTACTATATTATGTAAATCCCCTTGGCATTTCAATGTAGTAGTACATTGAAATGCGAGGGCATTGTACACTTTGGTCCTCAAAAATAAAAAGTTGTGAGAGTTTTGTTTTTAGTTTTCAATGTAGTTTTTTTTTAATTTTATTTTTTAAAATTAGGTTTATTAAGTATTAGACTTCATCATTTATTTCGATTTACTTTCTATGATAAGTAGAAATTATCTTAGTCTCCTTACTTAAGTTTGACTGATTTACCCAAGTTGACTCAAGTTATTGTTTTTATATTTTTTTATTTAGTTTTATTTTTAATTTAATAGGTTGATTGGGAATTTATTTTTATAATTTATTTTTTATTTGTTTTATAGAGGGCTAACACAATCTTATAATTTGAGTCATGAGTGAAACTAGTCGCCTTATTTTTTTTAGTTGATTTCTTTTTTAATATTATTCTTCAATATTATATTAATTAATAATTAGACTTCATAATTTGTTTCAGAATGTGTTATATGTGGTTTTATTGCTCTTATAACTCAGATCATAAGTTTGTTTTGTTGACTGGTGATTTTTTTATTTTTTTATTTCATCTTTTAATATTAGATTGTTTGTGAATTATGCTTTATAATTTTTTATTGATGTGCTTTTTATAAGATTATATTGATCTTATGATCTAAATTTGAAATGTTAAATTGAGTTAATTCAACTAATTTTCTTAATTGAACTTAGTTTTCAATTTCATTCTTTAATAATTGAGAGAATTGAATTTAATAATTTTTTTTAATTTGTTTTCTATAGGTTTATCAGGATATCATGACATGGGTAACAGATTTGATAAATTAACTCAAGTTAATTCAAGTCAATCAAATATATTATCATTTCAATTTGTAAAAAAAAAAATGTCATCTTGATTTTATTTTAGTTAAACTATATTTTTTTCTCAGTTTTTTCGGGTTGTTTTTAACTTGTCAAGTCGACTAGGTCACATTAAATCAATCCCTATATAGTTACATATTAACAACTCCTGAAATTTTTTTTATGTCAAGAAAAAATTTAATCCAAGTCGTAGAATAGCATGAACAATTATCTAGTGCTTGTAATTACTATTATTATATCAAACAATAGATAATTTTTTATTTTCCATCCACCACAAATGCTAATTTATATAAAAAAAATTTCACTAATTGAGATATGGAATAATTTAAATAAAACTTGGGATTTTTCCATTTGAATCAAAGTTGTCAATTTTGTTTTGTTTCACTTGAAATGATGGTATATCTTGTTCAGGTTCAAAAAATAGAACAAACTAGAACAAAATCCATCCTGTTTTGAAAATTCCAGTCGGAACTTTCTAGTTCTATTTTGGTCGTATTATTCTGTTCCGGTCAAATAGTGTTTTTTTGTTATTTTATAAAACAAAACTAAAATGGAAAAATCTATGTCTTTTATCTAATTTAATGTCTCAACACTTGCTTTTTAGAAATTGAACTTTCATAATTAATTATGGTTTGTTTTTTCTTTATAGTTTGTTTTTTTGTTTTATGGTTATCTTAATTTCATGAGCTATATCATTAATTTAACAAGTTAATCTAGTGACTCGAGTTTTATATTTATTTTTTAATTAATTTTTTTTAATTTCATTATTTAACATCTTCAACATTTGATTGATTATAAATTATGCTTTGATATTTATTTTAGTTTATTTTCTATAAAATTATTTCAGTTTTATGATTTAGATTATAAGTTTTACAAGTTAATTTAAGTAGACTTCGATTATTTTATGATTATATGACCTAAATTGATCTAATATGTTGTTATCTTAATATTATTTATATATATAAAAAAATTTTATCTTGAGTTTTTTCTAATCAAAGTATATGTTAATACTCATCCAAGTTATTTTTGGATAAATTAAATTATTAGATAATATCTAGATAAATTAAATTATTAGATAATATCTAGTCAACTCTTATATTTTTACTTGTGTTTGAAATTTAAATAATATAATTTAAAGTTAATTTAATTATATATATATATATATATATATATATATATATATATATATATATATATGGAACGGCAAAAGGATCAGAAACCAAAACATACCATTTTAATGAAAAAAATAGAACAACGGAATTGGCAACCTTAATTTTAACCTAGGATTTCCACATTGGTTGTAAAGGCTCTTTAAAATCTCATGGTTTGGTATATAGCGCAAAGGCCACAACGGCCCAAAACGCAGTAACCAAAATCCTCTCGACAAAGACAAAACCTCATGAGAAGCTGAAAACCCACCTGCACTCTTCCCCCGATGCCAGTGTGACAGAGCAAGCACGAACAAGAAGGAGAAAACAACCCACAATTCTTCTCTTTCTTCTCTCTTCTAATTCTCTCTTTTCTTCTTCTTCTAAATTAAAAGGTGAGATAGAGAAGGGAAGATCGGTCCGTCCTTGTTAAAAGAAGAAAAGAAGGCAAGATTTCTCCAACTCAAATGCTTCAGCATTTCCATTTTGAACCTCTATTCACAGGCAGGTCCACTCAGAGGTCCAATTCCGGCTCACCGATGAATTGGATCTGGTTCCTGATGACTTCTGCTCTTATATGGACTTTGACAAACTTGGATCTTGTCTGAAACAGGACAATGCGGGTCAAGAGCCAGCTGCTGGTGGTGGCAATGGGGTTCAATTTGTGGATGAGAAAGCAACAAATGTGAAGCTGAGGCATAAGTATAGCAATTCAGTTGATGGGTCTTCTTTAACGGAATCTATTGACTCAAAAAAAAGCTATGGCTCCTGAAAAACTCGCTGACTTGTGGGCTTTTGATCCTAACGAGCCAAAAGGTAGTTTCTTTTTGCTTTATGTACATGTTTTTCCTTGAATCAATCATTAAATAATTCTGTTTATTTCTTCCCCCCCACACCTACCATCCCCACACCAACCCCCCCGGGCTTCGAATTTTATCTTATCTCGTCGAAGCAGGGGCTTGTAGTTTATGGCTAACTTTCTTCTAGAGAAAGCAATGCTCATGTGGAGAACGTAAAATGTTGCAACAAAAAATTAAGAAGCTGCTTAATTTTTCTTTCTTGTTTTTTTCATAAAAAAAAAACCTTCCAAATCGCTAACATAAAGGGAAGCAGAATGAAAGGAGCTCAAATCTCTTGATATCAAGGTGGGTTTGGTTAGGATTGAGGTTTAGTTGATGTAGCTTTCTAATTGATGGATTATGTAGTTTTGGTAGTATATGAGAATTCAGTGCATGCATGGGCCGCTCTATGCATTTAGGTACTGTGATTGCTAGACGTATTTCGTCAATGGATTCTGAAACATATTACTGATGGGGATGTTGGTTCTGACATTATCAGGTCCTCGGGAAGCCTACAATGGATGAGTTTTTCTGATTGATGTCTTAATGTCCAGTTCTGTCCTTTCCACTCGCATAATCCCATCTTTCTACTTAGCCGGTGAAGCTTGCCAAATTTGTTCTGTCATTTTTCAGCTGGCATCTCTAAGGTTAAGCATGTTTTTAATTATTTGTTTCTGTTGCATCAATGCTATGCGATGAAAAATCAATGCCATACATTTGAATGCAGATCAAATACATCTCTTCCAAAAGTTTGAATAAGAACACTCCATGGAAATGCTTTACTACCTTAGTTTCTCAGGGTTTTTTTTTTTAACATTTCTTAGGTTCCTGCTTTTGCTGAATATGAACACTTTGACTTTACAACGATGAGCTAGGAAACTATCGAAAGCTTTTCATGGTATTTTATTTTTATTAATTTATCTCAAATTATCTATTTTTTGAAGTATATTATGTAGCTGTCCATGATACTCTAAACAGTGATTCTTTATTAATCATGGAATTGCTTTTAATTGATCTGATTTACATGCAGATGAATAAAAAAGTAAAAATTCTATAAGTTTCCTCTGAACAGTTATCAGGATTGTAGCCAATAGGCAGTCTGCTGCTTGCTTGAAAGATAGGCAAGCCCTGTTAGGATTGTTGCCATTAATGTACATCAATCATGACACCTTTACAGCCTACCCTAAGAAATAGAATTGTCATTATCAAAAGACTACAATGATAGTTGCACCAACTATTGATAAAATGATGCAACCAATGTGTTTTTACCATTAGTGTCATCATGTGTGCCGTGATTTATTGCCTCTTGTCTGTCATGAATTGTCTATAAATAAAGGTATTATTTGAGAACAAAATGAGAATAAGAGCAAAGATGTGAGAAGAAGAGAGAAAGAGGGGTTGCCAATGACAGCAGCCTTGCTGCAATGTGCAGCAGTGTGTGTAAGTAATGGGAGTAGAGTTTGAATGGAATGATCCTCCTCCTCCATGTGTATTATAAGTCTTTCTCTATCTATCTCTAATAATATTGACTTCTCGCATACATGTAAGTAATTTGCCGAACCACATTAAATATTATGTTAATGTGCTAAGCCTCCTATGAACAATTATTAGTGCATTACTGGTCTGGATTGACCAACAAGCCTAATATCATATGTATCCGAACTTGAAAGAAAAGTGCACACCAACTTACACCATTCCAAGTTTGGCAATGATGCACAAATATTGTATGCTTTGAAGGCTATGAATAAGAGTTTCTAAGTCTCTAAACTGCCATTAATTTTTGGTCTTGTGCTCTCATTTCAGAGGGATACATCAAGTCTGACTACTGAGAACTCAGAGCTTAAGCTTCGATTACAAGCTATGGAATAACAGGGTGAATTACGTGATGGTATGCTTTTACTTTGCTCTGCTTTAATTGCTAATCCCTTCTCTATTGTTGGATGCATCTTTCTTGGGAAGTTCTTAGTAGCATTTTATGCAGTGGAGGCTGTTATGCTGTTCTGGTGTAGCACATGCCTCCAAAAAATGGTGCGACTTGTTACTACAAAGCATATGTTTTCCCAAATAATGATTGTCATTCAACATGTCATTACCAATTATGATGGTGTTTCTAGCAGGCATTTCATCAACTTGATTCACTATTGTAATGTTTTCTCTTTAGATATCACTGCATACTAGATGTACTTTCTAGCTTAGATTTTATGGTCTCCATCCACCAATATGCAATGAGACGTAAAGTCAACCCACTTGCATTTTCTTTTTGTCGGGTATCATTGTTCTCTGGTTATTATCTTTCATTTAAGATATAGAACAGGAAGTATCTTGACGGTGTTTTTGGTTGTGTGACTCTGATATATAGCTCTGAATGAAGCACTGAAGAAGGAAATAGAGAGACTCAAGTTTGCTACTGGAGAAATTATGACACCAACAGATAGCTGTAATTTGGGGATGCATCATATTCCATATAACCATTCTTATGCTTTCACCTAAGCCATATCCAGGCCGGCCGGTTCATGGCTTAAAGGGTGTTTGAAAATGTGGTAACAGTTGTTTTTTAAAGTATTTTTTACTTGTATTATCATCAAAATATTTTTAAAAAAAATAAATTGTTTTTTATACCAGAATATTAAAACAATACAAAAACATAAAATATTTTTTTTTTTTAAATTCAATTTTTATGAAACGTTGTTTGAACCTCTTTCGCAGATGATACCTTAAACATACAAACCCCGCAATTTCATCTTCTCCATTCTAACTTGTCGCCTCATCAGCCAGAGATTGCTGCTTTTCCTTCTCATGCGTTGTCAGAGATGTTGCCACAGGATCCTCTCAAATAGTTGCAGGGGCTTGATATCAGCGGCGGAGTTAGATCTGAATGCCCCCCGATTTCCGCCAGTGAAGAACTTCGTTATAGAATCTCTTGAGGATTTATCTATTTTCAAATTCATATATATAGTACTGGTCATCGCGATTCGTGCTCAATTCAAATCCAAATACTGTTTCTAAACCTTCGTACTTTAATATTCAATTCATATGCACACTCCTATACACACTTAAGGCGTTCATGCTTCCATAGCATTTGTTGTTTTGGATGATGCCAAACCCCAGTTTCCAAATTATCTGTTCTACCCCACCTCAAGTCAATAGCCTTGGTTTCTCCATTATAGGTGTCCTCGTTCCATTTGCTTGCAGTTTGTTTATTTGGCAGAATTACTAGTAGAAGAGAGAGGGGAGAGCTGTGATTTGGAAAAAGAAAACACAGACGAGCAATGGGTGTGATGTGTTGATTGGGTTGGCTACCCATGCTCTTTCCATATATATGGGGGGTTATGGAAGCTCCTGAGGGTTATCTTAGTTTGATTTTTGAATGATATTGGTGGGGTTATTACCCTGGCATTTCAAAGTGTCCGGTGTGTATGGCTTTAGTTGTTTTTTAAAGTGTTTTTCATATTGAAATATATTAAAATAATATTTTTTTATTTTAAAAAAATTATTTTTGAAATCAACTTTTCAAAACGATTTAAAATATAAAAAAAACAAATATTAATTTTTAATAAAAAATTAAAATTTTATAGATACATGAATTAGCCTGCATTTCTAAATGCCTTGGTATGATATAAGTTGGTATATAACATTTTTGTATAGTTGTTGGCTAGAGTCTTTATTAGAGCCACTTTATGGATGTTTACTGTTGGTTTGGTGCTAAAATTGCTTTTTATCTTCCAGATTTTGTTGCCCTCTTGTCTACTCTTGTCGTCCTGTGCATGTTGCGCTCAAGTTGCTAGATAAAGATCATGTAAGCTTTAATTTGATTTTTTTTTTCTCTTATTATTCTTTAAATATTTTACATGAATATTTTTTTAGTAATTCATCTAGTCACAACATCGACAACAATCCCAGAATTTTGGTTACTATAATTTTAATATTTTTTATGCTCATTGGTTATATTTCATGCTTATTAGTTTTCAAGGGTAAATATTTTCTTCTTCTTTTTTCATAGTAATTCGAGCCAAAAAAAGGCAAGAATGAGGAGTCATATTTCTTGAAAAAACAAAAGAAGAGAGGATAGGGTTGGAACCTAACCCTGTGTGCTTTTCTATGGTGTTTTTTACCCTGTTTTTGCAGATTCTTTAGTATCCATGTTAACTCCTGGGCTTACTTTCTTTGAAAGCTGAGAGGTTCCGAGTTACTTTTCTTGGACATTTAAGAACAGAGAATTCTCTTAATATGAAAGTAAAATATAGATTCATGTTCTTAAGGGAAAGTTTTCAAGTGTTTGTGGTATGACCATTTTATTGAGATCGTCCAGGGTAAAAGTCATTTTTGGTGGAATCTAGATAGAGAGTTTTAGTATTGGAAGAACTGTCTTGCCTATGTTCTTTTAGGATTATGATGCTGCCTACAAAGGATTTGATATGGTAAAGAGATCATGTGGGATAAAAATAGGGTTATGTAAAGAGAGGAGTTTGCTCTCAACAAGATTCATGGTGAGGAACAAAAGGAACATGATGTTATCCATTCAAGTCTCAAGAACAAGCTATGATGATAGCGCAGTGTGTGCATATAACTAGTTGTCACCTTGTAAGGCCCAGCGGGGCCCTACGCTCTCAATCCGCCATTAAAATTCACATGGCAGGGAGTGAACACTGAGCTTGAATTGCACCATGCATGTTGGAAACTCTTAATGGGGCTGTCTGTGGATGCTCCGAGCTGTGACCGAGTTGGAAAGAGACTGTTCAAGGGCCCCCCGGCATGGTCCAGTGGGAACTGTTGGCGGCCAGTTTCCAAGGGAACTACGTACAAGACAATCCCTTGTGAAGGACATATTCGGTCCCAACTAACAGCAACATTAGCCCCTTTATGTGAATAATCGCACACCAATCCAGTAATTAGAGCTGTGCTGATTTCCCTCTTTGCTGCTTTAGGAGATCCCTAGTTATTAAGCTGGTAGTGGTGGTGGACACTAGCTCGAAAAAACTGAAACCATGCACTCTTCCTATCAGTTTTCAAAGGAAAAAAACGGCTCAATGCCCCTGATTCTTCATAATGCTTGCTTGCCACATCAACCCATTCATTCATTAAATAAGAAATAATGATTGTTCATATACAGTTCCAAGGCAATTTTCTAGATAAATCTATAAAAAATAAAAGATAAATCTATATCTAAAATACTTATAACTTAAATGATAACTACAGATTGAATAAATTTGTGTCTTAAAAAATAGTATGCAAAGTTTAACATGTCAAAAATATTATTTGAAAATAAATATTTTTTATTTTAAAAAATAAATGTCATTTGTATAAAATAAAATAAAAATTATAAATAAATTATAATAATATTTTAAAAAATCAAATAGAAAATTAACAACCAAAAAAACTTATTAAAAAAAGAGCCTACTAAACTCATCACCTAGTTATAAACTCGCTATAAGATTCAAGGTTGCTAAGAGACTTGAATATACTAGTTTTTATTAAAACTTCTAAGGATAAGAAATTGATTGTGGTTAGGATGTGTATTTGTATCCCTAACGCAATTTATCTAAAATAAACTATATTATACGGTTTAAAGATTTTGATGCGTTTCTAACTAGTAGTTTGTCTATAACTTATAAAAAAAAATTATTTTTATGAATAAATTTAATATTTTGAATTTATCATAAACTCGTATGTCTAAATGAATTTTTATTAAAAGAGTCTACGTAATTTCTCTAATAGAGTTTAGCTATTCTAAAATATAAAAGAATTTTCCACAACTAGTATATTAAGGTGAAAAAAACAAGAAACCCCTTTCTCTGTTCCTTCTTTTAGCCTTTTAATTTTGGAGAGAAATGAGGGATTTTTTTTTATATGATAGGTGGTATAGTTATTTCACAAACATCAATTCTTGCTTTGGGAATTGAATAAGCTTGCCTTACTTCCTTTTAATGGAACAAAAATTACTTCTCTAGAATAATATTTAACATGATAAAAATTAATTTTTATATTATCCAAAGATATATTAGATAACTTCATAATAAAAATATTATGCCAAATCTATTTTTATTTATCATACCAAACGCTTTCTAATAAAGTTTATAATGTCTTTTTTTATATAGATTTCTAAGTTTAAGATCACTAAAATTAACCTTGTAGACATTCATTTTATCAAAGTTAAAGTGATGTAGTAAGGGATGAAGCAAGAAAAATAAAATAAAATGAGTTAAATTAAAAGAATTATTTAAAAACATAAAATTTTAGTTATTTTATAAAATAAAAGACTGAAAAAAAAATTCTTATAGGAACCGGGATCCCTATTGAATCCCCTGTCTCCACCACTAGATGTAGTTTTATATTGCAAAGCTATAAAATCAAAATAATATATTTGAAACTAAATAATTCAATTTATGAATATTAATTCAGAAATTATTATACCAATAATAAAAAAGACAAGTAACAAAAGAGATTGAGGTTGTAATTTTTAACCATCGATTATAAAGAAAAATATTATAAAATAGAAAAATATTTTTGGATATAAGGGATGTGATTATTCATAAAATAACATGAAAATATGAAGTGGTATGATTATTAAATATAATTAGTTTAAAGAATGTGATTGAGAGATGCTTTTCTCTACAAATGTGTAATACAATTTTTGTTATATATTTCCATATAATAATAAAATTATCTTGCACACAGATTGGAGTTACATGACTAGTAATTAATAAATTGCATCCGATTGAGTTTTTTTCAAGGATAAATATCGTTTTTCATTATGGGAAATATCAATTTTAGTTATATATATCCATGTAGCTACCAAATTATCAAGAAATCATTGAGAAAAAAGTTGAAGTTAAGGCAATTTTTTTTCTTTAAAAAAAACAAGACGTTTAAGTTCCTTCCCTTATATGTCATCGAAGAAAGAAATGAAGTGAGTTGCTAAAATTAAAATGTAATATTTCATTTTTCATGGAAATTTAACACTCACTATTAATGAATTAAAATACTATACTTCATTACTCATGCAAATGTAAACCTTACCATTTATGAATTAAAGTAGTATTTTACAAGGAATGAAAGGAAATTAGGATGTGCGAAGAGTACTTAATGAGTACAGGAACAGATTGATAGGCAAAAGTTCGAGAAACTAGCTTGAAAGGATAAATGTGCACTACTCCTTGACTAGGCTATAACTTCTAATATTAGAGTTTGATTAGAGCCATAATCTCAATCATGCAAGTTATTTCAGAGCTCCGCTGCATAACGGCGACAACAAATGGGGTAGAGGCTATTTTCAAGATCAAAATTAATTTTGAAGACCAAATTTCTAGTCTTTTTAGGATTTAGCTCACATTTTTTCCTAAATATTGCTCTTGTTCTAGAATAAAATCTTTTTCATTTATCATATTTCTTATTTCTACATCCATTTTCATTATTTTTATAATTATTGCTTATTTTTATCCTTGGTTGTCTAGGATAGACCATGATTGTCCACTATTTTTAAATTAAAATTATAGATTCAATAGTTTATTTTGTTTATAGCATGGTAAAAAAATTATTATAAAATACCACAATAAATAAAATATTTAGGGATATAGCATCCTCCAAATAATATCTATTTTGCAACTCCAAGAAAAATTAAATAGCCCCCCCTCTCTCACCATCATGAAATACACCCATAACATCGTGAGATCACCTTCTTCTCTCCAACATAAGATCACCCCCCCCCCCCCCCCCATCGCAGGTCATGCTATTTTTGACTTAAAACTGCAACGACCGGTCACTACCATTACTAATATTATATATTTAAAGGTATATTCAACACTTTTCCTTTACTAATTTGATGTTGGTTAATTGCTGATTTAAAAAGGTTAAAGTATAGAATTAGGGATTTAAACTAAAAAAAATAGCATTTTTTATAATTATGTTAATTAAATATAATTTGAGTTGATAATTATATTATCTTGTAAAATAATCAATAATTTTGGGTTGTTATTGATTATAAAATAAGATTATTAGTTATAAAATATATGAATTAGGTTGATAATTTTGATATGATTGTAAAATTTGATGAATATATGTTTTCGCCAATTATGTTATCATTATGGTTTTATTGATTAAAATATTTGAATTGGGTTGATAATTTTGATATAATGATAAAATTTGATGAATTTAAGTTTTTGCCAATTATGTTACCATTATGATATCATTTATTATATTATGTACCTCGATTAACCCCATAATATTAATAAATTAAGCTTGTGTTTTGTTATATTGTTTGATAGAATATATGATAATTTTGAAATACTATGCTTTTATGGTGGTACCATTATCAATATCGATATTGGTATCACTTATAATGGAGAAAGTCATGAGTTTCTAATTAATACATTAGATATATCTTTTAACGAGGTATCTAAAATGTTATTATGTGATCAACTTAATTGTAATATGTTTAAAATAGAAGTTAAAATTACATAAAAGATGTTGCAAGTTAGGGTTATTTAAGCTCGTTATGTTGATATATCTATATGTAATGATGTATGTGTGAATTCAATGTATGGGTTTGCAAGCATTAATAGGATTGATAAGACATAGATAATTAAACTCTAATATGAGTTAACCCGAGAGACAATGTAATAGTTAGAGAATCACACAAGCATTATGAGTAATTGGTCCATCTAGATTATGTGGTAGTGTAAAGAAACAAACATTGGCACAAGAAAATGTTAATATGGAACTAGAATGTACATGGTCAAAGGTTTATTGTAACTAAAACTTATATTTAGTTATAATATATATAATAACCAGAATATAAATGATATTTTCATGAAGTATATTACTAAATATTTAATTCATAGAATGTCACAAAATTAAAAGGGTTACACATGTCAAAAACCCATTTATTTTGCAATGACATCATGAAATTGACTTAGATTTTATTGTTGAGGTAATATTGACAATTGTAAAAATAGATATAATAAGTACAATTGTTACAACAATTCAAGCTATAAAAGAGGAATTATGTGTATGACGTCTCATATTGAAAGCATAGATAGCTAATCCAAAAATATTAGAATGGTTGTTTGATATACATGAAAAATCCTTTTAAAACTTACCTAGAATACCACTAGCTATCAAAGATTTAAATCCTAGAATGATTATCACTTAGTATCATAAAATGGTTGATAAAAATAAAGCAACACTCAGAGAAGCATTTTGAGCATTTGGTGCTTTAATTGATGAGTTTCAATTATGTCATTGTTTAATTAGTATTAAAAGTACTTGTATTTATAGTAAGTACAATGCAAAGTTGTTGATTTAGTTGCTTATACTAATTATTTGGTTTATCCATTGTGTTTTTCTATTATCAAAAAAGAGGTGAACAATATTTCACGTTGGCTTTTAAAAAAGAATTTAGTTAATATAAGTCAATACCCATCCAAGTAAAAGTGAAACCTAAAGAGCTCAAGTAATGCCAAAAGTCGATCTTCTATGGATTCTCGTTGTGGGTTAGGTTAATTTTTTAAAATGCTAAAAACATAAATAATTTTTTTGATTGTGTAATTAAATCTAACTTAATGAATCAATTTTAATGCTTCATAACCTATTTGCCTAACTCAAATTTCTAATTAAATCGCGTGAAAACTAACCCGAACTAAATTACCTGATTTTATTGGTCCAAATACAATATTGATAACTGTTAAAAACATGGTTTAATTTTTTTAAAAAACTTCAAGTTAATAATTTTTTAAGAAAATATTATTGAGACAGTAATAGATTGGATCGATTTCAGTCCCCCAACAACCCATATCATGAACTTTTTTACAAATTATTTTAATTATATGATAAAAATATATAGTCACAAAATTGAGCATCAACCTATAGAAATAATCACTATAAAAAGAAAACAAAAATAAATTATGTAGTTTATTTTCAAACCAATCTAATATTGAAGGATAAATTTAAAAAAAAAATAATAATTAACAGAAAAAAAAATATTCGATTAATAGGTGAGCTTGTCAAACCTATAAACCGAGTAACCCGAGTTAGCATGTCAAATCTGTGAACCGAGTTATAGACTTTAGAGAGATTATAATTTGCTTTTTTTCAAAACTATTTTTTATTTAATTATATGATAAAAAATAAGTGATCATAAAATCAAACACCAATCTAATACTGAGATGTTGAAAAAGTTAGTTAAAAAATAAAAAATAAAAGTTAAACTCATCAAATATTCGAACCAAGTTAACTAGCTAAATTTGCAAGCATGTCATTGATTATATAAAGTTTATTAAAATGGTTTTTCTCTAAAACTATTTTTTTTTAATATAAGAAAAAAATTCAAGTTCAATAAAAAAAAAAGACTCCACGACAAACCAATTTTGGCTTTGTAATTTCTTTCTTAAACAAAAACAAAATTGAAAAAAATGAGAAACAAATATGGATTAAGATATTTAATATTGTAATATGAGTTATTTACTTGATTGTATTTAATGAATTTATTTATTAAAATCAATTTAAAATAGAAATTGAAACACATAACATTTATTACATAAAATAAAAGAAAAAAGTAGTATGCACGGATGCATATATAAAAAATATTATGAGAAATAAATATTTTTTTCTAAAAATAAATTTAATATATAAAAATATATAAAACTTACAAATGAATCATACTAATTTCTTAAAAAATTAAACATATCCAATAAAATTAAAAAATATTTACTATTTAAAAATTGATAATAAGCAAAAATAAAAAAGAAGCGAAATACAAACATAAAAATCATTTTAAGAAATATAAAAAAAATCCAAATTAAGAAAAAGTCAAAACGATATGTATATATTAATAATAAAAAAAAGAGTGAGGTCAGACCAACTTGAGCCAATACGGTAGACAAGTAATCTGGATATTAAAGGGTGAGCTAGTCTGGATTAACCTGACAAAATTATGTTCTAGGTCGTGATATTGGAATAAAACAAAAAAATTAAAGAAAACCACAAAGCTATTTAAAAAAATATGTATCATAAAACGACATCAAAAAAAGAAAATAAGAAAAAAAATATCAACCTTTAACCTGAGTTATTAGACTGGAAACATAATATATGACATAATCATGGAGTCCAAACCCTAGGAAATAAAATGTTGAAGTATGAAATCAGATAAAAAAATACAAATAAAAAAGTCCAAATTTAAAAATAAAAATTAAAAGAATAAAAGTTAAAATAAAAATAAAAAATAAATTAAAGGATAATAATAAAGTTTCACTTTGAGATTTAAAATGAAAAGAACAAAAATATTAACAAAAGAAAACCAAAAGAATGAGGATGAAAATGAAAAGAAAAAAAATAATACACTTTCAAATTGGATTGAAGGGTGCAATTAAAAATAATTAAACTTTTATAAAATGATTAAGAAGAAAAAATTAAAAAAAAACATAAAAATAAGAATTAATTTATAGGAGGTCTCAAAATTAAAAAGGTTACACATGTCAAAACCTATTTAATTTGTAATGACATCGTCACATTAACTTAGATTTTATTGTTGAGGTAACATTGATAATTATAAAAATAGATATAATAAGAATAATTGTTACAGCAATTCAAGCTATAAGAGAAGAATTATATGCATGATGTCTCGTATTAAAAGCATGGGTCCCTAAATAAAAAATATTAGAGTGATTATTTAATATATATAAAAAATCCTTTCAAAACCTACTTAGAACACTATTAACTATCAAGGATTCAAATCCAAAAATGATTTTCACTTAGAATCATAAAATAGTAATAGAAATAAAGTAACATTAAAAGAAGTATTTTGGGCACTTGGCTTTTAAAAAAGAAGATACGAACAATATTTGACATTGGCTTTTAAAAAAAAATTTACTTATATAAATCAAAACTCATCCAAGTAGAAGTGAAACCGAAGAGCCCAATTAATTCCTAAAATCCACCTTCTTGAGATTCTTTTAGAGGGTTAGATTAATTTTTAAAAATGTTAAAAACATAAATAATTTTTTATTGTGTAATTAAATATAATTTAATGAATCAATTTTAATGCTTTATAAATTATTTGTCTAACTCTAATTTCTAATTAAATCACATGAAAACTAGCCTGAACTAAATTGATTAATTTTATTATTCCAAACGCAATCTTCATGACTCCTAAAAACATGGCTTAACTTTAAAAAAAAATCATCAAGATAATAATTTTTTAAAAAAAATATTATTGAAACGGTGATATATTGAAATAATTTTAGTCCCTCAATGACCCATATCATGGACTCTATTGAGTTTAATAATTTTTTTATAAATCATTTTAATTATATGATAAAAATATATAGTCATAAAATTGAGCATCAACCTATAGAAATACTCGTTGTAAAAAGCAAACAAAAATAAATCATGTAATTTATTTTCAAACCAATCAAATATTGAAGGATAAAATTGAAAAACAAATTAAAAAAAAACATATTTGATTAGTGAGCGAGCTTATCAAACCTATAAACCAAGTAACCTGAACTAGCATGTTAAATCTGTTAACAAAGCTATGAATTCTAGAGGGATTATAATTTTCTTTTTTAAAAAATTATTTTTTATTTAATTATATGATAAAAAAAATAGGCAATTACAAAATAAAACACCAACTCAATATTGAGATGTTGAAAAACTTAATTGAAAAATTAAAAAATTAAACATGTCAAATCTCTTAACCAAGTCAACCAACTAAACCTACAAACATGTCATGGATTATATATGATTTTTTTCTAAAACTATTTTTTTCACAATATGAGAAAAACGTAGATGAAAAAGAAATTTAAGTTCAATAAAAAAACAAAGAAAAAAGATACCCCAACAAACCAATTTTGGCTTTGTAATTTTTTTCTTAAACAAAAATAAAATTAAAAAAATTAAGAGATAAATATAGATTAAGATATTTAATATTACAATATGAGTTATTTACTTGATTTTATTTAATCATTTTATTTATTAAAATTAATTTGAAATAAAAATCGACATGTACATAAGATTTATTACATAAAATAAAAGGAAAAAACATAGTATGCAAGGTTGCATATATAAAAAATATTATAAGAAATAAATATTTTTTTAAGTAAATTTAATATATATAAATATATATATAAATTACAAATGAATCATACTAATTTATTAAAAAAATTAAATATATCCAATATAATTAAAAAATAATTATTACTTAAAAAATGATAAATAAACAAAAATAAAAGAGAAGTGAAATACAAACATAAAAATCATTTTAACAAATATAAAAAAAACCTAAATTAACAAACAAAATCAAAACTATATATATATATATATTAAAACAAAAAAAAAGTGAGGTCAGGCCAACCTGAGCCAACACAATAGACAAGTAATCTAGATATTAAAGGGTGAATTAGTCTAGATTAACCTTACTAAATTGTATTCTAAATCATAAATCATGATATCAAGTTAATTTAATAGAAAAAAATTAAAGAAAATCATAAAATTATTTTTTAAAATAAAAAAATGATATCATAAAACGATATAAAAAAAAAATAAGAAAAAAAATATCAATCCTTAACCCGAATCATCAGACTAGAAGCACAATATATGATATAATTATGAAGCCTAAACCGCAAGAAATGAAATGTTGAAGTATGAAATTGAAAAAAATATAAAAATATTAAAAATTAAAAATTAAAAATAGCAATTAATAGAATGAAAGTTAAAATTAAAATAAATAATAAATTAAAGGATAATAATAAATTTTCACTTTGAGGTTTAAAATGAAAAGAACAAAAACATTAACAAAAGAAAAATAAAAAGAAGAAGATTGAAAATGAAAAGAAAAAAAACAATACGCTTTCAACTTGTATTGAAGGGTGAAATTAAAAATAAAAAATCATAAGAATAAGTATTAAATTGAAAACACCAATACATGAAAAAAAAAATGTAGAATTTTTCAATGTGTTTCTTTTTTTAGATTAAAAAGCTTGTAATTGTAAATTAAAAAACTTAAGCATGCATACAATTAACTAAATCATGAACTATTGTGTAAACAAATAAAAAAACAAGTTATTATCAATAAATAAAAACATAAGTGGAAAAAATAAGAGACAAGTCAAGATATTTAATATTACAACACATGTTATTTACCAGATTGTGTTTAATATTTTTTTTTAAATTAATTTATAATACAGACCGACACATATATAAAATTTATTTAATAAAATTAAAAACAAATATCATGCAAAGCTGCATATATTTAAACAAATATAAAAACAAATAGTTAATCTAAATAAAATACATTAAATAAAAATTATAGATGAATCATATTAACTTCTTAACAAATTAAACACACCTAATATAATTAAAAAATAATTATTATTTAAAAATGGATAAATAAGCAAAAACAAAATCATAGATAAAGAGTATTAATTAAAATATTAATTTAAAAAAATTAAAATATATATATATATAAATTTATTAATTTTAAATAAAATAAAAAAACAAAAAACAAAAATAAGTCAGACCATATGTCTAGCACACATCAAAAAGGCCTATATATGGACCAATATTTTTTTAAGTTGAAAAGGCATCTTCTAAAATCCCAAAATCAGGTCACTCTAGTGGCTATAAAAAATAAAGTACATAGGTTTTTTCATTTAAAAACTAATTTTTAATATATTTTTTTACTCTTAGAAAATATCCTAAGAATCTTGTTAACCCAAATCATAGCCTTCAAAACTCAAAATCAAAATCAAAAATTTTTCTAAACTCAAATATATTTTTTAGGTATTTTTAGGGTAAAAAAATACATACTCTTAACTCCCTCATTATATAAAACTTTTTAACACAAAAACTATATATTGTGGTTGCCTAAATCTTTTTTAATAGTAATTTTTTTTCTAAGCTAGAATTCAGTGATCCCTTCTTTCTCTCTCATCCAAAAAAATAACTAAAAAAAAAATTGTGGTACCGAAACATATTTTTAAAAAATTATAGGGACTGAATACTTAATTTTTAAAAAAGATAGGCCCTAAAAAAACATGCAATTGGCTTCTAATTTTGGCTCAAAAGGCCCAATTATGCAAAATAAAAAATTTGAAGAATAGATTGAGAATTTTAAAAAATTTCACTAGTATAAACCACAATAAAATATAAAAAAATAAACAATAATTAAGCTACCGTGAAAAACCACACCATTTAGCTATGTTTTTATAATGCAAAACTGACAAATACGAGGATACTGTGGAAAGATATTGTTGCTGAGATTGGATAATGAAAGGATGTTTCTCGGGGTTCCATTTTCCTCTTCATATGATATTAATTAATTGATATATAAAATTGTGTTATCCAAAGTCTTACATAAGTTCTTACTTTGTTATATAAATGTAGCGTGTGTGTTTGGACCAAATCGGTATCTTATTTATTTTCTCACAACATGTTTCTAATAAATTAAAGCCTCTCATATTTCATAAGAAAGTCATGCATGAAGACAAGGCACCGTGAGGTGCGGGAGTTGCATGTGATGCTAACATGGTAGGTCCGTATCAAGCCCTGTATTAATTAATTAATTAATTAATTAATCAATTAAATGGAAATAAGCATGAGAATCCTTTAGGCAGAAGAAGAAGGAGAATATATGTAAAAGAAGACATCTTTGCAAAAGACAAAAAAGGCAGTTGCCTTTTCCCAACAAAAATAAAGAATTTCTGATCAACTCCGATTAACTAAAGATTCGTTCGGAAAATCTATTAATTAAGATTAATGCAATGATTTTATAGTTCGGTAATTTATGTTATTAAAATGATTTTATATTTGTTGAAGAACACTTCAAGAAGCCCCAAGATCAAGTATTCTTATTGAATGTTAGCAAAAGAACATAATGAGAAATTAAAAAAAATAAAAATATTATTTTAATATATTTAATCAAATTACTTACTCGGTATAAAATTTTTAAAAAACATTGCATGATGAAAATTTAAAATTTGTATAATAGAATTTGAGTTAGAGTTAAATTTTATATATCTTTTATAAAAATTAAAAATAGTTGATATTTTATTTATTTATTTGAATTCATAAAATATGTTTTTTGAAAGATGTGATTTTTTTAATTCAAAAAAATATAAGAAACTAAATTAAAATTCTTATAAATATTAAAAAAATAAAAATAAATCTTTGAGTAATTTTTTTCTCCCTCAAGGCTCACGCAAAGAGCTTTTTATTTTATTTTTTTCAAAGTGCACTCTCTAATGTACATGGTGCCGTGTGCCTATAAAAAAAATCCATTTCATTATTGTTCAAAAGTCTAAAAGTTTATGCGAAATATTGACTAGGTTTTTTTTTTAATTATTCACTCTGTTCCGTTGTAGAAATAAACTGGTAATCTCGTAGTTGGGTGTTGACTTTTGTTGGGTTGTGTAATCTCCCTCGTGTGTCTCATTTAAAATCTACTGCCTACGTGTGCTGCTGACTTTAACCTCAGATATTGACAAATATTGTTGTGTTATTAATTTATTAATCGCGACATCTTCTTCTTCCTTTTCTCTAATCATGTTTAAATTTGTAATTATTGTAGTAGCCTCAATGGTTATTAAACTTGTTCCAACAACTGGGTTCATCTAGAGCCTAAAATCTACAACCTGATTAATTTAATAGCTAGAATGATTTAGATAAAATAAAAAATAAATAAAAATAAATAAATTTAGCTGATTTATAAGTTTGATGTCATAACAAAATCTAATAAAAAATATTTTAAAAAAATATGTTTTTTTTTAACTAGAAATTTTTTTATATTTTTTAATTGGATACTAATTCTTTTCAAAGTTCACCATATAAATATTATAAAAATATTTTATTTTTTTAATATGAGATTTAATTTTTTTTTAATATATATATTTTATGTTCATAAGAAAAAAATTATGTTTTTTAAATATAAAATAAAAAAAATTATTTAAATATTTTAATTTAAAAGGATAACATGATATTTTTTTAATATAAAATAAAAAATATTTTAAACTTTATTATTTATAACATATATATGATATATTCATGTAGATTGTTTTTTAATTTTTTATATTAAATATTAAAATTTTAAATATTTTTTAAAAATAAATTTAAATTAATTTAATTTACCCAAATTAACCTAAATCCAATTTGTTAGCTAGTCAATCCCGGATTAAGTTTGACAACTTATGGCAGCCACCGACTAATGATTCTTGAACTCAATGTCCACCGTTTTGCTAATCATGTTTATTGTCATCCACGAGACTAAACTGATATATGGTTTTTAAGTGGAGAAATTAGGGTTTATTCTCATCCACGAGACTAGAACAGGGATTTTTTTATTTATTCTAAAATGATTTATCCACAATTCTCATTTCAAGCTAATAGATATATTCATTATTTTTCTTAAAAAAGTATTTGAAAATATAAAAAAATAAATCGCAACCTATAATTGAATTTATGTAAAGCAAAAACCCTTCAATGAAACATTTCAAATGCATCACCCCAACTTAAATTAAAATAAATAAATAAAAAAGTGACCCCTCAAATTCCTCAACCTACCTGCGGACTTTGAAAATCCAAATTCCCCAATCAAAGCCCTGAAAACCGCGATCAGCTATTTCAGGCAATTTAGAAGAAAATTCCACGTTAGCATCTGTAACAAGCATGTGCAGGTGGGGTCCTGGGCTCTTGTCTTTGTCAGCTGGTATGGTATGCCTACTGAGAACATCTGCATGTGCCCTCCGATTCTTTGAAAGAAAATATGACACGAAGTATCAGTATTTTTCGTTGTGGCTTTGGCTAGGTAACATGATAAGTTATCGGCTTGTCACAGCTTCCTCCATGCGTCCACATCACAACCGCCCTCGACCTCCACCCCCTTCATTGCCTATATAAAGCGTTCATGCTCTCATTTCCTTGGCACCAAGCGTCGAGTCTTTCTCACACAAACTTTCCCTCTCCTCGCCTGATAGATACACCTTACCAGCAACAATGACAATGGCAGCTACCATCTCCCTTCTCTTGTTTGTGCTCCACTTGTGCCTTGGAGGCACTTATGGGGACTCCGGAGGGTGGCAAAGTGGCCATGCCACTTTCTATGGCGGGGGTGATGCTTCTGGCACAATGGGTATGTTTCAGCAACTTTTCTTTCTTCATGATAGGGCAATAATGCTACTTCTACTGAAAGGTTTTCCAAATTCACTTCCTGAAAAGATTTCTATGTAAAATGTAAAGTATTATTATATATGATGAATTGGGCACATGCCATTAAGTCCATATATCAAACCATAGTGAAAAAATAGTAATCTACTCTTGCACATGTCACGAAGCTCACATGTCTCTCAAAAACTATTGTCCTTGTGATGTCACAGATTGTCTAGTGGACTCAGAGTGTGAATTACAACTTTGATTTTTCCTTTAAATAAAGTTTTGGCTCTTAATGGATATGTGTGTGTGTGTGTGTATACTAAATATTGCAGGAGGTGCTTGTGGATATGGAAATTTGTATAGTCAAGGGTATGGTACTAACACTGCAGCACTTAGTACTGCCCTATTCAACAATGGCTTGAGCTGTGGTTCTTGTTATGAGATGAGGTGTGACAATGATCCCAAATGGTGCCTCCCTGGGTCCATCACCGTCACAGCCACTAACTTCTGCCCCCCTAACTCTGCCTTGTCTAATGACAACGGTGGCTGGTGTAATCCTCCCCTCCAGCACTTTGACATGGCTGAGCCAGCTTTCTTGCAAATTGCTCAATACAAAGCTGGAATTGTACCAATCTCGTTCAGAAGGTAAAAATCAACCTCTTATTTGAAATATTCAACTTCCATTTTCATATAATTTCACCTAATAGTATATTAACAGATTGGCGAGTGACTTCCATCGGTTACAATTAAATATGCTGCAAAATTAAACGAACCAGTTGTCGTTTATTCCGTACGCTTATAGATCATTTATACAGTGGCTAGTTATGATCTTTGGCTCTGCGGTAGCTCTAGCTCATACGCTGGGGCAACATAGCATCCACCATTACCAGATAGATTTAGCTCATCTCATTAACACACTTTGTTTTGGTCCAAACTCCAAACAGGGTCCCCTGTGTCAAGAAAGGAGGAATAAGGTTTACCATCAATGGGCACTCGTACTTTAATTTGGTGTTGATCACAAATGTTGCTGGAGCAGGAGATGTTCATTCAGTGTCTATCAAGGGTTCTAAGACAGGGTGGCAAGCTATGTCAAGGAACTGGGGCCAGAACTGGCAAAGCAACTCTTACCTCAATGGCCAAAGTCTTTCTTTCCAAGTCACCACAAGTGATGGTAGGACTGTGACTAGCTACAACGCAGTGCCAGAAGACTGGCAATTTGGCCAAACTTTTTCAGGGGGTCAATTCTAGCTTTTGAAGACAAACAATTCTCATTGATTGTCGTGTGATAACATCTATATATGGTTTGCGAGAGAGGAAAGTGGGTAGGGCCATGGCCAATATGTCTGGCTGCTGCTGAGGTGGTTTATTAGCACCCGCTGGGCCTTCATATATGCAGCATAAAATTGAAAGATGTAGTTCCTTTACAGTTTACATACATAGGAATGTTCATTCGTCGCCTTATGTTTGATTGAAGGCCATGAACATTGTTGTTGGTTTGGTAGATTTAGTCCCCAATTTGGTCTGAAACCCAGTTGGAACATTTAAATTTGCGTAGTTTTACTGTATACTAATTAATTTCTTTGGTCTTGTACTTAATCTACGAATAAAAATACGTCTTGCATTTATGTATCATCAAATTTCTAGCCATTCTTTGCACTGTAAACGCCATTGCGCTCCACCGTTTTGAGCTTGTAAAAACTGGAATGCCAGTGTTCGCCATAGCAAAATTAGAAATCTCTTTACACAAACCAGCTCCCTCTGACGAGGATCAGCTATATCCCCAGAAATAGTAGGAACATGATATATATGATCAGGCTAAACAACAAGATGCTTGATCAACGAAGGGAAAAGAAGAAGATGATACCAACACAAATTATGCATGTATTGGTCAGAGGATTATTTTTTTGGCTCAGAAGTTGTTGAGAAAATGTTTGCACAGACCATGTCATTGGTGAACGTTTTCAAAACATTGCACGTGCTGCTTTTTTGCCTGCCATAGACGAAACCGCTGAAAAGAATTCTCAGGAATTGCAATTGAACAAAGGGGATATGTTCTATCCGCATCCAATTTAAATTCTCCTGGATGATCATTAGAAGTTGCTTCTTTGATTTATTTCTTAAAAAAAAAAAAGGAAGAAGAGAGAATTGCTTCTAGAGTACTGAAAGACTCATATTTCCAATTCCCATAATTGTTATGGAATTAAATGTTGTTCTGGGGAAAAAAAAAAAAGAAAAATCAACTTGTTAGTAATCAGAGAAGCTCATGCACCATGGTTCAAAACAGAGGACATTGCCTCAGACTGCATAAATTCACCAGCAACTTTCTTCAAAAGTTACAGTCAAATGGATATCTGACACATGACGACTAAACAAGACAGTATAGCAACATCCTCGAATGGACAACTGAGCAAAATAGAGAGGTGTTTTTTTTCAGTTCTTTTAGAAAATAGCACACTTCGCAATTTATTTTTAGGAAATAACACAAATTTGTTGGCGAGTAGCACAACTAAGCTATCTTGCAGCGTATAACTATCCTTTAAAACAAAATTATTTCATTGCAAGTGTAAACCTGAACAAATTGTACCCATAATTTAACTACATCTAGCTAGTTCTTGGTAGTTCATTCAATGCTGCTCATGGATGGCCCCGCATCGTCCAAATTGCATCTTGGAAATCATGTATGTTTTTGTCTTTGTCCTCGTAAAACTGCCTTGTCCTCAGCTATTTACAGTATCCTCAGCTATTACAGTATCCTCAACCATATCAAGTACAGAACGACAAGCTGTGAACCAGTTGTGTGCAATGGAATGTATAACATTATCGGCTGCACCATGAACCATAGTAGTGGCTCAATGACCCTCCCGTACCAAAAACATCACCTAATAAATCAATATATATATAGACACACACACACACCAATACATTATATATGAAAGAAATTTAGGCTATGTTGACAAAAAACAAAATAGTTAATGCATAAAAATGTATTATATCACAATGTTTAACGCGTATATTATATATACATATATTATAAATGCCTGTACACATCATTAGTTATTTATAATTGTTTGTAATGACACGTTATAAAATCATCAATCTCATCATGAACCGTATTAGTAGCTTGACCCTCTCATATAAAAAAACATCACCTAATATATGCAAAAATATACACTAATGTATGTGTGTGTATATGTGAAATACATTTTAAATTATGTTGAAAACAAAAAAAGAATTAATGCATACCAATTTATTATATCTCAATGTATGGAGCTTGTACTTTACATATGGACACCTCAAATATAGTCTCATGTTAGTGTGTTAAAGCAATATAATATATACATATATTTGTCCACATAGATATCAACAGCAATGATAGGTGTGCTCTCCTTGTGTGCCAATAATTAATATAATCCACATGTGTTATCAACCAATTATTGTCATTGCTAGCTCAATGATTGATCATATAGAACTCATTAATTATAACAATATCATTTAAGATATGATAATGCAATCCATACTATTACATCACAGAATTTATACAATGCAACTCAATAATAACAAATTAGTGCATTGAATCCACGAACCTTCATATATTATTGTTTTATATGCAAATTAAAATAGCTGCTTGTATTATATCCTTCATATATAAATGTTTGATTAGAAAAATAATATTATAAAAATAAATAAGATGCATGTTATAAATCATAATTAATGAGATTCTTGCACATTTAACTCATCCTAGTAGAATGGCCACATATGTGAGTTGGATTTTCTCAAAATTTTCTAAACCCACACCATCTAACATCACAAGCCATAAATTTATTATAATTTTGTAGATAATATATTTTATATGCTAATAAGATTTTTATTAAAAATTTGTATTATCGAGCTCTTATTAGAAGTGGTTGTAGAAACACAAATTTTCTACCAATCAAATTTCGCCATATGTTATTTTATTCTTTAAAAGAAAGGATAAAATAAAATTGAAATAAATAACATGGAAAATAAATGAGCCTTCATATATCTTTTGATCAATAAAAAGTTGACACGTGAGATGAGATATTCAAGATATCTTGTCATAAATTCAATATCCCATCATATATCTTTTCATAAATATAAGATCATGTCAATAAATATCAACCAATAAAATTATGTCATGTGGCATTGGAAAAGGACCTGAGAGCCCCTACATATCTCTATAAATAGAGGGCCTCAACCTAAAGGAAAAGGATTCCGGGGGAGATACAAATTTTCTTCAAGACAAACTCTTCAAGCAAGGAAGCTCTCTCTCTCTCTCTCTCTCTTCAAGCAAGGAAGCCCTCTCTCTCAAAGAGTTCTCAAGCCTCCTTCATCTACACTTGAAGCTTACAAAGAACGAAGCTCTGTTGGATCAAGCCAAAACGCCCCATAAGAGTTCTTCAACAACACTTTGAAGACGAATCAAAGGTACTCTTCAAAGCATCAAATCATCAAATCTTGCTTCGCAATACACGCCCAATAATCATGTCAAAACGCATGGGCAGCAAATTCCTCTCCAAATGGGATGGCCCTTATGTGGTTCAAGAAGTCTACACCAATAGAGCTTACAAAATTATCGATGAGAATGGATTGAAGATTGGGCCTATCAACGGCAAATTCTTGAAAAAATACTATGCTTGAAATCTGATGTAGCTCCTGGCCCGCACGAGCTAAAACTGTGAAAGGCACAAAAAAAAAATTGAACTACGTTATGACTTGATCCTTTATCCACAAAGGTACGTAGGCAACTCAGAATTCATTCTGGGTACAGTCACAAAAAAGGTCTCTATAGAAACATAAATTTTCTACCAATCAAATTTCGCCATGTGTTATTTTATTCTTTAAAAGAAAGGATAAAATAAAATTGAAATAAATGACATGGAAAATAAATAAGCCTTCATATATCTTTTGACCAATGAAAAGTTGACACGTGGGATGAGATATTCAAGATATCTTGTCATAAATTCAGTATCCCATCATATATCTTTTCATAAATATAAGATCATGTCAATAAATATCAACCAATAAAATTATGCCATGTGGCATTGGAAAAGAACCTGAGAGCCCCTACATATCTCTATAAATAGAGGGCCTCAACCTAAAGGAAAAGGATTCCGGGGGAGATACAAATTTTCTTCAAGACAAACTCTTCAAGCAAGGAAGCTCTCTCTCTCTCTCTCTCTTCAAGCAAGGAAGCCCTCTCTCTCAAAGAGTTCTCAAGCCTCCTTCATCTACACTTGAAGCTTACAAAGAACGAAACTCTGTTGGATCAAGCCAAAACGCCCCATAAGAGTTCTTCAACAACACTTTGAAGACGAATCAAAGATACTCTTCAAAGCATCAAATCATCAAATCTTGCTTCGCAATACACGCCCAATAATCATGTCAAAACGCATGGGCAGCAAATTCCTCTCCAAATGGGATGGCCCTTATGTGGTTCAAGAAGTCTACACCAATAGAGCTTACAAAATTATCGATGAGAATGGATTGAAGATTGGGCCTATCAACGGCAAATTCTTGAAAAGATACTATGCTTGAAATCTGATGTAGCTCCTGGCCCGCACGAGCTAAAACTATGAAAGGCACAAAAAAAAATTGAACTACGTTATGACTTGATCCTTTATCCACAAAGGTACGTAGGCAACTCAGAATTCATTCTAGGTACAGTCACAAAAAAGGTCTCTGTAGAAACACAAATTTTCTACCAATCAAATTTCGCCATGTGTTATTTTATTCTTTAAAAGAAAGGATAAAATAAAATTGAAATAAATGACATGGAAAATAAATAAGCCTTCATATATCTTTTGACTAATGAAAAGTTGACACGTGGGATGAGATATTCAAGATATCTTGTCATAAATTCAGTATCCCATCATATATCTTTTCATAAATATAAGATCATGTCAATAAATATCAACTAATAAAATTATGCCATGTGGCATTGGAAAAGGACCTGAGAGCCCCTACATATCTCTATAAATAGAGGGCCTCAACCTAAAGGAAAAGGATTCCGGGGGAGATACAAATTTTCTTCAAGACAAACTCTTCAAGCAAGGAAGCTCTCTCTCTCTCTCTCTCTTCAAGCAAGGAAGCCCTCTCTCTCAAAGAGTTCTCAAGCCTCCTTCATCTACACTTGAAGCTTACAAAGAACGAAGCTCTGTTGGATCAAGCCAAAACGCCCCATAAGAGTTCTTCAACAACACTTTGAAGACGAATCAAAGGTACTCTTCAAAGCATCAAATCATCAAATCTTGCTTCGCAATACACGCCCAAATTCACGTTCTTGCAAAGCATAAATCTTGGCTTGATTACTCAAATAAATCAAGTCACCATACATCAAATCCAAGGGAAGAATCAGAGGATTGTCATATTCTTTTGAAAGAATATATTACATAGAGATTGTACCCATTCATATATTAATAAAATCATATATTTGTACACGTGTGCTTGTTTAATATCAGGTGCTCAAAATTATGTCTACAAATTTTTGGCGACTCCGCTGGGGACATCTCTACCTCTCATCTCTTCCTTTCAAGAAAGAATTTTCAACAAACTCTCAATGGCAACTAGGAGGAACATTATCACCATTGTTGCTTCGAAAAGCAACAAGGCCACTGATTCAAGTCACCAACATACTATTGAAGATTTTTCAACACCGCCACTGAAAACAAAATCCATCGTCGAGTTGTATGAACAAACTAAGCCAACTCTCAAGTTGACACCAACTTCGAATGCAAGAGGGGCACCAGATCTCGCCTAAAAAATAAAGCCACAAGCAACTCCACTACAAGAGTCTAGTGGGGCGCGCGAAATTCTCTTCGGCACTCAAGACGACTTTGGCAATTCACCTATGGAAACTTCTCCATGTCAATCACCAAGTAAGGCTTCGGGTTTTGGCACCATGTCAGTAATGATAATCGAGACAACATCTTTAGAGGACCAAGTGGCTAACTTGACAAAACTCGTCAAGGGGTTTTCGACTTCACTCAAGGCAAAAGACCACGAGATAGCAAAGTTGATGAACAAACTTGAGAGCTTGAACGAAGGAGGCCAAACCTCGACTACCAAGGCTTTTCAAGCAGATCAACTAGATGTCATTGAGGAGTCTGCAACTAGAGCTGCAAAGAATGTACGCGGTATTACTGATGGCATATTCACCACAAATCAACTGAAAGAACTCATCAAGAAAGCCATCACAGACCAAGTGGAAAGCTCAATTCAACCCTCGTATTCGTATGCGAAGCCGTACACCTAAAGAATCGACATGTTAAAGATGCCTCTAAGTTACCAACCACCAAAGTTTCAACAATTCGATGGCAAGGGAAATCCTTGGCAACACGTAGCTCACTTTGTGGAGACTTGCAACAATGCCGGAACTAATGGTGATCTCCTGGTAAAACAGTTTGTTCGTTCCTTAAAAGGTAATGCCTTTGACTGGTACACTGACTTGGAGTCTGGCTTGATTGATACTTGGGAGCAGTTAGAGCGCGAGTTTCTTAACCGATTTTATAGCACTCGTCGCGTGGTTAGCATAATTGAACTCACTAATGCACGTCAATGGAAGGAAGAGTCTGTCATCGACTACATTCATCGGTGGAGAAACCTTAGCCTCAACTGTAGAGATCGGCTCACCGAAACTTCTACGCTAGACATGTGTATTCAAGGGATGCATTGGGGACTACGCTATATTCTACAAGGCATCAAACCAAAGTCTTTTGAAGAATTGGCTACTCGTGCACATGATATGGAACTTAGCATTGCGGCGGCTGAAAGTTCATTATTACCTATGCAAGATCCTAAAAGAAATAAGCCTGAAGGTCGTAGATTCAGAAAGAGCACTCTAAAAGTCGAGGGAAAGCAATCTTTAGTAGTTAACTCAGCTACTGTAAGGGTATCAACTAGAGTTAAGAGGAATGATCATGCAACGCTGACTACTTTTCAAAAGGGTGAAAGAAAGAAACCATCCTTGAAAGAGCAACAAGAAAAGGTGTATCCATTCCCTGACTCAGACATATCTAGGATGTTGGATGATCTGCTTGAGGTAAATATCATTAAGTTGCCAGAAGTGAAACGCCTTGAAGAAGCAAACCAAGTTGATAATCCGAATTATTGCAAATATCATCGCTTAATCAGTCATCCTATAGAGAAGTGTTTTGTGTTGAAAGACAAGATCATGAGGCTACACGAGAATGGAGATATTGTCTTTGATGATGAAATAGCAGCCTCTAATATCATAACCACGGTCAATTTAGGACCATGTCAATCACTCCCTATAATAAGTTTCGACTCTTTTGAACCTATAAGACTTGATGCCATTTTCCCGATGAGCTTCGCTGCATCCTCAAGTCTAACTCCATGCATAACCCTCGCACCTCAAGTTGACAACTTGAAGCCTAATTCGTTTGAAAATTATGATGATGAAGGATGGACTTTAGTCACGCGTAAAAGAGGAAGAAAGAAGCACATGCAGATGACAAAGCCAACTAGAATAAGAATGTCAATGGTGAGGAAGCTAATTGATGAGCCGATACGTCGAAAAACTAAACGAAAGTCCACGCCAGCTAGAAAGGAGAGTTTTTCAATGCAAAGTCTAAGAAAGCCCGTTACACTGAATGAGCACATGCCAATAGAGATGAGAAGAGTTGAAAATGTACTTGTTACTTGCTATCAGGTTGATGAAGAGAAAACTCTTATTGAACCTGTCATGAAGGAAGGTTATGATGACTCTTCAAATTTATGTCACGGTGTATGCACAATAGAGATATCCTTCAGTGATGAAGACTTGTTGTTTGGATCAAAACTCCATAACCGACCTCTTTTCATTAAAGGATATGTTGATGAAAAGATGGTGAATCGTATCTTGGTGGATGATGGCTCAGCGGTCAATATACTACCTCTTAAGACTATGAAAGAGCTAGGGATTCCTATGGATGAACTTTTCCCAAGTCATCTGATGATTCAAGGTTTTAATCAAGGTGGGCAAAACGCTATTGGAAAGATAAGACTCGCAATGCACATGGAAGATATGGAATCCAATGCACTTTTCCATGTCATAGATGCCAAAACTACTTACAATATGTTGCTTGGGCGACCATGGATGCATGAAAATGGTATCATCTCCTCAACACTCCACCAATGTTTTAAGTATTGTCGAGATGGACAAATAAGAAAGATAGTGGCGGACACCGACCCCTTCACCATAGCTGAAGCTCACTTTGCAGACGCAAAATTCTATTTCAAGTCAAATGTGATTGAAGAGCTACGATCCCCACTTGACCATCTAGGAGAGGGAAGAATTGACTCCAAAAGCTCAAAAGGGCATAAGTTATCTGTAAATGAAAGGGTGTCTCAGCCGATAAGGAATCAAGGAAAAGAAAAGGTGGTAGAAAACTTTGTTAACAATAAACTACCATGTAAAGCCACAGTACTTCGATATATCCCAGTATCAGCAAGAAAAGAGGGTCAATCTTCTTTTGCCAAGGATGAAGAGAAGATCAATAAGGGGCTTGAAAACTTGACCTTGCCAGCTACTAATCTCGCCTTGAACAAGGTCTCAAAACCTTTATTAAAAGGGTTCGTTCATCAAACTAAGTTAGTGGTGATAAATCCTAGAGGACTCCCTGATAAACGGGTGAATGGCTTTGATCCCAATGCTTATAAGCTTTTAGCTAAGGCTGGTTATAGTCGTGAGGACATCAATAAGTTAGCGAAGGATGGTGATACTACTCAACTTGAAGGTAAACAAGTTTCTACAAAGACTAGAAAGGCATGGAGAGAGAAGAAAACTTACAATAAAACTTTAAGGGCTGGTCTTGGATACGAGTCTTCCACACCGCTACATTTTCAGATTATTAAAGAAGCCTCACAATACATAAGTGTGGAAGAAGTGAAGGACAAACAACAAAATCAGTTGGCACCTCTTAGAGCTTTAGTCTGGGATCGTCTTGGTGGAACTACAAGTCGTGCTCTTGTTTTTGCCAGGATTGGAACCCAAAATAATGGAAAGGCGCTAAAACGCACATCAGTCTTTGCAAGACTTGGACAATCCATGTCAAAAGATAACAAGCATACACTCGATCATCAATCAAGTTCGATGAGTGATTTAAAGGTTCTTCGTAGCAAAATACCTTCACGCATGAAGAGACAATGTGAATGGGTGGTGAGTGCTGAGGAGACGTTGAAAGGAAAAACACGCACAATAGTGATGACAAACCCCTATAATGAAGAAAAGAAAGATGAAATAATGTGTCTCTCTTCAAATCACATCACTATTGAAGAAGATGATAATGATAAGTTTGTCGTCGAAGAAGATGTTGAGGAAGCTCTGCCTTCCCTTGAATCAGAAAATAAGCCTACAATGGATGAACTTAAAGAGGTTAACTTGGGAACTGTTGAAAACCCACGACCAACCTTTATCAATTCAAATTTATCACCTGAAGAGGAAGCAAATTACATGGAACTTTTGATGGAGTATCGAGATGTCTTTGCTTGGTCCTATGATGAAATGCCAGGTTTAGACCCAAGGGTTGCTGTCCACTAACTAGCAGTAAAACATGGGGCTAAACCTGTAAAACAAACTCAGCGTCGCTTCCGTCCTGAACTCATATCATAAATTGAGGTTGAAGTCAATAAACTTATCCAGGCAGGTTTCATTCGTGAGGTCAAGTATCCTACATGGATTTCAAATATTGTGCCAGTAAAAAAGAAGAATGGCCAAATGCGTGTTTGCGTGGATTTTCGAGACCTTAATAATGCTTGTCCCAAAGATGACTTTCCACTTCCAATTACCGAGATCATGGTTGACGCTACCACAGGTCATGGGAGATTAACCTTCATGGACGGTTCATCTGGCTATAATCAAATTCGAATGGCACCCGCAGATGAGGAGAAGACGGCCTTCCGAACTCCGAAAGGGATATATTGCTATAAAGTTATGCCTTTTGGCTTAAATAATGCAGGTGCCACTTATCAAAGAGCGATGCAGAAGATTTTTGATGATATGCTTCACCAACATGTTGAATGCTATGTTGACGACCTTGTGGTGAAATCAAAAGAAAAAGAAAATCATTTGCAAGATCTTCGTTTGGTATTTGAACGATTACGTCGATTCCAGCTAAAAATAAACCCACTAAAATGCGTATTTGGTGTGTCATCAGGCAAATTCCTAGGGTTTATAGTTCGACATCGAGGGATTGAGATTGACCAGTCTAAGATTGAAGCCATTCTAAAAATGCCGGAGCCAAAAAACATCCATGAGTTGAAGAGTCTCCAAGGAAAGTTGGCCTATATACGGAGATTTATTTCTAACTTAGCGGGTCGATGTCAACCATTCACCCACTTAATGAAGAAGGATACGTCATTCTATTGGGATGAAGCTTGTACTAATGCCTTCAACAAGATAAAAAAATACTTGTTGAATCCGTATGTCCTTCAAGCACCGGTACCGAGACGCCCACTTATCCTCTATATTGCAGCTCAAATACGTTCCTTGGGGGTGTTGTTGGCGCAACAAAATGACGAAGGCAAGGAAAGTGCTCTCTACTACCTTAGTAGGATATTAAATGGGGCTGAACTGAATTATTCTCCAATAAAGAAGACATGTCTAGCATTAATGTTTGCAATAAAGAAGCTAAGGCATTACCTCCAAGCGCATTCAGTAAGACTAATCTCCCGAGTTGACCCTTTTAAGTACATCATCTCAAGACCAGTACTATCAGGAAGATTGGCAAAATGGGCTTTATTGCTTCAAGAATTTGAAATTGTTTACGTCTCACAAAAGGCTATCAAGGGGCAAGCACTAGCTGATTTTCTCGCTGATCATCCTATTCCCGATGAATGGAAGTTCTCTGAAGACCTGCCTGATGAGGACGTTTTGTTTATTGAAATATCAAAACCATAGAAAATGTTCTTTGATGGCGCAGCACGACAAGATGGAGCCGGGGCTGGGGTTATATTCATCACACCGGAAGGAGAGGTCTTGTCTTTCTCCTTTTCACTTACCGAATGTTGTTCTAATAACATGGCCGAATATCAAGCCTTGATTCTTGGGTTGGAAATGGCAATGAATATAAAGATGTCTCGCCTTAGAGTTTTTAGGGATTCTCAATTAGTCATCAAACAACTCCTCTCACTATATGAAGTCAAGAAGCCAGAGTTCATCCCATATCACAAGTATGCACTTAATTTGATAACATCACTTGATTGTGTCACTTTAGAACATGTGCCACGAAAAGAGAATAAGCAAGCCGATGCCTTAGCAAATCTTGCGTCAACATTAGCATCATGTAGTGAGGAGATAAAAGTCCCTGTATGTCAAAGATGGGTCGTTCCACCGTTAAATCATGACATAGAAGAGAAAGAACAAGTGGATATAGTTTCTGTCTACGAGATTGAAAGAGAAGACTGGCGTCAGCCACTTATCGATTATTTGAGACATGGAAAGCTACCTAAAGACCTACGTCATAAGACAGAGGTGAGGCGAAGAGCTTCTCGCTTCATATACTTTCAAGGCACTCTTTACCGACGCTCTTTTGACGGAGTCTTTTTATGTTGTCTCAGAGAAGAAGAAGCAACAAAAGCACTAGAGGAAACTCACTCAGGGATCTGTGGAGCACACCAATCAGGTCCTAAACTTCACTTCCGGATCAAAAGAATGGGATATTACTGGCCGACAATGGTGAAGGATTGCATAGACTATGCTAGAAAATGTCAAAGTTGTCAATTGCATGCTAATTTAATCCATCAGCCACCCGAGCCTTTACACCTGACAGTTGCCTCTTGGCCCTTTGATGCTTGGGGACTTGATGTGGTAGGACCATTACCGAAAAGCTCTGGGGGGCATCTTTACATATTGGCTGCAACAGATTACTTCTCAAAGTGGGCAGAAGCTGCAGCATTAAAAGAGGTCAAGAAAGAGACAGTTGTAAACTTCATTCGAACAAACATCATTTATCGTTATAGGGTACCAAGATACATCATAACCGATAATGGAAAGGAGTTCTACAATACAGCCATGAACAAGTTGTGTGCACAATTCAGCTTCAAACAGCATAACTCTTCTATATACAATGCTCCGGCTAATGGTTTGGCAGAAGCCTTTAATAAGACTTTATGCAACATTCTCAAGAAGGTGGTGAATCGCTCGAAGAAGGACTGGCATGAGAGAATTAGGGAGGCGTTATGGGCTTATCGTACTACATTCCGAACACCAACTCAAGCTACTTCATATTCCCTGGTATACGGGGTCGAAGTTGTTCTTCCACTAGAATGTCAAATTCCATCTTTGAGAATCGCAATCCAAGAAGGACTTTCCAAAGAAGACAATGTTCGTCTACGCCTTGAAGAGCTTGAAGCTTTAGATGAAAAATGTCTTGAGGCACAACAGCGATTAGAATGTTATCAAGCACGACTTTGTAGGGCTTTCAACAAGAAGGTGCGACCACGCTCATTCCAAAAAGGAGATCTTGTCTTGGCAATACGACGCCCAATAATCATGTCAAAACGCATGGGCAGCAAATTCCTCTCCAAATGGGATGGCCTTTATGTGGTTCAAAAAGTCTACACCAATGGAGCTTACAAAATTATCGATGAGAATGGATTGAAGATTGGGCCTATCAATGGCAAATTCTTGAAAAGATACTATGCTTGAAATCTGATGTAGCTCCTGGCCCGCACGAGCTAAAATTGTGAAAGGCACAAAAAAAAATTGAACTACGTTATGACTTGATCCTTTATCCACAAAGGTACGTAGGCAACTCAGAATCCATTCTGGGTACAGTCACAAAAAAGGTCTTTGATAAAAAAAAAAACAAAAACAAATGTTTTGAACTACGTTGTGACTTGATCCTTTATCCATAAAGGTACGTAGGCAACTTAGAATTTATTCTAAGTACAGTTGCACATCATTCTTTAAAAGCTAGTTGAGCCAATATGATTGTTCACATGAAAAAAAAAGAGGGATAAATAAACCTCAAAACACAATCATAACATGAAAATCCAGGTAACAAGACACAAGTGAAGGTAAAATGTAGACTTTATTAATAGAAAGAAGAATTTTATTACATAAAGTATGTAGCCTCAACAGAAAGTCACAAACTGGTGTTACCAAAACAAAAAAATTCCAAAGCATAAGAAACCATTATCATACTACGGTTTCCAGCTATGTCCTACTAACTCCTTTTGTTTGGTCTCCAACAATCCTTTCAATTTTTGAAGAATGGCTGCATCAGTTTCACTTATCACAGGGGAAGAGGATAGTGTGGTGATCTCTGCTCGAATGCTGGAGGTGATGATTTTCCTCTCATAAAGTTTTTCATCACACGCCTTAAGAGATGACTCTAACTCAGTCTTCTTACTCTGCAGCTCCATTAATTGTTTCGCTATTTTTGTTATCTCAGCATGAGTGGTGGAAATAGATTTAGATGCCTCGTCTTCAAAAGCTTTTGAATCTTTAAGTTGCACTTCAAGCTTTTCAACATCTAAGGCTCGTTGCTCTGATGTCATCATAGGAGATAATGAAGCCTCTAAGTGGATAAACTTTTTAGCATCCTCAATCACCTCAGTCACCATTCTTCTAATAGAGGAGCAATCAACCTTTATATCTTCAATGGAGTGGAGGATCTTCTCAACTTCACCAGCCAGGTTAGGAATATAATGGATCGGTGTACGAACAATCTTATTTCTGATGTTCTCCCAACACTTGATAGCAAATTCAGATCTTATCTCTCTTATTATGTCATCAGCACAATACCTAGTAACTCCTGAAGGCTCAAAGGCAGTAGTAGGTCCAAGATTATGCAAATTGGTCACTATATTAAAGATCGGCGGAGGTGGATTAGGTTGCTCATGTGGTGAACTAAATGAAGGATGAGAGTTTCCAATCCCAGCAGCTAAAATATTGAAAGGGTTAGGGCTAGCAACAGAAGCAACACTCATTTCTGGCCCAATATACATATCAAAGTCACTCCCCAAGTCTTGTTGACCAAGCTGAAACAAAGAACAAAAAAAAGAGGGGGGGTTAATATATGACAAGTAACATGAATTAGAAAAAAAAAGTGTCAAACCAGTTCATCAATATTGTCTGGCATGATTGATGCACTAGGGACTCCATGAAGAAAACCCGAGCCGCAAGGATTGAACACTTTCTTGGTACGTTTTAAACGTTTCCAATGATGATCACTGTTTTCATGCTTACTATCCTCAACATTTAAGATTGCTTCAAAATTGTCTTCTTTTTCCTGCTACATGCATATCCTTATGAGTATCTCAATAAAAAAAAAGGGAATTAATAAGGCACATAAAAATAGGGATAAGTATTTATTTACCAATTATGGAGAAAAGGATTGTGCACTTCTTTCCTTTGCTTCTGAGGAGTTAGAGGATTTCTTATTGAGATGATCTTTTGAAGTACTCACTCTCTTCACACTAGGAATCACAAGTGGTATGCTCCTTATGTGGGCAGATGTTTGAGTACAATCTTCCTTGCCTAAATCAACATCAACTGTCCGCTTATCTCTTTTATGGGTAGGAGAATATTGTTTCTTTTTGGTTAAGAGAGGGTCATTCTTCTTTTCTTTTGTCCTTCGAGATACTATGGCAACATTACCAGGACTTTTGAGAATGATCTTTACCTCTAGAGAACAAACTTTGGACCACTTCGGAGTCCACCAGTCCATGTAATGTTTAGTCACCAAAGGAAGTTTATCACTTGGGGGCAACGGAAGCTTGCACTGAGAATGAGTGTTGAGTTTGGTAAAACTATGCCAAAGTTGGGATACATCCTCCAAGGTTGGAACTCCAGTTCTCCCTTCAAAGTCACGGGGAACATGTTAGCAAAACCCAAATTATCGACTGAATCTATCAGGACAGTAAGACTCAATAATAAAAGTATCATCATAACGAAGAGTCAAATAGCCGGATCGAATACACATAAAGTAGTCACTCTTGAGGACTGATAAGTTACCATCATCACACAAAACCATGACTTTGGCCAAGGGAAGTAATGCAGGAAATATGACTCTCTTGGGATCTCTGAAAAGAGCATTAGCTTGAGATTCATTGAAATGTTTTACCAACCCCACGTCGGTATATTTTGTCATTCCAACTAACTTGGCAGGACTAATGGTTGTTTGATGGGTGCTAAATTTTTTAGCAAGCCAACTGCTGAGAAAATGAATAGGAAAAGGGATGTCTCGTGCGGTCACACTTAATGCAGATTGAACTTCCTTTAGACCTTTGAAGATACTTGCTAGAACTGGTATCGCAAGAGAGAATTGCCTTCCAACCGCCATCATGGATGCTACTTTGAAAGTACTAGGATGAATGAAACCAACGTCCTTGCTAGGAAATACAAATTTGCATAGCCAGCATGAAAGAAAAGCCGCTAAATAAACTTCATCTTGAATATGAGAAGGGACATTAAGCTCTTTAAAAGGATGAATGAATTTGCTAGAACGAACGCGAGACTTATCAATTGAGCCAGATGGATAGGTAGTCTTATTGGATCCGCTAAACTTACCCACAAAAAAGGGTACCTTGTATCTCAAATCATCTCGAAACCAGAACTCTACCCAATCTTGAAGGGTCATTACATGGTCACCATCAATGGTCTGACATTCTTTATGAAAGGCGATAAATAGGTACTTGCAGCTCTTTGGAAGAAAAGAATATCCTTTTTTGTCAGCTTCATTAAGTTCATCAGTAGAAGGAATGACTTCATCATAAAAAGTACCAAAAATAGGAAGACCGCTACATGATTTTAACTCCCAAAGGGATATAGACTCCTCTCCATTCGGGGTAGATAGCGTGTTGGTAGCAGGATTCCAATGATTATAGAAAGAAAAGATAACATTCATCTGCCAGTCATATGTAAAAAGGGATGCAAAAAAAGTGTCTCGAATATGTGCCCTCTCGAGGATTGGCTCATAATGTTTCAAAATATCTTCTGTCCATTCCCAATACTTGGGAGTATACTCAAGTGCATCGAAGATTGGGAAATAATCCTTGCAAGTAGCATTTCCATCACTTTTACGATAGTCTAATGACGGCAGATCAGCTAGAAAAGTTGTTGAATGTGGAAAGAAGGATTGAAGTTGTAAAACTGATTGAGGCAAACCACTATAACCATAAAGTTCATAAGAAGTCTCTAATGACTAGGAAGTCAAATGCTTGATGCTTTCGGAAGACCGCTTCTTAGCAAATGAACCAATGGCAGGTTCATATACGCGAAGGCTTGTTCGACAATACTTCTCATCAATTACTAAGAATCTTTTTGTGGAAGAAGAAGAATTCTTGAAAAGCACCATCTAAAAAGAAAAGGTAGACATAAAAATACATGAATTAGATGCATATTGAAAGAAGAAATGGGGAACAAGATTATAAATCCCATGATATTTATATGTCCTAAAAAAAACATGATGATAAAAAAAAGGAGAGAATAAGAACTTATCTTGATCAAGAGCTAAAGAAAAGTGATGCTCCAATGTTAAGAAATTTATGACTTGCCAAAATTGATGACGTGTTAAAAACAGCAATCGTGACCCTTAAGAAACAACTCGTCAAACACCAAGGCTTGTGAAGTATTACGGTAAGAGAATTCAGATCACCCAGAGAAATCTGCAACCCTGCAATAAGAATAGATGTTAATTAATGGAAACAGGCGAGCTCACCAATAATTCAATCAGGCTTAGTGAAGTCTATTTCAATAACAACACCGAAAAGCTGCGAGAAAAATTTATAAGACTAGGCACACAAACAATGTTTGATTTCTAATGCAAACAAGAAAAAAAAAACACTTGCGGAAGCTCCTTTATTTATAAGGCTGAGATGGTAGAATTGCTTCGGCGCTCATATCTGATGAATTTTGGAGCAATGGGAGAACTCGTCTTGAACTCGCAATGTTTGCAAAAAATAAACCAGAGTTGAGAGAACACCACATGAGCTATCAATTCAGGGCTGAGAACATATCATAATTTATGGCAGCAGTGATTAGGGAGCACTGGTGACAAGGATGTTGAATCCCTTGTAGCAACTTCAACCATGAATATACCTGATGAACAAGGAATTTGCAATTCTAGACCACTTGTTCGAAGATCATATAAATTCACACATAAAGCTTGAAACCAATTCACAGGCTGAAACAACAAAGTTAAAATTCTGCTTTGATTGGTCTGTAAGCATAATGGACATCCAAGTTAAGATTTTGCAATGCTGACAACAGTGAGAAGAATGATTAAGTGGAATCATCCAAGCTTCAATATTTGATGAGGTTCTGCATATAAATCATGTGAAATCTGTCTACAACAGACGAATACAACCAATTCTATAGGCTTTTGAATCTATCTACAAACCAGAATTATATCCTGCATACACACACACACACAAAAAGGGTGCAGTTGTAATAAAACAAAAGGAGGAATGGGGACATGCATACCGGGACTGCTGTGTGGAGGTTGCACTGTTAGTGAAGAAACAAAAGTAGTGCTAGGTTAAGGCTGCACCGTTAGTTAAATTCAAACTTGAGCAGTACCACACTTGGTTTAATGATATCACCAAGCAGTCACCTGACTTGACAATGTTTTGCTTGACCTTTGGCAGACCAATTATGCTCGTAGATGCTGACAGACACTTGGCAATCTTCACGAAGCAGCTAAAAAGTTTGATATTAATTTTGAAGCGAGACGTTTGGTTGCCAGGTTGATGCTACGCAGTTAATAAAAGAGCAACAGGAAGTGCTGCGTTGGTAACATGAAAAGAGCAATGTAATGTTCTTTTATAGCCACCTTAGTGATTATTTCCTAATCTAAAAAATATTCTTTTCTTATTATGTGAAAGCAAAGTCGGCTTCCAATACAGGAAATTGTTTTGTTCTCTTTCTTAATAATTCGTTCATGTTGGACAATTCATTCAGGAAAAAAAAAAAAAGGGGTCAATTAAGCTAAGTTAGGCTATCAGCACGGGAGGACCTTTTGTTTACTCTAAGCAGCTAATTCACTCTAAGCAATTCATTTAGAAAAGAAAGTCAATTGAACAAAGCAAGTTACGTGATAAGTTATTTTGCTCTTTGGACATTCTTCCAGGAAAAGATTGAAATTAATGAAGGATGGTGGGCACGGTTCCCAAGGCAATAAAAAAAGGGAGTTGCAACTTTCATAATTCATAACTTGCTAATCGTTGGTCAGAATCACAAATGGATTGAGTCGTTGGATTCAGCACAATGAGATCTCTAGAACAAGAAGTTGCAGTGACCACTTCCAGTGAAAAAAAAAAGTTCCCGCAGCCCAGTCAAAGTGATGGTCGCTATTAGGATATAAAGATAATTTTGCTTGGTCCTAAATATGCAACAGTTTCAAGCGAGGTATTGAATTTGGATATTCTATCATTTGGTTTGATAAAGTTCAATTGAAATTGGTCCATAAATTTCCAATTTTGACTATCATATTTTATTTTCACAATAAGATTTATTTGCTTGTTGTGAAAATGTAATACGGTCAAATCAAATTTTAGTCGAAAATATACAACCCTCTCAACCATATTTTTCGAAACATGCCCACTTGTTTTGAAAGTAAGTGAACTTGTCTCGAGGGGGCATCTGTAGAAACATAAATTTTCTACCAATCAAATTTCGCCATGTGTTATTTTATTCTTTAAAAGAAAGGATAAAATAAAATTGAAATAAATGACATGGAAAATAAATGAGCCTTCATATATCGTTTGACCAATGAAAAGTTGACACGTGGGATGAGATATTCAAGATATCTTGTCATAAATTCAGTATCCCATCATATATCTTTTCATAAATATAAGATCATGTCAATAAATATCAACCAATAAAATTATGCTATGTGGCATTGGAAAAGGACCTGAGAGCCCCTACATATCTCTATAAATAGAGGGCCTCAACCTAAAGGAAAAGGATTTCGGGGGAGATACAAATTTTCTTCAAGACAAACTCTTCAAGTAAGGAAGCTCTCTCTCTCTCTCTTCAAGCAAGGAAGCCCTCTCTCTCAAAGAGTTCTCAAGCCTCCTTCATCTACACTTGAAGCTTACAAAGAACGAAGCTCTGTTGGATCAAGCCAAAACGCCCCATAAGAGTTCTTCAACAACACTTTGAAGACGAATCAAAGATACTCTTCAAAGCATCAAATCATCAAATCTTGCTTCGCAATACACGCCCAAATTTGCGTTCTTGCAAAGCACAAATCTTGGCTTGATTACTCAAATAAATCAAGTCACCATACATCAAATCCAGGGAAGAATCAAAGGATTGTCATATTCTTTTGAAAGAATATATTACATAGAGATTTTACCCATTCATATATTAATAAAATCATATATTTGTACACGTGTGCTTGTTTAATTTCAGGTGCTCAAAATTGTGTCTACAGTGGTATCTATAAATATATTTCCATTATCTAAACATTCTAAAACTCTGAATGATGAATATGCATGTGCTCTCATTATCATAGTTATATATTTTTACATGCAAAATATTAGTAAACATTTTATATATTAATTTTTGTATAAAAAAATTGAATAAATGAAAACATTTAAAATAATTATACATGTAGAAGCATAAAAAAACCCACAACTTATTTCTCTCTAACCCTGCATCCATGAAATATTTGATAGTAAAAATATGCAAACATTGTTAACCTCCACTTTTATATTAGAATCCGCTCAAAATCATCTTGTTATGGTAAAAATGTGACTAGCACTACGTCATAGTTAGACTTGTAAATGAGGTCCACTAATATCATACCTAAACAACATCTCATTTATGACATCATGTAGAGGTAGGGCTTTAAAATTCTCTTCCAGTCATTTAAGTCTGATGTAATCTCCTTTGGCAGTGGTCGAGGTAAGAGCCTCGAACCCTTCAAAGAAAATTTTTTCTCAGCTCTTTCTTTATAAATATTTATAATTTTAGTAAAATTAACTGAAATTTTAACTTTTCTAAAATAATTTTTTAATTTGACTCCCTTTAATTTTTTTGTTCTTGCAATGCCCCTGTCCTTTGGTAACGACTCGATCACATACACATCTTAATAAATATCATCATACCTCCTTTTTGTTATGCACTTATTTTTTAGTCATAAAACCAACATCTATGAGCAACCTAAGTAATAGAACAACACACTAGAGTATGGGCACAATCTCTTCAACATATAGTTAAAACATATAGGTCTTATTACTCCATCTCTCGACCAATGCACCAAGCGATCCTTAATTGAGCATGATATGTTGGAGGTGAGTGATCCTATAAAAATCGATAGTAATGATAAAAACAAGAATACATAGATGTAAAGGAATCAATTTATGATGGAAAAAATATATTTCTTTGATGCCCTAAAAATCAATCAAATGACATAAATATTAGTATTATTGTGATGTTGAATATGAATATGTTTTAATATAACAAGCACAAGAAAAATTAGATGTTCAACCTACTATATGTCTGTAAATTAATGTTGGTTTTACAAACCTAAAACTGAACTATCCACAATGCATATAATAAAATTACTTGAAGGAAATACACAATCTCTCACATTAATACATTTTGCTGAATATGCATCTTTAGCATCTTGTCACTTAAAGGAAACATAAACATGTGGCAATAATACTTAATCAGTTATGTTGCTAGGAAATTCCCAGGGTTTTCAACTCCGTCGAAATAAAGCAAATTTTACTATGCATGATCTTGGGTGACTAATTTTTTATTTCTCCTTTGAACTGGAAATGCTTGATATTCTTAGTGGCGATCCCTACTTTGTCTTTAGCCAGCGTTTAATTATGAAGGTCATGCTAGAATTTTTTGATTTCACAACCACTAATACGATGCATATGTCAATTTAGGTAAGATTTCCTAAATTACCTCTCAAATGCTGGTCTTTAATCTGCCTTTCAAAAATTGCTAATATCATTGGGAAGCTTGTTTACTATGATATTTTTATTGCCTCCATATCTTGGCTGCCATACGTTAAAGTTCTCATAGAGGTTGACTTGCTTGTTGATCTACCTATTTTTATTAATCTAGACTTACCCAATGGCTCACCTGTAACTCAATAGGTAATATATAAATCCCTACCTTGCTTCTAAAAACAATAGAGGGTTCCCAGGCATACAATTTCTACCTTCAATAAAGGAACTGGTTACAAACATAAGAAGAGGTCCCATGAAGCTTATGTCTGCTCTATATTTTCTAGCCCTTCTGCAGAAAATGTTGTTGTTGAGAAACAGCAACTATATAGCGAAGGCCTTTATGAAGAATCATCCATCAATCCAATGTCTATTGAAGTTGCCATAACTATGGAAGAGAGGCATTTGTCTCTTAGGTGTAAAAGGACTAAATTAGCTGAAGCAGGACATTTTGATGAAAATATGTTTGTTTCGTTGTAAACAAGCTCTCTCAATTCATGCACAAGCCCACAGATGTCTATTAGAAACTTATGAAACGACTCCTTCAATATTTACTCGGCATTGTCAACCATTGTATACTACTTCATCGTCATTCTCTATGCTTAGTTCATACCTTTTCTGATGCAGACTGGGGGGGAACATGGAAGATTTATCCTCCACTAGCACCTATGTAGTCTATCTTGGTTGGAATCCCATCTCCTAGTCTTCCAAGAAGCAACACACCATGGCACGCTCATCCATTGAAGCGTTGAATACGTTGTAGATACAACAACTAAAACCAGTTGGGTGTGTGCTCTTTACAGTTTGAATTATATTTTTCAGTGAGTCATACTTTAGTCATCTACTGTGATAATATTAATGCCACCCAATTGAGCTCTAATCCTGTGTTTCACTCAAGAATGAAACATGTTGCTATTAATTTTCGCTTCATTCAACAAAGATTTCAATCAAGTGTTCTATGAGTGTCTTATGTATCTTCGAATGATCAATTAGTTGATGTACTAACGAAGTTAGTACCCCGCTTATAGTTCTGGCTTCTTAAAGATAAGATTAGACTCATTAAACCTTTCCATCTTGAGGGGGCATGTAAGCAAGTATTCAATTGTGGAACTAACTCCAACTGAACCTCCTGGAGAATAAAACTTAAGCTACGGATAAGATTTGTATAGAATGGAACTCTAATTATTATGTTTGACTAGAACTTTGCAACATTATCTCTACTATATATATATAACATTATCTCTACTATATATATATATATAACATTTGATTCAATAAATAAAGATGAGTTTCTACATTCCACAATCAGATTTCATCTTCACATACTAAGCTTTTCTCCTGACCTCTATAATAAGAAGCCATAATAGAGGACATAATCTTTATTTATCAGTTATTATTTTTTAAGTTTCAGTAAACTTATCCATCATTTAAGTTTTGTATTTTAGTCGAGATAGGATAGATTTTATATGTTTTTGAATTTAAATCAAATACAATGCTGCCTATATATATAGGCAACACATGAATACAAGTAGGGTGTACAATTCTCATATCAAACATCATGATTTAGGGAATCCAAAATCACTTCAACTTCTAAATTTGTTCTTGTATTTTGGCATTTTTTCATGATCTGATAATTAGACCTTTACAGAATTTCTCCAAGAAAAATCAGTCTTCCCTGGACGTTTTTGTGCTCTGATAGCAGAATTGCACAAACAATATTTGGATCAATTACTTAAGCCTTAAAATCTTATTTGTGCTGGCTGAAATCGCTGTTAGTAGGAGCATTTTGTTCCATTCTATGATTAAATTTGCTATTGTTGGTTGGGGAAGGCAAAAGAACTGCTCAGGCTTGCTCAGAAGCTGGATTCAAGCACCTCTCTTGTGATCACTGAAGATGCAGGATTAATGGTTTACTTGGATGTTACAGACCAATGCGTGTAGGAATATTGCGGGCTCTCTTGTACTATCATATACTGTGACCTTGTAATAGATTAGATGAATGCTGGCTACCATGGCTGATTTATGCATGCGATACAGTGCATCTTCTGATGCTCTTGAAGCTGTTTTGAACCTCAGTTATGTCTCATGTGAATTTATCAAGATTCCACTCGTCAGCTAATTAAGCTTTGGCTCAGCCTTTGTTCTATAGCACCTCTGCATACATTTTATCAAGTTCCATGCACTTCCCGTTGTCATCCTTTGTACCTGGGGCATTCCTTGTGTGGCTGAAGAATCAAATATAACAGCAGCTACGCGCAGAAGGGCTAGTTATATGGATTACCCTCACTCCGGTCATGATGACTTCCTGATGAACCTGATCAGCAATTTCATGCATGGACCTAGACCCGAGGTTGATTGAAAAACTATTTGTAAAACAATCTTTAGCATTGAAACTTGAACATTCCTTGAAATCATTTATTCGGTGTTCTAGCATGCTGCACCTGTCTGGGACTTGGAACAAATACAACTAGAAGATCATGTGCATAATTGATAGAAGAACTAGCTCTAAAAACTTTGATTGCGAGTGAGATTCAAACTTCCAGGCTAAAAGGTTGGGTTTCGCCAACTGAAAAGTGTAAGTCTTCAGAATTGACAACAAAAGATAACCGGACTACCTGAGCTTCAAAACTTCGGCTACTCACACAAGCTAACAGTAATATGTTTGATCTGTTAAGGGTATGTAGAGAGGTGTGACTGCTCATGTTAAGCGACAAGAAATAATCTCAGTAATTGAAACAGTGAACGAGATAATTTCACAAGAAACTTAAGCTATGAAGCCTACCATCCAATGAAAGTTGGCAGGGTTTGAACTTCTGAACTGTAAAGCAGGCTCAACGGTAACCTATATGTACATCAGACTCATGAGTCTTTGTCCTTGGATAAACTCTGCGGGATTCTGCTAATAACACTCTCATCCACTATCTTATAGTGATGTGATAATTTTCTATGGATTATCCCACAACATCTATCAACACGTTCTTCGTATCTGCTATACAAGGCAGGGATTGTGATGGATAAGATTGTTCCTGTTATCAAATATCAGTGGTAAACATGTTAATATTTTGGTCCAAACAATATGAAGTATTCAAACAATTTCAAGAGACCAGACAATGGTAACATCCACTTGCACGATAACAAATTTCAAAGAATGTCGCAAGGTTCAAAAACAGGCATATATATCGCAAGAAAAGCCTTCCACAAAAATAAACTTCAGAGCAAAGGGAATAGGGCATCCAGGGTTTTAACTAAGGTGAAATAAATGATTTAACAAAAGAATTCACAGTTCCAAATATCAGTTTTTTGGAAACTTGCACAGTGCCCAAATTTTTTTTTTGGGGAAATAGCACAGTAGAAAACTTATTTGAGAAATTAGCAAAGTTTGTTGAGCTGCAGCAGCATCATTGGCACGATCAAATTAAATTTTATTCGTTGTGGCAGTGTCACTGCTGCAGCCTTCAAATTTGAAAACAAATTGAAGGTCGCGGTAGCGTTACTACCACGGCCTTTAATTTTGAAAAACAAAAAAAATCTGCCACGGCCATATATAAATTTGGTTCATAAAACAGAATGAAGATTTGAAAGGAACTGAATTTAAATTTTCAATCTGCCCTTCCGTAGGCTCAACTTAATAAAACTTGAGGTTTTTACTGGAAAGCCTTATGTTCAACTATTGGAATTAATAAGCTGGTGGATGATTTGTATAACCCAAGCCTTTTGGACCTCCCATAAACCTAAAAAAATAAAAAATTGTCTCCCATGTTTAGAACAAGGCTATATTTTGCAATAGTTTACATCCAGAATATTCACAGAGCAATGGTGAAGTTTTTAAGGGCTGCGGTTTTATTTCTTTTTTTCAAAATTAGTTTTCTGCTAATTTCCAGTAAATTTTATGCTGCAGCTTAACAAACTGTGCTGTCTCCCTAAATAAGACTAAGTTTTCTGCGTGATATTTCCCCCAGAAACTTGGGCACAATGTTGGCTTCCAAAAAACCTCCAAAAATCAAAAGATGCACTTATCTAAGACTAACAAAGCTGACACGCCATACGTACCAATATAAGCCAGAGTGAAGAAAGAGAAGTAGCTACCAACAGTAGACAGGAGCCAGAGAAAGACCACCACCTATCAAATGAACAATTAAATTAGTTGGCGAGACAATAAACAAATAGAAGAAATCGTAACTTCATTAAGATAGACTCTCAAGACTGTATTCAACCATCTAGAGATCCTACTGCAATGCTGTAGAATGGCAACCTTTGCACGCTTCACTTATAAAAGTATAGAAGGTTGCCAATCAAATATTCCTACTGTCCGCTCAAGGAAAAGAGCATTTAAGTATACTTGCAAGTCCCGACTAGTCTGTTTTCCATGCCCCATAACTCAACTCGCCCATTTCCCCTACTCAATCAAATCAAGCAGTGTCAAATTAACTCTTCTGGAGAAAATTTAGTTAACTCATATTTTATATGCATTTTCTTGAATTACAAATTCAAACATACATATCCATCCATATACATATGTATATGGTAATTAAAAATTTTGAAATTCCTGCAATTTTTTATTGTTCTAGAGTTCTAGTTTTCCTTTAAGACCGAATGCCTACAGTTTACTACATAAACTACTACAACAAAGAAAAAATCAAAACAGCTTAATAAATCTTCAATTACACATAGTGGAACTCTTTTTTCCTTCTTTATATTTATCTTGAAAAATACAATCTAACATCTGTGACCCTTTTCAAGACGATACATTGACCTTGAAAAGGACTCTAAAAACTTTTCCAAAAGGGAATATCATGAGCATAACAAGCATGTTATTAAGTCAATCAATAATGACCTTGAAAAAGACTCTAAAATCTTTTCCGAGAGTAATGTCATGAGCCATAAGAAGAACATTATTAATTTTCACACGGAATGATGCTGCAGCACTGTTAACCATTTCCTCTGACAAAACTAACTCTGGTAACGACTGAAGCTGTCTGCTCAAAAAAAAAAGTGAAATTAGAAATGGTTTTGGAACTGAAACAATAAGGAGCTGCAAATGAAAAATGTAGATGGTATTAGGCATACTTGTTTATCATAACAGCTATGTTGGCACGGACAAACAGCAATACAATCAAGATAAGCAACACATCAGAACAAACTGTTAAGAATGGCAATCCAGACCGCTCAAATATGAACCATGATACAGTTGCAACCATAATGACACCAAAAGAAACACGCCACCACTTCCAAAGGAGTACATCAGCAGCTATAAAAGAAAGAGAACAAGAAATTAGTAGAACAACTGCAAACACTGAAAACGATGAAATGAAGTCATACACAGTAGTAGTTGCAGCAATACTATCATATAATTTAGCATATATAATGACAAACAGTAACAAGTTTAGCCTTTAATTAGGCAGAAACCTTGATGGTGAGATAAACTTCCTCAAACCAGCAAGAACCAATTAGAAATAGACTAACTCAAGAAAACACACATCTCCAGTATACGGAACTGATTACGAATACTTAGTTCAATAGAGAAGGAATGGCAAAGAAGTGGAGCAAAAGAAGTTAAATAAAGTAAAGAAGGCTGAGGCCAAATACTGAAAATGCCTTAGCTTTACAAAGAATCAATTTGAAGCATAGCAGAGCCATTAAGAAACACCACATGAGGAGGCCTATATTGTCTCATCATTTCAAAGCTTAAAAGTGAATATGATTCTTCATAGTATTATTTCATTATCTATTATTTAGACAACATCCAGGCCAAGCAAAGGTAGGTTTTAACATTCAACTTCAAGCCATAAACTAAATGAAGGTGTAATCCTCGGTAAAACAATTTCTTATTATTTCAGTTAATTTAGTGGGGACCCTAAACCCAAAAAATTATTTACGCACTCATATGATTATAGATGATGTACTCATATGATTATAGATGATGGAGGGTAGCCTAACAAGTTGTTCATTGATTAGAAGATTGGGCTCGTCAAAGACCTAGTTATTAGATTTTAATTACCTTTATTATTGGACTTCAATTTATATGATTTTATTAGATTTTTATTGGTTAGCGGGTTTTAAACCTAAATTTGATTCTAATGAGGGTTTTATTATTTATATGAAATTTTCTTGACATTACATTTTAGTTTTTGATGAATTGAATAAAATTTGCAAAGTTGTATATTTTTCCAATCCTATTCTTTCTTTTCTTTAGCTTTTTCTTCTCTTTCTTAGGCTTCTTTTAACTTCTTATTTTCGTTCTAATTAGGCTTCAAACCTCTTTTGTACCGTTCAATTTTGATATCAGACCCAGGTTTTTTATTGTTCTTACAATTAATCAATCTATTACAGCTTGTGAAAATCCTAAAAATTCAACACAATATATAAAACCTAAAAATTATGTAGAATCTCATCAACGGTTGATCTAGAGAAAAAAAATTGTTTAATCTTTATGTTTACAGGTGAGATCTGAAGAAAAAAAATCCAATGAAACACCCCTTTACACCCTAACCCTAGCTATTGTTCATCTTCCTCATCCTCCAGCCACCCCCACACACCAATTGTAACAGCCAGTCTTCAGCCTCAGCCACCATGCTGAACACAGACACCAGCCACACCACTTTCCCAGCACAACAACCCCTCATGGCAACACACCACTAACCAGTCACCCACTAGTCCGTCAAATCAGCAACCCTCCCCTCTTTTCATAACCAACACTGGAAAATCAACCTATCAGCCAGCCTCACCCCCAGCCACCGCAGCAACATCAATTCAATTCAACACCACCATTGCCCAAAACACCCCACACATACCAGTTCCCAAAGTCACAAACAAAAACATTTCAGTCACCACCCATCTTGACCCCACAGCCTCCTATCATCAATAAACCCCGTACCAAGCCACCAAACCCAGCAGTGCAAAACATCCACATCAATTGATCTCCAAACCGACAGCAGCCACCATTCATCCTTCCTAGCCACATCAGCCAGCACACCAGACAAAATCAGCAGCCCACTGACACGGTAGACCCCTTCACAGAAGCCACCAATTACTCCACAGCAGTTCCTTAATGCCAGATCGTCAACAACATCATTCACTTCCTCGGCAAGTTTCACTCCACCAACCACCTTGGCTATATTTTGCCAACTGTTTGGTGTCCTTGTCAAAAGGCTAGTGTCTTTTGAAACAGTTTGTTTTGTCCAAGTAGAGCATAAAGGGATTTCCAAATACAAAAAAACAAAAAAGGAAGAACACTCGATGCCCAGATTTTAAGAGAAAAGGGCGTGATAAAGAATGTCAAATTCTCTTTTTTAATTTACTGCTTAATTCCATAAATTGTTATATTATTTTCTTTTTTTATTTTCTTTCTTTAAGTTAATGTGTAGCTTATTGTAAGGGAAAAAAAAGTTAGAAGTCAGGGGGAAAAAATAAATTTGGAGTTCCATTACACTACATAGACAGTAGTGATCTAAGTGGTCTATCATCATCACCAAGCAATCTGGTCAGTAAATCAGTAAATCACTTTACCTTTACCTTTTGATACGTTGAATTCTATTGTTCTAGTGCTGCACTTTTATTTAAATTATCATTGATAGGAAGTCTATGCCTAAAAAAACACTCTAATTGCATTACAGTCTTATATCGTTGCTCATTTTATATTTTGTCATTCAAATTTTGTTATTAGTTTTTTTAATTAATTGTGGAGCTTATCGAAACTACTGAAAAGTTGCGATTTTTATTTGATTAATCATTTACACTTAAGGGTCTAGCAATACATGCTTAAAATTTTCTAGTATATTCTATTCTTGATTAATCTCCACACTAAAAAAATAATGGAATTAGTTTTTTTTTCTATTGTGATTTCACTTTTAAAAATCATTTGTGATCTCAATTCTATTTTTAAATTAATGTTAAGCGCATGTGTGTCATGATCATCTAATATCTAAACTTAAATCTATACTTATCGTGGATCTAACCCTTAGTAATACTTTTAGAACCATTTAAAGGGAGTTGCAAACCTAGATAACCAGCATGTTTAAAGATAAGGCACCCAAATACCAATAAATATCACAGGAATAATCATTGCAGGCAAGTTCACCTTGAGCGCCACTAGTAAGACTATCATTTAAGTTACTCCAAACACGATGACCTTGATGAATAAGTCATAAGCCCTAACAAAATAGAAACCCCTACATTTTACAGGCATCATGACCCTTGAATACTTGTTATATGGATTTGTAATATAGATCAATTCTTTGAGTAGCACAACTTGTCTGATAATATGAGAGTTAAATTTGCTAAAATGATGCTACTCATTGATGAAATCCAACTTTATTGGGAGATGTTGAGGATTGTTTTATGCGGAGATGTTAACCTCCCATAATTGATTGGACCACAATGAAACAAAAACTACAGGAAAAATACCTACCGAGTCTTAAATCAATGAAACAATCTGAGGCAAGGGAACAAGTTTGTCAATGAATATATAGCACGATTTAATGATTACATGATAAGATGTGTCATAAGAGAAAATAAAATCATGACTTTGTGTAAATTTTGTTAAGGTTGGAATGAAGATTTTAGAAAAAAGATCAGGATTATAGGTGATTTCACTCTTGACCAAGCCTATACCATAGTCAATGGATAAAATATCAAGACCCTTGTCTTACCCCTTTTAAATCTCAATTTATGAATGATGATTCTTTGTTAGGAGCTTCATCATATAGACTTAATTTTAGTAGTGCCCAAATTTATAGAGAAAATAAGAGAAAAAATCGTTAATGAAATGTCCAAGATAAGTTCAAAGGTTCAGTATGCTAACTATCAAGGTTTCAATCATATCTCCATCAATTGCACCTCTAAACTCTTAGTCATCCAAAAAATAAGAATATGGATGAAAAGAAAAATCATTGTGTGCAAGTGTATGAAATCAATCCTAAGAATTTTAGTAACATGGATGAAGAGGATGTGCAAGACGAGGGAATTAATACTATTAGTCCAATTGAGTCTGATAATGAGGTTAATAAAGAATATGATAATTTTGCTTTTGCGGTAGAGTAAGAAGTTTTAGGAAACTCTTTAGTGGAATCACCCAAAGAAGTAAGTATGGTTTTAGAAGAGTCACATGATATCAATTCTCTTAAACCACTAGATTCCTCACTCACCATGCTTGACGTACAGCACATCAAAAGTTTAAAGCAACATGCTCCTCACCCTCTCATGCTTAACGTCCAGCACATCATGGGTTTAGAGCAACGTGTCAAGTCCCTTGATCCTTTACCCCTGACACGTGATGAGAAAGATAAAGATAATCATAATTTACTAGGTTGTATCCAAACTATATTGATTACGGCTTCAAATAGTGTTTGTTCCACTCCTTACCCTCAATCATATAGTGTTCAAAGTTACGAGCTTGGAAAGCTTGTAGATCTTCTTCCTATGTCTCCTCACTCTAAAATGTCTGATTCAACTAAGTCTTTCACATGTAGAGTTCATAACTTGCATATTGGATTATAAAACAAATTCAAGTAGTGACCAATAAAGATTTCAAGCTAAATTACATATGTATTATGATGCATTTAATATTAAAGATTATTTCATGATAAGAGTAGACTTGAACAGTGTCTTTTGAAAACCAATCATAAATTGCAAGTGAGTAGTGTTAGACCAATCAAAGTGCTACAAATGATTGAATCAAATAGTTATGTCATTAAATTGTCAATAAACTTTGATATTAGCTCTATTTTTTACATGAACCTGTTATATATAAAACACAACAATTTATCCCCGATGATCCTTTTGAAACCCCTGCCCTAGCTAGATGACCAGATTAAGACTATAATTGAATTATTAGAGACACATCACAGCAGCTTGATCATGATCTTTGGAAGTGTTATTGGAGCTGTCTTGAATTACACTCGACGGGGTCAAGTTTCTCCAACCCTGCAAGAGTTGGTGGTGATATTAGACCCAAGACACTGTTTGCACGCTCGTATGATCATAGAAGATAAAGGATAGCCTAACTCATTGTTTTTTGGTTGGGAGATTAGGCTCATCCAAGCCCAAGTTATTAGATTTTATTTATCTTTATTACTGGACTTCAGTTTATATGATTTTATTAGAATTTTATTAGTTAATGGGATTTAAACCCAAATTTGATTTTGAATAGGGTTTTGTTATTTATATATAATTGTCTTGACATTATGTTTTAGTTTGTAATTAATTGAAAAAAATTTACAAAGTTCCGGAATTTTCCAACTCTATTTTTAATTTTTTTCAGCTTCTTCTTCTTCTTCTTCTTCTTCTTCTTCTTTCTTCGGCTTCTTCTTCCTCCTAGCTATTTATTTTCTTTCTTATTAGGCTTCAAATCTCTTTTGTCCCACATCATAATTTAGCATGTTTGAAAATATGGTTGCGATTGTTTTTCAAAATGTTTTTCGTTCTGAAATATATTAAAATAATATTTTTTTTATTTTTTAGAAATCATTTTTGATATCAACACATCAAAATAATCTAAAAACATCAAAAAAATATTAATTTTTAAAGTAAAGAAAAAAATAAAAAAAATAATTTTTTTCAACCATGTTTTTGAAACGCAAAAATAAACAAGGTCATCTTTAAACAAAACAAAAAAAATCTTTGTTTATAATAATTCGTAACAAAAGAAAAGGCCTTCAGTCTACATTTCAATATTAACAATTCTCCAAGGTAAATCCACAGCTTAGTCATTTAATTCAAGAAAAGCGATGCAAACTAAAATTCACTCATTATTTTTCTTCAATTCAAGTCCCACTCATTCATTTCCCTGAGAATTTCTTGAGCTAGTTATCATCAGTTTACTCAATCTTCAGAAATCTAAACAGCATAAATTTTGTCATTACACATTCTACAAATGCTAAAACCTAAATCCCATTCACCACCGTTCTAGTTTTCGTCTGTCAGATTCTTCTATCTAAACCTCCCCGGCCAACAATAAGAATAAAAACATTAAGGTAAAACCATTATCTTGTTAACCAAAGATCAAAACCCCCCAAAAAAAAAACTTTTTTTTCTTCATTTTTATTATCCCTCCCGTTGCATCCATTCAAGAAAACCCAATAGAAATCTTGCAATCAAAGAAAGGATCAAAGTCGAATGAAAAACCTTTGCCACCACCCATAAGCTGGTGAAGCGAGTCTTGGCGATCAAATAATCGATACCCAGAAGTTATTGCTCTCGGAGAAGAAGCAGCGGACGAAGTTGAAGCTGTGGCGTCATTTCTTGAGTCTCCTCCTCCATTACCACCGACCGTGTCTATAACGTCACTTGAATTGTCCATTGTTTCAATCTCTGAAAAACAAAGCAGGTTAAATGAAATCCCCATTCCAATTGGTAGTGATCAAAGAGCTTCTGCAACAAAAAATTCAAGAACCCAAAAAGGGCTTACCTTCGTGATTAAAGAAAAGAGCTCCGTCCCCTCGTCCCTGGACCTGGATGGATCTGACACTGTCTGTCAGTAGAAGGAAAGAAAAAGGTTCCTTTATTACAAGGAAGAAACCTCCTTCCTTGCTCCTGCTCTTTCCCTCATTTCATTATTGTCCTTTTTGTTTAAGCTTTTGTTTCTTTTGGTACTTTATGTTTTGAAAATTGTTTATGGGATCGAAGCAGACGGACGCCATTGGATTTCGATGAAAGTCATAGCAGGTGGAGATATATTATTCTTTTATTCTTTTCTTTCTCTAAAATGGATGTATTTTAGGTCTCTTTCCGGAGAAACCTTCAATATGTGGAATTAGCTCCTGTAAGAATAAATTAAATTGATCAAAATTTAATTTGTATTTATAGAATTTAGTTAAATTGTACAAAATAGGAGGATGTTGGGCAATTACAATTTTGTCAATATTGAGAAATAAAAAAATAAACTAACTTAAAAAAAATTGGAAATACTTAAGAAATAAAAAGAAAAAACAACTTAATAATTTTTTAAATAAATTTTCAAAGCTTTTACAATAAAAATTATTAAAAATTTTACTTTTTTAATAATTATTTTAAAAAATATTATTATTTTTAAAATTTTACTTTTTTCTAGGATCATTATCAATAAAAATTAGTATTTTTTAATCATGTGATAATGTTAAAAACAAAAAATAAAAATTATTTTAAAAAATAATTATTATAACACTCTCTCAGACACACAGACACAATAAAAGAATTCCTACTAATTTGCCCATGATTTTTAAACACATCAATTAGGGCTGAGCATTTCTGGTTCGGTCCGGTTTTGAATTAAAATAAACAACCAAATTGATTTTATATCTTTTAAATTTTTTGAACCGAAAACTGGTTCAAACTAATTAATTTCAGTTTGATTTAGTTTGGGTTTTTTTCTTTCAAATCGGTTCAAACCAAAATTATTCCAACTTGTTCACAATCCCAAAAAAATCCCTAATCCTTACATTGAAGAAGGCAACTAAAAATCTTTCTTATTTGGGCATTTTGATACTTTGTACCCAACCGTTCACAGTTAAAACAAGAACCTCTAAATTCAAAGCTTTTGCTACGCATAATAAAGAAAAAGATGTCATGTTTATTTGTTGAAACGTGTATGAATAAATTGTCCAAACTAACAGCCATATAAGCTAGGAAAAGACAACTGAGGAAAAAAAAAAGGAAATGAAAGGGAAAAAAATTCACAATTTGATATTTATCCACATCATACATGCACCCTATAAAGCCTATAACTTTAGGTTTATAAAGAATAAAGAAAAGAGAGACAAATCAAAACAAAAAAAAAGTAAAGGGAAAGGGGATATACACACAAAGAGGGAGGGATATACACAAAAAAAGAGATGAAAAAGGATATGCAGAGAAAGAAAAAGAATGTGCAAAAAAAGGAAAAGGGGGGGCTAAAGGAAAGGAAAGGGCGATTGATGGCTAAAAGTGATTTTAGGGTTAGAAAATGATGTATTTATACTTATTTTTTTTAAGTGTTGGTTAATTAAATCAATTTGGTTTGATTTAGTTTGGTTCAATCAGTTTCAGACTTTAGAAATCGAAACCGAACCGAACCGAACCGAACCAGAATTTTTTTGTGATCTTTTAATTGGTTAATTCAGTTTTTTTTTGTTTTTTTTTTCTAGTTTTCTCGATTTAATTGGTTTATCAGTTTTTTTGTTCACCCCTAACATCAATTCATCATGCAAAAATAAACTATAATTTGACCTAAAAGATCATTTTAGCATAAAATCTAGTAAAATTCATCCACATAAAAATATAAAACTTGATTAATAATATTGTTGGATTATAATTTTTATTTTCTTGATACCTATACAAATCACTTGAATTTTGAATAACTAGAACTTTATCACTAAAATCTTATTGAATATTAATACTAGTATTAGTATCATAGTTAAAAAGATTGATTAGTTCATCTTTTATTTTATCTTTAATTTTTAATTTTTAGATTTGTTTTTTCATTGACTTTTACAGTATCCTGTCCTACCTGATCATATTTATAACAATTGGTGGTTGTTTTAATATTATACATGGTGTATTTGACCATTTTGTTTATATATAAATTTTTAATAATATTTAGCATTTTATTTTTCTTGAAAGTGTTGAGGATCATCTCTAAAATGTTTAATGATAGCGAATATTAAAATTGAAATAATATTTTTATATTTTATTTTGATATTGTTATATATGAGTTGTTTGTTATTTTGGGTGAGATAACAATCCTATTAACTTTTGAGTTGGCCAATAAAGCCAAAGATTAATATTTAAGCTATTTTCTTGTATGATTAATTTTAAAATTTATGTGTTATAGCAATCATTTTCATTTTTTAAAATTTATTTATAATATTCTATTTATTATAAACTATCTATATTCTTTTCATAAATACATTGACCATACCATCATAATAATATGACGAGCTTGAATTTGATGAGGTAAATCTTTGATTTAAATATCAAAAACGGTTAATTACTTGTAATAATGTTTGACTTTAGGTTTTTGACAATGATTTGGTCTTGGATTTCTAATTATATTGATGACAAGATTCTATTTGATTAGTAATTTTTATCTTGATTTATGATAACTATTTATTTTGATGAGTTTTTTATATTTAACATTTCATATTTTGAGTAATTATTTTAATAAGATCATCTCATAAGTATAGTTTTGCCATTTTATTTTTTGGTATATGTGTATACAAGAAAAGTGGGTTTTCCGGATGATGGTGGGGTAGTTTCAACATTGATGAAACATGAAATTTGGACAAAATCTTATAAAAAATGGATGGACAAATAATATTGTTTATTATCGATTATATTTAAGATAAAATTGATAAAATTAATAAAAATTAAAACTCAATTGATAATAAGTTACATGTAAGGATGTAAGGAAACTAGATTGAGTTTTTTTAAAAAAATATATAAGTAAGTCGTTATATTTTTATTATCTTGTTACATTTTTATTATTTTATTACCATCGATGCAAAAACAATAACTAATGAGAAAAAAATGGTGTTAGCTCAATATTTTACTGGTGGAAAAAAATATAGGAAAGTCATTAATGGACATGAAAGGATAAAAGATAAAGAATAATTAATTTTTTTTTACCATTGGTAATTGTATTTAATAGGTGTTATTAATTTATTGATGTTATATTGTATTGAAAATATATTACATATGTTACTTAAAAATATAGATATAGACTTAAACTAGAAATTGTTTTTTGTTTTTTAACCATTGGTAATGCTTAAATTTTTGCAGATACAGCTATGGGATAGTATTCTTGTTCATCCAAGACTTCAATTTAGTTAATTTGTTTGTTAATGAAAGGAGAAAGAAAAAAATAACTATTTTACTAATTGATTTTCACAATAAGTATTTTACCTTTTCATTCCGTCAATCCAAAAGACATACTTTTTATATATGAAATCATTCACATAATTTAACATAACAAATTTTATAAGAGATAACGTGTATATCTAAAATGAGAAAGGATGTTTTTGTGAGCTTTCATGCATTATAAAACTATGTTATTTAAACACATAAATTTAAGAAGCTTGAATAAACGTGAATGCCACTACAATGCTAATTTCTTATAATGTTGTGTTTTTAAGGGCCATTGTATTGTCAATATAGGACCAAAAACCATTTAATTTTATGAAGTCTTTTATTTAACTTAGCATAATAACAAAACAAATTAGAGAAATAACATAATTAAAAAAATATCTAAAAAAATAATATAATATAAAGAGTCACAAATCACATATACAACTTGTAAGTTATTTATATCACTTGTAACCCTTTTAAATTGTTAAATAAACTCCTACAAATTATAATGAAAAAAGAGTAGAAAAAAATAAAAAGATTGAAAAGCACGTTAAAGTTCTAGTACTATAAAAAATGACAACACTAGCACCGAGAGTTTTGTTCTAGTGGTGGAAGGGGTTTGTAGTGTCTTATATGGTTATTGGGTTTGTAGGATATTCAGTAAAATATAGAATTAATCATAATATGCATAAACTGCTTGAACATCCATATAATATTTTTTTTAAAATGACAATATTACTAGCTTTATAAAAAAGATAATTCAAATAATAAAAAAAAGTTATCAAGAATAACTGGATTTGACCACATAAATACTATAAAAATAAAGGACAGCTCATTTTTCTTTTAACAATTTGTGTGGCTCACCTTAATTATAATAGGTTAATAGTGTCATCATCATAGCTTTTATATATCTCTTATTTTTTTTTATTATTGTGATTTATGAAATGATAAAAAATAAATAAAAAGAGAGACCCCAAAATGACTATAAAGCTTTCATGATAATATTATTAAATTTATTTTAATGAAATAAATTTAATAATATAAAAAATATTAACAATAATTAAAATAGGTCCTACAAGTTATTTAAAAATATTGAATTATGTTGATTTTAGTTCACTCATTTCAACTAAAATACAAAATTATAAATTTTTTTTTATTTTTTATTAATAGTTGATATTGATAAGAACTAATAATAAGTTAAGTTTTATTTAAATTAATTACTTTAACTAATAATTTATATATATATTATAAATAAAAAAGCAGTGGGAACTAGTATCTCATTTATATTCAGGTGATTTGTGTATTTCACTTTGATTATGATTTTTTTAAATATCATATCCCATCAGGATTTCTATGATGATACCGTTGGGTCATCATCTTAGTTAAATGATTTCTGTACAATTTTTAACGTTATGGTGTCTAAGATACTTGGTACCCATAGGTGATTCACTATTTTTTTTTTATTAATATGGGTGTTCGGACCAATTTGCCTGTACCACGATTAATTCCACAAGTCTTAAAGTTAACGACCATGTAAGCCTCCAGTGACTATCATATGAGCAACTAAGAACTCAAACCTAAGACCACAGAAGAAACAAACCTCTTAATCTCAAATCTTTACCACTTAACCATCACCTAGATGATTAGGTGATTTACTATTCTTCATTGAGAATTTGAGGCTCCAAAACTCGGGAGCTTCGAGGTTTCAGGTTCTATAAAAGAAAAAAATAAAAAATAATTTATTATCTTTTTTTTTATTTTATTTTCTAGAAACCATGACTTATTCTATTGTCCATCGACGACTGAGGTTGCAAACGAATGTTTTTTAAAATTCATTATATAAAAAAGCTGTTAATCATGTTTATAAATTTGAGAAAATTTAGAAGGAAAAACATCCTGTATAAGGTTCCATAAAATAAACTAATTTAGTTTCTTTTATTTTCTTTTTTTTTAATTTTTACTTGTCCATTTAACAAGTTAAGAAATTCATGTGTTATTTTTTTAATTTTTTTACTATGGTAAATTCCAAAAATAAATTCTAATTTTATAACGTTTAAAATTAACTATTAATATTATTAATTTTAAATTTATAAAATTCACCAAAATATATATAAATTAGCTAAAAATCATATTAATAAAAAAATAATAATTCACACTAACCTGACTATTCTTCTATGGAACTCAAAGTTTCTGGCCATCTTTTTTTTTTTTACTAGGCTTTTCCGTGTAGTCCTTTTTTTATTGGAACAATTCCATTGTAGTCCTTGATTTTGCAAAGTTATCATAATGGTAACAAATCTCACAACTATTTTCAATTTTAAGTTTATGCATTCACCTGCAGCACCCTTTGAACAATTATTTGATGTAATCTTAACTGATTGTTCTTAACTGATTAAATATTATATTATTATATGACATTATTTCTTAATGTTACATTTAGATCCTCATGGATTATTTAAGAGTTATTTTTTGGAATAATCTTATATATATATATATATTATTTTTATTTTTCATATTAATTAGTATATCAAAATTATGAAAAATATTAATTTAATATTTTTTAATTAAATATGTTTAAAAAAGTCATCGCTGTACAATCCCACGTGCAAAAATATTAATATAATATTGTTTAAAACTAAATATATTTTTAAAAGTCATTGAGATACAATTTCAGATGTGAAGACTAAAAAGAAGTGGAATTCGACACCTTCATTTGTCTCGCTGAAGCCGTTTCTCGCTCCAAATACAATGAATAAGCATAGTTTTATCTTAAACCCACCCCTACACCTGTCTACATTTACACAAATACCGGTCTCCTTCATTTCCACGTAAAAGCAATTTCTTGTTATGTTTTTTAATGTTTTTATTTATTTTTTCCATGAATAATACTTTATATATATATATAGATATAGTACTGCTAATTTGAAATTAAATAATAAAAATAAATCTTAAAAATAAAAATAAAAATAAATAAATGAAACAATTGAAATTAAATAGATAAGAAAATACATGATTTAACATTGCTTGCGATATTCTCTGCCAGTTATAAAGCGAATTTGATAGGGTAGCATAGGTTATTTTTTAAAATATATTTAAATAATATTTTTTTTTTTAAAAAAATTATTTTTAATATTGACATTTTAAAATAAATAAATAAAAAACAAAATAAGAAATCTGGCCGCGTTACCAGCTATTAAAGCCATGCTCGCCGCTGGATGCGCACCCAGATTCCGCCACCCAATATATGTATATATAAACACACACACACACAAGACTAGCTCCAATCCACTCCACTCCTCCCATTGCCTCCCACTTTACGAGTTACGTGTAGGAGTCCAATATTATATTGTCAACAAACTTTCTCCAATGGCTCTCCGCTCTTTCGTTTGTCGGAAATCCCTAGGCCTAGCCTCCTCCTCAGGCTTCAAGCTTCATTTCCGTGGATTGCAGACCTTCTCATTGCCCGATCTTCCCTACGATTATGGAGCTTTGGAGCCTGCAATTAGCGGGGAGATTATGCAGCTCCATCACCAGAAACACCACCAGACTTACGTCACCAACTACAATAAGGCGGTCGAACAACTTCATCATGCCATGGAAAAGGGCGATTCTTCTGCCGTTGTCAAATTGCAGAGCGCTATCAAATTCAACGGCGGAGGTTCAACTTTTTTTCTTTTTGATAAATTAGACTTGTGACTTATTAAATATGATGCGTTTATTCGTTTATAATTTATTTATTTTGGTAAAGAGAAGGAGAGCTGCTTGAATGGCCTTATAATGTAAACAATCTTTTTTCGTTAATTAGGGTACAATTTAAAGTTATTCAAAGTGTTTACTGGATTTTAAGGGTGAGAGTTTTCTTGGGTCAGCTTCCCGCTATGTTGTTATGCGAGAAAATTGGAATCTGGAAAGAGTGGGATAAAAAATGTTGCTTGTTTTACTTGATAATGACTCCGTCTTATTTAGCAGCTTTTCATTAATTCTGCTCAAAATTGATGCTACAAGTTTCAGCCTTCTGCACTCAATTAGGCGGATCTTGGGAGAGTATTGATAACTTGGTATTTGGGCATGGTTCTAAAAATTTCTTGTTATGCCCAAGCAGAGAACACTGTTGAGATGCCTTTAAATGCATGATTCTAAGGATCACCAGCTTCAAAGATTACCTAATAGTTTCAGTTTGATTGGAAAGGAAAGGATTGCTAATATATTTTCTTCTGCTTTTGCTTAGGAAAGATCCACCTATAGTAGTAGAATTTTTGTTATGAGAGGAAACAAATATAACCTTTAATATTGCCGGAAGTTGTTCTTGCTTGTCAAATTGTAGAAAAAGATTATCTCTTTTTATGTATTGCCTTTTATTGTGGTTATTGCTTCATCTTTAGGTTGTTCAACTTAATATGATTTTCAAAACTTAAACAAGAATAGCTTAAAACTGAAACTTTTGTTTGTTGCCATGCTAGTGTTGCTCTATCAGCATCCTTGACGTAATTATTCTCATGCAGGTCATGTCAACCATTCAATATTCTGGAAGAATCTCTCTCCTGTCTGTGTAAGTTTTATTGTTTATTTACATGTATTTGGCTCTTGCTTTTGATTCCGTACCTAACAGTAATGCTTTTATATGGCAGGAAAGAGGTGGCGAATCACCACATGGTAACCTGGGCTGGGCTATTGATGAACATTTTGGTTCTTTGGATGCATTGATTCAAAAAATGAGCGCAGAGGGTGCTGCTCTGCAGGGCTCTGGATGGGTGGTAAGTAGTTCAGCGTGTTCAATTTTTAATGGTTTTCAATTTTAATATTCCTTATAATTATAATATGCTTGTTTGCGACTTCCTTACACACTTCTCTTTTCTTGCAGTGGTTTGGCCTGGACAAAGAATCAAAGAAGCTTGTGGTTGAGACGACAGCAAATCAAGTAAAATTTACAAATTTTGTTATAAAGTCATCTCATAATGAATATTAATTTTCATAAATTGCTGCTGTGTCAAAACTGTTATCCATTGATCATTCTAAATCAAAAGCATAGGCTCTTTATGAGAACCCTAAATAGAAAAGGAACTCTAATTTATATGATTCTCCAATACAACAATGATTAAACATGTATCTAATTTTTTTCTGTATGCTGTAATTTTTTTCCTATGATTCTTCTTGGATAAGATCCTTGTCCTTTTAGATAGGAGAATAAATTTTGCGCTGGACTAATGATTAAACATTCATCCTATTTCCTGCTTATTTGCGAGTTCTGTAATTATCTAACTTTTACAAGTTAGAAAGGACTTCCCGGTGCAAGTGCTGAACTTGGTTGTTTTACATATCTGATTTAGATTCTAGAAGAGATATATGCCCCCAAACCTGTTTGGTCTGCAGATGCTTGTTATTGTTTGGTAGTGTTAGTTGATCAAATTATGCTTTTGATTCTTGTCACAGGATCCATTGGTAACTAAAGGACCCTTAGTTCCATTACTTGGAATTGATGTTTGGGAGCATGCATACTACTTACAGGTAAAACTTTTGTCCAAATCATGCATTGTGGTCGCTCTGTGATGCTTGCTTCTTATTTCTTTGTGATGAGAGGACCCTGTAACAGTAGTTTTCGATTATCATTGGATTTAATCTTTGTCACCCACCTTGGAGCTTAATGTGTTATATAGCTTTGGCTGCCATAGAATTTGTTGGAGAGTTCAGTTTAAATAAACTTGTTGGTTAGCTAGCATCATGAATTTCAAAAAACATTCCTCTTTGTTGGAAGTGTGCATGAGGGGTAGAGTGTAGAAATGAACAATCTTTTAGCATTACCCACAGCCACACCCATCATCCGTGATCAAGATTTACCTTGCATTAATGTTGAGCTCGCTAGTCAATCATATTGCAGTCAGTTTGTGGTTCTTTATGTTGGAAAAGAAAAGGAGAAAAATGGCAAGCAATCATCTCCTCCCTCAATTTATCATGTTGATAGAAGAACGTTTCATGTGATCAATTAGATTCACCTTCATAATACTGCGAGTGAAAGCCTGCCTTCTTGTTCATAGCCATATAACTATTTTTCCAGTTAAGGCTACCTGCAAATTTAAACGCCCTTTTGTTTGCTTCCAACTCTCACTTGTATGACCTGGAAGTTTATTTTCCATGCTGCAGTACAAGAATGCCAGACCTGATTATCTAAAGAACATATGGAAGGTAATGAACTGGAAGTATGCTGGTGAAGTTTATGATAAAGAAAATTCTTAAGTCCAAGCACACCTGCTCTGCACTGGTTTTGGACACAGGTGTGGTGGCTTCATAGTCTGTTGTCTGGTTAGAAGGAATAAAAATTGATGCAGAATGTATTTTATATTAAGGATCCTTTTCTTTCTCCCCATAAAATGAGTTGCTGAGTTGTTTACTGGTGTATCGAAACCATGGAAAACCAGAACAATTCTGAACCTTTTACTCCTGTTTGTTCCGCTGTCGAACGTTGAACCTTCTTTATTTATAAGACGGCAGAAGGGCATTTATACAGTTTTATGCTCGTGATTTGCCTTTGTTTGCTGTACATAGGGCCACTCGGGACTGTTTGGGAGCATAGTGTGATTATAATTGTTTATTAAAGTGTTGTTATATTGAAATATATTTAAATAATATTTTTTACTTTTAAAAAATTATTTTTATATGTATTAAAATAATTTAAAATATATAAAAAATTTGTTTTTTAATAAATAAATTATTTTAAAAAAAATATATAGATATAACCAACCCCGTTTCCAAATGTTCACTTAGTATGATGCAGGGATGTGTAAAAAAATTAAAAAACTGAATAAACTAAGAATAAAAAAAATTAATTGAAAAAACTAAACCAAGAAAAAAATTGATTAGAATAGTTAAAAAAAAATTGATTAGAATAATTAGAAAAAATTTTAGTTGGGTTCAGTTTTGATTTTGTAATGTATAAATTAGTTAACCTAGATTGAACCAAACCGGTTCAAAAAAGATACAATAAATAGAAAAAATTACCTCCCCAGTAATCCTAGTCACAAGCAGCCCCCTCTCCCTCTCCCTCCTCCCTTTCCCCCTCGACTTAGAAGCAACCCCTTCTCGCCTCTTGATCTTATGATGAATTCGAGTATAAAGGATCTTGCTAGGCTTGGGTGCAAGAGAATGTTGATCTTTAT